>CM060184.1:10411125-11661125 GCA_030549335.1 Pontederia crassipes | reverse complement strand
CTCGTTATGTTAATTTTTATAAATATTTATTTATAAAAAAACTAAAATATCCTTCCACAAATTGTTCTCTTTTATGTTTGAATTAAAATATTTTGACAAGTCAACAATGTTAAAAATCCTATTTTTTTTAATTTTGTATTTATATTATTATATTATATTATTTTTAAATATTAAAATAGATGAAAGTTGTGTAAGGATATTTTAGTGTTTTTAAAAATATGAAAATTAAAATAATAAAAAAGTTAACAGCATGAGACGAAAGGAGTAGGACTGAAGTGGAAGTCACAATAAAATTGAGACGTATAAATTCGTAGTTCAATATTAGACACGAAAAATCATTGTAGTTTAGAAAATATTTAAAAAGATAACCTTAAATTATAATTTGATCGACAAAATGACTATAAAATGATGTGGAAGAATTCAAATAGAATTAAGTGAAAATTACTCCACTTTTGATGAATGTGAAACAATATTTTTTTTCTATTTATACAATATTTTTCCTTTATTAAGTTGATACCCCAGATCCTGGATCTCAACAATTTATCTAATCGGGATAGGAGCATATCAATCTGTCCATTAATGTGTTTTTTGTTTTCAACTAGCACTTCTTACAAGAAAAGGAACAAGGAGGAAAGCAAAATTTGAGTATTCTTATTGTCATTTATAAAACTTTTCTCACTCTTTTTTCCTATTTTTTCTTTCTCATGGTCAAAGTAATGTAACTAAAAATTTCTACACAAATATTTTTTTGTAGATATTAAAGTAATTAAAATAAGTCAAACATAGGATCATGGTTTGAGTAACTATTATTAAGAAATTACGAAGCAATCGATACATTTTATTTTCCATTACTTACGCTATCTTTTTGTTCTGCACAAGGAAACACGGAATAGAATATAGAACTCAACAAAAGCATCATTTGAACTATAACATTTTACACCACCGTACCAAGCAAAAGAAAATAAATTCTGTTGACATATAATGAGAATACGTCGGATAAGTTATTAGTAGCGCGACTTTTTGCATTCTTTATTTTATTTAAGATAATATTTTTCAACGGTGACTTTTTCATTTTTTTATTATATTTTTTAACGATAATATTTGTTAATAATATCTTGAATCTAAACTCGTTTGTTCCTTTATATAGTCAGACGTTTCGGCAAAATTTTCCTGCGAGGATCCTATTTTGTGGGATTAATTTAAAATCATAATCAGTCTGTAATTCTTATCATTTGTCAAAAGAAGTGTCTTTATAAACTTTTTAGGAGTCCAAATAGAAATCCATCTTTGTAATCATCAGAATCGCTTCTTTCCGAAGACGTAACTCGATTTAAAATGAATCTCATAAATTTTCATATCGTGTGATCTCTCTCCTTCTTTTCGTAACTAACATTAACGAGAGAATAAAATGCATAATCCAAAGATCACACGCCTTTCGATGGCCCTATTGTCCGTCTTGGCGTTTGGACGAAGTGTAAGTTAATGATGCGAATTAATGCCAGCGTATGAGGGGTGGCGGAGGGATATCATAGAAGTTCATACGTAAAGGGGGGAACAAAAGTCATGAAAGCACCAAGTCTAATGGGACAAAAAATAAGTGATGGGTGTTGCGTTAGGGGTGCCCGGCCATCTAATTAGTACGATACTAAGGCCACCTTTGATTGTGTACCCACGAGGATAAGTGAAAATATGCTGTTGCTCGAAGAATATTATGTGATAAATTATTTATCAGACCTTTCCAACTAATAATAAAAAATCATTTAAAAAAGAACAGCAGAACAACTTATATTTTATCAATATCGCCTTACATGGTAATCCTAAAAATAACCTTTCGACAAAAATAATCATGCATGGGAACGATGTCCTGATTTATTTTTATTTCGCATGTTGTTTGACAATATTCGACGGAATAAATATTTATTCTCAACCCAACGACTTTTAAAATAGTTAAAGGCGCTCCTATGCTTAACAATATCATATGAGGTCCTTAATATGTTTTTTTTTTCCTTCACCTTTGCTTGAGGAACACTATCGATGACGTTCCGTTGTTTTAATTCATATCGGAACGTGGCATTGCCCGTGAGGCTTTGGATTCGGTTTTCGTCTACGTACTTTGCCCTTCCATTTCCTTTGTCGGCAGATCTGTGTCGATTTGTGAATGGATCACTTTTGCTTGCCCCCATCTGCCTTGCGTTTGACTAAGGCATCTTACCGGAAGCTTTCGGGGTCAAAGTGTCTATAGTTGAGACGTTTGGCGTTCAATGCTGTTGCTCTGCTGAAAAATTTTGATTCACATGTCATACATATTTCTCCGACAGCAACTCATCTTAAGGATTGACCCATCGTATTAATTAAATATTGACAATTAAATTGATTTGAATGGACTTTGAACTTGGAAAATATTACTGTTGAGAGATGAGCAAACGAAATACGCTTTGCATGTTTGAAAGTGTGAAAAATCTCAGACGCTATTTTTTTTTTCTTTTATAAGATCACGAATTCAAAATTTTCACAATATTAGCCGAAAAATAAAGAAATTCCAGATTCAAGATATCATCATTCCTAAGTAACTATTTAAGAATTGGAAGCAAAAACTGACAACAGAATGTGTAGTTAAACGTCTCATACGAAGTGCCTCCAAGGTCCAAACCCTGCAAAAATTTCCAACATATATGAGAACTCTTTTCCCATGATGTAATGATTTCGATTCACGTTGCTGGGCCAAATAGATGCCAGCGTTTATCACGAGTATTCAACCATATTCTAATTGGTACGACCTAATTTTGATATTTCCAATAATTTGAAATAAATATATATAACACTATAAAAAAATAATTAGATAACTTAAAATTATAGTTTATAGTTAAATGTTCGCTTAAAATAGTAATTTTATTTTTAAAAAATATATAACTCGTATATAAATATAATTTATTTAAAATTTAAAGTATACTTACATTGTATTCTCGATCTTTTTATAATTCTATTCTGACTTCTATTTTATTATCCCCTCATTTTTCTGTCATTTTCTCGTACTATCGTCCTTTCTTTTATTTTATTCATTTAACATCTTTACTTTCTAAAACTTTCTTGTTCCAGTAGTATCTCTTTTGATAACTTTCCAATTATAACATTTTTATATTTTTTTCCAATCTTTTTGGTAAGCTACTACTTTCTATGTCTTTGACAAAAAAAATGGGTTGAACCAACTTTGCCGGTTGATGTTTAGACTTTAGATCTTATTAGTGTACACTAGTACTAATATCTGACTAATTTGACATTAAATGAAATAATAAATTTTGATCAAATTGATAGTTTAAAAAATTACATACGGGGTTACTAACTCTCATGGATTTGGACACAACTCTCATAATGCTGTCAACTAAACTCGGTTCCATTCAAAATAAATTAATTTATTTTATGAGAATGGGAAACTAAGCAGTATGCTCCAACACATCATGTTTGGAAACAAGTTTAGACACTTAACATAAGATGTGATGCCCTTATTTCTTTAGGAAAAAACAAAATAAAATATTTATTATGTTAATAAAAAATTAAGTAATTAAAAGAAATAATAAAAGATTTAATAGAAAATAAGCGTATAGCTAGGGAAGAGATAAATAAATTATAAAAGAAATTGGATTAGATTTATATAGAGACTTCAGTTCAAATTTAAATTAAAGAAGGAAGGACTCCTGATTATAAATGACCTAAAAGTTCTAATAAAATTAATTAGCATTAAAAACCTTGTAATTGGGCCTCACTTTCATCTATATACATATAATCCTTATTATAAAAATATATACATATAATCCTAAAGCATAATGGCAATTTTGTGATTAATCTGCTTGCCTTCTTCTTCTTCTTACATTAGTATTTATCTTTTATCATTTGTATTTAATAATACATTTATTTCAATTTTTATAGATCATATTTTAACCTTTTTTGTTAGTTAAATTAACTAATATAAATAATATATATAATCCTAAAGTATAATGACAATTTTATGATTAATAGCTCGCCTTCTTCTTTCATTAGTATGTATCTTTTTCTATCATTTTTTATTTAATAATACATTTATTTCATTTTTTATCGATCATATTTCAACCTTTTGTTAGTTAAATTGAGTAATATATATATATATAATCTATGATGGAAATTTTGTGATTAATCTACTTGCCTTCTTCATTATTTATAGTTTTTATCATTTTTTATTTAATAATAAAAATTTTATCTATCATATTTGAACTTTTTTTGTTAGCTAAATTAACTATATATAAATATAATCCTGAAGCATATGGCAATTTTTGTATTAATCTGGTTTCCTTCTTCTTTCATTAGTATTTCTAGTTTTCCTCATTTTTTATTTAATAATATATTTATTTTTAATTTTGTATTGATCATATTTCAACTTTTTTTATTTAAATTAACTAATATGTATATATATATAATCCTAAAGCATAATAACAATTTTGTGATTAATCTGTTTACCTTTTTCTTCTTCCATTAGTATTTATTTTTTCTCATTTTTTAATTATATAAGAGGAAAAAGAATTGGGACTTAACTCCTAGATAACAGGTTACTTGCTTACTCAGGGAACATCTTTTTAATTGTTTTATTCATCATATTTCTATTTTTTGTTAGTTAAATTAACTAATCCAGCTATTCATTATAGTGCTGCATCTCCGCTTCTCATTCTCTCTTCAATCCATCACTAACTAATTCAGAACCACTATTATCCTTTTCTCTCCATTCCTATCAACATTGCATGGCAGTAAATTATTTTCTCACGCCTCTTCCTAAACATCTAATCTTATTATAGTGAATTTAAAGAATGTGTGGACCTAAAATAGATCCACCTACTTTGAAAGTTTTTTAAAGTGAATTTATAATGAATTTAATACTATCATTATATATATCAATGATAGTGTAACGTATGCAATTTTCAAACTAGAAAAAACGTTCAAATCTTTGCAATTAATGAGAGAATTATGGACATTTATGGAAAAGAATTCGAATAAAAAAAAGGGAAACGGAAGAAAAGATTTCTCCCGTGATTGCGGCCGTTTCCAATCCGGCCGGCCAAAGGTCGGCCGGGACTATAAAGGGGGCGAGAGGGAGCGCACTCGCACCCCTTGGACACCACTTCGACCACCACCTCCGTCTTTTCTTCTTCTTCTTCTTCTTCTTCTTCTTCTTCTTCTTCTTCTTCTTCTTCTTCTGCGACCCCGGCGGACGCGCAGGGCAGAGCACGACGGCAGCGACGAATTACAGACGATCCGACGCTCCCTCGATGCACAGTGATCTCCTCCGACATTTGCGAGGACCAAGAGAACCTCCTCGCCAATCAGGAACGACCGGCGATCGCAGGATCGAACGAACAACGCACCGGTGAACTCCAACAATCGAACGACGTTAAGGTACCTTAGATTTAAATCCCCCTAGACGAGGAAATATAGATCTAATGATGCGCATAAAGATGCCATAGTGATCATGAATGCCATAGATTTATTTTTCATATTGTGATCTACTCGATTCAACGATCGGAAGGTCGTCGGAGATGGAGAAGACGACCGGCACAGTTTCTGCGCGATAGAACCTAGCCCGCGTCATCCATGACCCGGCCCGAGTCATACCTAAACGCAGCCTGAGTCTACATAGACCTGGACCGAGCCGTCTCGTCGACAATGTCGCGAGTGCGCGGCTAGAAAACCCGACCGAGTCCAATACTGACCCGGCTCGGGCCTTACCAAGTCGGATCGAGTGCGAATCCGACTTGACACCGATCAACGTATTGTCAACGACCGGCCCGAGTCGGACCTCAACTCGGACCGGGTCATGCGCATCAATTCCTCGACAGAGACTCGGCCCAAGTTCTCCTCAACCCGGCCCAGGTTCTGTCGGCCAGAAAAGCGGACTTTTCCGTTGAGTCCAATCCTTCGAGAATTTTCTAGGTACAGGAATCAATTATGCATTCCCCAATTTCATTGGCTCAAGAGCAGGTGCAAGTACAGGCACAGGGGCGTGGACGCGGCCGTGGCCATGCGATTCCACCACCCCCAGCTCTAGAAGTACAGGAGCAAGCTGATTTAGAGAGCGTGGGGAGTAACCACCCAGTGCTACCTTCCCCAATAATTGAGATGTCTGAAGAAAGAGAACAAAGAAGAGAGATACAAATTATTGAGCAAATAGGCGCAGAGATACGCTCGGGCAGTCCTATAAGTCAGGAAGAAGACCCAGAGCCATATTGCAGTTACTGTGAATAATTTGGGCACTTCAAATGTGAATGCCTAAATTATGCCAAGCGCAAAAGAATCTCCAAGGATGAACTTGGGGAAACTTCGCGACGTAATGATTAGTGTCTAATGTTTCTTAATGTGGAAGGCCTTAGTGTGCCTTAGATGAACGCTTATGTTTTGTTTTGACTAAACTCTGCCATGAGATTGATTTTGTTTTAAGCGGATATTGAGCCATAAGGTCTCAATTATGATCTGAGATTTTTATTCTGATTAAAGATCTTTAGTTCTATACTATTTCTCAAATATTCTCATGATCTTTTTATAGATGTCTCCTCAAAGAAGGTTACAAGCGTCCACCAATGAAAATGAGATACATAACGAAGGAGAGACCCCTTTCGTTCCCCCACCTCCATCTTCTCCTCCACTACTTCCACCTTCTCCTCCTCCACCTGAACGAGTGGTGCAGCAAGGATGACAAGTTCCCCTTTCCTGCACAATACAAGAGTTCTGGAGATCAAAACCTCCGATGTTCAACGGAGAAGGGGGCATAGAAGTGGCAGAGCAATGGATGGAGACGATAGAGGATATGTTCGACATCCTAGACGTCCCTGAAAATAAGAAGGTAATGTTCGCTGGAGACACTCACCAGAAGGACGTGAAAGAATGGTGGAAGGCAAAGAAGGCCACCAGTTTTCCGGAAGTCAGAGTCGTTGCCTAGGAGGACTTTTGCAAGGCGTTCGAGGCGTGCTTCTTCCCTAAGTTCCAGAGGGATTTGAAGCAGAAAGAGTTTCTGAACTTGGAACAATGGACCATGACAGTGTCCCAATATATGACAAAGTTTGTCCGACTGAGGAAATACTCCAAGCTGATTATGGATGAACAAGACGTAACGAAGCACTTTGTTAACGGTCTGAACCCCGCCTTAAGGTCCCAAACATGACCAGAAAATTACAAAACCCTAGATGAGACGGTCAGTTTGGCTACACTGACCGAAAATGACTACCAGGACTTTTAAAAGGACAAGAGGGTCCAACAAAACGTAAGGCAGAGTTCCCAGCAACAATAACAATTTAGAGGAAACAATCGTCAGCAGCAACGACGGGATAACCAGTCTCGCCCTTACCTAGTGCCTCAGCAGTACAACCGCCCGCAACAACAGCCCTACCGTCCTTCACAACAAGCTCCTCCCCCGCAGCAACAGCAATCACAACAATAGCAACAGAATCCAAGGCCCCCTCAGCAGGCGCCAAGGGGCCAGCTCAACAGCAGAGGCAACAGCCTCCCAGAACCCCTCAAGCACCACCCGCACAAGGTGAGCGGGTTCTATTGATGCATGCAAAATGCAACATATTTTGGATTATTATTTTAATTAATTTTTCTATAATTTGATCATGACATGCATCAATTTTAGTCACTTTTACTCGTAATTCCGGATTTATCGATTTTGATTATTAATATTTTGAATATTTTAACCGAAGAGGGATTTACTTAATTCTTATAATTATTTTACAGGCAATATGACTCGGCCATAAAGAATTAAATTTTGGCCGAGATGATCTCATGGTTGGATAAGTTACATCTTACTTCGTTGGGGGTAAAAACGAATGCAACTTGAGTTTTGGGCGTAACGATCAAAGACTCTTCTTCGTTTTGCCCGAGATTACAAGAAGAAGTCTGTGTTGGCCGAGATTTGTAGGGGGTAAAGATAAGAAGCATATCGTTTTGGTCAAAATTGAAGAACTCATGGTTGGGCGTAATGACAAGGACTCTTCTTTGTTTTGGCCGAGATTTGGAGGGGGTAACGGAAAGAAAACTCATCGTTTTGACCAAAATTAGAAGATGTCATCATTTTGGGGGTAATGAAAAGGAGTAAAGATATCATTTTGGCCGAGATATGGAGGGGATAATGATAAGAAGTCTTCCTTACGGCCGAGATTCGAAGGGAGTAAAAGGATTTATCTCTTTGGGCGTAAAGATAAAAGAATTTCATTTTGGCCGAGATTCAAAGGGGGTAAAGATAAAAATATTTATCTTTTGGGTGTAATAGTTAGAAGAATTATCATTTTTGGCCGAGTTTATCTCACAATTTTAAAGTCAACCGTACGATGTTACGACCGAGATGAAATTGAAGGCCGTCCACACATATAAATACGTGAAGAATCCGTCGTTCCAATGGGTGTTTTGAAGTTCAAGTTTCTTCTTTCTTCCACGGCGAGTCGTGAGCTCTGTAGGCTACGACCAAGAGGAGAGAGGTGCGATGGCTGGAGGTTGATCGCGACCCTAATCAAGTCCGGAGGCTGCCCGACTGTCTGCCCAATTCGAGAGCTCTACTTCTATTTTGGGTGTAATTCTTTCAATTATTATTGTTATTTTATTATTATCTCTCCAGAATTTCTAGGATGAACTCCATATTTTCAGGATTATTATTTTAGGAGATTATTAATTGAAGGAAATATTTGGATCCTATTTTATTTGTTTTAATCTTTTCTGATCAATTATTAATTGTGCTTAATGCTTTTATGTTAGTTAATTAGATTTCTGAATTATGCTATACCAGTTTGTGGAGTGTTTAATTTCAGAATTCATGATAGTAATTTTAATTGATTTTATTTGGAATTAATAATTGACATAAATTTGATAACTAGTGTGTGGAGAATCAAATTTGTGTGGTCTATTAATCTATACCAGTTTGTGGAGTGATTAATAGTCTAGGGAATCAAATTTAATGCATCTTAATTTTAATATGATTTTGAAGGTACCAATCGTGGAGACTTCAATTCTTATTAAATTAAGATAGTTCTATATGATTAGATTGAGGGATGCCAATCATGAAGACCGCAAGATAATCATGTTAGATTACTTTAGGGAAACTCTAATCCATCTTTAAAAATTAAATTTATCTTTTATTGTTCAAATATTTATCCTTATCTATTTTCATCCTAAGGCCTGACTTCAACACCACTACATTATCTTATCTTATTTTATTTTACTTTTACAAAACTTATCTCCAAAAATTCATGTTTTTCCTCTTTTATTAATTCATAAATTCAGATATTGAGTCAATAATATTTCTCGTGGATTTGACACTCTTACTCCTATTACTATATTACTTGAGCGACTAGTGCACTTGCTAGCGATTTTATTTTGCTACATCATCATACGCATCATCTATGCAACACCTGTGGCAGGACCCATGCAGGGGAATGCCGCATGAAGACTGAAGCATACTTCCACCGTGGTGGAATTGGTCACATCGCATTGAACTGTCCAAGACGTGGGCAACAATAGTTAGTACAAGAAAGACTCTTCAACTTGGAAGAGGACGCTCCACTGAATGATGCTGAGGTCATTCGAGGTACGCTATTCATAGCCGAACTACCCACTACAGTATTGTTCGATTCTGGTACCTCTCATTCCTTTATATCTGAAGAGTGTGCCCATACATTAGGGTTAACTGCAATGAATCTAAATCATAAGATGAATATACTTACCCCACAAGAAACCTGATTATCACAAAGTACCTCCCTAATGTACCCGTAGAGATAGAGAAAAAGAACTTCACTGTAAATCTTATCATTATCCCTATGAGAGATTATGATATAATTTTGAGCATGGATTAGCTAACCTCCCATGATGCTTTTATATTATGTAAGCAGAAAAAGGTGATTATAGGTACACAGAGTACAGACAAAGTCATTGTCAGAAGCATTGCATAGAAGGAACAAAAAATCATAGTGTCTGTCATGAAGGCACATAAACTACTCCAAAAGGGGTGTAGAGATTATTTGGCAAGTGTTACCAAGATAGCAGGGCCAGTCAAGACCCCTCAAGACATAGAGGTTGTGAGAAAATTTCCTGATGTATTCCCTGATGATGTTAGTGGTCTATCGCCCAGAAGAGAGATAGACGAAGTGGCACCCGGCACAGCACCGATCTCCAAAGCTCCATATCGCATGGCCCCAGCAGAGATGAAGGAATTAAAGAACCAGATTCAAGAGCTGCTGGACAAAGCTTCATCAAGCATAGTGTCTCACCATAGGGTGCACCAGTCCTTTTTGTCAAAAAGAAGGACGGATCGTTAAGACTTTGTATCGATTACAGAATGTTGAACAAAGTCACAGTAAAGAACAAGTACCCGCTACCTCTCATCGATGATTTATTTGATCAGTTGTCCAAAGCAAAGGTTTTCTTCAAGATTGATATGAGGAGCGAATATCATCAGCTAAGGGTAGCAGAAGAAGACATTTCAAAGACAGCCTTTAGGTCACGGTATGGACATTACGAGTTCTTAGTAATGCCGTTTGGGTTAACAAATGCCCCGGAAGCATTCATGGACCTCATGAATCGAACTTTCCACGAACATCTGGATAAGTTCGTAATTGTCTTCGTCGACGACATCCTCATCTGCTCGCCAAGCATAGAGCAATACAGGGAACATCTGAGGATAGTATTGGAGACTTTGCGAACAAAGAAATTATACGCAAAGTTCTCCAAATGCAAATTTTGATTAGAAGAGATGATGTTCCTTTGCCACATCGTCTCCAAAGATGAAATCGCAGTCGATCCAGCAAAGGTAGAAGTAGTATTTAACTGGTCTCAACCGAAAAATATTTCTAAGATCAGGAGCTTCCTTGGTCTAGCAGGCTACTACAGATGCTTCATCAAGAATTTCTCTAGAATAGCATTATCGCTGACCAAGCTCACAAGGAAAGGAAAAAAAATTATCTGGTCGCCCAAGTGTGAAGAAGACTTTCAAGAGTTAAAGAAGCGGCTAACTTCAGCATCAATCCTAACGTTACCATCGGGCAATGATGGTTACGTAATCTATAGTGATGCTAGTGGTATGAGATTGAGGTGCGTACTGATACAACATGGGAAAATAGTGGCATACGAATCCAAACAGCTGAAGAAACATAAGGTCAATTATCCAACGCATGACTTCGAATTGGCAACAGTAGTATTTGCCCTCAAGCTTTGGCGCCGTTACCTATATGAAGAAAAATTTGTGGTCTACACCAACCACAAGAGCTTGAAGTACGTCTTCAAACAGAAGGACCTAAATATGCGCCAAAGACGATGGATGGAGTTCCTAAAGGACTATGAGTTCGCCATCAACTATGTAAAGCAAACTCAGTGGTAGATGCACTTAGTCGAAAGTAGGAAGGATCTGTCGCCTTCATGCGCCTTCGATAATTCAAAATGATGGAAGAACTTTTCAAGTGGACACCAAGGGTAAGACATGACTGGTCTGATGATGATGCAGCGTATAGTATCAGACATCATAGGAAGAATCATCAAAGCACAAATTAAGGATCCAGACTATTAGACTATGATGATAAAGACTAATTTTGAGACTACAAATTTCAATGTCTCTTCAGATGATGGTATCAGGTACTATGATCGATTATGGGTACCGAATAATCCTGAACTTCGGAGAGAGGTGCTAGATGAATGCCACAAATCAGAGTTTGCAATCCACCCAGAAAGTACAAAGATGTATAAAGATGTACATAAGAGTTTTTGATGGCAAGACATGAAAAAGAGATCGCAGAATACATCTCAAGATGTATTGTCTGCCAACAGGTCAAGGTGGAACACAAGAAACCTTAAGGGACCTTGAATAGTCTGGGCATCCTATAGTGGAAGTGAGAAGAAATAACGATGGACTTCATTACAGGTCTGCCTCGAACTCAGAAGGGGCATGATGCTATCTGGGTGATATTGGACCGACTCTCTAAATTGACTCACTTCCTACTCATTAAGGTAAAATAATCTCTTGAAAATCTAATGGATCTATATGTACAGAGGATTGTTAGACTTCATGGGATCCCATCAACCATCGTGTCCGATAGATATCTCAGATTCACATCAAGATTCTGGAAGAGTCTCCAGAACGCTTTTGAGACTAGGCTTCGCTATAGTAGGGCCTTCCATCCCTAGACAAGCGGACAATCAGAGAGGACGATCCAAACACTGGAAGTTAGCGCATGCGCACAAGATTGGCATGACAATTGGGACAAGCACTTATCTCTCATCGAGTTCTCTTACAACAACAGCTTTCATGCTAGAATAGAAATGTCCCCTTTCGAAGCATTGTATGGTCGACCATGTCGTTCCTCTGCATGTTGGGGCGAAGTGGGCGAATGAAAAATCTTGAGCGCTAAATTACACTAGCAAACCCAAGAGTACACAGACAAAGTTGAACTCATAAAGAAGAGGATGAAGTCAGTTCAAGATCGTTAGAAGGCGTATGCAGACAAGAAATGCCGGGAGCACACGTTCAAGACAGGAGATCAAGTCCTGCTTAAGGTCTCCCCCACCAAAGGAGTGATGCATTTTAGTAAGCGTGGAAAATTGAGCCCAAGGTATGTAGGCCCATTTGAAATATTAGACATGGTTGAAGACTTGGCATGCAGGTTGGCCCTACCTCCGGCGTATGCCAGGGTGCACAATATTTTCCATGTCTCCTTGCTCCGGATGTACAAACATGACTATGCCAATGTGATCCAAATTGAAGAACCAAACCTCAAGGAGGATCTAACATACGAAGAACAACTCACGGAGATATTGGAGTACCAAGAACACCAATAAGGAAAGAAGATGGTATTACTAGCCAAAGTAGCATGAAAGCACCATTAAGGAAAAGAAGCAACGTGGGAAGTAGAATCGGATATGCGGGAGAAGTTTTCTGAACTATTCGGTAAGTCATAACCCTTATCTAAATTCGAGGATGAATTTTCTTTTAAAGGGGTAATAATGTAACGTATGCAATTTTCAAATTAGAAAAAAATGTTCAAATCTTTGCAATTAATGATAGAATTATGGACATTTATGGAAAAGAATTCGAATAAAAAAAGGAAACGAAAGAAAAAGAAACAGCTGACCAGGGGAGAAATCTTCTCCCCTGATTGTGGTCGTTTCCAATCCGGCTGGCCAAAGATCGGTCGGGACTATAAAGTGGACGAGAGGGAGCGCCCTCGCACCCCTTGGACACCCCGTCGACCACCACCTCCGTCTTTTCTTCTTCTTCTTCTTCTACGACCCCGGCGAAGACACAGGGCAGAGCACGACGGCAGCGATGAAATACGGCCGATCCGACGCTCTCTCGACGCACAGCGATCTCATCCGACGTTCGCAAAGACCAAGCGAACCTCCTCGCCGATCAGGAATGACCGACGACCGTAGGATCGAATGGACAACGTGAAAAACTTTGACGAACTCCAACATTCGAATGACGTTAAGGTACCTTAGATTTAAATCCCCCTAGACGAGGAAATATAGATCTAATGATGCGCATAAAGATGTCATAGTGATCATGAATGCCATAGATTTATTTTTCATATTGTGATCTACTCGATTCAACGATCGAAAGGTCGTCGAAGATGGAGAAGACGACCGACGCAGTTTCTGCGCGATAGAACTCGGCCCGCGTCATCCATGACCCAGCCCGGGTCATACCTAAACGCGGTCCGAGTCTACATAGACCCCCGAGCCGTCTCATCGACAATGTCGCGAGTGCGCAGCCAAAAAACTCGACTGAGTCCAATATTGACCCGGTTCGGGCCTTACCAAGTCGGATCGAGTGCGAATCCGACTTGACACCGATCGACGTATTGTAACAACCCGGCCCGAGTCGGACCTCAACTCGGATCGGGTCATGTGCATCAATTCCTCGACAAAGACTCGGCCCAAGTTCTCCTCAACTCGGCCCAGGTTCTGTCGGCCAGAAAAGTGGACTTTTTCGTTGAGTCCAATCCTTCGAAAGTTAGGTCCAATTTTTCATCCGAATCATTTGAAGTCTTATCAAAGACTCTAAAGACCACAATGAACCTTACCTTGTCCTAAGGAAGATCCAACCCTTTAGAGGAAAGGAAATTTCTTCCTCTTCTGATTCTGAACTTCATCAAAGATAATTAAAGACAAATAAAGTAAAGTAAAGATGTGGGATAGCTATGTGCCGCCCCAATGTATGGAATAAAAATCATGGTATTGTATAGACAGGGGCATGTAGTTAGCTGAGGAGACAGCGAACATACTGATCTTCAATGACCATTGTTCCTGAGATTTCATGCCCTCTTCCACTTGTATCTCGAAGAAGGGTGATGCAATTGTCACACTCCTTCCCTCAGAGAATATAATATTGAGCCAAAGAACATGTAGCTAACTGAGGAGACAGTAAATCTACAGGTTCTTAAAGGACCACTGTTACTGGAGTGTAGGTCATCTCCCACCTACATTTCGAATTGGGTGATGTATTGTCACACCCCTTTTCCTTTTTGGGCTTACTGGCTTTACAAATTCAGAGAAGCACATCTGGCATTCCAACTAATAAAATTGAGCTCGCATAGGATAATTAACTTTAAGGATATCATAATAACGTAAAAGACGTAGTGCAACACACAGTAAAGCAAATACAAAGTAAAGTACTGTATAGTATGGCATAGAATATGACATAGTAAAGTATGGAACATGGTATGGTAAAGATAATGCAGAGTATTGTAAAGACAAAATATAGTTATAGTAAAGAACATAGTACAGTTATTGATGATGTTAAAGTATGATGTGTGACTCTTTATAGTCAATGTATAGAACCAAGGTATATAATTGTTCATCACTGATAGACTGTTTCTATGATCTCCATTGATTCTTATTTCATCATCTATATTTCTATTGTACTAGGCATTTTTGCTCATGGGTATTCGATTTTTCTGCATTGGGATTTTGCAGATGAGAACCCTAATTGATGAGGTGATGGAGGGCGCAAAGCTTGGAGAATGCTGTACATGACACAAACTATTGCTCCAACCCTTGAAATATGCATTTACGTTTCAGCATGTTCTCTTCTATTGATAGACATCATGTTCTTCCGCATATCGAACATTTCCTTCTGATGAACTTGTTAAGTTGTGATCTTTCTCCGCTTTGTTATAGACCTCATTAATTATCGATGTCTCTTGACATCACAACGTTTAAACTTTCGCATTAAAGTCTTTGATTATATTTTGTATTATATTGATGCCACGTATGCCATCTCGTTGAATGGTCATGGTCAATAGTGTAATAGGCAGTGTAGCGCTCTCAGGATCAACCTGACTGTCTACGTGGCAGGAGGGACGATTTTGGGGGCGTTATAGATAACCCTCACATTTAAATCTATTTTGGGTCCATATAATCCTCAATCTTTATGACAATTATAATATATGTCGTTACCACACCAAGCTTCCTATATTCAACACAGTTATTTTGCTATTCCTTTGGAAGGATGCAGTGTAATAGAAAAATAAACGATGTCAGTGCAACGACCAGACATCAAGTTGGCTTGAGCTCAGAGATGCCCTAAGTGCCAATAGACCACCATTGGTTGTTCATTTGGAGCAATATTGTATTTGTTACTTACCATTCTAGTCTTGGTCTTTGATATTCTATATTCTTTTCTCATTTTTGTTCTTATGTGATGTGACCACAAATAGATGGGTCATCTAGGGATTATATTACTTATATTACCTAGAATTGACTCTTAAGGGGACAATGTTATTATCAAGTTGGTCAAGATTATATTTCATTAACATTATTGTGTTTTCTACTTATAATCTCAGTCTCTCCTCCACCAGATCCCTTTGCCCTACTCATGGCACATATCTTCCTAATACTTCCCAATCTGTGAGACATCATGTTGCTTTGCTTTGTCTATAGCTGCTTTGCTTCCCAGTGATACCATTTCCCGAATGCTTATTTATAGCCAGTCCAAAGGGGGCTGCAAATCAAAGTGCCTAATCATGACCTTGTCATCTTGAACCAGAGGATTAGACAGAAGAGAAGAAAAACAAATGCTATGGGCCATAAACTTTTCTGACAGGGCCCTTTATATCCTGACCGTCAAACAAAAGGTTGGTTGTTTGCAAAGGAATAATATTCTTTTTCCAAATGAAGTAGATATGAACTAAATTTGCGTATCTATTTTGTGTCTCTCTATCTTCACAGAGCATCTTCAAGTAGGCCAGACACATTACTTTAGGTGCTCATCTTTAGTGCTTTATGAGCTAATGTGTATGTCAGAGAACAATTCCATGAACCTTGGTCATTTTAAAGGAGTCAAGGATAATTGTACAAGGGCTTAAATAGACGCAAGAATCTCACTGTTTTATCAGGTGTCCGTCGAACCTCATAGGTGTACAAAGGTGTTTTAGAGTACGAATTCCAAAAGATCTTTTTGGCCAACAAAGACCAGAGTCAGATTGCACATTTTATGTGCCAAATCTGATGATGGCATTTGAATAAAGCATAATAGGAATGTTTCAACAGTCGACCGGCTTAGCTTTTAAGTCAGCAAAGTGGCCCGTTTATGTCCATTTTCACAATTCTGCAAATGAAAATAAGTTGTAAGGAAAAAGCATTCCATGTAAATAGAGAGCAATGTAATTTGTTGTTTGCTGAATAAATAATATTTTCAAGCTCATATGCCTATAACGTTTTTATAAAATTAATTATATCTTTAAATAATTTTATGTGAACTGTGTATTTATATGAACGACAATTGGTTGAGGCTAAGGTAGATGATGGAGAGTTTGCGTATTGAACATTTGCATTATTAGTTTAGATATTTATGTTTACATAATGCTAATAATTTTGGGGGATAGTATTTTCCTCTTTTATGCATGTTTTAATTATTTGATCAACTTCACCATATAGATTTCTTCATATGTTAATTTAATATCATGTTACATAATGTAATACATGCTACCATTTTGATAGGTAAATATTTCTGAGCCAATAATTTAATTTAAAACTTCTAACGTTATTAACATATTTTAAAAATATTTAATTAGGTTGTGGATAAAATGTTAAAGTATTTCATATTTTACGACATTGGGTAAGAGAGTTCACTAGTTGGAATAGAACCAAGACACAAAACTATTTTCCTTTCTTTAACTAAATAATGACGCAGAATTTTTTATTTAAGAAATAACTTGAAGAAGTCAGGTCTCAACATTTATTAAAATAATAAAATTAATAATCTTATTTGTTTCTAAGAATTAAAAGGTGAAGTGTAAGTAACAATGGGGGTCCTATATAAATAAAGATAGAATAGGATTCTTAGTTTAATGAAAAGTAAAATATTGAAAGGTGAACTGTTGTTTTTTAATATCATAAAAATGTTTTAAGAATCATAATCAAATTTAGAAAAAAAATTAATTTGTTTTAATAAACTAATAAAATTAGAATTCCTAATAAAAAAGAATAGTACTCTGACCCAAATAAACTAACTTATTTATAATTTTTAATTGCTGGATAAAGTTATTTTGATAATTCTTAAATATTGATTATATAATAATTTTTTTTTAATATCCCTTCACGGCAGGTGTCTTTTGTAAAAATAGTTAGCGCCTCCGATGATTTGAGAGGCAAATGTTCAGAACATTACATGGGTCATAAACGATCAACTGAATCTTTTCCATAAAAAAAGGGAACCTAAATACACACCAACTCCATCAATGGACCACCTTTCTCTAAAGAAAGATAAGCATCTTTCGACATGATATGTAAATGTTTATAGACCAGAAACAGCTCAGTAGTTCACAAAACACAACGGCTAAATCATATGTGGATCTATTAACAGAACTCTACAAGGGTTCTGGAACGTCTTTTTGTTTCATATCGCTGGGTCAGGCAGAATTACGAGTAAAGTTTTCAAGGCCCAACTGAAACTCTTGAAGATTTATCCCATTATCCACCAGCACGCAGGTTACTCCCGTTTTGGAGATCTGTAAAGAAATAAACAGATCGGATTACTATTTACTACTGAATAAAATGCATAACCGGCATGCTAGGTTTCCTTCTGAAAGAAAAATTATAAGGGGTTGACAAGGGAGACAAATGCATGCCTCAGTGGATCTCGTAAAGAGATTAGAACTAATTATATTAAAGGTGTCCTGCCTCTTAGTTTGCTACAACTACAAAGATTGGGGAATAACTTCTATGTCAGTGATGCTCTGATTAGCTTAGGATGAAAATATGTTGATCTGCTAATACTCATGCATGATACAATTATCCCTAGATACACATGACAATAAGACGACATACAAATTTCACCAGGAGAAAGATGTTATATGGAAAGTCAGGAATGAAAAGGATAACTAATTACCGTTATTGTATTCCTGTCCTCATCATCAAAGAAGAGCATTGACTTAAAAGGTATGCCTGTGCTTCGTTGGATTCTCTGGAAATGATCAGTCTTATGAGTCCAACTGGGGAAAATTTCCTGGAGAAGCACCAACTTAGAAAACAAGCTCATCAAACAGAAAATAAAAAAAAACGTCAATTATTCAATATTCAGGTGAGTACAAAAGCTTAATTGCCATTTCCTAGGTCCTTCTGAAATGACTCTCGGAAATTGACAGCAGGCATGCGAAATGAAGCGTGTAGGCTTATGATTCCGAGATTGTCTACATGCATGCCCATATATCATACACGAAACATATCCATATTGACATTTACCTGAGTGACAAACATGGATTTGATGCCTAACTTGTCCAGAAATGTTCTGGCTATATCAGCAGTTGGAGATCGAGAAGCAATTGCTATAGGTATTCCTTTTTCTTTGAGTGCACACAGTATTCCTTTAGCATGTGGGAAGAGAGAAGGTGTTTCGTATCCAGAGCAGCAGTCACTGAAGATAAGAAAAAAGAACTTGAGGAATCAGTTCCAATTCATTTGGGTAGAGATAGACCAAGAAAGCTGCCATTTACCCTGTATGTTGACTTAGTTCATATGTATATAAATAATGTCAAAGTTCCAGGGTCTTTGCTTATATCATAACATTTAGATCACAAAAAAGGCACTTTACCTTGTTCAAATCATTATAAACAAATGGATAGTAGAAAAAAAAACTAGAAGTTAAAAGACATACTCTTTAAAAAGAGGTTAAAAGAAATAAGATATGCATCAACACTCCCCTTTCGCAGTTTTGTTTAAAAAGAAACATTTATATTGGAACTTGTAGCTTCATGAAAGTTATATGTTGTTGTCAAGCTCAAAGGACGAAGAAAGAACATTCCACAGTAACAAGTCAATTCGGAAAAATGTAACTTATTCTAAAGATAGTTGATTAAAGATTTTTAGTAAGGAAGTAGTATGTGTCATCCTCATCCTTGTCCTAATTATTTGTTATAAGAAAGTAGTAAGAATGCAAGAGATCTCAAATTAAAAGATCGGCTTTGGAAGGTCATCTTACTCTGATGATTGACAAAACCAAAATATAAATGAGATACTAAGGCAATTACATGATGGTTTAAGAAAGGGTGGATTAGGTTTCAATACAACAAGACAAGGGAGATAAGATTTTGCTCTTCTACATGCTAGTCAACTGAAACTCAATGGAAGAAGAATCGGAGTCATCAGAAGGGAAATCAGACTCATCTCCTATCTTAGTCACCATTATATGATGCAACATTTCTTAAGCTGTACCATTCATCACTTCAGGTGTCAAAATTCATAAACTCTCTGGAGGAGACAATTGCATTAATGATGTCGGATCCATTACCACAATTTCTGTCAGAAATTCCATGTACTCTCCTCATAATGCTACAGAAAATATGTTGACTTTCCTTCTAGATGATAATTATAGAATTCCAATTGTTTGGCAGATATACTACATCCATGCCTCTGAACATCTAGTATAGCAAACATGAATCTTCCTATTTGTATCAGGCCGTAGGGATCGTCAGAATAACGAAGTTGCTTAGAGAAAGCATCCTTTGGAAGCACTCATTGTGCCCTTAATTTCATCCAATAACTATGTTCAAGATCGAATGTATTCCTGCCATGAACTGCTCATTCTAGAGAATTAAAACATCTCCTCAGGCTTAAAATATGTTCTACCAATACCATGTACAACTACATTCGAGATATAATTCCAAGAACATTCTGATATGAACTGGAAACTTAACAATAATCCATGAGAAAACGACTGAATCCTCCCTTGAACAAAAGATGAACTTAATATTCTCCTCAATAGACGGTAGAAACATTGATCAGAAACATACCAGTATAAAGGCCAGAGGGTGTAGTCGAGATCGAAGACCACGAGCTTGGGCAGAACCTGGAAGATCCCCAGGATCTGCAGCGCCTCAGCCTTCACCCTCTCGTCGCCCATTTCCTACTCCCGCCTCCTCCGACCTCTCCGTCGTCTCGCGGGCGACGGAGACGACGTCGTTGCGCGTCTTGGTATGTAGAGTTGGTGGCGAGGAACCCACGACTTTTGATCCAGTCGCAGGCGACCGGTTTAACATTGTTTAGTAAAACCGCTCCAATACCAGTCCCAGGTCGAAATGGACGGCGGTAAATAGACCATTTGACGCGTTAATTGGATCGGACGGTTCCAAGAGTCTCAAAAGTTCCTAGCACTGCGGAAGCCCCCTGTGCCGACTGCCGTGCGAACTGCCCACCGCGTCCTCTTCCCCGGTGGCCGCCGGCCGGCGGGGAAACGTCTCACATCAATCTGGACTCCTTAAGGCCTTGGAAGAGGAACCATTGTTCCTTGATGAGGAGGAAGCGTCGTGATCATGCGGCATTGTCGTCACCGAGGGGAAGGACCGGCGGGCGGTGTGGATGGTGAAATAAAGATTAACCCCGCAGGTTCTTCGGCTTTTCAATTTTCATCCTCATTTCGGCGTAGGTCATGCAGCATAGGAATTATGCATCTAATTCTCCAGTTATTAATCGTTTAAGCAGGCAAAAACCACATCGTGATGTTCTTGTTTAGATCCAAATCAGAAGGAAGAGCGCACTTTTGTGGTATGTCTTCCTAGACCAAAAGAAAAAGGAAATTTTTTTCTTAAAATATTATGTAAGTTGATAGTTTCACTTTAACCTGTGAGTTACTTGATCTAGGATTACTGGTAAAATTAAATTCTGCATAAAATGTGATAAAAGATGGACAATATCTGATTTCCTGAACACTTGAACATGGTTGATTGACGGATGGTAACTTTTGTAGTCTGATCAAAATGTGAATGAATACTTAACCACAAAAAAAAATGTGAAGAATACCAACATGGTATCTTTTAGTTTCCAGAATTTGATGTTCATTCTGTGTCCCGGATAGGAACAGATTAGGTGTGGGCATAGTTGACTCTATGCAGATGTGGAAGCAACTCCTTTTTGTGTTACTGTGACAAAGAGGCCATTCTTATATCCGAATATAAGGAATCTCTAGTACCGTGACTTGATTAAGTTACTTTTGCAGACATGTTATATATGTATCAGTCGAATTCTATGGGTATGTGCAAGTTATATTTCACTTCAGTCATTTTAGAATATTTTGTGCACTTATTGGCAAGAAAAGTTTGTGCTATGCGCAAGTGCCTTTACATTTCTTTTTATATGATGCTTGTAGAGTTATATGGGAATTTCTTTCGCTTGCACTGTGATGCCTTTTAAGTGATTCTGAAAACAGCAAGGAGGTGAGACCCTGTAAAAGCTTTGGATGATTCCTGGAAGATTCAGCAGAGGTTTGAGAATAGGAAGAGCATAAAGTGTTTCCAGGAGGGCCTCATTGAAGTTTTGCCGAACGAAATACTCTGTGGACTCAAGTTAGTTTCAGCATGTATGAGAATCAGTTTTATTTGCTCAAGAAGTTTTTCTAGTTTATACAACAGTTGCTCCCAATAATGTGCATTTTCTGGTATTTCAAGCATATCATGCGAGAATATCAATTGATCATTTCCAAAGTATTATATCAGATATGATAATTCTTTACATCTGCCCTTTTAAGCAACTGTGCTGCTTAACGGCATGGAGATTTGGCGCATCAGGATTCTCTTGCTCTGGAACATGGTTTTGATATTGTCCTGCAGTTGATTATTGCTAGAAATCAGCTTACCAACCTACAACAAACATGAATATGCTGGAAATGTACTTAGAGGTCGTTAGTTTCCATTCACATCGTGTATTGTATTGATTAATGTAGAATGAAGGACATGTTATATCTGTATTGATTAACGCAGATTCAAGTTAAACTATTGAATTGATTTGTACACTATATCAGTTTTTTAATAAATTATGTGTTAATTATATGACGGTTCGAAGGTCTAGTTCCATCTTTATTATATGCATTCAACGTATACGTAATCGTTGTTGACCATTTTTTGCTATATAACAGCTGCTTAAGGAGTTGCATTATGTATTAGATAATGCAAAATATTGAATTCACATCGAACAACCCTTTAAGTAACTTGACGCCTATCTGTTAAAGTTTCGAGTGACTTTTTTAACCGTGGTTTGAAGCTATAAGAATTTTCAAACATCAAGTTGGAGCTAACTACATTAATTATATATATGATGTTGATGGCATGTTTTCTTGAATGCGGAGTACTGATGTCCAGAAGAGTTTGATTTCTTATGTGTTTGTACAGTCACAAATTTAAGATTATTTGTTTGTACTATTTCTTTTCCTTTAATCATTATTGCCCAGCATTTTTTTTTCTTTTGTGTGTGTGAATGACTGTTAAACCACGCCTGAAGGTGTTTCAGAACAGAGGGCATATTCTGTTGGGTCCAGCAATCAAGAGCATCAGTAGGGCCTTCCACAGTTAGGCGAGAAAATATGCTCTTGCCTCTTTGGCATCTATTAACAAGGAACAGAAATATTCAGATCCTACTGTTATTGTATCAAGTAGCGTTATAAAACTCCAGTTTTCGTTTTTTAGGAAAGAGTGGAGATAATTTTGTATACTACTACAAAGGAGAAAAGAAGCCACCACGTTTTAACGCTTTCTTTTTCGAATTCTCTGCCATAATGTGTCATTCACACTGATAATCCAAGCTAAGGTATGAAGCATTAATAAGATCACAGAATAAACAATATGACAACTGGCATTTCTACTTGATTTGGATTTAAGTCGTCAAAGATTCCTTCTGTAAGCTTTATGGATCACGAATGACCTCAATCTAAAGTTGAGAACATGAAATAGATCCTTATCGCTGCCACAGAAACTTACATCCATGCAGAGCTGACCATTGAGACAATATGATAAATGTCCAACTTCTTCATACTCCATTCACTAAGTAAATGTTGACCGAACTGCTCTAGCAGCAATTTGAATTGGCAATATCTTTCTACTCTTATTTTATGTAGTCTGAATATTTTGATCTCTAACTTGGGCGTTTGTTTTGGAATTTTGACATCATCTGCATGCCTTGGAGCTCAAAGATGTCAACCATATCACATGTGGTTTATAAAACTGAAGACTTTTGCAATATGTTCTTCTTACTTGATTCTTCCAGTTGCTTAGAAGACGTAGCTAATGCGTTTAAGTCTTAGGTTGCAAGTAAACTGAAATGACGTACAAGCTTACGCCAATATGTGTGATACCTGCAGCAAGTGCTCGTTTCAGCAAGTAGAAAGAACAAGTTATCTGCTGCGAGGTTGCTGTTCCCAGTGATCCTTCACCCAACAACATATCCATGTGCTTGATATTCCAACCTGTGTCGATGTTTTCTTGGGAGAAGCAACAGTTATCATTGTACCTAAACTTGTATACGAATCAAGTGGAAGTATTTGAATGAAATCAAACAAGTTTAAATTAACTCCAAGTGGTTCGAAATTCGATCTTTTATTCCACTGTTCATCTCTAGAGTCAAATTCAAAGGGGATTTGATTTGTTTAAAAGGGAGGTAAATCACAAGGAACATCATGTTGGATCTAAGCAGATAGCTGTCGCAGGGACAGATACAGATGAACTACGGAGGGACGTTGACCTTCAGAAAGTTTCCAAACAGCTACCATATCTTATATGTATGCCTCCATATGTGTCTGAAACCCTCTGACTAATAGTTTAATCCCTCATCGTGCCATGTTACCGTTGACATCAAAGATTCGACACCCTGCAAAGGCTTTAAAACCAGTATGATGTAGCCTTTGATGCCCTTCTGTAGCAAGGACATGTCGGCTTCATCTGATCAAAAGGCCCTCCAATCTCCCCGTTTGCACCACGTTCACATCGATTCATGAGCAACAGCAACGACCCGGGATTCGTCGCCTCCTACGATGGTACTTACGTCATGGGGCCGTCATCGGGGCGGATGAGCGGATTCGGCTACGGTCTCGGCATCTCCGTGGGGATCCTGCTCCTGATCACCACCATCACCCTCATGTCCTACTTCTGCACCCGGACGACGGGCCCGACTGCACCGGGGAATCAGCAGCGGTCGGGCAGCGGCGCCGGCGGCCGGGGGGAGGAGGCCGGGGCCGACGTGGAGGCGGGACTGGACGAGGCCACGCTGATGAGCTACCCGAAGGTGGTGTACGCGCAGGCCAAGGTCGAGAAGAAGGGCACCGCCGCAACGTGCTGCTCGATATGCCTCGCGGACTACGGGGACGACGACGTGCTGCGGCTTCTGCCGGAGTGCGGGCACCTCTTCCACCTCAGCTGCGTGGACCCGTGGCTGAGGTCACGCCCGACGTGCCCCATCTGCCGCTCCTCGCCGGTGCCGAGCCCCATGGCCACTCCTCTCGCGGAGGTCGTGCCATTGGCGCAGGCACGGAGCTCGTAGTGCGCGCGCAGGCCCGGTTTGATGCGAGCTGGTGGACGAGCGGGTTACGTGAGTCAATCTTACGTGCGGCTTTCGGGTGCAAGATTCAGCCAAAAAACAAAAGGATCAGTTAATTCGTTGTATTTTGTTCCGTTATACACGGAGAACTTAAACACTTCTGGACAGCATTTTGAGCATGGAGTTACTTAGAAATTAGACACTTGATTTCATGTGCATTTTTTTGTTCCCAAGTTCAAGGGGGGCAAGGGGATCAATTAAAAGACGACCGCGAATCAAATAAGGTATTCCATTGATCGAGTAGACACCAGAGTCTGATTCTAATGCACTCATTTTGGACTAATATTTGATTCAAGTGAATAGAAACAATGATGCAGCAGATGATTCTACCGAAAAAAATGGATCCCGCAGATGAACTTGAACCATGGAACATGTGACTGTAATTAGTGAAACTTAGGCTTGCTTTTTTATTCATGTTAGTGTTGTATATCGTATGACGTTAATGGTCATTATTTAAATGTTCTGCTAGAAAATCAGTTCGGGTAATTTGCTAACGTAACGTGCTCTGTGGATTCTTGGTGTAACATGATGTAGTTCCAATGTGATAGCACCCTTTTATTTCGTAGGAAAGTAAACAAATAAATTCTGATCGAAGTTTTAGTTCATCCGGGAGAAAAAGGAAAATCTATCATGGAAATCATACGACAATTTTATTTTAATAACATTAAGCATTTTTCAGAACGCCCCTTATTTTCGAATTTACCTTGCCCTTATTTTCGAAAATTAAGCATTTTCAGAACAGAAACACGATGCTTCACATCATACTCTGCAAGCTCTAAAAATGATGGCTCTCCTCACATTCGTCGGACGTTTTGCCCCCATACAATTAATTAATTACCAACGTTGAGAGTCGAACGAGTTCGTTGCTCTCACGTTGCCCCGTTGGTTCGAAATCGTCAGTGCGTGCAAGGAAATGAGCAAACTCGCAGGTGTCTGGGATGACACCAGCCAATGGAGAGATGCGACAATTTTCAAATCGGAAAGAGTGACAAGAACATGTCCTGAAACCATGAACTTTGATCTTAATGTCTATCAAAGTCTACTTGCTATTGACGACTCACGACATGCATCTTTGTTGCTTCTCCCGCATACACCATTTTATTTTGTGTAAATGACCAGCAGGTCCAGCATGATTCGAGTAAGCACAGAAAATACTACTAATCCGCATTCCTACTTTTCTGCTCGTCTCCTAATATATCTTGCTCTGTGGTCTTGCATTACAATAGAAAACCCATAAAACAAAGTCTGAGGATGAATGCCATGTCCTTAATACGGGGCATACATTTATTATTATTGCTACATATCTTATGAAGAGGACAGTCCGAGAAGTATACACGAACCACAAGTTTATATGATATATTTACGTTGATCCATGTTCATAAGATTCGACATGATTTTATGCTGATTGTCGGGGTCTAACACAACCCTCCTCCTTTATCCGGGCTTAGGACCGACTATAAAATATAGGCGAAGTTTTATATGATATATTTACAATGAAAAGAAATTCTCATTCAACAAGAGGAGTTAGGAAGATACAGAGAGACCGCATTGAAATAGCCAGTTATGCTACTTCTTTACAAAATACAGGAACGGCCGTGTGCTCGGAGCAAAACATAGGACAATAGATAGAGTTAGTACTAGTTTTGGATAGGGAACGCTCAATGACTCAAGCAACCTCCACTTCCAAGTTCATTGTTGGTGGGAAAAATGATCCTGCGGCTGACTCTATTGGCCAAAACAAATCAGCAGCTGAATCAATCGGCCACGAAAAAGTAGCAGATACCTCTGGGGAGGACAACAACTCAGGATCTGACTCGGCCGGTGATGAAAACTCAGAATCTGACTCCAAGTTTGCAAAGGAGAAAGTTGGCTTGGTCGAATGAGGTAGTGCATCTGCTTTAACTTTTGACGACTCTGTGTAGTGAAACTCAATCTGAAGCCGGTGATGAACTAATCTTGAAGTCACTAACCCTTTCTTCAGATCAACCAGCAGCTCCCGGATTGGTATAGCAGCCAAAAAGTTTTTGATGTATTCTTTGCAGGACTCTTTTCCTTTGCATACAAGCTCATCATCAGAAGAAGCAATTACAAGCTTTTCTTCCTTTCCCACATTATTCTTTTGAATCAGCTGAGTTTCATTATCTTTTACCTTACCGGTTACTGATTTACTGTCACCTGAAACTTTATGGATCAATGTGCTATTATCAAATTTCAATATGTAAGCCTGGTTGCACCCTTCATAAAGTCTCTCACCAAGTGTATCGATAATGTAGTAAGCCTCACGTTCAACCATGAGGATGAAAAAATGATCGTTCCAGCTAATAACATAAATCAGAGAACCACCATCAGCCGGCAAACATGAACCTGCTTGGCTTATCTCCTCCCAGATGTCATCAAAAAACATGGCACCATGTAAGAAGTCAAAGTTTCTATTCTCATCACCTCCAGGTTGAAAAAATCCGATAAAGGACTTCCCAGAAGCAACAGAAAGAGGGCGAATCTCTGCCTGAATAACAGTTTCAAGATCAAAGTGCTTGTCTGGAAACTGTTTGCGGTATACCTCATTTTGACAAAGGTTTCTCCACTCCAATGAACCATCTCTAATGAGGTTGTCAAACTGAGATTTTATTGGCATTGTACCTCGGTTGGTTTGGAACCAATCAGCAATGACAGCAACAAGTACAGCACAAGCACTTCCACCTGCTGCGCGCTCACTTCTCTGATCAATTGATGCAAAAAAGACTTGTGTTGAGAGCTTCATGTTACCGTCACGGCTCATAATCGTCTTCAACTCCCAGTTACCAATTGTGAACTGATCATCTCCAAATTTAGAAAATGATGTCTCTTCACCTGTTGCAACTTCATGCATGTGTTTCTGAAAAAAAAATTTTCAAGACGTAAGCCTGTTTGCACCAGTCATAAGATCTATCACAAAATCCAAATGATGGAAAATATTCCAATTAAGCCCTAATAATAATGCACAAATTAATCATTAAGACAAAAAAGAAAATATAACAAT
This sequence comes from Pontederia crassipes, assembly GCA_030549335.1. NCBI lineage: Eukaryota > Viridiplantae > Streptophyta > Magnoliopsida > Commelinales > Pontederiaceae > Pontederia > Pontederia crassipes. The sequence continues at coordinate 11,633,260 of CM060184.1, read as the reverse complement.
ACAGAACATGACTATATTTTTGTTGTCGACAGGAAAACAAAAGAAAACATTAGTATTAGTCTAGTCCTGGTCCTACTCTCCAGCAGAAAGCATAAGTTTGCATAAAGATTTTTCAGCAAGTTTAATGTGTCTTGTATAAGGCATTCCAGATAGTTGAGTCAGGCTGCGTAAAGTAAAAGAAACAACCATTAAAGCATATTTGAGGATTTCTTCTACTTATTTTGGACAAACTAAAATATCGATAAATTAAACTATTCACAAACATACCCCTGTGCCAATTGATTCTTCGGAGTTAAGTTGCCGACGATCAAAATCTATATCATCACCACCTTCCTCCGCATACGATTTCTTAAGCAGAGGCTCTCCTTTAGCCTTCTTCTTTCTCCATGGAAAAAGACTTATCTTTGAAATAGGCGAAACAGGCTGCTCATATATAGATGATTTTGTCTCCTCGACAAAGGAAAAGGTAACACCTGATCTTTGATGACTAAAGTACATCAAACGCTCATCCTCTGGATCTGCCATAGAGTCCAAGTAGGATGACACACCAAAATGGTTGGCAGTTGCCAAACTGCCATAGCTAACTGAATTGGTTAAACTGGATTCATTTTTAATGTCCTCAACATCTTCATCAACATCATCATTAAGAGAAACAATGCTGAATGGGCTCATGCATTCGGAATCATCAGCTCTATCTGAAAAATTCCCTCGACCATCTTCATCATCCTGGCACGTGTTCTTTACCTTTTTCCTCGAGACTAGGCTCTTAAGTATTTTCACCGTTTTGAATCCTGTCCTAGGAGTAGAAGGTTCATCCTTCTCTGAAGATGAAGTCCCATCAAAGGGAGGTGACAAAGGAACAGGAATTATGGATCTTCCTGTGTCTTCTACTGGTTCTTGTACATGTAATTCCATCAATTGGACAAGCAACTGAGACAATAAGATCAAGATGTCACTAAACACAAATCTTAATGAAAACAGAGCAAAAACAAGTATCAAATGAAAAGCATGGATTAACTAATTGATTAATAGGAGAAATAGGAAAATGAAATCAGTAAAAGACCTTAGGAGATGCAATAATAGTGAAATAGAATATCGAGTAAGTAATGGATATACATACATGAATTATCGGGTAGGATTTGGAAGAGCCATCTGGACACAACAAAGGAACATTCAGCTCCATTTCTTTTCCTTCAGAGGAAATAAATTCCGTAAGGTTCAATGAAGCCACACCAACTATTGATGCTTTCTTTTTTCGCTGTTGAGGCAAGCCCTGAGAGGAAGAAACCACGATGTAAGTTATCCGGTAAATATTTTGCTTTAAAGCTGCTTTCTTGAATGAAGAATTGAACTAATTGAAAACTTTTTTTCTTGCAAATAGTACACCAGTTCAGTGATAACCACAAATAAAAGGATGTTAGGAACATGATTGTTCCCAGAATTGCACTATTCAGCAGCATAAAGGTGTTGTCATCTTTTATATTGAACGCAATTCATGTTCTCAGTCACGAAATACACAGTGGACTCTGAGAAGATAACAACATACTGCCTGAACTTCCAAAACTGTTGACAGTATAAAAAACAAGGAGTAACTACAGGCTCAATATGCATCCTAAGTTCCTACCAGGTAGAAATATTAAAAAAAATTATTCCACGCTTTTTCCAAAACGTGCATTCCGCTAGAAGAATGGATAAAAACTCTCAACGAAAGCCACAGCTGCATGCTGGCAATTCTTTTAAAGAAATTTTACACGAATCGAATCCCAAATTTCCATAGAATATCGATTAATCTCCATTAAGAATCCCCAAATCAAGATCAATTCCTAAAGGCGTGAAAGAAAACTATTTTTGGCGCAGGAAAAGCAACAAATTTACCCAAAATATGAACGGACACAAAAGAAAGGGAAAGTAAAAAACTTTCTTCGTTCAATAGCACTCACAGACAAGAGTACGGTTATGGAGATCTCCCAGGGCTGGAAAGCATCGCGGTCATCCTCCCTGTGGGCGGCAAGAGAGCAGACGGTACAGAACTCCTCCTCCCACTCCACCTCTCCCCCTTCCCTCACCTCCTCCTCCCTCGTCCGATTCCTCCTCGCGCCGCTCCTCCTCATCGAGCTCAGCGCCGCCCTCGGCGGACCCTCCCACCGCACCTCCGCCGCCGCCGTTGCCGCCGCCGCCGCCTCCAGCCGTTCTACGCGCCGTAGGACCAACCTGGCCTCGAAGCTCTTCGACCGCGGCCTCGACGGCGACGACGGCCACGGCCGCCACCGCATCATCCTCGCGACCATGACGATGGGAAGAAACTGGGAAGCTTAGCAAAAGATGGCCGCCACTGCGCAGAAGAGTAGAAGTTGTAGATGTCTCCGTGACAATTTTGTGAACTGCGGCCCTTTTTTTTCAATCAACTCGTTTGCGCAGAGGACGCCGCGGCTTCAGCCATTTTAAGGAGCCCCCTCGGTGGAGTTGTTTGAAATAAATAAATTATAGTAGCAAATGCGTTTATGGTGTGAAATTAATTAATTAATTAATAGTTATAATATTTGGATTCACTCAATTTTGGATTCACGAATTTAAATATATTTTAATATGCAAAAAAGTATATATAAACTCGTATTTCTCTATATTATCGATAGAACATTATTGTTAGTATCCTTAATTATTAGAACAGACTTGATTTATGTGACGTTTGCACTCATCAGCCGGATGATCCAAAATCAGATCAAAATAGTGTAAAGTTTGTTGGCAAATATTTCAGGAGTTGATTTATGTGGCATTTGAGAGGCTAATTGCTAACGATTTTAGACAGAATTGAATCAGTGATCATGATTGGAAAAGTTAGGTATACTATAAAACATTTTGCTAAATGGGAATTATTAAATAATAAATTGACTCCCGAACAGAAGTTGTAATACTTCACTTTGAAGTTAGTAATTATTAAATTTTTTTATTTTTCAGCCCCTTTTACGAGAGTTATATGTTTAATGTAGAAATAATTGTTCTTTTTTCTTACTTTATTATATTAGATGGGGGCATCTATCTGTCTTACTATTTCCTCAATGGTAATCGATATGCTGATGCTTATGGTGTGGACGGTTGTGGTGACTTTTGGGGCGACCGGTTCTTCTTGGGTTGAAAAAAGACACTTTATGGCTAAATGTTGATGTAATTTGTTTTAAAAAAAATCATTCCATTAATCCGTGTGGTATTTTAGGATCATATACAATAATTATTAAGGTTTGATAATGACTGAAACTGGAAAAATAAATGTTTACGTGTTTGATAATAAAAAAATTATAAGTTATTATTTTAATCAAATGATAAAAAGTCTTTAAGTTATAATAATAAAAATATGTGAAAAAAATTATATATATTAAGAATAAAACAGTACAATTGATTATTTTTTTCTCACAAAATAAGTTAGGCCTTCGCGTTTATTTTTTTATTTTGAATTATTTCCTCAAATCATTCATAAACTATCATGATTTTTCATATTTAATTTCAAACTATAAACTTCATTTTTTAGAACTCTAAACTATCACGATTTTTTAATTTAATACTTTTGTCTAATTCTGTCATGTTTTTCTGTTAATTTCATTTTTTTCTATTTATGAAAATCCAAATTACCCCTCTAACCTTTTAAAATAATACATAATAAGTATTAAAAATAAAAAAAAGAAAAATGCAGGGTTCGTCTCTGATCTTGTTGTAGGAGAGGTCGAGCTTCTCAAGCGACATGAGGACAGCACTGGTGGTGCTCGCCGGGACGCCCACAATCCCAATGGACTTGCCTAAAAGTTTCAAAAAATTCAAGGCAGCGCAAGAGGAGGCGAGAGAATACACATCAGCTAGGGAACCATCGAGCATGTTTCCGGAGAGATCGAGCTCAGTAAGCTTCTAGCCACATCACTCTCTACCGGCAAGTGTTCCGGTGACGTTGAGGGCTGTAAGCGAGACGGTCTCCACGCTGCTCAGAGACAACAACGAGGGTGCAACTGCATTGAAGTCCATGTTGAGTGCAATGCTCCAGAGTACGACAGCACTTACTTGGCCGACGTCATTGCAGCAGACATCGTAGAAGGAGCAGGAACTCCAGCGAGCTCGCTTAGGGGCCCTCGTGTGCGGCGAGGAAGAATAAGGGGGTCTGTACCCCCTAGCGAGCTCGCCGGCGGGCGGGCGAGCTCACTCGGGGGTGTCAGCCCCCTTTTTTTCCCTCGCATGCGGCAAGGAAGAACAAGAGGGGCATGTGCCCCCTGAGCGAGCTCGCTCAGGGGACGTCGGCCTCCTTTTTTCTCTCTCATGTGGGGCGAAGAAGAACAAGGGGGCGTCGGTGCACCCCTACACGAAGAAGAACAAGGGGTGATGCCCCTTCACACGCCGACGACGAGGAAGAAAAAGGAGACTGGCAACTCCTGCACGAGCTCATCGGCTTGCGAGCTCGCTTAGGGGAGCGTCGCCGCGTCGGCCCCCTTTTCTTCCTCGCGCGCGGCGAGGAAGAAAATGGAGGGCGCCGACGCCCCCCTAGAGCGGCTCTCTCAGGAGGGCGTCGGCGCCTCTTTTCTCCCTTGTGCGCGGCGAGAAAGAATAAAAGGGCCCGGTGCCCTCTCGCGAACTCGTCGGCACGCTAGCTTGCTCATTAAAGTAAAGTTTCAAATGTCAAATAAGAAAAAAAAATTAAAACTACTTATAAATCATTTAGGCTAACTTATAAGTTTAACCAAATAAATTCTTAATCTGCCAAAACTTTTTCGATAATGTCCTGGTCGTCGAATAATATGTGTTGCTCCCATATTTTTTATATATGACTCAAATTCAATTGAAATAAACGAAGAGAGTAGCTCAATATAAATTTATAATCACTTACATGTTTTGTTCATATATAATTATAAATTAAGAATCTTAAGTATAAAACTTCGGGTCGTTACAATAAATTTCCTATAAGGTGTAATTTACAGTAGATATTTTAGTTTATTGGCCTTGTTAGTTCATGCCTTTCATATTGGAAGCGTATGCTACTTAACTTTTGTATTTTTAGATCTATTTCCTGTTATGTTAGACAGAAAAAAATTAATTGTCGCCACCATAATATTTGACTCATGCAATTATGAGGAAGATTCCGTGAATTATCAATACAGAAAATACCAATAAATACTGACAAATTCGTACAATTCCACTGTATGCACAAGAGTGCACTCAACAAAAAGAAAGAATAAAACCTCCAACGCATCTTTAATAATTGTTCATCTAACTTCCTCTTTCCTATATTACAGTAAACTATTTGTCCACTTACAAATCTTAAATCAGCTTGTTTTGACGTTAGAGAACATTGCTAATGCAACCATCGCCGTTGGCACAGTGGCAGCGGATTGTATTTTAAGTAATTCAACAACTATAGTAGTCCAAGATGGATTTTTGGAGCAATCATGTTGGTCAAGAGTAATTAATCTTTTCCGCTCTTACTCCAACACCGAATTAATTAGGTGTTAATAATTCGGAATACATATGAGTTTGATAAAAAAACATTGTGAATGCCATAATATCAATCCCTACACAGAAATACATAGTGACATATATAGGTGTGAACCAACTGTTTAGTTAACATTGTGTGCAGCTCAATTCTAGTCATATGATTGTATTATGATTGATTCATATAAAAAAATGCAGCTCAATTCTAATCATTATATATTTTATACGAATCAATCATAATACAATCATATGACTAGAATTGAGCTGCGCACATATATATATATATATATTTCTAATCATTAATCATAATTGTACATATAAAAAATTGATGGTTATTATTAAATCCCACGTGGTGTAAGTAAATATTAGGTTCAACAAACACTGAATCATATATGTTCATATAATTCTATTCTCCGCACTTTTCTCCCGAACTCACGGAGATTATAGAGGATATTCTAGTCCATTTGACAAATGTGCACTTCCCACGTCTTTTGCAGGAAACAAATAGCAATGGTCATTCCTAAGTAGCATTTATGATTTCCCAAACGGATAGACCAATGAAATCTCATAGAAGCAAATTGATGAGTAAATTTCAGTGCTCTCTTTCTCAATTTTTTTTTCGGTTTTATTTTATAATTATACTGTCTTTCAAATATAAACTTATTTGAGCAATTGTTCTTTTTGACAGTACAACCAATTTTTTTAGTTATTTTACTGACGTCAGCACTCAGGCTTGAAGGAAGAGGGAGAGAGGGCACACACATGACCCCCCCCCCACCCCTTTTAAAATTGTTTTTATAAATTATTATATTATTTTTATTATAAAATAGCATGTCACATCAGTAAAATGATTGAAAAATTAATTATAATCAATCAAAAGGGGGACGTCGGCCCCCTCTGCGAGCTCGCCGGCGAGCCCGTGGAGGGCGGCCGACACCCCCTTTTTTGCGGTCGTCATCGCCTGGCGTCATCATGTTGTCGGTGCAGAGGAGGGAAGAGGACAATGCATGTGAATTGGACGAATGCATGTGAACCGACGCTCACGAACCCCCTGAACCGACACACACAGATCCAGTCCATCCATCTCAGACCGGATGGTTCTGAAAGTGTGGCGCAGGGTGGTACCACAAAAGTGTGGTGCCACCCAAATATTCCTCATATATATATATATATATATATATATATATATAGAGAGAGAGAGAGAGAGAGGAATATTAGGAGCGTCCGATCAAAAATGGGCGGACGTGATCAACGTGCGCCGGTTCATATGGGGAAGAGGGGATTTGGGCGATTGGTTTGTGCCTTCTCTCGCATAGAAGGCGGTTCGCCGGTCGTCATCTCCTCCCTCCCCCATCTTGCGCAGGCCATCGATCGTCGCTCCGCAGGCCGCCGATCGTCGCTCCTCCCTCCCCCATCTCGTGCAAGCCATTGATCGTTGCTCCGCAGGCCGACGATTGCTACTCCTCCCTCCCCCATCTTGTGCAGGCCGCCGATCGCCGCTCCTCCCTCCCTCATCTCGCGCAGGCCGGCGATTGCCACTCCGCAAGCCGACGATCGCCGCTCCGCAGGCTGCCGATCGTCACTCCTCCCTCCCCCATCTCGTGCAGGCCATTGATCGCTGCTCCGCAGGCCGGCGATCGCTGTTCCTCCCTCCCCCATCTCGTTGTGCATATCGTCTTCCATGGCCAGTGGTCGTGTCTCTTCTCCCTGTCTCCTCCGCGATCTACCCCTCTTCTCTCTCTCTCCTCTACTCCTACCTCGCCGGCTTGGCATCGAAAAAGGGGGGGCGTCGCCCCCCCCCCCCCTCCGCAAGCTCACCGGCGAGCTTGCGCAGGGGGACTGACGCCCCCTTTTTTGCTGCCACGACGATGAGGGCGAAAAAGGGGGGTGTCGGCCCCCTCCACGAGCTCGTCGGCGAGCCCGTGGAGGGCGGCCGACACCCCATTTTTTGCAGCCGTCGTCGCCTGCCGTCGCCATCATGTTGTCGGTGTAGAGGAGGGAAGAGGGCAATGCATGTGAACCGGACGAATGTCCGCGAACCGGACGAATGCATGTGAACTGACGCTCATGAACCCCTTGAACCGACACACACAGATCCAGTCCATCCATCTCAGATCGGATGGTTATGAAAGTGTGGCGCAGGGTGGTACCACAAAAGTGTGGTGCCACCCTAATATTCCTCATATATACATACATATATATATATATATATATATATATATATATATATATATATATATATATATATATATATATATATGCTCCAACTTGTTTTATTCTTTATCGCATATTGTCGATATTCTTTTATTTACAATTACACAAAAAATAAACTTTTATGTAATAACTATTTAGTTGACATTTACTTTATTACATTATTTGACTTTTAACCTATTTTATTTTATTTGTTATGCATATTACAAAACATTGAGAATAGGAGAGAACTTTATTTCACATCTATTATTCTATTTTATTAACTTATATTATTCATTTCGACCATTTAATTCAAACCGATCCGATCGATTCAACATGATCCATTCATCAATCAATGATCGGATCACATTTTACAATATAACATTGGTTCTGATAAGAGAAAAGGAATGCAAAGAGTCCCAAGATCTTATACCGAAGTGTTGTTAAGATGCTGCTACTCGCTCTGATACCGAAGTGTTGTTAAGATTATAAAATCTATTTTTAGTTAGATCTTTAGAAAATAAATAGCACATTTAATTTTTTACATGATATCAGAATTAGAAGTGAGTTAGACTAATCAAAATTATCTACCGCCAACACGTGAGAGAAAATTAATAAGAGCATCTATATATTTTTACAAATGTTCAAAACAATTTGTTAAGAAAGAGAATGTTTTATAAATTAATTAAGCTTTATTTTCGTAAACAAAAAAAACATTAGTTAACAGCTCTCTATGTAGTGAAATCGTCATCTCCTTATCCTATGTAACTGTTCCAAAAGTCGTTTTCCTAAACCGGCATGTTCCGTCAAGAGAGCCACAATTTGACGGTCACATTAATAGAACAGGTTCCATGCTAACAAAAAAGATAACATGTAATTATTTGTTATGTGTGGCCTCTATAGTTAGCGACATTCAACCCTCGAATTGTAAGAATAATAATACATTAAATGTTCTTTTTACTCTCCTTTTGTTATTTTTTCCTTCCTCTATTTATGCAATTACTGTTCTTTACTTTATAGAAAATAATAAGACATGCTTTAATTTCCTTTCACTTTTCTCGAATGCAGTGTGCTTTCTATAATATTTTTTTTACTTGAACATAATTATAGATAAGAATAAATATAGAAAATGTAACGGCATAAATTAATATTAAATAATTAATAAAATGTTCAGTTCTATAGTTAAGGGAAAAAAGACATAATTAAAATTCAAACAAAAGTATACGATATTCTATCAGATTGTTGAACTATAAAATTAACCCAAAATATTGAAATATACAGGAAGTTCATCAAAATTGTAAATCTCTACGCTATCTCTTCTATATTAACTCGGCTGATCTTATTATTATTATTATTATTATTATTATTATTATTATTATTATTATTATTATTATTATTATTATTATTATTATTATAGAGTTTCCTTTAAGTACTTAAAATAAAATAAATAAATGACGACTCCTGTACACCCAAGATGCCATCATTTCACACGTGGCATGAGAAATCTAGAAGGCCCAATGCCCATAGATCGCCATCATCAGAACATGCAGTTCTTCAAGTTGTTTCTTTTTGGCATGCACTGTTCCGGCACGAGGCCATGACAGGCACTTGCCGAAAGTCTCAGCTCAGCCACAAGAAATAATACTAATAGAAAACCAAGTCAACTGGGAGCCCTCTCGAGGTCAGAAAAAGGTGCATCCATATACATATCAAATGGAGATGGATGGACGTTGCTGTCATGCATGGCGAATTCAAAATCATTATGAAAGGCCGGTAAGGTAGAAGATTGAGTGCTGGTCGTTTTCCAGCAGCAAATTGTGGATACCGTCGTATATGATATGATCAGGTTGCATTATTAATGACATTGGAAAAAAAAAAAGAAAAGTCATACCGAAGGCCTCCATTATGTGCATGACCACTCGTTTCATCACGTAATACATATAGATATTGTAATCTAATAATTTATCTTCCTTAATAACCGTGTCTGATATACGCTATACTTTTTTTTTCTACGTGACGTGCGTTTTGTTACTTTTTGTATGTTTTGAGTGGTGTTCCTTCTTAATTCTTCATATATGTTACGTGATGGGAGAGTTTTTGGATGATGTGTGCTCAATTAATTAATGCTTACCACAAAATATTGTATGCTTAATAAAGATGTGTTCATGCCTTCATGGTCCTTATTAATACCAAATGAATAGTTTTTGGGTCAACCGACCCTGCAAAAATTAAGCTCATTGTATAACGGATGTGACATGGATGTAAGACAAGGGCCGCCTGGTGCGTTGTGCTGCCGAAAGCACCGGCCGTGTCTAGTTAGTAATGGTTGAGTTGTTTCCTTCGAGTGATATAATTAAATTAGACTTAAAAGGATAAACACAATTGATTAGCGAGATTATAAATTTCAAAATTGTTCAGAGCCTTCGAGTTCAATTTTTGAAAGAGCATCATTATTGTTCATTCTAAAAATTCCTATTGTTACCTTATTAATATGAATTATGAATATTTTTGTTCCTGTAAAACAAAATAAAACGATAATGGTGTATTTTATAGGTGTTATTATTTTTTTAAAATCATTTTCTCCAATTAATGAAGTGCTAATTGTTATGAATATGGGTGGGCCTAGCACATATTAATTTGTACGATTTTACGTTGTAAAAATTAATTATATATAATGGTGATAGCTTTTTAGCATTACAAATTTGGGTTATTCTAATTTGATCTCATGTTATACCTTATTAATTTTGTAACTTGAATACTATCGAAGTTTATTTTGCGTATTACTTTAAGCTCACTTATCTCAACTTTACGATGGATTTTGATCATTTCATAATTAAAAAATAATAATGGAAAAGTTAACACACCTTGATGGATAGATCTAAGTGAAAAAGCGGCATATTTTAGAGGAGAGTTGTGAAAAATTTAAAAGTCGTTGGTAGATTTGAAAAAAATTCATAATTCAAGAGAGATCAGAGGAAGTCTTTTTTATCTTATGATGGAAAAAAGCTTTTATCAAACTCATCTTATGCAGAAAAAAGCTTTTATCAAACTCATCTTTATATTCTTCCCATGTAAAAGAAAATTTGAGTTAAAAATAATTTAAAATAAAGAACGTGATATGAGTCCAATAAGATTAAAATTTTCATTTCAAAACGATAACGGACAAGTACAATAAAAATAAATAATATATTTCTTTTAATAAAATGTATTATTTTACAAACTAAAAAAATAAATGATTCAATTTTATTATGATTAAAATAAATATTTTTTCCTTTCTCAAAGATATCATAGCAGTATAATGAAATAAAAATATTTTCCTTTTAAAAGATAATGACTTATTTTCGTCATTAAAAAATAATTTAAATTTAAGAAAATTAGACCAAATTAAGATTAATATTGTTTTTTAAAAGATAATGGACAGGAGTAATAAAATATTATTATTTCCTTCTTAAAAGAAAATGTATTATTTCAGAAATAAAAAAAACAAATATTCCATTTGAGTATGATTAAAATAAATAACCTTTTCTCTCTAAAAGGTAATGTATTAGCATAATAAAATATCATACTATTTCATTTTTATAAGATATTGTTCTATTTATAAAATTTAAAAATAAATTTCCAATAAAAAATTTAATTTGAGTTCAATGAAAATTAATATTTACTTATGAGAGTAATAAAAAATATTTTTGGAGAACAGTTTATTTAGGAAAAAAATTTAAGTAGAAGGTGGGGTTTTGGTAGATTTAATTTTAGTTTTAAACATTTCAAAATAGACTAACATATTTATCACATCTAAATGCTAATAAATTAGTTTGGATAATTATTATAAATCATAATATTTTAATTATGCATTATATATTTTGTAATCTTCATTATCCGTGCATCAAGATTTAGCACTACTTATTTAAATAAGAGGAGCCGCTTATTTATAGCAGATGTGATGTCATGTCATTGAAAAAAATAATTTTTTTTCTCCCAAAACCGTATAGCATTATTTAGCCAATAAAAAAAAAGAAAGACAACACGAAAAGAATACAAATTATTTACCTAATCTTTAATCCATTCTTTGGGTAATGAATTGGTGATTAAGTACCCATCAATACTGGGTATTATATAATAAGAAAAATCTAAACTTACAATACGAAAAATGCATGGAAAGTTACATGGAAAGCAAAGTCAAAAGCACAAAAGAGCAAAAAAAAAATGACGGGAAAGGAAACAAATAAATACCTATGACATATGACTGACGACGCCAAAACCAAGGAAAAAAAACAGAAAACAGAATCAGCTTGGAGAACCAACAAGAACGAAGTGGAGTGGAAAATATTAATAGGATTTAGTTTTAATAAAAATAGAAATTTCAAAGTGAAAACTATAAAGAATGATGTTAGAAGAAAAGTCAATCTTTAATACTTCTATTTCCGATTAAAGTAATTAAAGTTATAGTAGTTTTTTAATATACACTCGTCTTTGGCTAATAAAAAAATTGAAAGTAAAGTGATGACAAGGTATTAGATTGCACAACTCAATTCGTCCATTGACTAGGTATTATAACAAGCAAACTTCGGACATGTCATCCAACAGTTCGACAATTAATTCATTAATAATATTAAATATTAAAATATAATTAATAACATTTATAGTGTGTATAGCAAGCTTATATAATAATACGAATTTAATGTTACTTTGTCCTATTGAGAGGATCGTCACCATACTTATCCCACAGCCGATTTGCAATTCAACATGCGATTAAAAAATGCATGATTCAAGTTAATTAATGAGGGAAAAAATGCGATCGATTTAGTCGTTGCCCGATTCAAGGTCACATGCAAACATGGTAATGAGGAGTGAGGAAGCAAGGTGGCCCTTGCAGCGGCAAGATGGCGATGAAGGGTGACAATGATGAGTATCGTGTGCGGTAACTCGTGAGGAGGCTTATTCACCTGCGCGGCGAAATGTTAGGGACTGAGCTTATTGTGGTCCGTGCCTGGCGAAGACAAGGTTAGAAAGATTGTGAGGGTTCAAAGGGGATCACCACATCGGCGAGAGAGGTTATTCCACTATGTGACGACTGACGACGAGGAGATCACCGATCACCGATCACCTTGTTATTGTGCGACGACGAACGGGTTAGGGTTCTTGATCAGTTGCGTGGCGTATGACAACAAGGAGATCAACTATCCCCTTGTTCATGAGCGGCAATGAACAAGCTAGGGAGCTCGTTTTGGCGACATGGTGTTCTTCGACGACGAGGGGAGCTAGGGCAAGACGTTCATGAAATGGAGTTTGTTTTGGCAGCGTGGCGTCCGACGTGGACAAGGGGGCAAGTAGGGGCGACAATCTAGGGTAGGGCAAGACGTTCTTGAGAGAAGAAATTACATGTTGAAAGGATTCCACCAACCCATAGGCAAGGATTGAGCCAGACGATGGTTGAACCGACCACAATTTTATCTTTTAGCTGCACATTTCTTAATCATACATCGAATGGAATATCGACGATGGAGGAGATAGGGGTGATGATCCACCCAATCAAAGCAAGGAGGACAAAAACATTAAATCCTAATAATATACTTAATAATAAAATAAAAGTAGTTTGTTCACTGTTAATTTTGATTTGTTCTAGAATTAAAGAGAAAACTAATGAACAAATAATGAAAAAATAAAATATTTAAAAAATATGTATACCTTAATTATTATACATCAATTTACTAATGTGTCAAAAAGATTATAAAAATAAAAAGTGTAGAAAATAATAATATTTTTTTAAAAAAAAGTAATTTAAAATTTTTATTTTTTACAAACATTGATTATTCATCCGCTAGCTAGTTGTTCCAATCTTATTGAATACATCGGACAAAACTTTAAAAAAATTATTAGGTGATGCATTCGCTAGAGATTCCAATAAGTAAGCTCGACCCATCCCTCCGACACCGCCGCCATAAACTTTGGTAGGGAAGTGAAAGAGACGGAGGCAAGGCGTCGCGTATCCACCCACACGACGACATGCGGCACGGGAATTAGAAAATATTGGCGCATTTGTCATCGCCCACTTTTTCTTTCTCTTTTTTTCCACTTCACCCAACGTCGAAGCAACGTGAGGGGAGGGGCACACGAATAGATGGGGGGGGAGGACAGAGAGAGGGCCCACGTTTCGACTCTTAAATTGTATCACATCATATCTACATCGTATCTCTTGGGATCTCAAATGAGTTAGCCGATAAATTGGGACAACGTGTTGATCACACGATTCTTCACCCTTGTCTGTCAAATCATAAAAGTATAGAGAAATAACATGGACTTTTACGAGCTTGGCAATATTATCACTCGGGAAAAAGAAAACACAAACGAAAAAAAGTAATAGAAAACAACATTAATAATAATATCCTTATAATGTGAGAATAGAATTGTAGAAGTATTTAAAAAGGAATATCATGAATAAAAAAAAAGAGGTTATAGGGTGGTAGCAAAAAGAAAGTGTAATTATGTTTACATGAACGATTGAATACTATGATTATTAATCCACATTTATATTAGGTTATGTTTCTTTTTGAAGAGATGTTAGGTTATGTTTCAATGAAGATAACAATTTAATTAAACTTTTTTTTTCAAAGGAACTATATTAATTGGAGTGATTAAACTTATATGATTTTCTCGAATATATTTTTTTATTCTTTTATCAGAGGGAAAAAGAAGTTTTTCTTGTTAATTCGTGAAATGAACCATAAAAACATAAGAAGATCATCAAACTTTGTCACGAAATCTGTGAAAATAATATTCATTTGAATAGTATGAAAAGATAAATGAAAAATAAATGGAAAAATAATATTGCTTAAGCTACATAACTTTTTATCCATACGTTCAATCAATCTGATGCGCCATAGAAAAATTTTCAAAATTGATAAGCTACATAACTTTTTATCCACACGTCCCGTCATATTGATTTAAAATTTATATTTTAATATATATATATATATATTGAAATTAGTTATATTATATTGTTATTTATGATAATTGTTATATTCTTATCATAGCATTACTTTTTTATTATATTATATTTTTTATTTATAATTATCGAATCTTTAGAGAAGACCTTTTCTCTTTATGTCCGGATTCGATCCGAGTCGGAACCAAGACCAAAATCAAATAGAAATCATAATGACACTAGGACCAGAATCGTATGGTTCTAGCTTCAAATCCGAATTTGCTCGGTTCTAATCAAGTCGTGCATACTTGCTTTTGCCTTGTAGTTTGTATGTAGTAGAGCCATCGTCGAAGTCTTTCTAATGATGACAATTTCGGCACATTATTTTGAACTTTTGTGGTCCATTGAGTCTCAAATTCAGATTCTTCACCCCTTTCCGCTTCTGTTCATATCAATTTTTTTCGTATCATGTGGCCAGTCGACGTCCCTGCTACATGGACATGGACATGGACATAGACATGGACATGGACATGAATGGAGAGGAGTTGCTCCGATCTCCCTTTTCACTAGTCCACTCTCCAAGTCTCTAATGTCTACCTCATCGTTGCACACATGCTTTGACATTTCCTTCTCTCTGTGCACCATTCATGGTGGGTTGCCTTCTTTTTAATTTGACATTTTCCATCTCTGAAAAGAAGAGCAAATCACATGAATAATTTAATTAGGCTAAACTTTGGAGCTATTGGCTATCTCGATACATAATTCAAATCTTAATCCGCCGTCAATACTTAATTCAAATCCAATAATTCACCTACGTAATTAATTATGCATTTCTTCGTTTCGTCCTTCCAGAAACAAGCTGAAACTTGTCTCATAGTGCTCATAGCTTTCCGAGACAAATCAACTGTTTTGTAAGAGGGGGATAAGAAAAGAACTTTTGGACTTTTATTTGCCATAAGACTTTGTTGTGGTCTTTTGTGGTTACATATATTTTGAACAGGGGAAAAAAGTGTGAAAATAGTGAGATCAGTTTGACAACACGATTCTTTTGCCTTTCACCTGTCCCAGCTTCTTTTGGCTTTGAATTCACCTGCCTTTTCCTTTTATTCCAGATAATAATGAAGGGAATCTGCACCCACCAGCACTAACTCCTGATTACATTTGTCACTTCACCTCACAATTGAAAACACTGAAATTAGAGCTTAAGTTTCAAACTAGAAGATTGAAATTTGATAAAAAAAAATTCATTTTATTTGATAACATTACTTTATGTTTTTTCCACTCTTTCTTCACAGATTAAAAAGCGTATAATCCGAATGTAGAATTAAGGGTGCATCAAGTCATCAGTAGATCAAATTAATCCAAAAAAAAGAGAGAAAGAAAGAAGAAAAACAACATGAAAAAATGCCAAATATAAACTATGTCCAGCTAATTGTGGCTTTAGGATCCACAAACTTGATGGCCCGCCCATCGTTTTATCGGGCCAAAGTACATAGCAGAATCTGAGAGACATAGATCAGACTAGTTGAATTGAATTAGATCTCATATGCATCCACAAAAGTGATGAATTTTATTTGGTCCTCATTCTATCTTAGTGACAAGTGAGACTTGGTCCTTATTATCGATTTCTATGTCTAGAGTCAGCCCGATAGTTGTTGAAAATAACTATAATGACTAGATTTTAACTTGTCGTTATAAACACGTTTTAGTGGCCAGTTTTCACATTAGTAGCTAAATTTGGTCAATAAATTTCTTTTTCTTATAATGTAGAAGATTTAATGTGATTTCTATCTAATAACTTTTTAGAAGTTCGTGCAATAACCATAGCAATTTCAAACGGATTCTCAGGAAAGAATTTATTGAAGAAATGAACATATATAGTTCAATTTATTAAAAATGTCAATTTCATGGATTCGGCCGCTGCCAGCCGGATCGGCCAGCTGGCGGCTGGATTCTGCCAGTTGGCGGCCGGATCGGCCAGCTGGCTGCCGGATCTGGCCCCCAGCGGTCGGATCCTGCCGTGGGGTGGCCGGAGCTGACCGCGGTCCGATCTGGCCCCCAGCGGTCAGATCCTACCGTGGGGCGGCCGGAGCTGACCGCGGTCCGATCCGGCCACTAATTTTTTTTATTTTTAAAAAATTCTTTGCGATGGTTGCGACCGCCGAACGATCGACGGTTGCGACGACCGTCCAAAGTATCGACAGTTGCGGCCGTCGGAAACTTTCGACGGTTGGAACCGCCGGCCTTTTCCGGCGGTTGCGACCGTCAAAAACTTTCGACGGTTGGAACCGCCGGAACTTTTTCGACGGTTAGAACCGTCGATATTTCCGATGAATTTTTTCCGACCATCGCAAATCGATTTGCGACGAGCGATTTTTCGACGGATTGATTCTGACTGAAAAATCGTACATTACCGACGGTTTTTTGTCTTATTACCGTCGGTTTTTTGTCTGATTACCGTCGGTAATCAATGTTTTTCTAGTAGTGTTATATAGGTTTTGGGAAATCAATAAGTTTTAGTTTAACTTTGCTTGGGACTTTTTTTATTAGATTTAATTAAAATCAAATTACGACTAGAGTTTACTTAGGACCAGATTAGGATCCTTTAAAAAAAAAGGGTATTCTATTAGATTTCTCGTATTATCTTTTGTTTTTCGTCAAAACAATGAGGATGCTTAATTACATTCACAATCGAAAAAAAAAAAGATAACAATCCACAAGGTCTTCTAACAAAGATCCGTTTCCAATGTAAACAGCAATATCTTATCTATCGCTGGACACTCGGTTAAAGGTTTTGAGACTCATCATATAGTTGAGAGTTTATTTTCTCACAAGGTGAAACAATAATGCACATATACATATAAATAAATAAATAATATATAATATATATGACATGCAGTTAGGCGCATTATATTCCTTGTCTCCGAAATCTGAAATCTGGATATAATTCTGGCCATGTTGCATCTTCCTCAAGTCGATTTAATCTTCTCTGGATCATGTCCTTTATTTTGTGCTCCATTGCCTTTTTTTATCAGCTCCCAGTATCTAAGAAATAATGTCGATGACACAATTTACGCGACATTATAGAGCGCACTATCCATAAATTAGAGATCGATGCATTTAAGTTAATTCGATTAAATTCATCTCGTACGCGTATCTAACCACTTTCAACAAGACTATTTTACATTTAAGAAAAGTTGACCTTAAGCGAGAAGCAGACGCTTCGAACTCACACTCCACCCAACTCCTCTTGCTATGTTTCCATTGCCTCTCATGTCAAGCATCTACATTTTCGCGCATTGCGAGGTACGGCATGCATGAATGCATGAGAAATGAATGCATCGTCTGATCGATCAATCGCCGTGATTGACTGACTGTGACCAGGCATGCATCTTTGAAGGTTGGCATGCAACTTGGCATGTCGGACTTCCTCTCTCATCGCATCCATGCAGATAAAGCAAATGCATGTGGACATGCTAATTGTGCACCTTCTCTCTAAGATTTCTAGCCGTTTGGTCGACTTTTTAAGCTTTGGTCCTAGATATGGCTGTGGACCGTTTGTTTGTTAATTAGGTGGGTCAAACCGCTGGAAATTTTTGTCAGCAAAAGCATAACAATCACTAATTAACCGCATTTTATTTTCTCCACTTTTAAATGTTTCAAAATCTACATTGTTGTACGACTGAAACTAGACTCTTTCTTAATCATGAGTTCAAGTATGCATGCATATATAACATGTTCTGACAGTTCATTAGGATTTAGGGAGTTTGACTGAGAGAATATAGATAGAATATTTATTTGTTTCATAGGATATAATCAAACATTCATGAAATAGAATCAAATATAAAAAATGATCGAAATATCATATTATGAACAACATCAAGAAGCAATTGTTGGATGCCCATATGCATATAAGTTCTTCTCAGGCACATTTTGACTTGCATAATTCATAGCCATGTGATCCATATTTTTTTTTCCCGGAGAAAAGGATACCCTATCAGCAAACGAGAAACACAAACTTATGTTTCTACTTTGTAGTTGTTAAAGATTTAGATCCACTTTTAGAATAAATCTCAAAAGGTTGGGTAAGGGTGCTCGGCGCACGTGTTGTGATGAAGTGTACAAATCAATCCGTGCATGCTATGGTCCAAGCCAGGCTGAAAGGGTGCACGGAAGCAGCTCAATTAATTTTCTTGTACAAGATTTAGACAAGACCAGTGTCTCGTATCTCCCTTTGCTGCAGGCTACATCTCTTTAATCAGGTTATGTCACGAATGAGCCGTAATATTCAATTAATTAGATGTGTGCTTGAGATTTTGTGCATGCATACATGGTGCTAAATTGATCTGTCAGTAGATATAGCACTATCATATGTGCTGTACATGGCGTGCACATTATTATATAATTACCGCAGATACAGAATAATATGTTCTTTTAAGAGAAAAAAACGTTTTCCTATTTATTGATATCGAAAGTAAGAAACATATTGACTAAGATTAATAAAATAGTAGTATATAACATTGAGAAACATATTTCCCTTGTTTTTGAAGAAAAAAAACTTGATATGTGAAAATATCAATATTTTGAAACGTACCTTTTTACACAATTATTCAATTAGAAATTTATCAGAAGCCATTTTCAACAGAACTTACATGAAGAGTAGCTTGCTTTTTTTGGTTCTCCAAGTTTAAATGAATACGCAATAGGATGCGCATATTCGAGCTCTAGGTGTATATGCTTGTCATATGGGCCTCATGTACATTGATTGCAATATTTGGATGGAGAATTGAATTTGCTGATCTTATCATATAATCTGGCACAAGTTATTTGTTTTTCCTTATTTTCATTTTATGCAGATTTCTTTTATCAATGAGTTCACGGCTATTAGTCCCTGATCATGTTGACGATGTAAAAATATCAAATATGGGGCTAAGCTCATGTGGATCTTGGAATATAACTTCGAATTTTGAACTAAGACAGAGACAAAACACTCAAGTATTTATATCTCTCTATTAAACATGATATTCGAAATATATATAATAAATTCAATCATAGATAGAAATTATGAAAATTAAATCGCCTTATGCTTTCGAAATTTGATGCCACTCTTTCCAAGTTTCAATCCATGTAGCAGTTGATATTGTGTGTATATATATATATATATATATATATATATATATATTAATTGTCAGTCAATCAATATTACAAGAATATTACTGTAGATGAACGAGAACAAAGTGGCGTCTACACTGCCAATGATTGCACCATTCTTGTGAAGCCAAACCGTCCAATCGATTGGACATCACATGAGCAGACGCATATGCTCATCAATAGGATCAACTTGTCTTCGTGCTTCATGTCACAGGTCTTGTGGTTGTGACTTGCACTAATTGGACATAGTATTTGGACATGTAATTTAATGCACACAGTAGAAGTCACCTGTTATACTTCACTTTGATTCAATTTGTCCATCAAAAGAACTAAAGAAAACACAGCTGAAAACAAAAGAAACATGAAAAAGCAATACTAGTCGAAACAGTCACTAATTTTGGCAGAGAACTATTAATTAACAGGACTATTTGTGATGAATCACAAGGCCGCTTGGCGCCGAATAAAAGTTATACATAAATTAATTGAATCTTGCGAAGTACAACTATTAAATATGTACTAATAACTTGAACACAGGTGGATATAGATAAAAAAAGGCATTGTTTTCTATATGCTAGTGTACGTGTAAGACTGTTGTATTGTGATTATTTCAGAATCAATTATGAAGCACAAATTTATGCACCACAAATTTTGATGGAGCTTCTGAATGTTTTATCCAGAATCTATGACATGCTACTTTTTTTTGGGTTGCCAATATGATATGCTACTTTACAGTGCTGTCACGTTGTGAACTATCAAACTTTGCAGCGATATATATAGTTTATATTTATTTGAATTAAGATGTCAGTTGTCTTCAACCCCTCTTAGTCGTTTGATCGCATTCCAGTGAGTTGGGGTTAGAAATGACAATAAGACTGCCTGATACGCCATCAAAATGTTAAGGAGACGTTGATTTAATGGTTCATCTTGTCCAAGAGATTGCATTTTGTTCACCCTTTCCACGAAAAATAAAATAAAACATGTTGCAAAAATTTGTTGATTCTTAAGGGCAGCGTTTGGCGTGGAACTATGGGTCGGAACTAAACAAAATTTATTCAAACAGCAACAAAAGTTTCCATGAGACCCACAAGAATTTTTATTTTTTGGTCAAAGTAAAAGTTCCGAGAAAAAAGTTCCACCTCTATGCTCGAACATTTTTTCGCACCCAAACTTTCTCGATGCGTGCGACTCATATTCATCCAACTCCTTCATCTCTCTCCCAAGGATTTAAATGAAGAATCAACAAAAAAGTTCGAATCGACTCCCGAACATGGCCAAACACGCGATGGGAACTTTTGCGTCAACGCATTGAAGTTCCGGGGGAACTTCAATTTTCAAGTTCTCCTATCGCCAAACACAGCTAAGGAGTTTTAGACTCTACTTCCACCGCAGTTCACGCATTCTGTAACTTTTATTTTATTTTTTACACGTATTGTTATCAATTCATACTCGTCTTGTGAGTCTCAAGTACGTCTACCCGAAAAGGTTGTACAAGTTAATTTTTATGAGCTCGTGAGCGTGCATCATGTTAAAACTGCGACAAATTGATGTGCGTCAAGATTAGAAATAGCAATTTGAATCCATGCGAAAAAGGAAATCAGATTACACGTATACAATAAGAACATAAAATATACATGTATATACGGCATATATACCTTTGATTAAGAAATCTATACAAGAGTCACGATATTAAGAAAGTTCGTTTTAATGTGAGCAGATGAATTAGTAGCGGATCTGATCACACAAGGGAAGGTCACGAGTTAATTAAACAAGTTCATATTAATGTTTTATTCTTCGTTTTTGTCTCAATTTGATTAGTTGGGCCTAACTAAAGCACAAGGTCAAAGACAATGGCACTGATATATCCAGTGAAGAAGGGAAAATAAAACTAGCATAAAAAATACACATAAATTAAATTCTGATTGGGTTATTTTCTCGAACGATGGCAGATTTATTTCTTAAACGAGAAACAAAATACAAGATATTTAATAACTCAAACCCTGATTTAAGGATTCCAATTATACGAAACTCTCAATCTAATTTTGAATTAGAAATAAATCCTGAGTATCTAAATTAGGGAAAGTGATATCGCGTTGAGTTTAAAGTCAAATCCACCTCACGTCACGTCGAGTACTCCTACATTCTATATATTTTCGGCAGTATGCCGTTCTCTTAGGAAAATAATTTTGATTTAACAGAGAAGATGTTTTACTTACAATTTGAGCATAAAAGAGACAATGATCTCATAAATAGTGAAACAAAAAAAATTTCATATATATGGTGAATTTTCGTGAATGCAATTCATCAAATAGTGGTTAACAGTTGCGTCATAACCTTATGACCCCATATGTTTGATTTACTAGCTAGGCCGTGTATGTACATTGTACATTGTACATGACCTCTCTCTCTCTTTCTCTCTCCTCCCTCCCTCCCTCTCTCCCCATTAACATGCCTTCCAGTCCCACATGCCAACTGCTCCTGTTGAGCCCACAGAACCCCCACGCCTACTATAGAGAGAAGGAGAAATGTTAGGCAGGTAGCATCAGACTCCCACCCACTCGTTGATCACACAAAGCCAATCCGATCCACGCACCTTGTTTCCTAAAAAAAAATTCCCCATAAAAACATCTTATTCAACTGCACTACTGCTGCTATCTCCTGACCAGGTGATTACCAATTGCCAAGCAACCGGAAGGGCTTTGCTTCCTGACGTACTTCTGCAGCTGATGCCCCAAGGAAGGAGCGACAGCTTGTTCCCTGTAATTACAACATCCTATATCGTTTTTAGCTGAAAGCCCCTCAGCTCTTCTTAGTTAATCCTCAAGCTTCTAAAGTTTCAGAGTCGCGGAGCAGGTCATTGGAAATGTCGGCGCCCCAGATCTTTCCCGATCAAGTTTGCTACATGAACTGCAACTTCTGCAACACGGTCCTCGTGGTATATATCTCGTTCTCGTCTCGGCTTTGGGTTTCTTCTGTTTATGTCCCTTCTTTCTTTGTGTGGTTTTTAACACAGATAAAGCTTTCGACCTGATCATATTAAGATGAAGAACGCAATTATATATGTTCATTCATGAGGATAGTTAGTCTATTAAGTCGCGCACAGTCGCATATATCGTTTTTTTTCTGATCAAATTAATCATATGCATCTGTTTATTATATATATATATATATATATATATATATATATATATATATATAAATTCATTGGAGAAAAAAGGTCTCAACGTTTCACCTTCATCCTTGAAAGAAAAGATAGATCATAGATTTTTGTAAAAGAC
Organism: Pontederia crassipes; assembly: GCA_030549335.1. Taxonomy (NCBI): domain Eukaryota; kingdom Viridiplantae; phylum Streptophyta; class Magnoliopsida; order Commelinales; family Pontederiaceae; genus Pontederia; species Pontederia crassipes. Next base: position 11,610,259 of record CM060184.1, on the reverse strand, counting down.
CGCCTATGAAGGAATGGAAACTTTTGAAGTACCGATATCTAGAAGATACATGCATGGCCAATCGATGTGACAATGTTTATGCCGTGATCAAGAGTCAGGAAAGTGGAAGGAGGCACATTTTTTGGACGAAGTATAAGGTAGAGATTGGAAGCATGTGAACTACATTCAGCTGACATCCATGTCCGGAAAAAGATGCTCAGAAGGGTGAAAAGGATCTGATGCATGAGCTGGGTGATTCGGTGCATGCACTTATATATATATATATATCCTATAAATACCAGCTATCGCGTGACTCTACTTAGACAATGAGTTTTGCGCCTTTTTCCTGATAAAACAAAAAGTAGAAAGCACAAAGGAGAAAACATCTTAAAATCATATCTCTCCTGATTAAAGCAATTTATATTTTGGTTTTGGCATTTGATTAAGTGATATGAGATTTTTGGGTGCATACTGACATATATATTTGTATCCTGTGTATATGTACAGAAGATAAATCCATCCCTTGTGTTTTTTTTATATTAAGGTGTGTGTGTATAACCAAATTAAGACAAGGGTCATTTTGGGTGGGGATAGCTTTTGGAAATCTCAAATTGGTTGTATTCCTAAAACTCTGAGCTGTCTGAGTTCCATAAGATATTGAGAAAAAGATCTAATATGAATATTTTAATCATGAAATCAACTCTGACCACATTAATGTGCTAGAGAAGAACAATGAGTTAAATGGATACATTTTTTCTTTTGTGATTCATCGGTACAACTAATGTAAGTATGTCAAGCTATGCGTACAAATATGTTATGCTGAAAACATATGGAAACAACGAAAAAACTTATTTTAAGCATTTAAGCTATAGCTTTTGGTATTTTATGCATTCTCCTCTAGAAGGGAATTTTGTTTTTGTTTTTTTTAAAGTGAAAAACTTATCTATTAATGAAAATGTTCAATAGTTCTTATACAGCAGTTGGAGCCTGGAGGAGACTCAGGGAAGTCTTACTCCGGGAAAGGTCAAGGTCTTGCTCCGGGGAAGGCCTTGCTCCCCCCAAAAAAATGTAGGAGCGACCAAAAATTGCCAAATAGGCGTGAATCCTCTCACTCTCTCTTCCCCTTCTCTCCCAGTGAAGTTTGCGACATGCATGTATGGCTCCGAGAAAGAGGTACTGTTGATGAGGATCTATGGTCACATCGTACTTATGTAATTAAATGACTGAACAGTGAAAGGTCAGACGGATCGAAAAGTGAGGAGAAACCTTGTGGAGGCTGTACAGTTTGATTATGTAGACGACAAACTTCTTACAGGCGTACATTGATGTATATACACCCACGGGAAGAGATCAGAAGGAGGATGTGAGAAAGGGGGAGAGAGAGTTATTGTCTGGTGTGGGATGTCAATATGCAAATGCTAAACGACAATGTAGATACTGCAAATAAATAAGTCCTGAAAGAAAGAAGAAATTGCTTTTGTCTTCAAAGTAGTCGTCATTCCTTCATCATCCGACCAGTTTTCCTCCACCAACCTAGCTGTTCGTTCTTCTTTGCATGTTTTTTTCTTGAACTTGGTGCTTGGATAATGGAGAGGCCACTTGCACATCAGAGACGTGCATATAGAAGCTTGAACAGTTCAATTAGGGTTTCGACCTAGAAGACTACTTCTCATGTAGAACAAAAAGAAACACTTGACACAGTTTGATTGATTGCTTGAGCTCAGGTCGCTAAAAGATCTGCAAAAGATTTTGTTCTCTTTCTATACATAATTTGTTCATACTTTGTTCTCTTTTTTACTCTTACATCTTTCTAATACGTACTCTGATTATTTTGTTACTTCAGGTCAATGTTCCATGTGACAGTCCCTTAACTATTGCATCAGTGAGATGTGGACATTGTGCCAATATGCTGTCCGTTAATCTGGGAACTGTACCCCAAAGGCACCCTGTTCAAGATCCCCAGGTCCAGAAAATAATGAATTCTGAGCTTGTAAATACGATTTATTTCATTGATAAGTGGCCTCTGAAATTACTGAATCCTTGCACATATATATAAGTTTTTAGGACATTGTTCTTACATATATATCGATGACTCCAATATGCTCATGAAAGGTTGCCTGTACTTTTGAGATTTACAACGTATCACATATTTTGATTGTACCGGTAGATTTCTTCATATCAATATTTGCATATAGTACTCCAAAACTAATATAACCTTATGTACGCTTAAAGTCCTCCCTAAAAAGATTACTCAAGTGAAAACTAATTAATGTATAAGCTTACTTGACAAATAAAGGTATAAGCTTAAGATTTTCCTACCAAATAATAAATGATCTCTAAATAGTTTAACCTTTTATTTTCATACGTTATATATCTCTTCTGTCAGCACAAATTTTAAGAGCATAAATATAATTACCAGTATTTGCTTATGATTGTCGTAAAGATTATTAGTTCGTTTAGTTTAACATTTAACATCCAATTTGAAATCTCGACGAAATCTCTTGTTACAAGAATATTTCCTTATTTAATGGTCATTCCATAGATTGGATTAGACCAAAACCGTCAACGGTCTGCACGAGGAAAAATGTATTCAAGATTATTAATATGCTAATAAGCATTTTTAATATCTTAATGAAAAGATATTAAATCATATAATTTAACACATCCTAAGCTAAGTTTTTATACATATCATTTCATAGCAGTCTTCTAACTTCTTGTCACATTTCCTCAACATAATCACATTATCAATTAAAGGAGGTTTATTTCTGTTGAGTAAAAGCTGCAGATAGTTAACAGCGTGGGGTCTGAAGGTTCGTACATGGAGGGTGGATCATCTTCCAGGCGTGCCATGATTGCATCGAGGAAGCCTGCAGAGAACCTTCAGCGTCAAATGCTATCAATTCCCGGTAAGAGCCTTCTCTTTTTCCCTGCTGCTGAAAAGTACTATAAGTGGGTTGTTCTTTTTCGTTAAAAAAAACATCTTATATTTTTTAGTGATTTTCTAAGCTCCATTCGGTAAGCTTATAAGTAACTTATAAGTTAGTTTATAAAAATCTTATAATTTTAAAAATAATTGATAAGTAAATAATTCAGAAAAAATAAGGAGGAAGATTACTTATTTTTTCCTAAAAAAATAAGTCAGTTAGTTGTATATAACTAATTGATTATTATTAATATAAATAATTTTATCCAAATATGTAACTACTAATTTTTAAAAATAAATTTCAATCAATAAAATATTTATCAACACTTCAACTTATCAATTATTTTGTATTAAGCGCCCTAAATTTGAAGAGAGCTTATTGGTTTTTTCTGAGACCTAAATTTTTATTGATAAGTGATTGATCAGAGGTATTTTATTCTGTAAATTAATGTTGAGTGTTGATCGTGTATTATATATTATAATGCTATCATTTATGACTTAAAATAGATTTTCACATAATTAAAATATTATATTCATTGAGTAACTTTAAAACATTATAAATAAATTTAAAACATTATAAATAACTTTAAAAATATTTAGCTGTATATAACTAATTAATTATTATTAATATAAGTAGTTTTATTCAAACGTGTAACTGCTTATTTTTAAAAATAAATTTCAGCCAATAAAATATTTATCAACACTTCAACTTATCAATTATTTTATATCAGTCAATCGCCCTAAATTTGAAGAGAGCTTATTGGTTTTTTTTCGAGCCCTAAATTTTTATTGATAAGGGATTGATCAGAGGTATTTTATTCTGTAAATTAATGTTGATTGTTGATCATGTATTATATATTATAATGCTATCGTTTATGACTTAAAATAGATTTTCTACATTCACATAATTAAAACATTATATTCATTGAATAGTTTCTTTTTATTAATATAATTATTTCGAATCTAATAATAATAACAATATATTTTATATAGTTTTAATTATGTAGGTATTCGATATATCTTGATAAAATAATATTTTATTTATTGATAAAAGTCACTATAATGTGTGTTATGCATTGTGATGACACGTTTTCCCATATTGTAATTCTAAAATATTCATACAATATACCAATTTATTTCATTAAATTAAAATTTTAACTTAATGTAGGACCAAAAGAAACTGCATGGAACTTGGAAAATATGGTATGATTTTTAAAGTCAAGTACCAGTTACCTAATACCTTTGATTAAATTGATAAATAAGGCATAGTTCGTGTTTTATTTATTTATTTTTTGTTATATTTCTCTAACTTCGTTCAAGAAATATGAATATTTTTTGTTAAGTTTTTTGTGTTAGAAAAAAGATAACTAAAGAACACATAAAAATACTATTACCAAAAGAGGGAGAGCAGAATAATATAGGATTTTCGAGATTCACCTTAAATTAGTTTCTTTATTATGAAATATTGATAATTATAAAAATGTAAAATAATTCTGTCTTTGTGAACTCCAATATAAAATTAAATTATAGAAACTCCACCCCCGCCCTTAGATTCCCTTTCAGATTTGTTGTCCTAGCAGCGAGATCTCGTATTGGAACGGACAATTTGGAAGCTCCGTTAAGATAAAAGTTCATATAAGTTACAACTTAATATTTATGCTTTGTTTGGAGTGGTAAAAGTTGAGTTTTCTCTTCTTTCTTCTCTACATAGAATGCAACTTAACTATTGAAGGTTACTAATTATAACGCCAATATTACTTTTGGATGCAGCACCTGAGAAGAGACAACGTGTGCCTTCAGCCTATAACAAATTTATCAAGTAAGAACTTTTGAACATCCTTTCCGTTTTGGGGGGAAGAAATTAAAACACTGATTATATATGTTGTTTGTAAAATTATTCCAACCTTCTACGTTACATACAATATATACACGTTAAACATTTAGTTATAAACTTTTTTTTTTTTGTTTCACTTTCTGCATGCAGGGAGGAGATACGACGGCTGAAGGCGTCTAATCCTGCAATAAGCCATAGAGAAGCTTTCAGCGCTGCAGCAAAAAATGTGAGTAATTAATAATATTTTCTTTTTTAAAACAGCTCTGCATACTTGCTGATTTTAAACTCAACTTTAATCTCGTGATATGCCAAAAAGAAGTTGAAAGAAATTTCTAATGTATTAATGACTTTTTTTGTCTCACGTTTATGGAAGGTCTCTAATATTCAGAACTAACAATAATTGAAGGTCGAAAAAAATCAGTAAATATATATTCTCTTAGTACTATAAACTCTTCTAAAGATTTCTACAACTATATATATATATATATATATATATATATATATTCACATCTGTGAAGTCAAACATTGAATGGTAATAGAGTACTTTTCCATGAAGTCAATTAGCAGAATCTATCTTCATCAGAATGACAATGATTGCGGAATCACTTTTTTTTTTCTTTTCTTCCGAAGAAGACTTTGTAGTTATCTCAAGTTTCGTTTACATAATTAATTGCCGAAACCTGATATATTTGAGCGAGCATACCATGCACAAGGACAAGTGCCTAACATCATTAACATACATAGTGTACATATAGAGAACTGACCTTGGCTACGTAGATATAATATCTAAGGCGTCAGATGATTAAGAAATACATTTATGTACTTTAATTTTGTCATAGAAAAGTATAACTTGATTTGTTATCAATTTTCTTAGCATCTTATCTATCTGTCTGTCCATCTATCACTTCTTTCTTAGTAAAATGAAGTATTAATTTCAACACTCCTGCAGTGGGCACACTTTCCTCGCATACATTTCGGGTTATCCGTGGAAGGAGACAAAAAAACTTAGCGACTGGCCAAGTTAGGTACCGGCAATAAGAATGTTGTCAAGCTTTCTTCTATGACTATGAGGACACTCTAGTACTATATATATTACTTTTACAGTTTTACAGCCAGCTTCCTATGAGTGCATGGTACTTTAGTGGTATATATATATAACCACAGAGTTATGGCCCATATAATTATATGTAGGCCTCTGTCAACCCAATAAGATGTTGTTGTACTTGTGTATCACAAGAATCCAAGTAATTATTTAATAGTTGAATAAATCTTCATTTTCTTCAGAAAAAAATTGGTGCTACATATGCAAAAGCATTGAGCATCATATATATTCTTTGCACCTGATCATATTCATTATTCAGTCCAGAGGAGGGAGAGAGGGAGGGAGAGAGAAAGAGGGGGCCATGAGGGCCTAGAGATGCGCAAATTAAATTAACACGGTTTGGAGGTGGAGCATATCTTGTTCGGCATGCTTATCAGACTAATTAGAGAATCTCCTGGTCGGATGACCCAAAAGCTGATGAAATAGGTCGTGGCTCATGATTACCTGAAGAAAGCATCTTATCATCTTGGCCTTATATATCATTAATGCTGACTCAACTATATATTCCTAATGTTTAATCACGTTTAATCACGCTTATTAGTGATTGCAATATATTTTGTAGTGTTCCCAAACTCATGTGTATTTACAGGCCATCCTTCGTAACTACATCCTTTGTAACAAAAAAAAAAAATCAAACATTAGTTTGGATGTGATCTGTTTTCTTGCATCTGAACCTCAACGAAATAACATTTTAGGCTTGACAATTCCTGGGCACTGCCAAAGGAATAGACATATTTCTCAACTGCAGACACAACAAACAAATTTATGTTCGTGCCGAGTCCACTGCCATGATCAAAGAACATCTTTTGACCTGCTATATGTTCGTGCTTCGAGTACACTAGATTTTATTTTATTTTATAGACCCATTCCAAAATTATGCTATTGCACTATGCCTTAGTCTTTATTGTTTAATTTTTTTTAACCAAAAAAGACGAGTGAAATAGAGTATATATAATAGTTCATTTCTTCGGAATGTCACAGGGTGTAGATGTCAAGGTTGCTGGGTAAATTTCAGAGTTCTCAATTTTTAGTTTCAGTGCTTCAATTGCTAATTTATTTTACTTATGATATTTTTTATCAGTAATAATAAATTTTATGATTATGTTGCTGAGATGATAATATAAAAATAAATTATAAAAAATAAATTAAAAGATAAAATAACGGACTCACTACAATAAAATTTTGTTTTAGAGACTAATTATACTTAGTTCTTAAAAATATGGGTACCAAAGACTAATATGATAACAGTTTCAAATTCTTACCATTAAAAACTAAAATTTCATTTATGGTCATTAAAAAATCATCCTTTTACAACTAATGAAATTTTTTTAGTCAAAACTTTTAATGATCAACTTATAAGAACCATGAGGATCAAGATATTTTGGTCCCATAGGGACTAATATATTTGACCCTTAAAAAACTCTTTTTGATGTAATGAGGACTGGTCATCGCCCCTAGCTGGAGGATGCATCTCTCTCTCTCCTCTATCTTTCTCTCCCTCTCTTCTAAGAGGAGGAGAAGGCTGCCGGCATTTTTTCATTATTATTATTTAATTTGTTTTTTTATATCATTTTGTTTGTGCATTGAGATATCATATATATTTCGTATTGAAACTAAATCATATAGGTGCATTTTATATAGCTAATATAATTTTGTTCTATTGGGAGATGAGTTCGTTGGCAGGTATGGGACATGTGAAATGAATTTATTTGATTAATTAGATTTGATGATGACTGGGCAGTGTCGCAGATTGAATCGTAATCACAGATTGAATCGTAAACACCACTTTCTGACATCATAATTCAAAAAAAATATATAATGTTGTACTATTTTAATAACAAATTAAAATTTTGATGGTTAGATTATTCTACACACGATAACATAAAAATAATGAAAAACATTCATTCATAAAACTCATATAATATATATAGATAAATTGTATTTGAACTCTCTTTCACATATCATTAAGGATATTTAATTCATCTTTTAATAATATTTTTCCGGTCGAATCGAGATTAATATAAGACCATAAAAATGTATACTTCATCTTGCTACCACACGTACGTACGTGATCATTTTGTTCAGCTTACTAACTATAGAACGAGTCCATTTTCCCGGCTAATATTTTTTTATTCCTTATTTCAAGTTAGAAGAAAATTAAGATCCATCTTAACCTTGAATAATATTTTATGAACAATGAAAGCGACTAATAATAAATAGATGGAAAATGCTAGAAAGAAACTAAAAACATAAATATTAAGGTTGGTGAATTGGTGACAAATACACTCTTCTCGTACGTTATATTTTATACGTGGCTTAAACTAAACAGTAAATTCGTGATAGAGTTAATAATATAAAGTTCGAGCCCGAAAAGTATTATTATAAAATAATAATACTTGACTTACTTTTTGAATATAGAATATGAGCTATTGATATTTAGTGCGTACTTAAGACCTGTAGATGATCGCCCCAAAAATGCTATTTATTTTTATTACTTGATTTTCTAAAATTTCCTCAACCCAACCTAACTTAATTAGAATCAGATACGAATTGAAAATTTTCAAGTGGAGTCGGCCAATGCGACCTTTTTATTTTTTTATTTAATTTAAAAGTTTTATGTGATTAAATATTTAGAAAATATGAAAATAAAACCCTTAAAATATAAAAAATATTAAACAAGTAAAATGTTACTTTTATGATTTAAAATAAATTATTTAATATTTTTTTATATTAACATGTTTGAATAATAAAAAAAAAAAGAAAAGCAACCAAACTCAAACCAATTCGGATAAGATCGAGTTCCTGCCCAAAAGCACTCAAACTAACTCATGGGATCGGGTCGAATCCAACTCGATTCGTGAATATTTCTACTCAACATACAAGTTTATATAAAAAAAAGACTCACAAAAAATTAATCATAATAAATTATACAATGTAATAACTTCCGAAGCAATTAAGATATTGTTCGCTTTAGACTTATGATTCGTACGAATTTAAAATGTGTCTTAATAGATAAAGAGAGTATCAAGATTGTTCATTTTGAACTTGTGACACATGAATTTAAAATACATCTTAATAGATGAATGAGACATTTACAAATAAGTTATGATCATTTTCATATTTTATTCATATAAAATTATTCATTGGTGCCTTTGGTCCTAAACTTTGGATTGTTACAATCTGTTCAATGATATAGTTCCCGAATACTTTTTTGCGTTTCATTCGGTTCTTCTTGCACTTGGTCGAGCCTAACCTCTCCTCCTTCCTTGGTTCTCCTCGTGGAATGCACCTGCAGATGTCTCCTCCAAGCCCTCTGGCCGAGACACCAGGAAGAGAAATACCAAAAAAACTAATAGAGAGAGAATGAGAGAGAAGAGAGAAAAATGGGTAGGAGAGAATTTAAAATGAATTTTTAACACACAATATGAATAGGCCTTTAGTATATGCAATATCATTTAATTGCATAAGTCATCATATCAAATATTGCATGGGCCTAGAAACTCAATATAAATAAGTATCAAAATTAAAATCATCATTGATGAATAATTTAACCATAAATAATATATTAATTACCAATCATCAATTTAACACATCAATTATCAACCAATGATTATCTATCAATTTTCAATCAATTCTTAATTCTCACTTATCCATCATCCATTATCTATCAATTGGTCATACCTTCAGTGCATAAGATAGGATGAATAAGATATATAATTCGTATTATGAATCAAATTAATAGTTATGTTAAGCAATTATGGATCAATTAATAATAAAGTAAGAAATAAATAATTATTCATAATAACAAAAATTCAAAATTATAACAAACAGAGTTGGAACCTAGGTCAAGTCTAGTCCTCTCCCAAATATTCATGCAATCATAAAGAAATATTCTGGGGCATCAGAGGCTTTTTATTTTCTTCTAAAATGTATAGTTCCTAGCACCATGCTCTATCAATAGCCTGAAAATTTTGGAATCCCTAGTAAGACAAAAACATTCAATCACACATTATCACCTATCGACTTCGTTTAGATAGCAAATTGATAGGAATCATTTGACTCACTCACATTATAATTAATTAATAATTTAAATTAACGTTCAAATATGCGATTAATATCACATTATAGTATTCGATAAGTAACCAATTATAGAATCCGAAACACATATTCTTGAAGGAAAGAGTACTAATCACATAATTAAAAAAATATATGGAAACATGAATATGAACAAAATAAAAAAACGAGTAGATGAAATTGAACGGCATTGTCTATTTATAAAATAAAAAAATAGTTTCAATGAATAATATTTACCAGAATGCATAATAGGTATCCATCCCCCTTGGTGCTACTTGGATTATCATTAAAGCGCTAATTTGGACTGTAAAAAAAATTAAATCATAAAATATGTTGTAAGACAAATACGGTAATACGATAGACTATTAAAGTTTTAAATGAAATAGTCGGTGATTTGTCTTGTATATCCTTTATCAAATGGTTCCTTAAGAAATAAAAAAAATTAAAGATGTCCATGGATGTGGAATATTTGCTTTGTTCGAAACATAATTTGAGTGTTAATATTTGTTTGATGACAAATTTTGTGCTTACGTTCTTCAGCACAGGGTATAACACGGTGGGTGACAAGGTTAAGTTTTTTATCCGGATTTACCAAGTGGAGGTTTCCATTACAAGCTCCAGAGGTAAAACTAAAAAGATAAATGACAGATTCGGGGAGACAAAGAAGAAGAGACAACCAACCCGGAATAATAATCATCGATATCCTTCCAAATTTCTCTGGCAAATTGACCGTTTTTGCAAATCCACTGCTGGTGAAAGATTCGACAGAGCTCTCATGTTTGTCGAGTTCGTGATTCCCCTTTGTTTTTTTTTCCTTCGAACAATTAATTATTAATATAAATATAATGAATTCTACAAGTTTCACCGATATCAAAGTCAAAGGCCGTATTTATATATATTTTTTGTTAATTGTCCACGTGGTAGGCAAAAGATATTATTGCACCATGTCCCCGATCCCGAGTTCAGACTCTTTTTAGCGACTCCATCGTGCATGAGCGTCCACATCTGAACACTTTGCTCAATCTATACGAGTACAAATCTACGAACACCTTGCTCGAGCAAACATGATGGGCACAAATGTTTCTCAAGTTAAATGGCCTCATTGGCAATTGATCGTTTAATACACGACCAAACAACAAAGACAACATGTTGCATCATCGTAGAATCAAGTTATGGTACAAAGTATCGAGTACAAACATCTATCTTGCCCCTAATATCGAGCTAAATATTCAAAAGGTTACAACAAATTATGCAAATCAACCAAAATTTCATCAATACAGAATGAACAACAACAGGGGAAAAGGAAACACAAATACTCTCGACTCTGGAGCCATCTCTCTACCAGGATTAAGCCAAAAATAAGGACATGCAGTGCAGATTTGATCCGAAACGTTGCCTCTCTTGCCTTAAGATCCCAAACTGGCCAGGCACCGTGCTGGATGTTGAAACTTCTAGAATCCTAAAGTTCCTATTTCTTTCGAAGCTTATCTCGTCTTACTCTGACAAATTTCCGACCAGACTTATCACCACCACCACTTCCCAAAGAGAAGCTTCCACCAGCAGTGAACTCAGAACTACCAGATGGTTGAAATGGAGATGGATTCTGAGGAACTGAAGTACCATGTTGGCCACCGAACTGAAAGATCGTTGGCACAGCATTAACAGCAGGGGAACCAAAAACAAAACTAGGAGTTGCTGCCGACGCAGTAGTGTGTTGTCCAAATGTCATTCCGAATGTTGGTATTGTATTAACAGGAGCTTGGACAGGATCGTCGGCCATGCTATCTTCTACATTCATCTGATCATTTCCTGGAGAGCCTGAATTCATAATAGACAGTTGATTCGGTCCCCCAAACACAGATTGTGATGGAAGTGGCGGTGCTGAAGCTGCACTTACAGTTGCCCCAAATGAAAATTTTGGTACTGATGATGCCCCAAATGTAAAAGGAGAACTTCCTGATGAGTTAGTTGATGATCCAAGAGAAAATCCAGTAGATGGTGAGGATATGCTGGAGCTAATGGAACCAAAAATAGTCGAGGAGGATGTTTGAGAACTCGAGTTGAATGTACTATTAGTAGCACTTGCTGCAATGGAACTGCGGTTAGAGCCAGAAGATGAACCAGCGCCTGTGGAGAATGAAAAACTAGAACTTGAACTTGAGGTGAAAGCCGTGGTTGACGGAAAACTAGTGCTGGAAGATGGAGCGGAAAAGAACCCAAAACTAGAACTGAAAGCAGTTGATGCAAAGGAAGTGTTGGCAGAGCTGGAAGAGGATACAGCGCCAGTGGAGAACGTGATACCAGAACCTGAACCAGGAGGTGTTACTGCAAGAGATGCAGAAGCAAATAATGAGCTCGACGAACCAGAAGTGGAAGACCCATTTGCACCAAACATAGTTGAAGCTAGTGAGCCAAATTGACTTGACGAGCTCTGTTGCACATGCGAGTTCCCAACAGATTCACTTCCCTTATTGCTAGAGGTAGCTGCAGGAGCAAACCCAAAAGATTTTGATGTGATCTGAGAACTGGTACTGGGAAAGGATATATTCAAACCACTAGACTGTGGAGAAGCACCGAAAGTAAAGAAACTGTTGGTGGAGACAGGCGCCAGTGATGCTGAGACAGGCGAGGAACCAGTACCAGTGCTTGGACAAAATGATAGAGCTGGGGACAAGGAGCTAGAAGTGACACTGGAAACTACTGATGAAGATGTGGATGCAGAAGTGTTGCTACCTGCATTCGAAAATGCATCTGATGTACCCGGAACAATGGATCTGCTTGTGTCAAGAGCAGATACCTTAACAGATCCCCCCTCAGTATTCAAAGAATCAGAGTTATCAGTTGCAGTAGCTGAGCCAGTACTAGCAATAGGATGACCGGAACCAAACTGGGACGTGGACGCAGCAGTCAAAGCAGACGAATTTGTATTGCTTGCCATTGTTGTGCTAGTAGAAAAATCTAGTGCCGCTCCAGTCCCAGAATTTACCATAGCTGACACGGACGAAGCTTTTGTGGCTGAGAGAAAAGAAGGTGTCCCATTGATCACGCTTGATGCAGCAGAAACAGCAAAAGTAGACAAGGCTGAACTGGATGAACTTTTCAAAAAAATCCCAGAGGATTTGGATAATTCCCCATCTATCAGGTTATTTTCACCTTTATGTGAGTTGAAGTCACCTGATTCAGTTACTGAGGTGGAAGTACTGCAATACAGACCAGAAACAAATAGTTAAGCAATCTGGAAAAACAAGTGGCATATATATTTTAAAGGAAAAAGGATAATTAACTCCCGATTCCTGTTTCTATTATTAAATTGACATTCTCATTTTCGATGTATAGATTGCCAGTAAGACGATATTCAGATGACCAATAAGATGAGAAATCCCAGTTATATAACAGAATAATAAGTAAATAAGTCCACATACATCACACGTGACGAATTCACATAACACATGACTAAATGAAAATGTAGTAAAACAACATGCAAAATCAAGGCACAACTGACCATCACAACCAGACATAAGAACACAAAAGAAAATGTGCCAGAGAAAGAGTGATAAGTTCAGGAAACTGAGGCAACACAAACCATGGCAACAGACACAGAATTATGCTGAAAGAACCACATAAGTCTAAGCAACCAGTAACATCTCAAAAATAGGTTTAATTTCCCATCGCATATTGAAAGTAGTTTAAAACTAAACTTTAATAATGATAATGTCCTTGAAGTATAACACTGAGTCAAAAGTAAGAATTCCAGAGCCCATATGTATATTGAAACTGATGACAATGATTTCTTATAAACTTGTTTTTAGATATTACCACAGCTAATAAGAAAAACTTGCTTCTTTTCTTAATGAAAATATTCAAATTGAACATAAAGAATACAAAAGTATGAACTGTTGCTTTTAAAAGAATTTCAAAACATTGTACCAGAAAAAAAATCAAAATAATTGAATCTGACCTTCCAACAGAGTTCACACCAGCAGGACTACCGAAATACTCAGTAACTGTGGATGATGAACCTTCGCGTGCCTGTTTCAAGCTAAACCCAAATTTAAAAGCACCAGATTCCACCTTTACCGGAGCTGATGATTCAGATAACATTGACATAGTTTCTGTAGTACAAATAGGGAGCACCTTCGGGGGGTTGCTCAAAGAGGGTGTTATAGGTAACAGGAAACCATTATTTCCTGGTGTAACAGGCTTATCAAAAGCTTTCATCCCAGGATCCTTCTTGCTCTCCAATACTGATGCACAAGATGGAACAATTTTGGCAGCCTCAACAACCTTCATCAAATTCTCTCTTCTAGATTGTGTGGATTCACGACCTTGTAAAAACTCAGGTTGCTCATCTTCAACCGTAGTGGGGTTCAAAGAATCCTTTGTAGTGTAGTCATCATCATCCAAGTCAAGTGAATCCTTATTTATCAAAATGAAAAGTAAAAGAATCAGCTAGCTCCTCAACACTGTTTGCTATGATGGTTAGAAACATAGAGACATTTTGCTGAAGAAAAAAAGAGAGCATTACACACCTCAGGGACACTAATACAAAAGGATGGCTTCTTTTGTGCAGAAGTGGATCCATTTGAAACTTTAAGTTCTGAAGACTTCATGTTAGATTCGTCATCTCGAACAAATTTTGTTGGCTTTGCTTCAGGTGTCACATGAACAACAACAGAAGTCTTTAACAGACCATTCTTTTGGGGATTAGCCTGCTTCTGCTCACTTGAGTTTCTCAGTCCTTCATGGAAGGAATCACTTGTAATTTCAATCTGGTTGTTACCATAGCCATTCAGAAACTTGGATGAGTCTATGCCCTCCATGCTTCTGAGTGCCTTTTCATGTAGCATATCAAATGTTAACTTAGATGGCAACTCCTCTTTGTCAATAATTTTCAGTTTAGACGATTTTCCTTTTCGCGGAGAATTTAGTTTATCAAGCTGTTCTAATATTTTCCTGGCTGTTTCACTGGACTGAGATGGAATCGGCACAATGCTCGCTGAGGCAATTGCATTATTTTCTGCATCAGTCTGCTCTGTACCAGCTTGCCTTTGATCATCCAAATTGAGAGGATTTTGGTTGGGAAATTTATAATTGTGAGTAGTCAAGGGAGAGGAAAGATATTTTACTGATGAGTTTGAATATCTTGATGGCAGCATCATATTACACTTTTGGCGAAGCCTGCGAACTGGCCCAAAGGAGCTTGAATCATCATCCAAAAATGACCTCCCTCGTTTTCTTGCCTGTTGTATGGCAACAAAGTGAGAAATCCTAGTTTGAGATTTAATGAGCGAACAGGATTTTATAAATAACTAGAACAAAAACAAGAAAGGAAGAACAATAGTCGAAGATTTTCCTTCCCACCAGCCCATCAGTAACTTTCAGTTCAATGGTACTAAATACATGTCAGAAACCACAGTATGGAAAACATTGCAGCCTGCAACAGATGGTCATAAATGCTGAAAGTAACATAACATGAAGGAAGGAGAAAGCACTCAAAACAATTATCAGCACTTTGGCAACAGTATATATATATATATATATATATATATATATATATATATATCAACCAGAATGTACCAGGATGAGCAATAAGAAACCATTTCTTATTAGAAATGAAATCATAAATCCCCTATAAGTAAGGAATGAAATTATAAAGAAGTCAGAAATGTTATGTACTTACCAACAAGAGCAAATATAATGCATAAAAGTAACAGGGATAATAACAGTCAAGTTTGAAACAGACGGTTGAACACTAATAGTTATACAGAAGTACAAAGTTATTTTTTCCTTTTTGAGAAGTTGAAAACTATAATATTCGATATTTAATTTGATTCAGCCAACCTGAATGCGACCCATATATCTATGATGCATCATATTACCTCCAAAGTAGTAGAGAAACAATAAAAGGCAGGGTACAAGAGGCAACACAAAGCTCACCATGTTTTTTACTTGTACGCACAGTTAATGAGATTCAATCCATGGTCATATCATAGTTCAATTTATAAAATCAAAATTTTTGAAATGTTTCCCTCTTAAACAATATACTTGTTTTCTTTTAGGCAATTTAGCTTACATAGTCCAACAAAATTACAAAATGCATAGCAGTCACCCAGTCAACAACTACATTAGATAGTGACAACATAGAGAATCCAGAAGGTACAAGAATATAGTTGCATTTTTACATTGAACAATTATTTTATTGTGTAAAACAATATGCCGCAACTACCTGTTTGACATCTGACTTGATAACACCATTTGACGTCCATTCAGGTGATGAGGGCAAAACATACTTCTCAACCGAGGGACTCCCAGCCTGAACCTCAATTAAATTAAAAATGAGTGACATTATTAGCAGAAGAACATCTAAGTAGTATTCCCTTTTCAATGAAAATGGTCATTGGCTTCTAGTTAGGTTGACGTGTATTCTAACCTTAGCTGTCAATGGGAACTTAAAGTATGGTGATTGTGACATTCTGAAAGTTGCTGATTTCCCAGAAATTCTTGGAGTCATATAGCTGTTCTTAGTAAGTTCGGGAGTTGCAGAGAGACTGATAGATATTGGTGTGATTGCATGATCAAATGGCTTCTTTGCATAAGGTGAATTGTTATACAATATTTTATCATCCTCAAATACTTGATTTTGTGCACAAAAACTTCCAGGAAACCTTTTCAAAGACCTATAACCCATATATGCTTTAGCAATCTCAGCTGGTGAATCAGCTTGTTCCACAAGGTTCTGTAAAGCATGAAAAAGGATATGTTGGCATTCAGGAAAATAAAAGAAATGCAATAAGTTGATGTGCAGCATTTAAATACAAAATCGAAGAACATTTTGAAACACAAATCTTGACACAGCTATAACCACCATAAATAAAGTAGACTTCGGAAGAAGGTAACTGAATCAAAAGAAACCTGCTTTTTCATAATAAAAATTGCAATTATGACATGCAATGGGATAACTAAACAAAAGCAAAATGAAACAAAACCAGGAAAGATAAATGACTTGAGATTGCTGAAACGTTATCATATTTTTACTACTATTTTATTTTCTTTTTGAAGGGCACAACCATTGTAAATTTGTGACTCAAATTGGCATTAATCCTTAAGTTAGTGATCAAATAGAGAGTGGAGCAAGAGACAAACAAAATGAATTATAACCTCAAATACTAGCATGCAGCATGGACATAGTTACAAAACAAACAAAGGAATTCAACATCCCAAAAAGAATTTTCCAGCAGAGAAAAGATATGGCAGGGACCTCCTCTCTTACCAAACTACCAACAGTTGTATTATCTGTATGCAATCCGAAGGAATTGCCTGAATCAGGTTCAAGAGGAACGTTTTTATCCTTCTTGTCATGAAGGGTTGACGATTGCAATACTTTTTTATCAATAAGATGCTTCTGTTTTATATTTTCCTGGTCTAAAATATTAATATTTTCTATTTCCCGGGAACTACATGAAGTTTTTGATGTGCTTGGCCCCACGGTTCTTGAACGTAGCAACTCCATCAAGCGATCAAACTCAAACCTGCACAACAATTATCCTTATTAAAGACTGGTCAGTCCATTAAGGAGCATAAATGAAAAGTTTAATGCCATAAGTAAGCTGAAGAGATTATGATATGTTATTCTTAAATTTCAGGACATAAATTATTGATTTCAAATTAAAAAGGATGCACAATAGACAAAAAGTTATATTTTAAGTGACCCAAAGTTGACCATTAAATGAATGTCAAAGATTCATCAAACATTTTTTCTGAAAATCCACATTGATCAAAGAAAAAATAACTATCAGAAAAAGAATATTTGCAGAAATTATGTTCCTCCGAGTGGATCAAATAAAAGTTAACCAAAGATGTGAAGTTAAGGTTTGTAAATTCGACTGATTGGAATGCATTGTTAATTTGATGACCTCAAGCCAAGGGGTATATACTTTCCTCGTAAAGGTTTTCTGCTTCAACAGCTCTTCAAGTTCAAAAGTTTGGTCAATATGAGAACCATTTTTTAGCAAGGCTCCATCAGAAGCATGGCTGTTTCCTGCATTTTTTTCATCAATGTGATTTTGTTCTTTAACTTCACATGGTGAATTCTGAATCTGCAAATTTCAAATACAAATACTTAGTAAATAATAGTCAATAAAGTAATGAGGTTGATAAGTTCATAGCCAATTGTAAGAATGTAATTTTCCTTTCGTGTAATCCACGGTTCCCACTCTCTAAGCCCCAAACATTATTGAAAGCTATATAGCTAAAGGCCGCCCATGTTAAGATCAGAAAATTTTCCAGGGGAAAAATAGTGACTCTCGATGTGCATTTTTTTATTTTTTGAGGCTGGAAAGAATGACTACCAAGTTTTGTACACATCCCAATTTATTGATGAAATCATTTCATAAAATTCCAGCACCATCATATATATAAATTGTGAATCAGATTCCTCCCCATTCTCCTGCCCACAGAAACTTCATATTAACAAGTTGAAAGTAGAGCAACAATGAAGAACAATGACATTTGGGCTGCTTACAGCATGAGGAACATTAGAAATTTCTTCCTGTGATTTTAGATTTTTCTCTGCACAGAATAAATAATGATGAAAAAATGTTAGAGACAATCTAAGGACTTTATGTGAAACAAAATAAATTAAAAGAACTGTGCAGCAAACATCCTCAATTCCTCAGTTCTTTGAGGGAAAATCTTTCCATCAATGCTGGATACATTAATCAATTCAACTCTGCTCTGAAAAATAATAATAATAATCAAATCAACTATCTTCATCAATACTTGGGCTGTACAAAAAGATTACACTTGAATAAAAAAAGAGTAACGCCACATAGAGCTGATGTAAAAAGTTGACATATGTACTTTGTGAGCGACTGTGTCTAAAGTCTAAACCTGCCTGAAGTAATAATTCATAATATGGAGGACTCTCTATCAGGTAATTATACATTTTGAAGAGTATAAAATACATGTTATTTTTCTCTACTGGAAAGCATAAAAAGTACACAATTGGGGCCACAAAACAATGCTATGCAATTATCGTATAATGTATCAATGAACAGAACAAAATCCAGTCACTCAGAACAGTTAACAATATTCATAACCAGGGAATGTAACTAAAAATATTTATTGCCCATTATTGTGGTAAGGAGAATTAACATAGTTCCAAGAACAATTTTCAATAGTCATTGATATATCATCCTTCTTTCACAAACTGTAGTTTTAATACTCATCATCGATTCACTTCCAGAAGACAATTTCAGACATCCTTTAGACCGACTTACAATGTTGGTCAATCAAGAATTTCAGCATTGAATACACAGACAAATTATGGACGTCGTTAATGTCATCAGTAAGGGTCAATCTTAATAGGGATGATGAGTCATTATAAGCCAAAGGCAACAAGCCTCAGAACCATTAGAAAGCTCAAATGACCTCAGCAACGGGAATCGTACTTGAATAAGTAGAAAGAGCACAGAAAGAGTTGTAATCTCCTAAAGCAACCAAACCAGAGCTGCATATTGCACTACAACTACGATCAACAGTAAAGCTCCTTCTCCATGTACCCTGAAAGAGCCATTTTCCGCGAAGTTACTTTCTTTGCTATAAGAACTCCATTTTGGCATATACCTTA
Source organism: Pontederia crassipes (assembly GCA_030549335.1). NCBI lineage: Eukaryota > Viridiplantae > Streptophyta > Magnoliopsida > Commelinales > Pontederiaceae > Pontederia > Pontederia crassipes. The sequence continues at coordinate 11,590,719 of CM060184.1, read as the reverse complement.
ATAAAATAAATGCATCAAATATTTCATTTCCATTTATTATACTCTACAAAAAGACCTGTTTGTTCGTCAAGTTGAACACGTAAATAAATCAAACCTAATATCAATAAAAAATGCAAAACCCTAATTCCAATTAAATCAAAGGAAACCGAGAAAATAACGGCAACCAATGCAAAAGGAGATACAAATCAAAAAGCGGAAGCCAACCTGAATCATCCGACGGAGCGATAAGCCTCTTTCGGAAGACGGAGGAGAAGAGCTTGGAGGCGCCATGGGCGACGATACGGGAGGCGGGATCGACGAGCTTCGAAAGCCACCTGCCACCTCTGGCGCCATCCCCCGCCTGCGCCTCGAAGGGGCGACCGAGGGCAGATACGCGCGCTGTCGACGCGGGACGGTCGTAGGGCGTTGCCGGAGCTCGCCTGGAGGGTCGCTTCTGGAACTTACCGCCGGCCCCGCCCTCGTGAGGACCCTCCCCAGTCGTTGCCGTCGAAGTCGCGTCCATCGAAGCGGCCGCGGCGCCGGAGAAGCACGTAAATGGTGGGAGCGTGGGAAGAAGCTGGAGAACGAAGCAGCGCGAGAGGAGTGAGAAGAAGCGGCGAACCTATTTGCGCTTTGGGGAAGAAGAATACAAAAAAAAAATAATAATAATAATACAAACACAAAACAAAGGGAAGGAAGAAAGAGGGAACTGGGGAAGAAAGGGGGGACAAAGTGGCGTATACGAAGATAAAGAATACGGTGCCTTATACGTATTTTTCGGGTACCCTCGAGCGGTGGTCGACTCGAGTCCATGTCCAACCAATCGCACAAGGAATTTGTCTATAAAAAATACAATATAAATTATTTATTTATTTAAATGATAAAGGCAAAACTGTGATTTGGAGATACCAAACATGAGCAAAACAACGAGCAATTGCAGATCTCGAGAACAATCGTAACATGGTAAAGAAAATTCTAAAAAAAACAAGATGCACTCAATGTATTTTTTTAGTAATTACGTGTGAATAAAAAATAGTTATAAATGAAAATAATAAGGTGGTGCACAGGTGCAGTGGCACAAACAATTAAGAAATTCTAAGATTTCATTTTTGTGAAAATTATATTTCTTTGGTATGAGTCTGATGATGACATGCTTAGCAAGCGATGCAATATTCCGAAAAGAAAAAAAAGAAAAGAGAATCAATAGTAGTTAACATTATTGCCCTTTCCCTTTCGGGAATGAATGAAACAAGTAAACACATGTGGAATGGACTTGGACAAGTTGATTAAAAGCCTCTTAACCCACCTGTGGAAAAAGGAGACCAACCCACCAACCATTATCATTGTAGTAGCATGACAACGTGGGCTTCAATTCATAAATTTCAAGTGATCTCTTCTTCAAACATAATATTCTTATATATTTTTAATAATAAGTTATTGTTTCATTTTATGTTGCGTTTGGGTTGAAGTTGAACTGAATGAAACAATAAAATAGAACATTTGAAGTATTTTAATTATGTCAATGCACATAATAAATAAGCATTTATATGTTCATTACTAATGTGTAATTAACTACTACTTATTTTCTGGTAATTAACTGTTGTTCAGTGAATAATTAATGATATAGCATTCATTTACGTTATCACAGTAAATAAAAATAACTAAAAACGCTTAAAGATGAAGAACCAATGATTGATCATCAATATCGAATAGTATAAAAATTTAATAACATGTGGTTAAAAATTTTATTAAAAAGGAAAAAAATGCTGATTAAAGGCAGAAATAAGATATTCCTATTTGATTATTAAGAAACATGGATCTCTAATTATTCATCTAAATAATTTGTGAACAAATTTTCGGTTCTCACCCATATTAAACCATCACCGCCAATAATAATAATAATAATAATAATAATAATAATAATAATAATAATAATAATAATCCAGTAAACTCAACCTTTTATTCCTAGCAATATAATAATATGCTAACCATTCTCGCCAAAGAGGTCATACCAACGTACCAGTGGCAATAATAGAGCTATACTTGTCGAAGAAAAATAATATATCTATGATCTTTTTTTTCTTCAAGTCAACCATCTAACTCAGTTGACTCTAAGAATTATGTGTATTAATCACGGATTGAAATCTTGATTTATTATTAAGATCAATTATGATAGACGAGACTCTTAATAAAAAAATTTTATATTTATAAAGATTAAAAAATGACGAGAAGCTGCTATTCTCCACCCTAACTTATATTGATAATATAGCTATGATCTTATTCTTACCGACCAAGCACTATGCATGTGTGGAAAATGCGGATACAATACAAAACGACCTAAACCATTAGTTGGACTACAAAACGACCACCTTTCAGTTCACCAACCGTTTCGCGGTCGGTCCTGCAAGGAGACATTGGCCAAAGTTTTTTAGAGGTTAAAAGATATTTATTATTTAATCAAGACCAAAACTTCGTCAAAAAGATATACGAGTACCTAATTTATTTTCTTTTTTGCAATAACAACAACAACAATGTCTTATCCCACTAGGTGGGATCGGCTATATGAATCATACGACGTCATTCCGCTCTATTAGTAATCAAACCTTTCGATATATTATTCACCAATAGATCTTGCTCTATTAGTTCGTCAAGTGTCCGCCTTGACCTCCCTCTCTCTTTTTTAATCGAACTCCAAATTATTTGATCTACTCTTCTTACTGGCGCATTTAATGGTCTTCTCTGAACATGACCAAACCATCTCAAACGATTCTCTACCATTTTCTCACTAATAGAAGCCACTCCGACTCGTTCACGTATATGGTCATTCTTAATCTTATATAATCTTGTATGATCACATATTATTTTCTTTTTTGCAATCGAGATTTATTTCTTTTTTTTTGTTTGCATAAACATAGAAATTAACAAATAGGCAGCTTACGATGTATATAATTCATGAAATATTGTAGAATATGCAAATAAAAATGATTAAATCTGACACCATATATATATATATTATTTTGTTCATGTGAATCTGATAATATGTAACCAGTAATAATCATATTCTAAAATAAATGTTTTTTACTTTGAACGAAGATTTGACGCAGTGGGACGAGTGACGAAAACACAGAGACTCAGAGAGCAGTATAAATCTAAAGCCCTCCATCCGCCAACTCTTGTCCACTCCATATCTCGAGCAGCTGCGCAGAGACTTCAGCAGTTCAGCCGGAAGCATGTCGCCGGCGACGACCTTGCTCGCGGGGGTATTCCTCCTAGTGGCGCTCTACTGCGGCCTCGATCCCTTGGGGCAGAGCTCAATGGCAGAGTTTCCAGGGTTCGAGGCGCACCCCGTCGAGCTCGCGGAGTGGTCGGAGATCCCCACGGCAAGGGACGCCGAGGACCGGCTGCAGAAGGCGGAGATTAGATTCCTCGACCAGGTCCAGGGACCCGAGAGCGTGGCATTCGACCCCCGTGGCCGGGGCCCCTACACTGGCGTCGCCGACGGGCGGGTGCTCTTCTGGAACGGCGAGTCATGGGCCGATTTCGCCTACACTTCCCCCAACAGGTAACGTTTGATCTCTAATTTTCTCTTCAAAGTGATAAAAAATTCGAATTCCGAGTATCCGGGCAAATTAAGTAGGTAGGAGCATTGTGCTGGTCCATGTATGGTCATATAGTTGGATGGCGAAGGAATTGGTAATAATAAATAGCAGGGTGGCAGCCAAGGACGCAGACTTTTGTACGTGTTTCGGACTCATCGTCCGGATTCGATCACGGAAGGAAAGAGATCTACGGAAAGAGAACATGTTTCACAATCCAAAGTACCTTGAACATGGCCTTTGTCACAATCCTAAGGGCTTAGCTTTTAGGAAAATTGGTCTGCACGTTAAATTTAACATGATATTTTTCTCCCTTTATCGTCCACGTGGCGGTCAGTGGTCCACGCGTGAGGGAGAGTGTTAGGAATATAAAATGATTGATGTGTTATTTAAACTTTTAAAAAAATTAGTCAAGACATCAAATTTAACCGTAGGAACTCAGAACATTAGCTTGATAACTATGCATTCTCAAATTTTAGTCACAGCCAACAGTCAGATTGAAATTTCTGTTGGAACCCAGCAAGTAGTGGTTTTGTCTTGTGATCCAGTTCAGCACCTTGGACTTGCAGAGAGTTCCTGGGTTAGTCATGGCTCATGATTCATTGGGCTTCTGATATCTTAGTTTAGGAGAAAAAAGTTACTAACAGAACTAATATTCTTAAGAAGCAATGGACGTAACCTACGGATTCATAAAAAAACAGCTGTTTTGTTTTCAAATCCAACATCATCAAAGTAGATATGTGGTTACTTATTGTATCCTAAGCTCCCAATTTGAACCGAGTATAATTCCATATAATTGATTTTGACGCAGCAAATCATAAAGAAGAGCAAAAAGAAAGAAAAGACCGTTATTTCTGTTTGAAAGTAATATTCTTTATTAGTTCAGGTCTGACGTATTACAAGTGAATTGTGGAAGTATAAGTTTGGGTTTTCATTTATCTTTCTGGAATATTTTGACTGTAATTCTCTTAAACGGTCTGTTGTTTCTGTTTTATAGGTCAGAAATATGTGATCCCAAGCCATCACCTTCAAGTTATTTGAAGAATGAGCATATATGTGGACGGCCATTAGGCCTCCGGTTTGATAAGAAAACTGGAGACTTGTACATTGCTGATGCCTACTTTGGGTTGCTCAAGGTTGGGCCCGAGGGTGGCTTGGCTAAGCCATTAACAATAGAAGCAGAAGGCATTCCACTGAAGTTTACAAATGACTTGGATATCGATGATGAAGGAAACATTTATTTCACAGACAGCAGTACCAACTACCAGAGGAGGTATTCCTTCATCAATTTTAATGACTTAAGTTCTATGTGTAATTAAGCAGGCATGTGTACTTTTTGTTGAAGAAGTCTGGATAACAATTGATGCCTTAAATGTCAACTCTATGTTTTGCTTGAAAACAATACCTGGTATGCAGTTCAAAGCTGGTTATTTCTTACTGTTTGTAGTTCAGTAAATCATTCTTTGTGATCTTGAAAACTCTGGCCCATATACTTGTGTTTTTTTTTTGTGCCTGCCAACCAAATCTTACACAATATGGTGTCTACTACACTTGCACGAAACTTAGCAATGGCACTACCATATAATTTCATCCACACTGGATCTTACAAAGTTGACCTGAAAAACATCATACTTCTTGCTGTATAATAATAATGACAGTTGAAGTACAGTGTTCTTGTTGCTCCTTAGTGGTTCTTTGATGTCTTTTCCTTAATGTCATCTCAAGTCATGATTTTTTTAATTGCTATAGTTGTAGTTCTTGTAACCTAAATTTCATATTTCTGTATCAAATATCTTGGAATTGTCCTTTCATTTGTAAGTCCATGTTTTGTGTAACTGTTGACAAAATTTTCAGCCACTTCCGTTTTTCTGTTTCTGCGCATCATTTCAGAAACTCCAACAATTAAGTCTGGTCCCATCACACCTTCTTTCTGTCTGCTACAGCTTTTTGGGCCAAAAATCTTCCATTTTAGTATGTTTTAAAATACAGCAAACCATTAACATCTACAGTTGCTTTTCAGGAAATTCATGCAACTTATATTCTCTGCTGAGCCTTCTGGAAGACTACTAAAGTACAATCCAGTTACAAAAGAAACAACAGTCTTAAGACGAGGCCTTCAGTTCCCCAATGGTGTGAGTTTAAGCAAAGATAAATCATTCTTTTTGTTCTGCGAAGGACCTCGGAACAGGTAGACTACAACTACAGTTCAACTACAGTTCCCTTGAACTTTTTTCTTTGACATTGAAACTAGCTCTGATTATAAATGAGCATACAAATTCAGGTTGAGTAGATACTGGTTGAAGGGAGAGAAAGCAGGAACCTCAGATGTTTTTGCCATCCTACCAGGGTTCCCCGATAATGTGAGGACCAATGAGAATGGAGAGTTCTGGGTGGCAATCCATTGTCGCCGCACTATGTATGCACATATCATGGGTCGCCATCCACAGTTAAGGAAGTTCTTACTGAAACTTCCCATTCCAGCAAGATATCACTACTTGAAGTTCATTGGAGGCAAACTTCATGCTTTGATTATAAAGTATAGTCGAGAAGGGGAGCTACTTCAGATTTTGGAGGACAGAGAAGGAAGGGTGGTTAGAGCAGCTAGTGAAGTAGAGGAGAAGGACGGGAAACTATGGATAGGATCCGTTCTTATGCCATTTATTGCTGTGTACTGATGATGAATCAAAATTATGTCTGTTCCTGCTTGCAGGCGTTAGTAGAATTTTCTTGCTTTTACCTCACTTGGGCGATATGCTTTTTTCTTCCTGCTTTTTCCTCCTCTCTTTTTTTAGCTCTGTTCTCATTAAGAATAAACACTCAATAAAAGCAAATGATTAGATATGTTCACATTCCCCATCGTGCCATCTTGATGACTACTATCCTTTCATATCAGTGATCACTTGGCTATCACATTGATTCATGAATGATGCTGATAATAGCAGACTTATAGTTTGCTTTGGAACTTTTTCTGAGAATGTCTGCAACTGATTTCTACTGTGCTCACATCTGGGAATATGTTTCTATGTATAAAAGTGCTTCTGCAACTTAATTATTAGATACGAATAATGTCATCATTCTTTTTTTCTTTTCCTTCAATTCCCAGTTATTAACAATGTTAACCATTCAATATTGAAGACGAGAAAAAAGGTATACAAAGTAGCGTTAGACAATTAGATTAAACAATCTCCCCTTTAATCCAATTACATTGAAAATAATTATTCTATTGGAGCTCCGAAATCTCTCTGAATTTGCTTAAATAGTATCAACAAAAAAGAATGGTCGGTTAATTAATTTAACTTCTTATAATAGTAATTAAAGGAAATTAATTGGATCATGTAAACACAATGATCAGTCAAATAAGTTTAAAAGAATAAAACGGGATATGTGATTAATGCTAATTTTTTTACTGCAACATATTTTGTCCGATGTGTGTATAGCCATTGGACAAGCTGATAAAGGTTAGATTAATAGATCAAATATGTGAAAAGTAAAAAAAACATATAAATGTATTTAATAAGTGTAATGAATTATTCATTTTTATTAATTTATATGCATTTAATGTTTTTGGGTGTAATTCTGATGACAAGTATTTTATGCATATTTTTATGAAGTTAAAAGTGCATCTATTCTTAATCTTTCTCTAATAGCATGCTCATGTTATCCATTTATTAGATCTTTTACTTTATTTTTATAAAATCTCTACATCTTTTTTGTTTTAATAAAATTGGATAAAATGTCTACTTAATTTAGAAAGGATATGCAAAGGTGTAAACTCAAAAAGAATTTACGTGTGTAGATTTATAATTGAATCGATATTTAAGAGTTAGATGATCATTTAAATTAAGTGATAATGTCATCATAATATCAAATAAGTAAAATTATTTTAACTTTCTATATTAAAATCCATCAAACTTTAATTCAATGGTTGAATTGTACATGTACATTCTTTATGAGTTTACACATGCATTTTTTTTTCTCAATTTAAAATTGCATCTTTGAGAACTCAGATGAAACTTTCACTCTTCTTAATTTTTTTTATTCAAATAGTACCATTAGTTATTAGTAGTAAGCACCAACAATAGGGGAACCTGATGCATTAAGAAAGACAAAACTTCATAAAAGGATAAAAACACAATATGTCCTCCCTCTAAAATTTCCATTTAGAATGTTGAAAAGAATCTTGCATTTCTGGGCTAGAATGGCAAGTGTCAAGAGTTAGATGGAGATAAAAATGAACCATACGTATAAAACAGGAGGATTCACACCTTTATAATGGGCAAACACCATTATCCACAAAAGAGAATGCCAAAGTTATAGAGTTGAATCAAGAGGGGAGGCTCAAAGGTTGGAGGCCATTATTTTATTTTATATATTTCATCTAGATTTATTACTATATTTTATGTTCCAATTAGTTTTGTATTTTTTATTTTTAGAATATTATTTTCTATAGGATGATTAAGGCTCATTTTTATGTGTTTTTCATGTTTATTTGTAATTAAACTAGCCAATTAGGAGCGAGAATTTATTTTGGAATTGACCTCTTGTCACTACCTTTTTATAATTTTGATGATAATTCTTCCTCAGTCTCTGACTTATAATATAATATTGTGTGGCATAGGTATATAATGGGTGTAGAGGTATCCGCAATATTATCTAGTTTGAGAAGCTAGTTCATCAACTTCTCAAGTATTTGAAATTTTGCCTCCATGATATCGAACTTGCATTACAATTTGGAGACTGACGAGGAGGGCCGGGAAATAATGGTTGGTCGTTGATTCTTCGATTGTGTTAGTTGTGATTGAATACTGTTATAAGTTAATCTTGTATGGTGAATCTTTTTTTTTCTATAACTTTAATCAATTGACACATATTTTCTTCAATGTTGAAATTTGATTCTTACTAAGTAGGTGGAGGAAAACAGTTTCTTGAAGTTGGAATTTTTTCTCAACTGTTGTGATAAATTTTAATATCATGTCTTCAATCATAGAATTTCCTTATACTAGGGGAATTGGTTGGGTAATGTTAGCAATGACCAGAGATGTTTGCACTTTCATATCCTCAATCCCCATGGTCTTTGATTTTGTCGTCATTCTGAACTTTGCTTTTTAAAAATATCTCCTATTCACACAAAATAAAGAAATGTGAAAGTCTGTGAACTAAAAAGAATTCACGTGGAATTTAATAGAAAAATAAAACTCTCAAATAATAAGTAAAACAAAAATTAAAGTTATTAAACACCGTCCCCAACAATGGGGTAAAAAATTTGATACTGTCAAAATGATAGCAAATGCTAATAAGTGCATGAGTCGTTTAAGTAATAAAATGAATTAGTAAAAATATCATGACTTAAATTCTATTTTAACTTTGTTAATTGAAAAATTGAGAAAAGTTTGTTTTCAAATGCCAAGAAAATAAAAAGGACAAGAATAAATAATTGATCACCTGAAAATAATAATTTGATAATTAGAGCACCTAATTGACACCACTAAAATGTGATGCATTTTTTCAGCTTAGAATTAGTTGAATCAATAATAAAGTTGAATTTTTAAAATTAGTTAATTAATGTTTCATGTTCTAACTACTATCTTAAGAATACAACAACAACAATAACAAAGTCTTATCCCACTAGGTGGGGTCGGCTACATGGATCATACGACGGCATTCGTTGATCCATGTTCATGAGATTCGACAGAGTTTTACGTTGGCTGTCGGGGCCTAACACAACCCTCCTCCTTTATCCGGGCTTGGGACCGTACTATCTTAAGAATAATTAGAGTAAATCAATCTTTTCAATTTTTAACTTATCTAATTGATCAAAAGATGCATTAAATCAGAAATAAAATTAAAAGCTTTCCCAATTCAACTTAATAACTAAACAAATTAGGTCTCTTTCAATTTTTCTGAATGTGGCATGCAATAAATAAAATCCATCATAAACACTATATGAAAATATTTACTTCTTCTCGAATATCAATCAATTCATAAATCACAAAATAAAGGAAAAACATTAAACACAATTGCAATGCCATTAAATATTCAAATTAAACTAATATTAAGAAATATTCCAAAATGATTGAGCTAGGATGACCCTAATGAAAATTAATCTAATGAACATGACATCAAATCTAATGTAAAAGTTTAGAAAAAAAATAAAGAACTCCTGCAACTACTTGTCACGATCGTGACCGAGACCAATTTTAGCATCTCATCTTCAACACGTACTCACGACCGTTAACTTGGTGAAACTGCTATGATATTGAGTTGTCATAGCCATGTCCTGAGATGTCATAGCCATGACAGACTTTTTCTTAATTGTGCGCTCCTGTCATAGCCATGACTATTTGTGGAACGGTCATGACAGAACCTGTTTCTTCTACCTGCCTTTGTCACGGTCATGCTTTTGGTTGTCACGACCATGCTTCTTTTATGAGATGAGCTTGCGTCTTTTCTTGTTTTGATTTTGATATTTTCTTATACCATGCAATGAATAATTTTACTTCAGTAGAAATTAAATTTAAAAGAAATTTTATAAAAATAAATCAAATTTCCTTTTCTAAAAATAAAAACCTCCTAAAATTCTAATCGAACGGCTTAAATTAATGCATAATTTTTTGTGCATCAATATACTACAATGAAGATCATATAGCTAGGTTATCATTGAAGTTGCATTATTTGGGAGTATAAATTTTAAAACTTGCTCAAAAAAATGTTCGAATGGTGATAGTACCCATTTACATATCCCTTCTAAAAAGAGTGTTATATGATTCCGTCAAATATTGTCACATGATCTCTTTTGATTGAAATTTAGTGAACTAACTTAGATTCAATATTTTTATAACATTGCAACACAGATCTCATCGTCAAAAACTTTATTTATTCATACTGAAGATTTTTCTATTTTTTATGAATTTACCAGTGAAACTAGTATATGCATATATAATCTTGATGAACTTATAATAACAACTTATACAATTTCTATTCATATGCATTTAAATTTTTTAAGCGTAATGTAACTATTTAAAAAAAAATATATATTAATATGTAACTTTGAAGAATAGATAAGAATAAAAAATATTTTTCCAAGTTTATTTTACATAACACTATATGTATTTATGAGATTCACATGCTCTTATTAGAAGAGAATAGACTTTATATTGAAAATATTTAATTATTTAAATATTATATTGTTCTTAATTGAAAAATTAATTTTAAAAAGGGGTCAATTAAGAATAAAAAACAAGCTTGTGTTTCTTGCATTAATAAAATAACCTACTAAAAAAAGTGACTTAGACCCTATTTGTTTCATGGATAAATAGTAGATAGACTTTTATTTTGTCAAATGATTCATTTATTCATAAAAAAAAACTAAAGGACAATTTTATCATTTTAGCAAAAAATGATCAGGTCAAAAGTGCACTTTTTAGAGAGAGATTATTCCTCTAAAAAAGTAGGAATAATATTATTCTTGATTCTAGAATGATAAAAAATAAAGTAGAAAGAATAAGTATCTTTAACCATAAAATTATTATTCATTAACCAAATAGGACTCTCTTAACACAAATTGCTTAAAACAGTTTACCATATACTTTAGTCTAACATGTATTTTGACATTGGTTAAGGTTACGTTTGGCACTATTAGCAGTTTGATAAGCGGATAGCGGTTCAACTAGCGGATAGCAGATAATGATTATAAATTAGAAATTTTAACAAATAAGTGTTTGGTAAAGTTAACGATAGAATTAGCTGATGAATACAAAATGACATAATTAGACCTATGACAAATTATTTACTAAGCATTATATAAATTCTATTATAATACAATAAATTAAATATTTATATATTAGTTAAATAAAATAAAATTTTATAACTATTTTCTTAAAATATATAGAAATTTATATCAACAACGAATTTTATATAGTTCATTCATGATATAAAAATATTAATTGCAAAATTATTTTTTATTCATTGTTAACATACCAGTAATTTGTAAGTAATTAAGCATGAATATAAAAAGAAATATAGTTAAATGATTATAAAATACAAATGTGAAAATAATAAGATAAGTTAGAAAGAAATAATATATTTGAATAAGGATAAAATTAAAAAAATTTATAAAATATTAACCTCTAATCGCTAAACGCTAATAGGAGTAGCTTTTTAATATTTTCATATGAAATGTTAGACGCTACTTATTTTTGTTATTTATTAAATAAAAAAATTATCATTTAAATCGATAATTATTATTTGAAACGCTAATTTTAATATTGTCAAACAAAATCTAAATTTTTAAAAACTTCTCTTTCAAAGCCATAAAGAGAGCCATGTTACAGTACTCAACATAACGGGGACTTGATCTCCATCATCAACCACCCCGAACTTTTAACTATATGTATATGTATACTTTTAATGTTATATCTATATATAAATATTTGACCTTCCACATTAAGTAAACTAATTTATAATTTCAATAGCGTTGTTTTAATCCAAAAAGCCAATAAATTTATTAATTTAATTTAAATTGTGATATTGTTTTAATCATAGTTTAGTCTATAGCACGTTGGTTTGGGTTCTCTTTCAATTCTCATGTCACTATTACGTTAGGTGGCCTAGTGATCATCAATCCTCAATCTTTTCTCATCCTTTATTACTTAATTAATTGTTCCCGTCGTCAAGATGGAACCGTCTCATAACAATTTGCACATTATGGAGGCGTCCGTGCATGATTTCCATCAGTCAACTTTATTACTTCCTTGGATCATGCATTAACTTTTCCCTTTTATTTATTTTTACTCAAGTTTCTCAGCACGTAGTTCTTTTTTTCGTTTTTTCATATGTTATCTTGAAATCAGACCGAATTCGTGACTATTTTTTTAAAATAATACTATTTATATAATTTTATTAGAATTTACAAAATAATCATTTTAAATTACCTCTTTTTTCAGAAAAATGCATTGACCCAATTTTAGATCGATTTACTAGTTCGTCAGTTTAATTTGATTCAATCGAATTTTAACCTAGTTCAATAGTCAACACAATTTTCAATTCAAATTAAACCGAACTGAGTGCCGATTCACAGTCATACTGATAATAATTTTGGTGTTATCGTGCCACACACTCACGTATATGATTCTACTTACTAAAAGAATCGATTGATAAAAACTTGAATTCTCGAAGATTTATTTGACGGGGAGAATTTGAAGTAGATGAACATATATTTTACATAAGTTTGTTCATTCTTTTTGTAATATTGGAAAAATATTATAATGTGTACTAACAAATTAAGTATATATTAATAGTATCTATAATCTAACACCTTTGATCAATGAATCTAAGATTTGTAGATCTAAAATTTGAACATCCATATGACCAGATCATATTCTTGTATCATATTTATTACTTTGTCTATTTGTTTTTAAAAGGACGAGGTTGAATTGTGAAAGGACATGAAGTTGACATGTAACGCCTCCAAATCGATCAACGCCACGTGACGAGAATCTATTCGAAGGCGCTACGAAAACACTATAACATTGATCATAACTTGACCAAAACTCAATTAAAAACAATGGCATGACAATTATAAAAGCAAAAAAGAAAAGATAGAAATATCATAAAAGTGAAAGTCCCAAAATATTACAAAGTTCATCATAGTCATAATGTCTGAATTACATTAATCTCATAATACGAAAAATAAAAATAAAGATAACTAGGCCCTCTCTTGGTTTATGTGCTTTAGCATCGTTGGTCGCGACGCACAATCTCGACACCATCACTGACCTGATCCTGTGAAAATCAACACAGGGGAGGAGGTCCTCCTGTAAGCTATACAGCCTAGTGGGGATCCATCATTGTACAATGCATAACAAAAATTAGCAAATGACAGAATTAGTAATCACTTGCAGTAAGATCAGATTTGAGAACATAAGACCATTCTCTTGAGATATCGATGGATAAAAGAGATAGAGATCATGAGTCAATCTTATAATCATAAAGGATTTTAGAGATCATGCTGGATCAATAATCATACTTTGTTCATCATGTTCATATCACTTGTCCATATTCTTTGTGCTCTTACTTTCACTTAACATTAGGTGCCTTGTGGTGCCTTTAGCTTGGGGGATTTACGTCAGAGCGATCAAATACAGCTTCGTGCGGCCAATGGGGGATCAAGCCATGGCTCAGAGAGCGACCCGTCCGATGAGCACTCAGCTTAAGCTCAGACCACCACTCCCATAAACATGTTCATAACTTTCATACTTAATCACTTTATCACTTTGGCATACTTGCATAACATAATAGGATTCGATCATGGAACAAATCAAAACAAGATCAAGAATTCAATCACATAACATGCCAAACAGTAAGGAGTAACACAATACAAGCATAGAAAGAATCTGAATCAAAACAAGAATCAATTTGTAATTCTGGACAGATATCGGTCGACCGATCCTCACTGGTCGGTCGACCATTTTACGGACACCAGTCGACCGATATCTCTGGATCAATCGACCGATTGGTCCGAATTTAATACAATAAATTTCTGCTACACCGATCGATCGATATCTCTGCTCAGTCGACCGATAGTACTTAATCAAAAAGAACTTCGATCGGCCGATCGGCCGAACGATACAAGGCTCTGGAAGATTGATCGGTCGACCGATCTCCAAGAATCGGTCGACCGATAACCTTATCACCGGTCGACCGATATACAAAATCGGTCGACCGGTCTGCATGAAAACAGAAACCGGACAGAATGGGAATAACTACGATTTTCAATATAAAATTGCAATCAAGGTATTCAATCAACCATCTAAGCATGAAGGACTAATACAGAACATATCTACAGTCATAAGATTCATAGAACATGCATCAAATACAAAAGTGCAATCAATCAATCCATTCCATACTTCTATTCAATCAAGAACACTATCCATGTAATAACCCTAATTCCAATCAATTGATAATTATGTTATATAGAGGATTTTGATATCACCTACTTATTTCGTGATTGCTCCTACCTTGAGCCTTTCCAATACCAATAATACCTCCCCTTATTGTTCTCCACCTAGGAAACCATCCAATTGGAGAGAAGAAGTGAGGGGATGATGTTAACACAAAAAGAAATGCAGAAACGAAGGAAAAACCTAGATAAAACCTTGCTCGAATCCTCCTCCTCTTGCTGGATGATGTGCTTATAGAAGATGAGAGAGTGTGAGAGAAAGAAAATGGTGGCTAAAGGAGGGTTTTAGGGTAATTAGTCCTTTTACAGTGTAGTTGTAGGGCTATTAGGCTATTAGACTAATGGGTTCTCTAATTGGGCTAAGTTAATTGGTCTTTTATAATTTAGTTTTCATTTTCTATTATTTTTTTAATGGGCTGGGTATTACATTATTATCCCCTTAAGAAAAAATTCGACCTCGAATTTTGCATGAAGTGAGATCTTACCGAACATATGTGGGAACTCCTAATGCATCTCTAACTCAAGTTTCCATGTGGCTTCATCGCCATGATGATAACACCATACTACTCTAACCATGGGCACATCTTTATCCTTTTGGTACTGTACCTTCTGCTCCACTATATGCGTCGGATACTCTGCAAAGGTCAAATCCGCAGCTAGATTTGGTTATTCGATCCCTAATACATTAGCAACATCGTGCTTGTACTTCTTAAGCATAGAGACATGAAATACATTATGCACACGCCCATAGAAAGGTGTCAATGCTAGTCTGCAAGCTGCTTCACCTACTAACTCGAGTACTTCAAAGGGTCTCACATACTGAGGGCTGAGCTTCCCTCGCTTACTGAACCTCATAACTTCCTTCATAGGGACACCTTCAGTAGAACTTGATCACCAGTCTGAAAGATCTGCTCATGTCTGCCCTTATCCGCATAACTCTTCTGCCTGCCCTGGGCTGTCTTCATCATCTGCTTGATCAGCTCCACTTTCTCAACATACTCCACTGTCTCCTTCACCTCTTCCTTGCTCATGATCTTGTCTTCACCTACTTCACCCCAATGAGTGGGTGAACGACAAGGCCGGCCATATAAAGCCTCGAAGGATGCCATGTCGATACTGGAATGGTAGCTATTATTATACGCAAACTCAATCAGATGGATATGCTCGTCCCAGCTACCCTGTCAATTCAGTGCACAAGCTCACAACATGTCCTCTAGTGTCTGTATAGTCCTCTCAGACTGCCCATCGGTCTGAGGGTGGAAAGCCGTGCTGAAATTCAGCCTAGTGCCAAATGCCTCATGCATACTCCTCCAGAATCTGGCAGTAAATATGAGATCTCGATATGAAACAATGGATGCTGGGATGCCATGTAGTCTAACCACCTCCCTAACATATAAGTCCAATAGACTCTCTACCGACTGCTTCCATCGGATATGAATAAAGTGTGCCGTCTTAGTAAATCTATCTACCACCACCCAGATGGCATCATGACCCTTCTTGGTCTTGGCCAAGTTGGATACAAAATCCATAGTGATATTATCCCACTTTCATTGTGGGACATCTAGAGACTTCAACTTTCCGTAGGGCCTCTGGTGCTCAATTTTCACCTATTGGCACACTAGACATCTGGACACGTACTCAGCTATCTCCCTCTTCATATCAGGCCATCAGTAGCTGCGCTGCACATCTTTGTACATCTTCGTGCTGTCAGGATGGATAGCAAACTCGGACTTATGGCACTCGTCCATCACTTCCCGTCTAATGGTGGCATCTGTGGGAACCCATAATCTGTCCCTATACTGTATCTCTCCATCCGCAGATACTTGTAAGTCCTTCGGTTCCTGCTAACATCTCTTCATCACCTTCTGATACTCTGGATCCACCTTTTGGGCGTCTATGATCCTGTCAATCATGCTAGGCCTCATCTTATGAATCATTCATATCGCTCAATTGCTGTCAAGTCTGGGACACCACTGGTCTAACTCATGTAACATCTCGTACTCTCGTACCCTGATGTAAGCCAGTGAACCTTCTCACTTCCTGCTTAGTGCATCAGCCATTGAATTTGCTTTATCGGGATGATAATTAATAGAAAATTCATAATCCTTCAAAAGCTCCAACCAATGGCGCTGCCTCATATTAAAATCTCTCTGATCAAAGATGTATTTGAGACTCTTATGATCTGTGAAGATCTCAAAAGTCTCTCCATAAAGATAGTGCCTCCAGATCTTCAAAGCAAAAACTATATCAGCTAGCTCCAAATCATGAGTGGGGTAGTTCACTTTGTGCTTCTTCAATTGGCGCGAAGCATAAGCCACAACTTTACCATGCTGCATAAGTACACACCCTAGGCCTGTCCCGCACGTATCGCTGTAAACTATATATCCTCCGCTACCCGTCGGGATAGTGAGGACAGGTGCTGATGTCAAGCAGTCCTTCAATGTCTAAAAGCTATACTCACACTTATCAGACCAGATAAACCTCTCAGCCTTCTTTGTGAGGTTCGTGAGTGGTGCTGCAATCTTAGAGAAGTCTCTGATGAACCTCCTGTAGTAACCCGTCAATCCTAGAAAGTTGCGGATCTCATATGCATTCTTCGGCCTTGCCCAATTGGTTACCGCCTCCATCTTTGCAAGGTCCACTGAGATGCTCTTCTTGGATATTATGTGTCCAAAAAACATGATCTCCTTCAGCCAAAACTCACACTTCGAGAGTTTCCCGTACAACTTGTGTTGGTGCAAAGTCTCCAACACTATCCTGAGATGCTCCCTATGCTGCTCTGAGCTGGACGAATAAATCAGGATGTCATCCATAAACACTATGACAAACTGGTCCAAGTAGGGTCTGAAGATCCTGTTCATCATATCCATAAATGCTATAGGAGTATTCGTCAGTCCAAACGGCATCACTAAAAACTCATAGTAGCCATACCTAGACCGAAAGGCTGTCTTTGGTATGTCCTCTTCCGCAACTAGGGGTGACAATATTCCCCACCCCCGCGGGGCCCCGCATTCGAGAAATTTTTCCCCGCGGGGGCGAGGATGGGGTGAAATTGCCCCCGCCCCCTTTCGGGGATCGAGGTGGGGGGAACTACCCTCGCCCCGTCGGGGCTTCGAATTCCCGATAATTTTTTTTATAATTAATAATTATTATAATTATATTTATTAGATTACATCTGAATCATCCATTTTACATATATATATATATATATATATATATCAAATTTCCAACAGCCCTCTTCTTCTTTCTCCCTTTTCTCTTAAGTATTAAACCCTAAGTGCAGACTGTGCAGTGACCCAATCAGCCGCCCCGGCCGAAATCACTCGCAGCCGTCGACCGCCAGCATCAATGTCGTCTCCGCCAGCCGTCGACCGCCAGCATCAATGTCGTCGTGGTGTGGTCGTCGTGGGCGGCGACCGAAAGGGGCAGCGACATTGCTCGAGGGGATCGCCGTCACGCCGTGGTCATCATGGTCGTCGTCGTCGAGGTCGGGTCGTCATGGTCGTCGTAAATGGCGGCGGCATCATCGTGGTCATCGTGGTCGTCGAGGCCGAAATCATCTGCGCAGAGGCGATCTCGCCGCGGCCCCTTTCGGCCGATTTCGCCGCCGTAGCCGCTGTGAAATCGGCTGAGTGGCAGCGATTTCGCCGCCGCCGCCGCAAAATCAGCTGAGTGGCGGCGATTTAGCCGCCGCCGCGAAATCGCCTCTGCGCGCAGCGTGCAGAGGCGATCGCCTATGCGCTGTGCGCAGAGGTGATCACCTCGCGCATTGCGCGCAGAGGTGACTCCTCTGCAGCGCACAGTGCAGATTTTTTTTATTTGTGTTTTTATTTGTAATTTTTTTAATTACTCATATTTTAATTCGAGAAATCGAATTTTCCGCGGGGATTCGGAGCCCCGCGGGGATCGGGGCGGGGAATAAAATTTCCCCCAGACCGGGGATTCAGGGCGGGGTCGGGGACGGGGTCGGGGGCGGGTCGTCGAGGTCGGGCAGGGGTGGTGTCCCCCGCCCCGAACAGCAGCGGGTGCCATCCCTATCCGCAACTCTCAACTGATGATAGCCGCTTCGTAGATCGATCTTGAAGAACACTGATGCCTTGGATAACTAGTCGAACATGTCATCGATGCGGGGCAGAGGGTACTTGTTCTTCACCGTCACCTTGTTAAGCATCCTGTAGTCAATGCAAAGCCGCATTGAATCATCTTTCTTCTTCACAAACAATACATGTGCTCCCCACGAAGAGACACTCAGCCAAATGAAGCCCTTGTCTAACAATTCCTGGATCTGCTTCTTCAACTCCTGCATCTCGGCCGGTGCCATGCGATACGGTGCCTTGGAGATGGGTGCGGTGCCAAGTAGAAGCTCGATCTTGAAGTCCACCTCACGCCTCGATGACAATCCTGAAGTATATTCAGAAAAAACATTTGGAAACTCCCGCACTACATCTATTTGTTGCAATGCGGTGGCTAGTGCATCGGTCTTCACCACACTTGCCAAGTAGGCATAGCATCTCTTCTGGATTATCTTTTGAGCCTTCATAGTCAAAACGATCACCTTCTTGCTCTCCGATGGAGTACCCCTAATGATTGTCTTTGGCTTGCCATGTGCGCCTATTATGATCTTCTTTTGTTTGCAGTGTAGAGCTGCATCATGGTAAGAAAGCTAATTCATCCCTAGGATGACATCATAGTCTGTCATCGAAATGACAATGAGATCTGTAGAAAAATTCTTCTTCTCCACAGTGACAGGTACATTTGGGATGTACTTGGCCGCGTGAAGGTCTCCCATGGGGGTGCTCACCCTCATGACATGAGGCATTTGCTACATAGACAAGCTAAGAGCTTGGGCACATGACTCCGAAATAAACGAGTGCGTGGCTCATGAGTCAAACAAGATAATGGCAGACACACCAGCAATAGAAAGAGTACTTATGATAACGTCATTATCATTCTGCTCCGCATGTGCCTCCATGTGATTCACACTGCCCTGGACTGCGGGGTTTACGCCTCCTGCGCCCTGGTTCTCTCGACCCCTCCTAGGAATCTGGGGGCAGTTTCGGGCAAAGTGCCCGAACTGTCCATAGTGGGTGCATGCACCAGTCACCCTGCGACATTCGTCGTCGTGATATCGCTCGCAATGTGGACAGCGAGGCCTCTGCTGTACTACTGATGCATGTGGCTGAGGCTAACGAGGAAGAGGTGGTAGTGTTCTCATAGGCTATTACATGAAACGTGAGTTAATTATCACACTTAACATACTCTTAGTTAATATTTTGAAATTTTTATACCTGATGATGTGTCGGTGCTGGGCGATAAGAAGGTGGAGCATAGCGATGGGCCTCTCTCTGATGATAAGGCCTGTAGCGGCGATCACGACGATCATCCCTCCTGAATGATCGGCGATCTTCGGTCCGAAATCGCTGTGGCTCCGCTGGCTTGGCTGGTGCTCTGGCCTTGCGCTCAGTCTGGTCCTTCTCCATGCGGATGGCTAGTCTTACCGCCTTTTTCAAGGTATCACTGTCCCCAGTCAGGACTTCAGTCTTCAGATCCGGTCGGAGACCATTGATGAACTTGTTTGCCCTTATGCATTCCTCAAACGGCATAGGACAATATTGCTCCAACGTGACAAACTGTGCGTGGTACTCCCTCACTGTCATGATCCCTTGGACAAGCTCTAGAAAGTCCTCATGCTTGCTTTTCCGATCGTGAGCAGGAGTGTATCGCTCTGCAAAGGCCAACTTGAACTCCTCCCATGAAATCTCTTCTTCCTCTAGTCCCTTGAATTTGGTGGCTCTAGTAGTTTTCCACCAACCCATGGCAGAGTCGGTGATCAGATGGGCAGCGTATAACACCTTTCGTCCTTCGGCACACGTCATCAACTTAAAGCATCGGTCCAGTGCCTCTATCCACTGTTCAGTTTTGAAGAAATCTGGCTTGCCCTCAAACTGAGGCGGTTTTAACCTCAGAAATGCCTCTAAAGTATCCTCAGTAATTTCCTGGCGGGGTCCCCGTGTGCGACGTCAGACTGCGGGCTGGCTGCCTCCGGTCTGACTGCCCTCTAGTGGGTTAGTCTCATCAAAGAGTTCGTCATGCGACGGTGCTTTCGCACTGCGGCCCCGACCTCAGGTGGGAGTGCGACCTCGACCACGGCCTCGTCCTCGGCTCTGCTGGGCTAAAGTCTGGAACTCAGTAATTGGGCCCTCTGGCCCTTCTGGCACCTCAGAAGCATTATAGGCTGATGTGATCCCACGCTCCTGAATTCTCTCTGAGCGTCTAGACATCTTTATCCTTTAATCATGAAAAGAAACAATACATTAGAGCTAATACCATATCATGAACATGAATTTTGACTCACAGTTCTCTTTTGGTGGAGAGTGTGACGACAGCTCAGCGATAGCACATGAACTCCTCTTATACCATACCATATAATAGGATGTCAAAAGAGTCCGAACAACGGCTCTGATACCATAAATGTAATGCCCCCAAATCGACCAA
Source organism: Pontederia crassipes (assembly GCA_030549335.1). Classification (NCBI taxonomy): domain Eukaryota; kingdom Viridiplantae; phylum Streptophyta; class Magnoliopsida; order Commelinales; family Pontederiaceae; genus Pontederia; species Pontederia crassipes. The sequence continues at coordinate 11,569,692 of CM060184.1, read as the reverse complement.
CGTCACGTGGCGAGTATCTATTTGAAGGCGCTATAAAAACACTATAATATTGACCATAACTTGACCAAAACTCAATTAAAAATAATGGCATGTCAATTATAAAAGCAAAGAAGGAAATATAAAAATATCGTAAAAGTGAAAGTCCCAAAATGTTACAAAGTTAATGATAGTCATAATGTCTGAATTACATCAATCTCATAATGCGGAAAATAAAGATAAAGATAATTAGGCTCTCTCTTGATTCATGTGCTTTAGCATCGCTGGTCGCGGCACACGATCTCGACATCATCACTGATCTGGTCCTGTGAAAATCAACACAGGGGAGGAGGTCCTCCCGTAAGCTATACAGCCTAGTGGAGATCCACCAGTGTACAATGCATAACAATAATTAGCAAATGGCATAATTAGTAATCACTTGCAGTAAGATCAGATTTAAGAGCATAAGACCATTCTCTTGATATATCGATGGATAAAAGAGATAGAGATCATGAGTCAATCTTATAATCATAAAGGATTTCAGAGATCATGCTGGATCAATAATCATACTTTGTTCATCATGTTCATGTCACTTGTCCATATTCTTTGTGCTCTTACTTTCACTTAACATTAGGTGTCTTGTGGTGCCTTTAGTTTGGGGAATTTACGTCAGATCGACCAAATAAAGCTTTGTGCGGCAAATGGGAGATCAACCCATAACTCAGGGAGCGACCCGTCCGATGAGCACTCAGCTTAAGCTCTGATCACCACTCCCATAAATATGTTCATAACTTTCATACTTAATCACTTTATCACTTTGTCATACTTGCATATCATAATAGGATTGGATTATGGAACAGATCAAAATAAGATCAAGGATTCAATCACATAACATGCCAAACAGTAAGGAGTAACACAACACAAGCATAAAAAAATTTCAATCAAAATAAGAATCAATTTGCAATTCTGGACAGATATAGGTCGACCGGTCCTCACTGGTCGATCGACCGTTTTATGGACCCCAGTCGACCGATATCTCTGGATCGATCGACCGGTTGGTCCGAATTCAATACAATAAGTTTCTGCTACACCGGTCGACCGATATCTCTGGATCGGTCGACCGATAGTACTTAATCAAAAAGTGCTTCGATCGGTCGAACGATACAAGGCTCTGAAAGATTGATCGGTCGATCGGTCTCCAAGGATCAGTCGACCGATAACCTTATCACCGGTCGACTGATATACAGAATCGGTCGACCGGTTTGCATGAAAATAGAAACCGGACAGAATGAGAATAACTACGATTTTCAATACAAAATTACAATCAAGGCATTCAATCAACTATCGAAGCATGAAGGACTAATACAGAACATATCTACAGTCATAAGATTCATAGAATATGCATCAAACACAAAAGTGCTATCAATCAATCCACTCCATACTTCTCTTCAATCAAGAATACTATCCATGTAAGAACCCTAATTCTAATCAATTGATAGTCATGTTATATAGGGGATTTCGGTATCACCTACCTTATTTCGTGATTGCTCCTACCTTGAGCCTTTCCAACACCAATAACACCTCCTCTTATTGTTCTCCACCTAGAAAGGAGAGAAGAAGTGAGAGGGTGATGTTAACACAAAAAGAAATGTAAAAATAAAGAAAAACCTAGATAAAACCTTGCTGAAATCCTCCTTCTCTTGCTGGATGATGTGCTTAGAGAAGATGAGAGAGAATGAGAGAAAGAAAATGGTGGGTAAGGAAGGGTTTTAGGGCAATTAGTTCTTTTATAGTATAGTTGGACTATTAGACTAATAGGCTTTCTAATTGAGCTAAGTTAATTGGTCTTTTACAACTTAGTTTTCATTTATTATTATTATTTTTTATGGGCTGAGTATTACATGTCATGTTAGTTAGAGTTATATCTCTTGTGCGCATTTGTCGTATAAATGTCAGCATCACTAAATTTTCGTGGCACCAAGTCAAAATTGTTCGATACGACCAAGAAATTTTTACCACATCGCACGAGGGACGAGGAAACATCTTACGATTTAATTATGATCGAAGAAATGTCTTACAATTTAATATTTCAAGATTATTATATTTATTTGTCTATTTTGTAAACATTATTGTTGCATTAAGTCTTGAGAACCCTTCGTACAATATTCAAATATTTCACATGTACGGGATCACTATAGAACACCATCGATAAAAAAATAATGATTGAAATATGAAACTAGGAAAACAAAATTTAAGATACATCTCAAATCAATCATTAGTGTTAAGATCAAAACATTTTTAAAAAAACCATAATTCTTAACGTTTATTCAGCAAATATTTTTTAAAAGATATAAGTGAATAAATAGATTATTCTTTTTTTTTAAAAAAAACTCGAGTTTAATATTTTTAAGCAGATAATTCGTGTGAACTCACTATAAGTAGATATGTCATCAAAATTAATCAAATTGATCTCAATAATATTTTCTAACTTATAATGTATATTGTGTGTGCACCGTTGCGTATGGATCTTGATACATGCATACAAAATATGAGCCATGAATTTGAACAATAGAAAAAATCATGCAAGTTTGTTTTAAAAAAGTGTTCTGTGCGCTTCTTTTTTTTCCAAAGTAATTGAAATATATATAACATGAATTTTAGATTGTATAAAATAACAACTGAAAAATGTTCAAGTACCTAAAAGAAAACAAACTAATAAAGGCATTTGTATTCAAAATATCACCTTCTAAGGTGGATTTTAGATAAAAAAATATTTATCAATTTTTACTAGCCTTTTTTATGTAGATGTCATATTTACGACAGGTGATTGATAATATTATTTATAAATTATTGATAATATATTGAATTTAAACCTACTATAATTTTACGTGGACCACTATATATATAATTAGACGTTTCAGAAGATATTCATACAGGCTCGCTCTCCAGACAATGAGCCTGAAGGGGAGGGGGATCTGAGGGAATTCAGGAGATCCCCATGCGGGAGCTCGGGAGCGGAACCTTCAAGACTTAGACAATTTTAAGATTTCTATTTTTTTATTTTGTATTGGAGTTCCCTATATAAACTTCATGATGATTAGGTTATTTTGTATCCTTGTAACCATCATTATTCCATAATAAAGAGAATCATCGTCGCCCGAGGACGTAGCCCGATTTTGAATAAATCTCGTGTGTTTTTTTTTTGTGATTGTGTAATATCTCTCTTTTTGCAACATAAATTAACATTAATTATATGTTATTATTGTACTACCACTATTTATGAATTGCATAGTTTGATATATTCCTTTGATTATTTTATATATATTAGAAGTATTCAAAATATAATAATATATATATTTTATATAATTTTAATTATGTATGTCTCCAAGGCGGTTACGATAAAATTTGCCATACCTTCTTTCGACTTCAGAATTTTTTAATTTTCTTTAGATATTTTTTTGCTTACGATGATTAATGCTTTGGTAGTTGTATGTGGTCCTTGCTATTAATGATGTACCGGTTCACACCATTAAATTTGACCCCCTTTTGGGTGGAAAGTTACATAAATGTTGTCTCAATTGTACCATATTTTTAGGCCAAGTTTTCTCATTTTTAATTTACATCGCAAAATCTTTTCACTCTTCTAAATTTTGGTTGCCATTTTAGACAAAAAGAATATTGGCGTGTATTACTAATGTCACTTCTTCTAGAATAATTTTTTTATGATAATATAACATAATATTTAAATCTAAAAAAGATTGATGGATCCAAATATATATAGGATTTGGTCGGCTTTACCTAATTAATTGATCATTGCTTATTATCAATTGCTCGTCAATAATTATTTATTAATTTATTTTATTAGGTAAACAATTATTTTGGTATTGTTATAATGGGATTATTTTTTTTACGGTCATGATTGTTTTTTATATATTATTTGGACGATCAAGTTAGTTTAAAACTGAAAAAAGTATTACTATTGGAAAATATTGTGTTTAAAAAATTATACTAAATAATAAATATGATGTGAAAAAGGAAAGAATGTGATCAGATGATAATAGCCCCCTACTGATTCAATTATGCCCAAATATTTCACCCATTTATTCTACGACCACTTTCTCATCATCAACTCAATGAAACTCATCATGTTTGGAACGTCAATTAACATTGGAATGAGGATCCTGTTCAAGTAGGTTTAAAACATAGTGGTTTCCACTGGGTTTTGTTAATCTAGTCAAACCATAAAAAAAAATTGTGTTAATAATGAATTATTATTCACATAGATGGCATGAATGCCTAACCTACTAAAAAGGAATTTCATTCTTATATTTTTATTAATATTTCCATCCATATTTCTTCTTCTTCTTATTCCATCTAAAACACAAACACATTGACGAGTAATTTTAAAGAATAATAATATTTATTCTTTGAATAACAAAACTTCAACCAAGCACACAAATGAGAATTTAAAACTTTGTTATTTGGTTTAAGTTGATTTATTTTGTATGTATTCAAGTGATAATTGCGATGTTGACTGATAAGAGTGAAAGTGGTTCCGCCGAGTAGTTTTTTCATAAAAAAAATTGGTTTCTAAATATCGAATGATATTTTAGCGCATAAAAAGTCACCCTAATTTTTTTTAGAGAAAAAGAATTCAACTTGGGCGGTCTGATTTTCTCGGATCGTAGATATACTTTAAAATAATATTTTTTAAATAAATTATATAGATGTTTTTAAAAAATAAAATTTAACTCTAAGTTTAAGTGTTTAACATAAATAAATTAAAATAACGTATTATTACATTATAATTGAAAATATTCTAATTAGTTTTGTTCAAATTTTGTTAAAATATATTAATGAATTAATAATTTGAAGTTCAATTGCATGATAATAAGTTAATAATATACTTAATCTAATAAATATGAGTAGAAAAGGTAAAACTATAAAATATTATTTTAAAATTAAAGTAATAGTTTAATTATAATAATTTTGAAAATATACTTGACCGATTTTTTAGTAAAGAGACCTAATTTAAAATTAAAAAGTGATTATATTTACTACTTAATTTTTAGTTGGACTTTATTATTTTAGATTTTTTGGAATCGATTTTTTTATGTGATTAAATTTTTCGGGTAGTCAAGTTTTATTTACACCCCTATTTGGCTGATGCACCACCCTCGAGTACTTACATCGAATGCCCTGATTTTACTAAATAATAAAAAAGAAAAAGATCAACTTGTCAGTTATTATTAAAAAAATGAAGTGATAAAATTGGTTCTTTTCCCGTATTGTTGGACAAAGTGGGAAAATGAAGGAATAAAAAATAAATAAAAGTACCCGGTTAAGGTACTGCAACATTAATTTCTTATTTAACTCGTTCAAGGATATGATGGTCATTGGCACGAAGGTCAAGGGGTGTATACGTCCGCAACTCCGAAGGCCACGCCACCGCACACTTCGCCTCGCCTCGCCTCGCCCGCCCTCACTCGTATAAGATCTGCTTCAGTCTCACTGCCCCGCTCACAGTGGGCATCAGCTTCCGCTCCACAGGCCCGCGACACGAGGATACCCTCCGGGCACCTCTCACGGTCTCGCACCATGCCTACGGCGACCACCGTGCTCTCCGGAGTGTTCATGCTCGCGGCCTTGTACTGCGGCCTCGACCCCTTCCGCCAGGGCTCCATGACAGACTTCCCCGGCTTCGAGGCGCACCGCATCGACCTCTCGCCGCCCTCCGAGCTCCTCGAGGTGGCGGACCCCGAGAACCGGCTCCAGAGGTCTGAGATACGGTTCTTCAACCAGGTCCAAGGACCCGAGAGCATCGCCTTCGATCCCCAAGGCCGTGGGCCCTACACCGGCGTCGCCGACGGGCGGGTGCTCTTCTGGAACGGGGAGAAGTGGACTGATTTCGCCTACACTTCTCCCAACAGGTAGAACTTGTGCCTTCCTGTTGGTTATTCAATTGGTACAAGAAAAATCGTATCTTTTTGCTTGGTTTATCCCAAAAGAATTGATTCGCCAAGAGCTTGAAAATGCACAGGAATGATTAGTGAAGGTCGTATTTTTTTTTTTACCAGTGAAAAGTGCAAAATTACAATTCTCCGATTAGTTTGCTTTGTTTTGTAGGTCAGAGATATGCGACCCAAAGCCATCACCTTTGAGCTATCTAAAATTCGAGCATATCTGCGGCAGACCATTAGGACTTCGATTTGATAAGAGGACCGGCGACTTGTACATTGCCGATGCTTACTTTGGATTGCTTAAGGTAGGCCCAGAAGGTGGCTTGGCCACAACTCTGAGCACAGAAGCAGGAGGTGTTCCATTTAACTTCACAAACGATTTGGATATTGATGAGAAAGGAAATGTTTATTTCACAGACAGCAGCAACAAATTCCAGAGGCGGTATGTATTTCACGTGACAATATTTTTTTATGCTTATTTATTACTCAGTTATGGAGAAGCTATGGCCGATATACTTTTGCTAAACTTTGCATGGTGATAGGCTGCTTAGGCTTAAGAGCTATTTATTGTAGATAATACTTATGCTAAGTTTCGTACTGTTCCAGTTTAACACTACAAGAAACAAGACGGATAACTCCGTCACATCATAAGTGTATTTCATCATAGTTTGTGATGAACTTGTGACAATATGCATCTGTCATTGATTTTTTACTCACAAATTATATTGTGACGGATTATTTTCGTCACAAAGGTTTTATGATGATTAAGATCGTCGCAAGATTAAAAATTTTTGTTACAAAAATTTGTTAAAATAATTAATAAAATAAGTATTCCGTCACAAATGTGATGATTTTTTACGGATTAAGTTGTGATGATTTTTTATCACATATTTGTGATGACTATTTATGATCATTTTGTGGCGATTATAATTATGATAGATTTGTGACAAATTTTACGTCGACGTTTCATGACAAAATTGTGATGATTCGTTATTAATTATTTTGATAAAGTTGTGACGAAATTTTATTTAATTAATTAATATGATAAATTTATAGAATTTTTAATGAATCATTATGACAATTGTGTGACAATTTATTTTCTAAATATACTACTACACATAAATAATTATGCAATAAAAATAATACAATGCAAGATATTCATTTCTAAACATGCCAAAGATCATATAGTTCAAACATTTGTAATTAAAATATTCAAAATATTAAATCCACTACATAAGTTTTGATTATCCAAATTTAATAATAAAACTTTAAGCAAATTGTAGCCACACAACATATGTACTTTTTTCCTTGATGAATTGTGATCATCTCTCCGTATAAAAAGTTGAAACCTGTAATCAAACATATACATGAAATATTAAGATCTAGTTATTTAAATAGAGAAATATTAAAATAATAAAGCATCATAAGATAGTGATATATAAATAAGATAAATTACCTTACTAACGTGGAATAGACTCTTCAGAAGGTGATTGACTATTTTTTTTGAGTAATTTGTAATACAAGTGCACGAATATGTTCTTTCATTTCGGCATTCACTTTTTTAATATGATAATTTAATTCTTGTTGCAATTCTTGTTGCACTTTTTCTCTTATACGTTGCAAATCATCCTCAGTAGCAACATTTGAAGAAGAGTCACCCATGTACATTGATATATTGTAACTTAGATTATTTACTAGTGATTGAGCATATTTTCCAGCAACAAATCCATATACTATTCCTTTTGTTGGAGCTCCTACCGCATCAATCCATGTAGCAGCATCAAATCCTGGTTGAGAGCTAACATCTGAACCATATTTGGAGTTAAGAGATGCATTGTAATTTTCTTGTACTTTGGAAAGCCTTGCAAAAAAAGAGGGTGAATGTTGCCTACATTAAGGTAATACAAGATATGTACGATGGGGCATTGACTAGGGTTAGGACACCCGGAGGTGAGACAAATGAATTTCCTATAGGAATTGGCCTACATCAAGGATCAGCTTTAAGCCCGTATCTATTTAACTTAGTTATCGATGCTATAACCGAGAGTATCACAGAGGAGGTACCTAAGTGCATGCTATTTGCGGATGATATAGTACTTTTAGCGGATTCAAGAGAAGAGATTAATACAAAATTGGAAATATGGAGAAATACGTTGGAGTCAAAGGGTTTTCGTTTAAGTAGGAATAAAACAGAATATATGCATAGCAATTTCACAAATAAACAACTTAGAGACGATTTGAAAGTTAGGTTAGGGGAGGATATAATTCCTCAAGTGACAAAGTTTAAATATTTAGGATCAATTGTAAGACAAGATGGTGAGATTGATGACGATGTTAATCATAGAATTCAAGCTGGTTGGTGTAAGTGGAGGAAAGCCACTGGAATTCTTTGTGATAGAAAGGTACCCAATAAAGTTAAAGGAAAATTCTATCGTACTGCTATAAGGCCAGCAGTGTTATATGGTAGTGAATGTTGGGCTATGAAGGGACAACATGAACGTAAAGTGGGGGTAGCCGAAATGAGGATGTTGAGATGGATGTATGGTCATACAAGATTAGATAAGATTAGGAATGACCATATACGTGAACGAGTCGGAGTGGCTCCTATTAGTGAGAAAATGGTAGAGAATCGTTTGAGATGGTTTGGTCATGTTCAGAGAAGACCATTAGATGCGTCAGTAAGAAGAGTAGATCAAATAATCTGGAGTCCGATTAAAAGAGGGAGAGGGAGGCCAAGGCGGACACTTGGCGAACTAATAGAGCAAGATCTATTGGTGAATAATATACCGAAAGGTTTGGTTACTAATAGAGCGGAATGGCGTCATCCATGTAGCCGACCCCACCTAGTGGGATAAGGCTTTGTTGTTGTTGTTGTTGTAGCGTAAACATAACATGTTAGAAAAAGTAAAAGAATATATAAGGTGGATGAATAAATATTTTTTTGTATAAAAACTTACACGAACTTTTTTTGATTTTTCATCAACATATTCACCAGTTTTTTCTTTGCCTCACGCTTATGATAATGCTAAAAAACTTCATAGTCAGTTGGTTGTCTACCTAAGTGCCTACAACAACAACAACAACAACAAAGCCTTATCCCACTAGGTGGGGTCGGCTACATGGATCATACGACGCCATTCCGCCCTATTAGTAACCAAACCTTTCGGTATATTATTCACCAATATTCGTTGATCCATGTTCATAAGATTCGATAGTGCCTACAAAAAGAAAATAAAACATGTGACTAGAAAATAGTGCACAAATTGAAAAGATTAAATGTTCAAATAATGTGATTAATATACAAGTCTTATCTGATGCTCTGTAAGAGGTATAGATCTAGTGGTATGCTTTGTGATTTCACCATCTTGCTCAGTGAACCTATTTTGTTTTGTAGCCTCTGATTTTTGTTGCCATTCATCTTTCATCCACAAATCAATCATGTCATTCCAAACATCTCATCTCATCTATGATGGTTCAAAACTTTTTGTTTCACTTATATGCATCTTATTATGTCTCTTCATCACATGACATCTTGCATAGTATAGTGTGGGAGAGTAGAGATTACCATACTTCTTAATAAATGCTTCCGTAATGAGAATATTGATTGCTCCCATACATATCTTGCCTAAAAATAATCAAATTAATGTTAAAACATTACAAAAGTTTCTTGCATACAAATCATATTATTGACCTTGATTGTTAAATAATAACTTAAACGCATTTCACATCCTTTCACGAGTTTCTCGCGGCACTTTTTTTCAACATATATAGGCAATTTGCATAAAATCTTTTAATATCATACCAGTTGTCTGAGTAATCGAATTAGGAATGAAACTACATTGTACAATAAAAAAAATTATTAGATGTACATATGTGAAATATATGTATAAACTAATAGCACAATAGGGAAGAATTAACCTATCACAGTTCAGTGTTATAAACATTTGATCAACTTGATTATTAGGTGCATTGATGCCATGATTTACACCCTTCATTCTTGATGACACAAATTTATCACATTTTGAGAAATTGAACTTGTCGAATCCCTACCAAAATTTATCTCATTAGTTCTTCCAGAGTCGATGCCTCTACCACCAACACCTCTCCCTCGTCCTCTTTGTGAAGCACCACCCCTCATCATTTTCCTACAAGAAAGAAGAGAAAATAAGTTAATTATACAAGTAATATTTTAAGAAAATTGCACACATAAAATTTAGTAATGCTTTTTTTAAAAAGTCAAGACATGCAAAACCAACTTATTCATCATCATCATCACTAAAGGAAACAGAATCCTTCTCCACCAGTGCCTCATCATCATCTGCGTCATCATCCTCATCCTCATTTTCGTTCCTATTCTATTCGCTTCTCTCTTCTACTTCATTCACATAATCGAAGCGCCTTCCATCAACAAGGAGATTTGGCTCATCAAGTTCAATTGTTGATTCAACTAAAATAGGAGTAGACATCTCATCTTCCTGATAATAACCATCAATTGTAGGTATGGAGTCTTCATATTCTGCATCATACGAAGGAATGTTTATTCTTCCTCTTGACTTTGTTTTGCATACAACCCACCAATCTTTCTTTTTCGATTTGTAGATGAGTAAGACATATAATAAACTTGTTGAGCTTGTTATGAAAATACAAATGGCTCATTTGTTGATAATCTAGATACATGACGAATTTCAACTATACCATGTCGAGGATGAAATTTCAAACCTTTTTTCGTGTCAAACCAATGACATATAAATAAAACAATTGAATTTCTCAAACCAGGATAATTTAATTTCAAGATCTCAACTAATACCCCATAATAACTTTGTTCGTAGTCATTATACACACTTCCTTTTATACACACCACTATTCTTTGTTTTTCTTCTTTGACCTTGATGAATATCAAATATGAATCCATTTGAGAAATATCCTTTGTAACATTTCGCTCTACGTGAAGGACCTTGTGCTATATCCGTGATTCAAGTATCTACTTCATTCGAATTACCTGTAAAAGAATAATGATTAACAATTATGGCATAGTTATGTTATTATTAAAAGTACAAAAATTTCATAGTTTTACTTACATATTGCTTTAGCCAATTTGCAAACATACTCTCATGTGATCTCTCTTTCTCCTCGTCACTAATATTTGGATTGATTTGATATAATGCTTTATCATACATCCTATAGTCACATGAATAATTATTAGTAATAAACAAACCATAAATTATATAAATGGTATTTTTCAAAAAATAGTAATTTTTACTAAACAAAAGACTTAAGTTCGGATGTGTTTAATAATAATAATAATATATATATGTGCAACATCCATCTCGACATCCGACATCATTCTTCTTGAATAACTTTCAAGTGGTCGTCTTGGATGATAAAAAATAAATAGACGTCCAAAGGGCTCAACATCTCTATCATCATCGTTCCTCAGAATTTGTGTTAACTTTGTATCATTTGTGTTAACATCTCCACCATAAGTAGCTGTGTATCATTTGTTTTTCACACCAACGGAAAGTAGCGTACGCTGTTATTACCCAAAAACTAGCATGAACTTGTTAACAAGTAGGAGACTTGCTGAAAATTTGATCTGTATACATCAAGAAGGGCACCTGAAAATCTGAATTCCTCTGAGATAATCTAACTAGGCAGTTCATAATACAATGTACAATACTACAGTCAATAGTAAAAGGAATTATTAGTAAAAAATCACAGTTTTGTTCATTTGCAAACTACTATCAGATTAGAAGAATATTTCCGCCCACCATTCAAATTTTCCTTTCACAAGCATAGCAGGTTAGTATTTTTAATTCTCTAAATGTATCACTTGCTTTCTTTTCTTACATGGCGCAATGCTCTCTTAAAAATCCTTGTGTGCATGCTGTGCTGATATGTGCTATTAGTGTTCTTCGAAAAATTGGCTATTTTGTCATGTGAATACAGTGAATTAATAAATCATCAGAACTGCTTCTTCTTTCAGGAACTTCCTGCAATTAAGTTTCACTGGGGATCCTTCTGGAAGGTTATTAAAATTTGATCCAGTTACCAAAGAAACGACAGTACTACTGGGAAATCTCCAGTTCCCTAATGGTGTGACTTTAAGCAAAGATGGGTCCTTCATTTTGTTTTGCGAAGGATCCCGCGGCAGGTAGCGCGGTCACCCACTTCATCATGTTTTTTTTTTCTTTCTTTAGGAACTATGAATTATTTCCTTGAACATGCAACAATAGGTTGAGCAGATACTGGCTGAAGGGAGAGAAGGCAGGAACCTCTGATGTTTTTGCTACCTTACCTGGATTTCCAGATAACGTGAGAACTAATGACAAGGGAGAATTCTGGGTGGCGATCCATTGTCGTTGGACTAGATATGCACTTTTCATGAGTGAACATACAAAGTTAAGAAAGTTCTTTCTGAAACTTCCTATTCCTGCAATATACCACTACTTCATACAAATTGGAGGTAAACTTCACGCCATTGTTGTAAAGTACAGTCCGAATGGCGAAATATTGGAGGTTTTGGAAGACAGAGAAGGCAAAGTAGTTAAGGCAGTGAGTGAAGTAGAGGAGAAGGATGGGAAGCTTTGGATGGGCTCGGTTCTTATGCCTTTTATAGCCGTGTACTGACCATGATCAGGAAATATGTGTGTGCTTTTATATTCAAAATCGTTACATAGTAACATCCCATTATTATACACGTATAGATTATGTTTGAAAAAACTGTCCGATCTGAATGAGGCGAGGGGACTTTTTTTTTCTTTTGCTTGCTTGATTGTATGATTTTTCCATATGCTAGAATTCAGCACTTATCTTGATGAGAGGTCAGGTATTGTATCTTGTTAGCTTTGCAACAAGTTGCTTGTAGCACTGATGAAAAATTAAATTGATAAATAAAATTTTGTATCTGTTGTTTCTTCTTTTTTCTGTGTTGAAGTTTTCTGTTTCTTTATATGCTCCTGCATATCATGTTTTCCTTGATGTTGCAAACATGATTTCAACTTGATCAACTGGACTCTGTTGTTGTTGCCTGTAAACAAAAGTGCATCAAACATTTTATTGGCCTCACTCACCACAAACATGCTTTGATTCAAGCAATCATCACATCCTAAAGCTCTTCTCCCATGTTCTTTTGTTTTTCTTCTACTTGTTTAGTGATTGAAAAAAAAAATAGTGCAAAAGAAATCAGCTTGTGATATGCTGTCTGCTCCATGTTCTATCCCATGTCAGGACTGCAATTTCCTACATATGCTGCAAGTAAAGCATTATGCATCATCATGGTCTGAGGCAGAGATTTACAATAAGCAAATGAACAAAATAATACCAAATATATGGCTAAATTTTCCCGAAATATAATACAGTAAATGCAATAGGCACATATTCACTTCTATGCAATGTTAACATCTCAATTATCAAATTCTATGCAGAAGACATTTGTAGACAAACACAAAGTATACTTTAATTACCAGAAAAAAAAATCTCCTAATTCTCCGATATTAATTTCAGATGTCTTACGCTCTGATTTTTTTCCTTATGTTTAATTCTTCAAAAATCAGGATCTGTTCACTTACTTGCGACATGAGAGAGATGCCTTTAAACCATGGCCCGTCACTATGGGACGATCAGGTATGTCCACTTTTTCATCTTGCACTTTTTAGTAAATTAAAATGAACTATTAAATATCTTACAAACCTAAATGATTAAAAACATATCTATATTTTTCATAATTTTTGCGTGATATTAAGGAAACTAAATGGGAACCCCTTTTATGAGATATATGAAGGTGTTAAATTAAAAAACATCTATATTTGTCAATTTGTGATTGGATCAAACATTTTAGTTATAGATATAGTTGATCATTTAAATTATTTGACGTTTTAATCGTGGCATCAATTATGTAAAATTATTTTCAATTTTTATATAAAAAATTATCATCAATTTTAATTCTAGGATTAATCTATACTTGTATTTTTTTATAGGTTTACACATATTTTTATCTACTGAAATAAATATAAATTAGAGGACTCAATCACAATATTTAAATTAATACATTTATATCTATATTCTTAATAATCTTCGCTGCTGCTCTATCATAGTCTTCATCATGGCAGGGGACTTGGGTGAGGGAAAGGAACTATTATAACGACTAATATTCAAATATTATATTTTCGTGTTGTTGAAATAAAGTCTTATATTTTATATAATTATATTTTGATAATATAAATTTTGAAATATTTATATTTATATTTAAAATATCAAAAAAATCTAAATAAGAATAAATTATTTCATACACTAAAATTTCCATTGACATTTGTCAATGTTCTCGTAATATTTATATTAAGAGTTTAATAGAAAAATTATAAATAATTCTCTTTATCTTTTTTGAGCATCAAGAATTATTTTATTTGGACAATCACATAAAAGTTATATTTAAACAAGTGAAACTCGAAAAGTTTAATTTAAAGTTGATATTTTTATGTGCTAAACTTACACTTATAATTTGAGTATTCTATCATGAAATTTGAATCAAGAGAATGTAAAATTTATATATAATATTGTTAACTTTTCATAGAATTAAATATCATATTATTTGGATACTGATATGAAAAGTTATGTATAAAATAATAAATGTTTAAAATGTTTTATTTGAAATGGGCAATTTTGTGTACTGAATTTTGAATTAATATTTCACTACGATCTTATTAGATTTTAAATAAATGGTGAATATTAAAGTTATAAATAATTTTGTTAGCTTTCCATAAAATAAAATATCATTTCATTTGGATAATTGTGTAAAAAGTTATAATGCAGAATGATCGATCTAACAGTCGAAACACCGATGGATCGATCCGCTCAAGATAAAGGATTACTAGCTAATATATATTTTTAGTAAAACACTTTTTATCAATAATGTCAAGTTACACTTTATATAGTTAAGCTAAATTGAGAACTAGGTCTCTTTGGTACGGGAACAAAATAAGATCAACAATCTTGTTCTTATTTTTTCTACCAAACAATCATTTTTATAACATGTGAACCCCATAATAATAATGACAATAATAATAAAAATATAAGAACGAATTGATTCTTGACCCACCTAAGAACAAGTTGGAATAAAATTATTTATTTTGGGTGGAACCTTTTGCCAAACATCCCCGATCAGTTCAAGTCAACTCCATTTCAACTCCATTCCCAAGGTCGGCTCAAGGGTAAAGCAATCCAAACAGGTACTTTAGGCCTCATAATATTTAATACTAATATATTACTAATAATATTAAATTATTAATAATTAATTAAGTGCATTTATTTCTTTCTAATAATGTTATTCTCCTCGGCCTTGATCACTCATGCATTTAAATCTAATTCATTCAAACAATATTTTTCCTATATTCGTGTTACATCCTTTTTGTTTAATTTTGATGATCAACAATATTCAAAGTGATTTTGTGGCAAATCTCATTTTCTTTCTCCTAATTCATTTTTTATTTATTGAATCTAGAAAAATAAATATTCATATTACGTATTACAATTTTATTTCTAAGTTTCTCTAACACATTATCTTATTGTCAAAAGGTTGATTGTGAAGTTTAATTGTAATGTACTTAAAAAGTTGAAAAAATAAATTTAAATAAACATTTTTATTTACATTATTATTATTATTATTATTATTATTATTATTATTATTATTATTATTATTATTATTATTATTATTATTATTATTATTATTATTATTATTATTATTATTATCATCATCATCATCATCATCATCATTTGCTTTAGGCCTCCTAATACATTGAGACAACCTTGCCCATTCAGATTTTCTCATTGTATTTCGTTTTTTATAACATAGTATTTTAACAAATTATCAAATTTATAAATAGTAATATAATAAATTTGAAAAAATTTTCTAATATTTTTTACTAATAATATCCTTTTGTATATCATTGTTTCGAATGAATCTAGGTTTTTGAACCCAAATCCTCTCGAGCATGGAGACTACTACAGTATGTTTAATTATACTCTAGGAAGATCATGAGATTAATAACATCCGTCGATTCCATGGGACTAACTCCGCTACTGTTGACGTTAGGTTATCTTCGAGTTTGACAATATACTTCAACATAAAAAAAAAATAAAAAAATATGATGTGCATAGAATTATACTAAAAATTAATCTTTATAATGAATATAGAGTGTAGAATTGACAAAAAAAGATAATTATTAATTATTTAATATCACAAACTAGTAAGAAATGTATTAAATTAACATATAATGATTCTTTTACATTGTAATAATCATCATATCACATAACTAAAATATTATACTAAATCATGGCACACAATGCTACAATTATAAGTCAATTTCTAAGATCTAAGAAATCAATAATTATTTATTCCTTTATGGGACAATAATTAACTAAGAAATTCATTAATAGAGGAAAGGTTTATTTATCGCATCGTTTTTGTTAAAAAATTATTAAAATAATTAATTCGAACTAAACGGAGAGTCCAAGAATATATCCTTAGACTACCCTCAAAGTAATGAAAAAAAAAACTAAATACATATGAAGTTCACCATTCGACAAATTGAGAAAAAATAGGACTCTTTGAAAGATAACACTTTTAGCACGACTTTATCATCTCCATCAATCCTTAAAGGCTTAAACTATATATCCATGTCTGGCATTGTACTCGTAGAAATCACAAGGCTTGATGCACAAGTTTCTGGGATGCCTTAGATGATTAGATATAGATACAAATTAATAGAACACCAATATATCATGACTTTACAATCAGACGGCTCAAATTTAATTTTCTCAGAAGAAAATTCTTTTTGTATCTTAATTTCTTTTTTTATCTTCCCGGAGAAAAAAACTCCGGGGATTTCTACTGGATTACGTGATATGCCAGAATAAAATAACCACTTAGAAAGATAACGTTGTTTTGGAAAGCATTATACATGTTGGTAACGGATACAAAAAAATTCCTCGTAATAAGATATAATTGTCTTCTTCGCAACTCCATGAATTGTTCAACAAAGAATCATCACAATTTTTAAAGATATATTTTTTTCTCTATTCTAAGGTATAATATTTTTTACGAATTGTGGAGTAATAAAATGTACATGAAGTTATTTATACTTTAATTATTCTTTAAAAATTTGGTCAATTTAGAGATTTTTATATGCTCGAATTGGGATCCTTATAATAGTTCAACACACAAGTTCTCATATTTTTCACATCCTTTTGTTTCACTTTCAAATCAAATACTTTTTTAGAGAAATCTTTATTGCTAATGTCACTATCTATTATTTTAGGAACTAAAATGCATGAGTTATTTTCAAAAACTATGGGTTATTTTGATATCTAATTTAATAACCTAGATTTAGTGACCACGGGTGTACCAATGCATAGTTCCAACAAAAATTATCATAAATTTATATATAGCTACTTCCGGAATAATTTTTTATCATTCTTAGATCCTAAATGATCATAAATTTTTTTATCATTCATATAATTTATTAAAAATATATGTTTATTTTTTTCCACTTTTATATTTAACACTTAAAAAAAATAAAGGGGAATCGTCCATCCCTGCATTCTTACATAAATAATTATTATGAGTTTATTTTTAATATCAATTACCTTTTGCAGTTTAATTAGTATTGTATTAAAAAAAGTTACAAACTGAGGTTTAATGTCAATTTAAAATGAACATTATGAAAATGGGAGTCTACTCTAATACTTATTGCCGCTCCTAAAAAAAATTATGACACCACTATAGCCATTTCAAAAAATACTATTGCCACTCTATGTGAGTGGTTAAAATGTTGAACTTTTTTATTCTTATGAGATAAAATAAAGCGACAACAATGATTTTTAAGTAGCAATAGTGATGCCTAATTTTTATTAGACAATTTTGACATTTTTATACTTTTTACATAAAGAATTGAAATGAATAATATTTTAAAAACAATATAAACAATATTGTCTAGATGATATTTGATGTGAAAATTGATAATAGCAACTAGCAAGTGCACTAATCGCTCAAGTAATAAAATGAAAAGTATAGATTGTCGATCTCACGAGTAACTAAATTACTTCTCTATCAGATTTCAGAGGTTAATATGAGACAACATAATATTTTGGGATAAAAGTTGTGCAGAAAGTAAAAATACATTGATATAAAAAAATAAAAAGATAAAGAAAACTAAACTATCGATTAATAGGTCATTAGGATGATATATCTTAAAACAGACAAACTAATAGTCCTAAAATATTAAGTAATTTCAATTGACGGGTTAGAATCTACTTCAGACATCGATTTTCTACCAGAACAAATCGAACTATCTCAATTTCAAATTCAATATAATTATTCTAACTAAGATCATAATTAAATAAAATAGATTTTGAGACGCATTAGATTGCAGATTCTAGACTATTACCAATATAATGGTAGTGTTTAATAGACCGCACAATACGTAATTTCATCAAGGATCATACGACTATGTTACATAATGCTTTGATACTAAAGCTTAAATCAATTTCAGAGCTATCATGCAAACTTAGGATGACGATTCCCACCAAGATAGTTGTCAAATTAGGATAACAATCAATCTCCGGAAAGCATTAGAAGCAACATATATAATCAAGAGAAACTAACTTTATTTCATGAAACAGAGGTCTATGAGTTTGCATTTTAACAATAAAAGTATGAACCTATAACAATAAAACTAAATTAAGAAATAAGCACTAAAGTAATCTTAAAACTATAGAAAAGAACTACAACTAAACTGAAGATCTAATAGACCTAAGATCATCCCAACATAGAATAGAACTGAGAACACTCTTCGAGAATCACTGATGAACTGCTGCTGAACTCTCGTCTAGAGTCGATCCAGCCGAAGTCTTCTCAGCAAACCTTCAGAGTCTTCTCACGTTCTTGGCTTTGAAGAATAGGTTGCAGGTCCTAGCATGATTAATTTTGGTTGCCAGACGTCTCTTTTTATAGGGTCTTCGATTTCTAAGTGGCTTTCGAAAAAATTGAAATATTTTCCATATGAAATAAGGTAATTTCGAAGTCCCAATGGTTTTGAAAGTTTGGCCTTGTAGAATTCCAAAATTTCTGGCTTAATTAGTTTCCAATTGATCCTTAGGACACATAGTAGGAGTTGGAGTCCTTGTGCATTGAGAATTCTTTTGAAAATACATTTTTGTGTTGATTTCGGTGTCTGTGACGCCCCTTGTAATACTTTTAACGGCCAAATCAGAGTCGAAGTCGAAATTTTCTTATCCTTCACGGGGCGTGAACAAGATCTCACGGCCGTGATTCGGGCGATTTGTCCATCGGTTAGGTGACTTATGAGTTTTCACGAGCCGTTATAGAATATTAATGGCCCATTAACATTGAACCTAAAACCTTTAATCATTTTGTGATATCCGTGAAGAGGCTGTAACGTCTCGTTATTTGCCTTGTAATATTTTTGACGTCTAACGGCCCGTTAAATATTCATCACGACCTATTAGTTGATGGTGTGTCGATTCCAATGTTTCTGTGATGTTCGTGAAACTAATATAATGGCCATTGATAACAATGCCGGAAATGTGTAACGACCCGTTAAGCCTCTCTTACGGCTTATTAATTCGTCGAAAATCTGGTTGCTGCAGGAGCCGTGAATTGTGCAAGATCCGTGAGTTTCAGTTTTCACGATCGTGAGCGGTGCTTCACGACCCATTAAATCTCTCTTCTGCTTCTGCCAAAGTCGTAAAGTCGGGCATTTCGAATGTGAGTTTGTGTCTCACAGCCTGTGAGATATGTTTCACGACCCATGATATTCGTTTCTTCTCTACATCTTCTCTGTGAGTGTCGTGAACGGCGGAGTGCGAGGCGTGAGCGCACCTCTCACTGCCATTATAAATCCATAACGGCCAGTTAGGGAAGTCGATTCATATTTCCAGAAGCTATTTGAACTCCGTTTTGCGTTATTCTTCTTTTCTTTCGATTCTTCACCACTTTTAACCATAATTCCTGCAAAATTAGCCAATTAAAGGTAGATGGTTGCTTAAAAGAATTTATATGAATAAATGTAGAAAGAGATGCATGCTATGAGCAAATTATGCTATGAGCAAATTATTCAAAATAAGCCTAAATGCAAGTCTAACTATATGTTGTAAAATGCATGCATCAATATTCATAATAAATTTATCCAAAATATATTATAGGTTTATATAAGTTTGATATGACTGAATGAAAATAGAAAAAGAAAATCTAAACTCCTTTAATTAAAATATGTCAATTCTTTATCTCCATATCCATTATATTTAAAAGGTTTTGAAGCTCAATGCTTTACTTTTATTTAAATTTATTATTATAATGTACATATTTTAAAAAAATTAAATACATTATTTAATAAATACTTATCCAGAAAAATTAATGAGTGAAATTGAAGTCAATTCTATTGATTTAAAATAATTTATTCTTTTATTTTATTATTAATATTTTTATTTTATTTTTTATTAAATAATTATTCTCTTAATAACTTTCCTTTTTTGATATTTTTTTATTAAACTATTTTCCTTCCTTTTTTCTTCATTCAATTATTTGCATTTTTTACTTTCTCTCTCACTTCCTCTTTTTTCTCCATAACTTTCTCCCTTCATTATTTTCCTTAAATTTCTCATATAATTTATGCACCAACATCTTCTTTTTTTTTCTTTTCACAATTATAAATTTCTTTCTTTTTTTAATTGATTATATCATGCAAATTTTCAATGTTCATTTTTATGCAAAAATAAAAAACTGACTGAAACCAATTTTCTTCTTTCAAAACTATTTATTTTATTTCCTTTTCTATCTGATTCTATCTTTGAAATTTATATTTTTTGCATTTTTTTAAAATTTAAAAATTAAAAACCAGTTGATCCGGTTTTTTGTCAATTTCGATTTTAAAATTCGGACTGACAGTTGGTTCATGATTGAACGATCAAATCATCGATCCGGTCTAGTTTTTAGAACACT
The DNA here is from genome assembly GCA_030549335.1 of Pontederia crassipes. Classification (NCBI taxonomy): domain Eukaryota; kingdom Viridiplantae; phylum Streptophyta; class Magnoliopsida; order Commelinales; family Pontederiaceae; genus Pontederia; species Pontederia crassipes. The sequence goes on along the minus strand of CM060184.1, from coordinate 11,548,743 downwards.
GAGTAGGACTTGACCCAATGAACCTGATGTCGGACCCGATCCGACTCAACGACAACCCGATAAGTGGTCAGATCTGGTATATGTTGAGATTTTGCCCAATTCAACTCAACCCGATCTGACGATCGAATTTTTATTTTTAACATTTTAATATAAATTTTAAGACTAATTTTGATTTAAAATTTTAAAAATATTAAATATAATAATAGTTAATTATTTCAAAAATATTTAATAATAGTCCTTTGGTGCGAATGTCTGCCCGCGCATGAAGCTGCATGGATGCGAAGAAGAAGTGGATATATCTTATTATAATGGAGGAGAGCGAGTAGAAGAAGGAAAACACGCAAAATACAAAAAAAAAGCAAAAAAGAAGAAATAAGAATGGAGGAAGGATAGAAGAAAATACTCTTGTCACTTCTTTTGGGAGAAAGGAATTGTCCAAAATTCCTAGGAGGGAGAACATCCGAATCCCCCTCCACAGCCCCTGTGCCCCCCTCTCGCGTTCATGGCGAAAGGCCCTCATCGACCATTTCCTCAGTCCTGAGGAGGGAGAACCTTTGGACCACCCTCCACAACCCTTGTGCCCTTTCTCTCCATTAGAAATGACCTTTCTACTATAGATCCACCCCTCCTTTCAAAATTCATTTAGCTTCAACCCTTGTACGGGTGAGCAAACCCAGGTCCGGGACCGGGTCCCGGGCGACCCGGTTCTGACCCAGTTTGCTTCGAGTTTTCGAAAAAAGAGACTCGGTTCCATTTGTGTCGGGGACTAGGACGTCCCGATCAAATCGAGACAAAAACTAAGAATTTCTGATTATCCCGATTTGACCATAAAAAAGTAAAATAATAAATAAAATAGTAAAAAAACTAATATTATTATATAAATATGACAAATATTAGGTAAATTATATATATGATAATATAATATAATGTATATTTAATGTATATACCAAATAAAAAATATTTTTTATTTAAAATAAGTATAAATATATTATTTAAAAATAATTTAATATTAATATAATATATTTAATTGGGTCGGGAGCGGATCTCAAGAAAATAAGATCCGGTCCCGACCCGGTTGATAACTAGGCACAATACACTCATAACCCCTATAACATGCTCTAAAATTAAAGATACTTTTTGTTCTATGGCCCTGGTAAAGCACTGATTCAATTTGGAATTTTACAAATAATATTAGGAAATTATTGGGCCAGATATTGCTAGATCCATTCAATTCTTTTTCCAACTGTCAGCTATCTTTAGAATGGGGAAAACTGCACTAATTTTCATACCAAAGAAAATAAATCTTACTTCAATCTTTGAATTTATACCAATTTCACCTTGCAATGTTATCTATAGGGTTGTGACTAAACTCATTGTTAATAGGCTAGAATCCACCCTTCCATCTCTCATTGATATGGCCCAAACAACCTCTGTGGTTGTAAATCCATCCAAGATAATATTTCCCTCGCCGAAGAAATAACTCATTCATTGACCAGTAGTATGAAGAAATATTTGATGGTAAAAACTAACGTCTAAAGATTTCAACATGGTTTCATGGGACATCTCAGTGCTAAAAAGAATGAATTTTTCTACTCTCTTTATCTCTTGGATCTTGGCTTATATCAGATTCCCCACATTTACTCTCTCTCCCTACCTTTTTATTCTTGTTACTTAAATACTATCTTGTCAACTTAACTATCTTAAATATGTTACAATTCTTAAATACTATCTTGTTACTTAAATGAGGATATGTTATCTCCTTTTTCATCTGAACTTCTTAACGTAAGTCACTTGTTGTTTGCGGATTATCTACTACTACTACATCAAATAGGATCATTTTTCATTTATATATCTTGGCATTCTCATTTCTTTTAAATACCTAAATATTATTAACAGTCACTTATAGATAAGATTTCAAACACTAGCAAGAAAGGTAAACTTTTAAATCATTTAGGAAAAACGGTCTTAATTAAAAATGTTCTAAACTCCTCTCCTACTCATGCATTAACTAATGTATACTTATCAAGTGGTATGATTTCATCCCTAAAAAAATTGTCTTGGAATTTCCTATGATCAAGTACTGGGAATAGGAGGGGAATACAAATTCTTAGTTGGGATATTGTGCAGAGACCTCTCTCTAGGGCGGATTAAGCATAAGGAAAATTAACTTGCAAATAAAGTTTTATCGATTTTAAATAACCTAAATGAATCCCGGGTTCAATTGTTAATCTCTAAGTATAATTTTTTTGCATCCTTGGAAGGCTTTATCTTGCAGGTGGTCATCCTTGAGTTACAAGATGATACAAGAGTATATGGTGGTCATCTCGGAGGGCATTAAGAAACACATTACATTAATTTTGGACTGATCCATGGATTTTCATTACGTCTCTTAGTTTTATGCCTACATTTGTTAATTTTTATATCCCTCTTCATGATATGTTGGTTTCTTATTTTATTGCTAATCGAATTTGGGACATGCCACTTTTGTCTGCTTGTTTTGGCTTCCATATGGTGAATGCTATTCCTGCTATATTTTTGCCCTCTTTAGCCAAGGATGACAAGTGAATATGGATATTTGAAACACATGAAAATTCATCTGCTAAATCTGTATATTCCTTTCTTGACCACCAACTCTGACATACACAAATTTCTAAAGGGCCCTGGTCGCTTCTACGAAAATTTCATGTCCCCGTAAGATTAGTGCTTTCCCATGAAAATTGTGTCATTGATTTCCAACTTTAGATATGATATCTTGTTTTGATCATAACATTAATCCTTTGTGCCAACTTTGCGGTCTTCATGTTGAAAGAAATAGTCATTTATTTTTTGAGTGTTTGGTCTCTTTATGGGCGTTTGGTTCTAGGTTATAGGCTAGAATATCTCAATAATCTCGAGAATATAACCAAACACTAGCAGAGAAAGAATAACTTGGTCAAACTTCATTTTTTGTAAAACTATATTGAAAATTGTGAAACCGTCATTATATTCCACAAAGCTACAATACTTGTATCCATCAAAATGATGGAATATCTCTATTCTCAACGTTTTCATCTTTGCTTAATTTTTTTTAAATTTAACCATATATTATTATATTATTATTTATATAATAATAGTAATAATAAAAGTCAAGTATTTATAATAAAATATTTTAATTATAAATTATAATATATTTAAAAGTTATTCCTTTGAACACCAAATATAAGATAGAATAAGAATATAACAAAAATATTATATTCTTTTGAATAAAATTTATTATTCTTCAAAAATTATTCTTCATCCAAACGGTCATTTAGAGTTATGGCAAATATTTCAAAGACATTTTGGCATCATTTTTCTTTCCAAAATACCTTGTCATATGGGTCTTGGACACGTTAGGGAGAGATTCTTAGTTATGAGACCAAACAATCCTTCAAATCCTTGTTCGCTTTTTGTTTTCGTAGAATTTAACATATATGAAATAATATTTATTTTGGTTTCAAAAAGACAACCACTTATATGGTACAAATTAAAGATATGACGAGTCATATTCCATATGATAAACTTTATTAGAGGCATCTATCTCCCAAGACCTATGGGTTCGGTGGGAGCCTCCGTCCTTTCTTTGTGTTAAAATTAATTAAGACGAGTCTTTTACTAGACCTGACGAGTTTGCTGGTGCGGGGTTTATTATCAAGATCTTCTAATGATAACTTTCCTTTCCCAAGATATGATCTTAAGCAGGAGGCACATTTAGGCCCTGTTTGTTTTATGGATAAACAATAGAATAAGCTTTTATTCCTTTTTATTCTACCAAACAAGTCATTTATTTATTAAAAAAGATAAAGGGTAGTTTTGTCATTTTTTTGAAATATGACTTGGTCAAAAGTGCACTTTTTAGAGATAAGTAATTTATCTAAAAGGCTAGAATAAGATTATTCTTGGCTACATCTAAAAAAAAATTAAAGTGAAAAGAATAAGTGAGTTCATTCTTGAAATTAATATTTTTTAAACAAACAGGCCTTAGTTTTATCTTACTGGGGTATTCTTAAGACTCGTGATATTGAGGTCGTCTCAAGACTATTGGTGCAAACTTTCTAACAATCAAGCTAAGCCTCCGTGGCGTTTATGAAATTTATTGGATGAAATTCATAATCTGCTTTAGGGAAGCAAATGGAGTCGCAGATGATCTCGCAAATGTTGGACGAGCTCCACTTTTTGAGAAGGTAATCCACTTTTGGACATCATTTTTTTTAATCTTTTGACACCTCTGGTGCTTTTTCTAATAGAAAATAAATATTCTTCCTTAAAAAAAAAAGTCAAAAGATGGTTACCGACTACCTAAAAAGAGTAATCGAAAGGACTTTATACAAAATGAAAAGAAGTAACTCTATATGATTAATAGTTTGGTAGTTGTGGGTCGTTTTCACCATTTAATAACGTACCAATGCGCACAGCATTAAGTCGTGTCCTTTTCAGATGAAAGTTGGAGGGGATTCGTTCCAATTTTGTTGCTTTTGGATCAAGTTTGGTAATGTCCAATTTGTCCTCGATAACTCTCGATGATATTATATTACATAATTATCAAATTAATATACAAAAGATAAGTGGTACGTGCCAGTAAATGTGGCCATATACACGGTAAAGTCAAAAAAAGTGCCGTATGTTACTAAACCGTTCGAGGATATGATTGTCATTAAAGTAAACGTATAGGGGTATGTAGTAAATATGTCCGTCCGACCGTCGCGCATTCAAATGCTCAAACCGAAGGCGTCCACGCCACCGAAGTACACTTGGCCTCGCTATCACTCTCTTAGCTCGACTTTGAGGTTCCCCTCCGGCGCCTTTCGCAACATGTCCCCGGCGACCACCGTTCTCGCCGGCGTGTTCCTACTCGCGGCCTTGTACTGCCGACTCGACCCCTTCCGCCGGGGCATCATGGCAGACTTCCCAGGCTTCGAGGTGCACCACATCGAGATCTCACCGCCGTCGAAGCTCCTCGAGGTGGCGGACCCGGAGGACCGGCTCCGGAGGTCCGAGATACTGTTCCTCGACCAGGTCCAGGGCCCCGAGAGCATCGCCTTCGACCTCCAAGGCCGTGGGCCCTACACGGGCGTCGCCGACGGGCGGGTGCTCTTCTGGAACGGCGAGGAATGGACGGATTTTGCCCACACTTCTCCCAACAGGTAGCACTTGAGCCTTCCTTTGGTTTTCTCTATTGACACCAGTGAGTTTTGAGAAAAAGAACAACTTTTCACAACGAGCTTTGGAATTAGACATTTGAGAAGCTCTGAGAATCAGTTGAATTGGTGGTAAGATAACCTTGTTTTGTTTTGCAGGTCAGAGATATGTGACCCAAAGCCATCAACTTTGAGCTACCTGAAAGTCGAGCATATCTGCGGCAGACCATTAGGTCTTCGATTTGACAAGAGAAATGGAGACTTGTACATTGCCGATGCCTATTTCGGGTTGCTCAAGGTAGGCCCAGAAGGTGGATCGGCGACGTCTCTGAGCACTGAAGCAGGAGGGGTTCCATTAAAATTCACAAATGATTTGGACATAGATGAGGAAGGGAATGTCTATTTCACAGACAGCAGCACCAAATACCAGAGGAGGTTTATTTTGCTTCACTCCTGATGTTTATTCAGCTCAGTGATGCTACATTCTGTTATTCAGTTGTTCCTGAAGTTTGAGAAGTTTAATTGTGAACCATGCCTCTTACTAAAGAGTAGTTCCTCCCAAAAGAAAATTTCACTTATAGCTGATGTTTATTTTTGATAGTCGATACTTCATTTTGTTATTCAGTTGTTCCATTAGTCTTGGAGGTTAGCGTTTGAGCCATGCCTTGAACTCTTACTAAAAAGTAATCGATTCCAAAAGAAAATCTACATTGCACTTCAAGTGGCACCAAAATTAAGAGTTCCGATTGCGGCCTCTTTTTACTGTTTGACATTACTTTTTTTGGTCTAACTTATTACAACTTTGGCTGCATCTTTTTCTGTTTCTGATATTATGACTGACATACTTGTGCTAGATTCTACATATACTACGCATTGTCTGTTAATGCATTATAAGTTTCTTGCTAAGTCAGTTTTAAGAATTTGTGTATGATCTGGACAGTACCGCTATTTCCATATCAGGCGAAGCATGTGAAATGCTCTGAGGTTACCCAACTAGGAAGTTCACAGGTACAATGTAAAATAAGATACAACAACAACAAAGCCTTATCCCACTAGGTGGGGTCGGCTACATGAATCATACGACGCCATTACAATGTAAAATAAGATAAACATAATTAATTTATTTACTGCAAAAAGAAGTAATCATTTTGTTCATTTGTTAACGATTCCCAATTATCAATTATTGTTCGCATTTTTCTCGAACCCTTTCAGAGACCTTGCACTTTTCAATTGACTCCATGTATAATTTGTTTATCTTATCTTATGTGGCAAAAGGCATTTTTTGTAAAAAACTTAAGCGGATGCATTACTATGGAAACTCTACCTATGTTTTATAGCCGGTCCCAAACCCGGATAAAGGAGGAGGATTGTGTTAGACCCCGACAGCCAGCGTAAAACTCTGTCGAATCTTATGAATATGGATCAACGAATGAATGACGCTGTATGATCCATGTAGCCGACCCCACTTAGTGGGATAAGACTTTGTTGTTGTTGGATGCATTACCATGGAATGTTTATGAAATGCTCTTGTTGTCTGTTTTGACATGTGAATAGCATATATGAAATGCTCTTGTTAGAGTTGTCTGTTTTGACATGTGAATAGCATAAATACTCAGAACTGATTCGGCTTTCAGGAACTTCATGCAAATAAGCGTCACCGGGGATCCTTCTGGGAGATTACTAAAATTCAATCCACTTACCAAAGAAACGACTGTACTACGAGGAAACCTCCAGTTCCCTAATGGTGTGACTTTAAGCAAGGATAGATCCTTCCTTTTGTTTTGTGAAGGATCCCGTGGCAGGTATGTAGTCATCTACTTCATCCCCTATTCTTTTTTCCCCTTTAGCAAATCTGATCTATTCTTGTGAACATACAACAATAGGTTGCACAGATACTGGCTGAAGGGAGAGAAGGCAGGAACCTTTGATGTTTTTGCTATCTTACCTGGATATCCAGATAACGTGAGAACTAATGACAGAGGAGAATTCTGGGTGGCTATCCATTGTCGTTACACTAAATATGCAATTTTCATGAGTGAGCATTCACAGATAAGGAAGTTCATTCTGAAGCTTCCTTTGCCAGCCAGAAGAAGAAGACTTCAAGCTATGATTCTAAAGTACAGTCCGGATGGGGAAATGTTGGAGGTTTTGGAGGATAGAGAAGGCAAAGTAGTCAAGGCAGTGAGTGAAGTAGAGGAGAAGGATGGGAAGCTTTGGATGGGCTCGGTTCTTATGCCATTTATGGCTGTGTACTGACCATGAATGTTCAGTGCATATATGTGTGCTTTGGCACGTTCAAATTTGTCAAATGCTAAGTTGGTAACATTTCCTTGATCATTAAGCTTGGATAGTGGATGAACCAAGACTTTGTGTTCGAGTTGAGAGAGGTGATCAGGAGCTTTTCTTTCTTTCTTTTTTCCTTCTTGGCTTGCTTGTATGATATTTTCCCTGATATGCTTAGAATTCAGGGCTTTATTTTGAAGGTAGAAGATCAGGCATCTCAGTTTGTAACTTGTTAGTAATTAGTTATTATTACTTGCTTTAGTGAAAACTTTGCGACAAGTGCCAACACTTTTAAAGTTTTGAATTTATAAATAAAATTTTGGATTTGTTCTTGGCCTTCATGTCGAAGACTTGTAATACAAACCCAGCACCCCTTAGAACTTATTTAAGAAGGAAACATAGCAATATGGCAGTAGGAAAAGTAGTGAAGGACCCATGAACTAAGTGACATGAGAAGACATCTTAGCTGCCCACAAATATTAGTTAATTAGCACATTTGTATTTATAGATAGTTAATTTTTTGATTGCTTGTTTTAGGCATGCTTTTATATTATTTCTAAACTTTAGCCCTCTCCATAAGGGCTCTGGAAGGCAGTGTTAAGATCCTTGCACTCTCCTTTACAATACATTTCCTTTAAAGTTTCCTTATATTTTCTCCACTTTAACTTTTTTTTAACATTTTGAACATAGAGGAATACATAGAGTTGAACATAGTAAAATAAGAAATTGAAAGATTTTGTTGAAATTATATTAGTTGGTAATACATAAGCTATGAGTTATCAACTTACTGAGCTATTTTAGCTCATTCTGTTATTTCTAATATTTTTCAGATAATTCTTGGGAATCATGCGAGACGATATCATTTGAAGGGTTCGTAGTAAGATGAAAAGATTTGAGTCCTTCGTATCATTCTATTAGGATGTCGAGGGGTTTAGTTATGTATAATTCATTTGTATTATTTTGTAAGAAGGCAAAAACATTTTGTGAAATGTAAAACTTAAGGATTATTGGTTTGCTCTGAAGGATCATCATAAATTGTGTAGTTTATTTTAAGATATTTTCATTCTTATGTATGTTATAAAAAAAAGAAAAATTACATCATGTTTTCACAATCTTTTTCAATTTTATTTAATCGTTCGTAATGAGTCGCGAACTCCAGTTTAAACTAAGGTTTAAATCGGGGTCGTGAAATTATCGATGTCTTAACAAAATCATTATTCTTGAGTGTAGGATCGAAAGCACCAAGAGGGGGAGGTGAATTGGTGTATAAAAATTTAAAATCGAAAAAAAAGCGTAGGAGCAAATTTAGAGCGAATGCCATCACAAGCAAGTAAAGGATATGTAATAAAAGCACAAGAGAAGCAAGAGAAGAGAAAGATGCGATATGTTGACGAGACTCGGCCTAACTCCTTGGCCTACGTCTCTGCTCCGACTTCTCAACCTTGAGACTGTCGGAGATTCACTAGCCTTCTCTTTTCTTATAGGGAGAGAATAACCATTTCTACACCACAATACCTTCTTCTTTGCTCAAGAGGTAAGGCACACATCTTCTTACAAGGAGCTCTCAAAAACTACCTAAATAAGAATTCTCTTTAAGACTCTTCTTCTTACAAATAATATTTTCACTAAGAAACTAGAAGAGGGAAGGGATGATTTGTAGCTTTGGCCGAAGAAAAATGCTTTGAATTTGAAGGGAGCTCTAGAATGATTTGCCTTGCATGCATGATCTTCCTTCAATCTTTTGGATCCCTTTTATAGGCTTCTCTTGAAAATTTGGCCATTGTAAAGTAATCCAAAAGGCTTTTGCTATCAGCCCTGAATCGGTCGACCATTTTAGTATCGGTCGTTCGTTTTGCACAATAACTAGCCGTTATTCCCTCTGTTGAATCATCAGCGGTCGCCCATTTCCAAATCGGTCGTCCGTTAAATAAAAAAATTATATCCGTTATTTTCTCTTTTCTGTGCAGTTTACCATTGATAGTAAGCCGTAGAAGAATTATAGCCGTTCTTGCTTCCATAACGGTCGCCCGAAAGTGAATCGATCGATCGATACTGAAGTGCATTCCATTCTGTGATTAGCGGTCGATCCAATCTTTTATTTCGGTCGTCCATTCTCTTCATAACGGTCGACCATTATAAGATCGGTCGCCCGTTTTTATAGGTTGATCCTTTCTGTGACTAGCGGACGTTCCGTCTTCCATTTCGTTCGTCCACTATCTTCTATAACGGTCGATCGAATATAAATCGATCGTCCATTTTTTCATGGTTGTTTCCATTCTGTGATTAGCGGACGCTCCATCATTGATTTTGGTCGTCAATTATCTGTCATAACGGTCGACTGTTATAGTATCGATCGTCCATTTTTACTGCAGATAAAAACTTCGGCTATTTTTCTTTGAAAAATGTTAAACATGTTCACACTATCACTTTAAGCATAATAAGTACATCATCTTCCTTGTTTGCTATCATCAAAATACATGAAATATGGTCTTGAGACCAACAATCTCCCCCCTTTTTATGATGGCAAACAAAGTGATGAGGAGGTAATCAAAATATCAAAATTATAAATTCCTCCCCCTAAATTCATACTTGCTTTTACAAATATATCATTTACTCCCCTTTAATCAAATCATAACTTCTTTTTGTAAATATCATAAATGTCATATCATATATATAGTGAAAATAAATCATGACTCACAATTCTCAATACAATCCACATCATAAACAATTTACATCATAAACAAGAACAGTGAACGCATCTCATAAACATAACACATACATAGTGATAAAGTCATACATCGTCACATATTCAACATATTCCTTCTCCCCCTTTTGACACCATCAAAAAGGAGGAAACAAAAAGATCACTAACATAAAAAAAACCAAGCATCCGGTGCATCATCGGGCGGGGGCGCAACCTACTCATAGGGAGAAGTGTCGAACCCTTGAGATCGGAAAAAGGCAAACATGCACTCTTGTGTGCAGCGCTGATCAAGCTCTATGCGGTCTACGCGTGCCACCATCTTATCCCACTCACCACGTGTCGGTATTGAGCCCCAAACTCTCCGTCGGCTCACGTGGAGGAGGTATGTATTGCTCCCAAGAAGGTCCAATATCTGCAATAGGAGCCTGTGTAGGATCTTGCGTAGGACCTTGTGTGGGAGCCTCGGTGCTCACCTCATCATCGGAGTCCGAGTCCTGAGCATCTTGGACTTGAGTAGAAAAGGCCCATTCTTCATTAACAAATACAAGACCTTTCCGTTTCAATGTGCCTTTTCCAATGATATCGGTTGGTCTCTCAGAACATGATAGTTCAAATTTCGAAATAGGAATGCGTTTATGACGAAAGATTCGAGTGAGAAAAGAACCAAAGTGAAGAATCATATTATGGGATTTTCTGGAATCTATTCTCTTTTTGGTGAAGATAAAATGATAAATCATGTATGCACCAAAGTTAACCGGAGAAAAGTCATGTCGAAGAAGACAATAAAGAAGACGTAGGTCATGGAAAGTCATATCAGTATAATGACCAAATCGAGGGAAGATGATATGACTAATAATATAGTGAGCAACAAGAAGTGCAGGAGACAATTTTTTTAGAAGGCCTTTCATGGGAAAGCTATGGACTTCACCCCGAAAGACAACTTCAAGCGCTTCATTTATAGAAATATCAGTGGGCCACCACCTATGGGATACAATATTCTGGACTCTTTGGTTGGGGACATTAAAAATTTCATAAATCAAGGGCTCAGTAAGTTTAATAGTATGACATAGTACGTGAGATGTCACATTAAATTTGGACTCTAAAAATGACAAGTTTGCATAAAAGAGTCTGACCAACCTAGGATAGACATGCTCCTTAACATTAAGAAGTGGAATTCAACCTATCCCGTCAAAAAGATGATGAAGTATGTCCATATTAAGATATGACCAATCGACTCACATGTCATGTGCTACTTCTCTAGTAGAATATAATGTTTCAAAGGTAGATGCAATAAAAGCATTAGCAAATAGAGAGTGATCGAAATCTAGAGAAGGTGGGGTCGAAGGGTCAGTTGATTGATTAGAAGAGGATCCTATTTCCTTCCTCTTGCGAGGACCAGAGACACATTTCTTCTTTGGAGGCATGTGGACAAGATCAAACTTAGAAGTAGAAAATGACAATCGACAAAAATGACTCGGAAATGGAGAAACGATCGACCACTATGAGAAACGGTCGACCATTTTTGTCCAAAATACAAAATGTATCGTTTGTTCAAACGATGTCTAACTCGATTACAACTTAGGACAATTCAACCAAAGATTCAACATAGAATGGATTTGATGATTGAGAGATTGACCAATATCATATTTGAGCACTTGTAAATTGATCCAAAAAGTTCGAAATTAGGTCATGAATTCTACATACGAATCGCAATCCTTGTCAATGCTTTCGAACTTACATATGATGCGGAAAGACCTATTAATCGTCCTTAGTCGATTTCGCCGGAGTTGAGGCGGCGGCGGCGACGATGACAATGTCTGCGGCAATAGTGACGACGACAGTTGCGACTGCGGCAATGGCGACGGCGGCTTGGATCGGCGATGAAATGATGGCGATAGTGGCAGCTGCGGCTTGGATCGGTGACGAAATGGCGGCGATGACAGCGGGATCCGGTGCCGACTCCGACAGTGATGGCGCCCGCGAGGATGACGGTGCCGGACGAAGACACAATCGATGACGGCGATAGGACTCACCGGCGAAAGAGGTCGCCGACGGGATCTCCGATCGGGAAGACTCGCCGGTAAGAGCACGAATCGGGCGGCGGCGGAGGAGATAGGTCGACCAATTTGTGATTTGGGGAAAAATGTTCTGATTTGGGTTTTGTATCGCGTTAAAAATGGTCGACCGATATTATATCGAGCGACCATTATCTCTTAGATATTTATAGTTAATACGTTCTACTTGTCTCGGTCGATCGAAATAGTTTTGGGCGTCCATTCTGGAAGTGAAACAGAATCGATCGTTTTACTAACTTAACGGTCGTCCGATCAGAGGAGTAACGGTTGACCGTTACTATAATGGTCGACCGATTTGAATATATGTGTTGTGCAACACAATTTGATGTTCAATTCGATTCACAAATGATACTTGCATAACCAAGTCACTCATGAGTTGAATTGATATGCAATTAGGTTCCTAACATTCCAAGTTCACGTCTAAGCATACAAAATCTCTCCTCACTTAAAGGTTTCGTGAATATATTCGCAAATTGAATTTCGGTAGACACACGTTCAATAGCAATATCCTTGAGTGTCACATGTTCTCTAATGAAATGATAACGCAAATTAATATGTTTGGTTTTAGAGTGTTGGATTGGATTTTTAGTCATTTCTATTGCACTTGTGTTATCGCATTTCATGGGTACACTTGAACAACTTATACCATAATCAAGTAGTTATTGTTTTACCCATAATATTTGTGCACAACAACTATCGGCTGTAATATACTCGGCCTTAGCAGTAGAGAGTGTGATAGAGTTTTGATTTTTGCTAGCCCAAGAGATGAGAGAGCTACCAAGAAAGCAACACATCCCACTAGTGCTTTTTCTATCAACTTTACATCCGGCAAAATCCGCATCGGTATATGCATGTAAATCAAAAGATGAGTTCCTATCATACCAAATGCCTAGATCATAAGTATGCTTCAAATAACGTAATATTCTTTTAACAACAACTAAGTGAGATTCCTTAGGTGCGGATTGAAATCTTGCACACAAGCATACACTAAATATTATATCTGGCCTAGATGTCGTCAAATAAAGTAAACTACCAATTATACCTCCAAACTTCTTTTGATCAATAGATTTATCTTTCTCGTCTTTATCTAACTTTGTTGTAGTGCTCATGGGAGTTGAACTTGGTTTGCATTCATCCATTTCAAATATTTTTAACAACTCTCTTGTATACTTCTTTTGATTAAGAAATATTCCATCTTTGTTTTGTTTGACTTGCAATCCTAAAAAGAATGTGAGTTCACCTACAAGACTCATCTCAAATTCTTTTTGCATAAGAGATTCAAATCCTTTGCACAAGCTTTCATTAGTAGCACCATAAACAATATCATCAACATAAATGTGAACTATTAAACTATCATCTTCTAAATGTTTCAAAAATAATGTGGTAACAACTTTTCCTTTTTGAAAATCATTTTCAATCAAAAAGATACTCAATCTTTCATATCACGCTCTAAAAGCTTGTTTAAGTCCATAAAGGGCTATAGAAGGTTTAAATACATGATTAGGAAAATCTGGATTTTCAAACCCTTGAGGTTGCTCAACATAGACTTTCTCATTTATAAATCCATTTAGAAATGTCGATTTTACATCCATTTGAAAAAGTTTAAATCCTTTAAAACAAACAAAAGCTAAGAGCATTCTAATAGCCTCAAGTCTAACAACGGGAGCAAAAGTTTCTTCAAAATCAATTCCTTCTACTTGTGAATAGTCTTTTGTCACAAGTCATGCCTTATTTCTTATTATGATGTCATTTTCATCTAACTTATTTCCAAACATCCATTTTTGTACCAATTATTGGATAGTCTTTTAGTCTTTCTACTAGTTTCTAAACTTGATTCCTTTCAAAATTATTTAATTCTTCATGCATAGCATTTATCCAATTTGAATCATTCAATATCTCATCAATGTTACTAGGTTCAAATTGAGCAAGAAATGCCGAAAAAATGCATAAATTTTTCAAGGAATTTCTAGTTCTTATACATTCATTTATGTTATCTATAACTTGATTCAATGGATGTGATGATGCATGTTTCCTATTCCTTGAAATGATTTGATTATCCTCCACTTGTGGTTCTTCCATTTGTTCCACATTTGAGTTATCCATTTCATTTTCTTCCAATTCTTCATTTTGGATTTATATGTTTTCAAGATGTCGTTCCACTTCAACTATTTCTTCCTCATCATCATTCACTTGATTGCTCATCAAAAAATCATTAGTTTCATTGAATTTAACATTAATAGATTCTTCAATAACTAATGTTCTTTTGTTATATACTCTATATGCTTTACTAGTACTAGAGTATCCAAGAAATACACCATCATCACATTTTACATCAAATTTGTCTAATTTATCTTTAATATTCAAGATATAATATTTACAACCAAACACCTTAAAATATAAAATATTTGGCTTTTTTCCATATAAGATTTCAAAACATGTTTTCTTTTCAAGGGGTCTAAGTGAAACTCTATTTAAAACATAACATGATGTGTTTACGACTTCCGCCCAAAAATACTTGGGTACATTACTTTCATTTAAAATTATCCTAGCCATTTCTTGGATAGTTCTATTTTTTTCTTTCTATTACTCCATTTGTTGAGGTGTTCTAGGTGTGGAGAAATTATGTGTAATTCCATTTTCTTCACAAAATAATTCAAATTTGTAGTTTTCAAATTCACCTCCATGATCACTTCTAATTTTTGTAATTCTCAACTCAAATTCATTTTGTACTCTTTTTGCAAATTTAGAAAGCATGCTTATAGTTTCATCTTTACTTATAAAAAAAATAGTCCAAGTAAAACGAGAGAAGTCATCAACAATTACAAATACATATTTCTTTCCACCTAAGCTTATAACATCAATAGGTTCAAATAAGTCAAGATGTAAAAGTTCTAAGGACCTATGTGTACTAATAACATTATTTAATTTGAAAGAGCTTTTGATTTGTTTACCTTTAAGACATGAATCACAAACATTATTTTTCTCAAATTTAATTTTAAGTAAACTTCTAACTAACTCATGACATAAAAGTTTGTTTAACAATTTAAAGTTTACATGCCATAATCTTCTATGCCAAAGATTTATTTCATCATGCATAACACTAAGACATTTTTCACTTTTTCAATTTTCAAAGTCAATTTTGTATATTATATCTAAAACCCATATGTAGAACTTTCTTGCTCTCATCTAAAATCAAACATTTGTCCTTTTCGAAATTCATTAAGTAGTTCTTATCACACAATTGACTTATACTAATTAAGTTATATTTTAAATTCTCAACTAGCCACACATTTTCTAAATATATTTTGTCATTCTTACCAACATTACCTATGCCAATTATTCTACATTTGCTATTATCTTCAAAGGTGACTCTTCCTCCATTTTTCTTTTCCAATGTAATGAAGTTTGATGGATCACCCGTCATATGCCTTAAGCATCCACTATCCAAATACCATTTGCTTTCAATTTCATTTGGAGTTCCCTACAAGAAAGACATTAATATTCTTATCTTTTTTGTACCCAAATTTGCTTGAGTCCAACTTGATTAGTGATGATCCGTTTAGGAATCCAAATCTTCTTCATACCACTATTTGATCATATTCTAACTTTGCATTCATAAGAGTAATGTCATTGATAACCATAATAAAAATAAGTAATATGTGATTTCGTATGAAGATTTTGTGATGCTCTAACAAATAGAATCATTTTATCATTCTTAGTATCAAATGAGCTAAAATCAAGTTCATTTTTGTTGAAAGGTCTTCTTTGTGTTGATAGCATTGCATCTAGCATTTTTCCTCCATTTGTAAATTTTTCAAGCTTGTCTTTTAAAATAATATTCTCATTTTTCAAAGTTTCA
This sequence comes from Pontederia crassipes, assembly GCA_030549335.1. Taxonomy (NCBI): domain Eukaryota; kingdom Viridiplantae; phylum Streptophyta; class Magnoliopsida; order Commelinales; family Pontederiaceae; genus Pontederia; species Pontederia crassipes. Next base: position 11,532,666 of record CM060184.1, on the reverse strand, counting down.
ACACTACATGTTTATTTTTCATAAGATAATTTCAAAGTATTATTTTCCATTTTTAAAGCTTCAATTATAAATTCCAATCTAGAATTCTCATCACTTAATAAATCACAATTTTCACAAACTTTAGTATCATGTTTATTTTTCAGATTTTCAGATTCTATTTTCAAATCACCATACTTCTTTTTAAAATATCTATATTTATCTATAAGAATTCTAAACTCATCATCCATATCAAAAGATTCGATATCACTAGATTCGGATGAGTTAGATAATACCTCATAACTATTTGTCATTAGACATATGTAGGCTGCTTCATCATCACTTAAGGAGATGTTTGAGTCATTTTCTTCATCTTCACTTCCATCTCACATGGCTTGAAGAGCTTTCTTTTTCTTCTTCAAGTTTTCTCCTTCCTTTTTCTTCTTAGCTAGATTTGGACACTCTTTCTTATAATGTCTAACCTTCTTGCATTCAAAACAAGTCACTTGATTTTTACTTGATGATCTCCTTTTTTAAAAGCCACATTTTTTTTCTTTTGCTTGGCAAATTTAATATATTTGTCAAGCTTTTTAGCATACAAGGTTAGCTTCTTCTCATCTAGATCTTCATCTTCTTTACTTGTTTCACTTTCATCCATTTTTGTCTTCAACGTCAAGATCTTCTTTTTGGAAATATTTATTTCTTCATCTTCCTTGACTCCAATCTCATAAGTCAAAGGTGATTCTATGAGATCATCAAAATCTAGCTTGTTTAAGTCATTCTCTTCAATTACGGTTCATTTTGTATGCTACTTGGAGGAGAGGGACCTGAGAAATTTCTTCACCTTTTGAGAATTGGTCTGCGGCTCACCCAAAGAGGCTAAGCCATTCACAATATCATTAAAACGCACAATCATTTCATTTATAGATTTATTTTCATGCATCTTAAAAGAGTCATATTGATGATTCAAAATATTAAATTTAGACTCCTTAACCTTATCGGTACCTTCATGTGTAATAATAAGTTTCCTCCAAATCTCATAAGCACTTTGACAATTTGAAATACGATTAAATTCTGTTGCATCTAAAGCACAAAAAAGATGATTTTTTGTTTTCCAATCTAATTTCACAAGTAGCTTTTCACCTTCGGTATATTCCAAAGGTGACTTTCCATACAAATCAAAATAATTTTCAATTATATCCCAAATATCAATATCAATAGAGCATGCATAAGCTTGCATTCTAATTTTTCAATAGGCAAAATTTGAAGCATTAAAAAGTGAAGGGCAATTTGTGGATTGGCCTTCACCCAAGGTAAAATCATTTGATGCCATAGCTCAAAAGATGTTTAAATCTTTAAAACAAGAGCAACAATGCTTTGATACTAATTGTATGATCAAAAGCATCAAGAGGGGGTGAATTGGTGTATAAAAATTTAAAATCGAAAAAGACGTAGGAATAAATTTAGAGCGAATGCGATCAGAAGCAAGTAAATGATAGGTAATAAAAGCACAAGAGAAGCAAGAGAACAGAAAAACGCGATATGTTGACGAGATTCGGCCCAACTCCTTGGTCTACGTCCTCGCTCCGACTTCTTAACTTTGAAACCGTCGGAGATTCACTAGCATTTTCTTTTCTTATAGGGAGAGAATAACATTTTCTACACCACAATGCCTTCTTCTTTGCTCAAGAGGTAAGACACACCTCTTCTTACAAGGAGCTCTCAAAAACTATTTAAACAAGAATTTTCTCCAAGGCTCTTCTTCTTACAAATAATATTCTCACTAAAAAACTAGAAGAGGGAAGAGATGATTTGCAACTTTGGCTGAAGAAAAATGCTTTGAATTTGAAGGGAGCTCTAGAATGATTTACCTTGCTTGGATGATCTTCTTTCAATCTTTTGGATCTCTTTTATAGGCTTCTCTTAAAAATTTGGCCGTTGTAAAGTAATTCAAAGGCTTTTGCTGTCAACCCTAAATCGGTCGATCGTTTTAGTATCGGTCGTCTGTTTTGCACAATAACTAGCCGTTATTCTGTCTGTTGAATCATCAGCGGTCGCCCATTTTCAAATTGGTCATCCGTTAAATAAAAAAATATATTTGTTATTTTGTCTTTTCTGTGCAATTTATCGTTGATAGTAAGCCGTAGAAGAATTATAGCCGTTCTTGCTTCTATAACAGTCGTCCGAAAGTGAATCAGTCAACCGATATTGAAGTGCATTTCATTCTATGATTAGCGGTCGATCTAATCTTCTATTTCGTTCATCCATTCTCTTCATAACGGTCGATCGCTATAAGATCGGTCGCCCGTTTTTATAGGTTGATCATTTCTGTGATTAGTGGACGTTCCATCTTCTATTTTGGTCGTCCACTATCTTATATAACGGTCGACAGATTATAAATTGGTCGTCCGTTTTTTTGCGGTTGTTCCATTCTGTGATTAATGGACGCTTCATCATTGATTTCGGTCGTCCATTATCTGTCATAACAGTCGACCGTTATAATATCGGTCGTCCATTTTTACTGCAGATAAAAACTTTGACTATTTTTTTCGAAAAATATTAAACCTATTCACACTATCACTTTAAGCATAATTAGTACATCATCTTCCTTGTTTGCTATCATCAAAATACATGAAATATGATCTTGAGACCAACATTGACAAACACTCTATCTTCAATATTGATGAATCGTTAAGGGGGCTTTTGTTTGCAGAATCGGCGCGGAGCTGCGCCATATTCCGCCCGGTTCCACATGTCAACCATTTTTGGGTTTGATGCGACAACACTCTTTTTTTTAAAATTCATTTTCTTTTTTTCTATCACACTAGATCCTTCATAAAATAAATTATTTAATAAACATAAAATAATTTTAATAAAGGATTAATATAATATTATTTATTAATTATTATTTCATTAAAAATTATAATTTAATTAAATATAATTAATTTAAAATTATTTTTATATTTAAATAATATATTTTTAACAAAAATTTTTTCATAAAAAATTTAATTTTATAAAATAAAATACTTTATAATTATATTAGTAATTTTTAATTCAAAATTTACAAAAAAATTATTCATCACATCTACTTTTTCCTATCACATCAACTATTTTATTCTTCATCATCAAATTTCACTTTATCCAACACAATCCGAACTAATCTGTTAATTCAACTATGCATCGAGAACTTAGGAGGAACCACGATTCTGTCTCCAAATGCAGTCTAGATGAACTTCATGGGACAATTTGTTTTTCCAAAATTGACGTTCATTCATAATATCATCAAATTAGAGTAAACCCATCGATTATCACAAAACTGCTTTCCGCACAAATGCCTTTTGGCTTCACTAATGCCTCGTTACCTTTGAAGCATCCATGAATGACCTATTTCATCCTCATGAAAGTTTATTTCAATCTTGTTTGATGATATCTTAATTTGTAGTCTTGCTATCCAACTACATCAATATGTAGAAACAGCTCTCTAGCCACTCTCCAACAACTCTTACTTTGCCAATCCAAAAAAGTGCAGGCAGAAACAAATTGAGTTTTTGGATCATGTTGAGCTTCATGGTTTAGGCTTGATGGGTTATTATCAACATTTTGTGCATCATTATGATATTATTGCTCGTGCTTTAATCGATTTATTGTCTCCAAAAGATAATGAAGCCTTCCTATAGTTCAAAAATATATTGACTACAACACCCGTTCTGTGTCTCCTATATTTCAAAGAGTAATTTATAGTTGAATGTGATGCTTCTTGTGTGGGTGCCATTTTACGCTAGCTTGATTATCTGCATATTTTAGTAAGGAATTCTATTTTTTCAATTGTTTTAAGTAAAATTATGATTGTGAAATGCTAGTTCTTGCCTTAGAAAAATGGCATCATTATTTAATAGGTTGACATTTTTTGGTTAAAGACTAATTATTGCAGTTTGAAATATTTACTAAAACAATGAATATCTACTATACAACAACATCGATTGTTGATGAAATTATCACCACATGACTTCACCATCGCATATAAGGCAGCCCTCTCTTGAAGGCCACAACATGTTGATTTCTTAACATTGGCAATTCTATTTCCTTTGCATTTTAACAATTTGATAGTTGCACTCAATGCTAACCCTTATTTTCATTTAAAAAAATTATTGATATCAAGTCTCACACTGCATCTCATCCTCGCTTTTCATTTGTTTCCAACCATTTTTACTATAAATCAAGGTTGGTCATTTTTTATTATCTCGAATTGAAGGAAAAAAATATGTTAGAAGTTGCACACTGAATTTTTGATATATGCCTTCCTTCCGGCTTCAATCGAAGAAAGAGATACTAATCAAATAAAAGAAAAGACCAAACAACGCCCCTTGTTAGAAAATTTGTGGGAACATTCTATTCGACTATTAGATCTTTTTCTTTTATATTTAACTTGCCCTTTTTCATTTTTCTTTTTACTTCTACTTATTCTTTGAATATGTGTGTGATATATAGAATATCCAAAATAGATTTGTTGGACACAATTATTATTCCCATTTTTATTCTCTGATGATATCAAAAAGAGTTTCATTCATTGTAGAAATTCCATTCTCGCTTCAATTGAAATCTTCCATCGAAGAAATACACAATTTACGATCTATTCATTCAATCTTTTCTTTTTTAGAAGATAAATTATCGCATTTAAATTATCTATCAGATATACTAATACCACATCCCATTCATACGGAAATCCTGGTTCAAATTCTTCAATCCCGAGTCAGCGACCATAGCTATAATGATCCTAAGGTAGAGAAATTCCTTGTCGGGTAAGTTTCGACCCGCACGAAAGGCGTAATGATCTGGGCATTGTCTCGGAGAGAGGCTCGGTGAAATAGATATGTCTGTGAAGATGCGGACCACCTGCACCTGGACAGAAAGACCCTATAAAGCTTAATTGTTCCATGGGATTGGCTTTGGGCCTTTCCTGTGCAGCTTAGGTGGAGGGCGAAGAAGGCCCCCTTCCAGAGGGGCCCAAGCCATCAGTGAGATACCACTATGGAAGAATTAGAATTCTAACCCTGTGCCAGGACCTACGGGCCAAGGGACAGTCTCAGATAGACAATTTCTATAGGACGTAGGCCTCCCAAAAAGTAATAGAGGCGTGCAAAGATTTCCTCAGGCTAAACGGAGATTGGGCCTCGAGTGCAAAGACAAAAGGGAGCTTGACTGCAAGACCCACCTGCACCTGGACAGAAAGACCCTATAAAGCTTAATTGTTCCCTGGGATTGGCTTTGTGCCTTTCCTGTGCAGCTTAGATGGAGGGCGAAGAAGGCACCCATCATGTGATACACCTATTGGTGGCCGGCCATGGTGGTTACTTATAGACCGTGAAGAGGATATTTACTTTGTTTGCCTTCTTTAAAGCATAACATCAAAGCATTTGTCCATAAATGTTTAGTCTTTCAATAACAAAAATATGATACTTTGCTCCTGTTGGGTTATTACAACCTTTACTAGTCCCCACTCGCATATGGGAAGACATTTCCTTATATTTTTATTACACCATTTTGGTGGTGGTGGATCGATCGCTTTAGAAAGCGCAACCACTTCCTTGCTTTGTCACAACCCTTCACTGCAAAAATAGTAGCTACAAAATTTTGCCAAGAAATTATCAAGTTACATGAAATTCATCGTACCATTTTGTGAGAATGTGACATTATTTTCCTGAGTACTTTTGGGCAAGAGAACTTTCGTTTCACCCACACACAACTTAAAATGAACACATTATGCCAACAAACAGGAGCCATAAAAATAGTGAATCATTGCTTGGAATCTTATCTTTGTTGTTTTGCACAGAATAAACCTCGCTTATAATATTCTTTCCTCTAATGGGCTAAATATTCCTTCAACACAAGCTATCATTATGTAGGCAAAATTACACCTTTTCATGCAATGTATGATCGAGAACCTCCTTCATTACGGCCTTTTGTGTTTGGAGAAATTAAACTTGTTGATTTGAAGGCTCAATTATTATAACATGATAAAGTTATTACGATCTCATCTCTTATGAGCACAAGGATGAAATCTCAAACTAATTCAAAATAATGTGATATATCTTTTAATGAAGGAGATATAGTTTTTCTTCGCCTACAACCTTACCGCCAAAGGAGTCTTGCTAAAAGGAATGATGAGAAACTTTCTCGTTGTTTCTTCGATCCTTATTTCATCATGGTCTAACTCAACCTTCAACACTGCCACCGTTTCCACCATCAATTGAGATGGAATTCTTAGTATAACCAAATAGGGTTCTAGCACATGGTACGCAAAATATTTTAGGAGCTTTTGTGCTTGAATTGCTCTTCCAATGACAGCATCGTCCCACAAAAGAAGTGAGTTGGGAAGAGTACGATATTCTTCGTAGTCAATTCTCTTATTTTTCGCCTTGAGGATAAGGCATATTTCAAAGGGGGAATAGTGATACAAACCCAGCACCTCTCATAACTTATTTTAAAAAGAAACACCGCAACAATAAGAAAATTAATGGAGGACCCTAATGGAGGAACCATGAATTAACTGACAGGATTAGACATCCTAATTACCCATTTGTAGCAGATCCAATTTCCATGGAAGGAAAAACATTCAAATTCTCACAATTTATGGTAATTAAGAGAGGATTAATGAGGGCAAATCCGAATTCGATTAAAAAAAGGAAACGTCGACAGAAGAAACGGCCGACCAGGGGAGGGATTCCCTCCCCTGATCGTGCCCACGATCGGCCGGCCCTTGGACGGCCGATGCTATAAAAGGGTGAGAAAGGGCACCCTCGCGCTCCTTGGACACCCTCTGTTGGCCGCCACTCTTCCATCTCTTCCTCTTCTTCTTCGTCCTCTACAACTTCAGCGGACGTACGAAGGACGAGCAGAGCACGACCACGGACAAACCATCGACACCCTACGGTCCGATCGACTTCCCCTCGACGTACGCAGGAGCCAGATGAACCTTTCCGTCGGCCGGGAGCAACCGACGAAGAACAGGACGCCGGTGAACCCATCTTTGATCGAAAAAGGTACCTTAGTGTTTGAAATCCCTAGACAAAGAAATATGGATTATTTGATGTGTAAAGTTGATCCATTATGATCCTGAAGTAGTTAGCAATGTGTTTCGTATAATAGTTATTGAGATTTATTGGCCGGAAGGCCGTCAAAATCGTGAAAGATGACCGGCGACCCTATTTTATTATAGGGACCGGTCGACCGATTTTTGAAATGGTCGACCGGCCTGCGCAAAGAATTCACACGAATCTCTATTGACCGGTCGACCGGCCTCACCATGGCGGTCGACCGATCTATCTTCCAACGGATAGATTTGATTTCATGATCGGCCGACCGGACTTCCAATCGGTCGACCGATCCGATACAGTGCGTGTCCTCATAAACTTACTACCGTCGATCGACTACTAGGACGGTCGACCGATCCGACGCGCAGAGCGCATCTTCATAACCCTAGAGCAACCGATCAACCGATCTTGTGTGTACGGTCGACCGATCTACAGACACCCAACGAAGAATAAGGTTGACCGATCCAAGAGGACCGGTCGACCGATATTCTAGAACGGTCGACTAGTCCCACTGTGGACGGTCGACCGGTTCAAGTCCACTAGATCGGCTCGGCCGAACCAAAAGGAACGATCGACTGGTCCAGAAACGGTCGACCAATTCAGATAGTGAACCAATTCTAACTTTAAAACATAACTATGAGACTCTGACCAGTTCACCTATACTGGCTGAGTCATATCGTACAAAGATTAACGCGCCCTGATTTATGGATTACATGATAAGCATAAGTAAAGTAAAGATAAAGACACGAGATTGTTATGTGCCGCCCCCAATGTATAGAGTAAAGATCATGATATTTTATAGAGAGGGGCAGGTAGTTAGCTGAGGAGACAGCGAAGTTACTGGTCTTTGATGACCACTGTTCCTGAGATTTCAGGTTTTCTCCCACATGTATCTCGAATGAAGGGTGATGTATGGGTCACACTCCTTCCCCAGAGAACATAGTATTGAGCCAGAAGGACATGTAGCTAACTGAGGAGACAGTGAACCTACAGGTTCTTAAATGACCACTGTTCCTGGTGTGCAGGTCCTCTCCCACCTGCATTCCGAATTGGGTGATGCATTATCACACCCCTTTCCCTTATGGGCTTATTGGCTTCAAAGATTCAGAGAGGCACCTCTGGGGTCCCAACTAATAAAGTCGAGCTTGCATAAGACAGCTAACTTTAAGGACATTACAGTAATGTAAAAAACGTAGTGCAACTCACAGTAAAGCAATGTAAAGCAGAGGACTGTAAAGTAAACCTTAGAGTATGGTAAAGTAAAGTATGGTATAGTATAGAATATGGTATAGCAAAGTATGGATCATAGTATGGTATGGATAATGTAGGGTAAAGACAAATTATAATTATGGTAAAGAACAAAGTACATGCATTGATATTGTCAAAGAATAATGTATTGATTTATTATAGTCATTGCATAGCAATCAGGGCACAGTATTGTTTATTATTGATATATTGGTCATATGATTATCATTGATCTCTATTTCACCGTCTATTTTGCTCTTGTACCGGACTTTCTGTTCATGGGTATTTGATTTCCCTACATTGAGATTTTGTAGGTGAGAACACTAACTGACGAGGTGTTGGAGGGCATAGAGCTTGGACGATGCTGCACAAGACTATTCTATCATCAAGCCTATTGCAATTGAACTTAGTGTTATGATCTTCATGTTATCCATAGACATCATGCTATTCCGCTTATTAAATTCCTTCCGCCTATTGAACTTCGTGAGAATTATGAACTCTTGACATCTTGTTATCACATGTATGGGTGAACTATGTTTTTGATATTCTGACTATTGAACTTCCGCATTAAAGTCATTTGTTATATTTTATTATATTATTGATGTCACGTGTGCGTTTTATTGAATGATCATGGCCAATAGTATAGCAGTTAGTGTAGCGCTCTCGGGGTCAACATGACTGCCTACGTGACAGGAGGAGCGATTTTGGGGGCGTTACACCATTGCTAATATGAAGTTATAGTCTTAGAAATATTAGCTAATTAGCACCTTTTATTTATAGCTAGTTAATACTTTGTTTGCTTGGTTTAGGCATATGCTATTTTTATCTTATTTATGAAATTAAGCCTTCTCCATGGATATTGTAAGTTACCTTGCACTCTACAATATATTTCCGTTAAAATTTTCGTGTATTATGTCCACTTTGAACCGGTGTTTTAACAACTTGTGAGGATGATAAGTGATCATCTTCTCATGATGATGGCCAAAGTGCCCAACCTTGTGTTGCGGCCTTGAACGATGATGCCTCATAGAATAATAAATGGTTAATTAGTCATATGCTTAATTGCAGTCCTGAACAATGATGACTCATACAATAGTAGATGGTTAATTAGTCATATGCTTAATTGTCTCCCTCATAAGAAATTTAGAATTTTTCATTCTTCGACTGAAACTGAATTAGTCATTTGCTTAATTACATATGTGAAATATTGTATCGAGAAAAGGACGAGAGAAAAACAAAATTATAGACACGAAAATACCAGATTATGTTCTTAGACTATCACACTTTTTCAAAAGGATGAGTAATCCAAACCCAAGAAATTGTGTATAGGAATATTTCAAAGTCTAATACAAAATAGAAAATTGATCAAACTCTCAAGTTCTGGAATTCATCGTTACTGTCAGAACTCGATGGAATTATACTTGTTTGTCCTAATAAATTATGTCAACATTTTTTTATGTAGCTCCAATTCGAATTCTGATAAACACTTAAAATTATCTAATTTGTGGATGATAGTTCTTACTAGAATTCACCGTCCTCCAGCGCGAGTGAATTTTTTTTCTTTTGCTTTCCATAATGTCACTTAATTATGATGCCAAATTCTTACCACTATCGAGAACTTGCATTAAAATATCAAATCAAATTTTTTATGTCATATCATTAAATTCTTGATAATTAAATAAAAAACAAATTTAATACAATTCGTTTAAACCCATATATTAAAATAGAGTCAATTCATTGATGCGTGCGTGTGAAGAAATCTACTTGAAAATCATCGCATTAATGCATCGAGAAATAAAAAAAAAGATCATTTGATAAAATAAAAAACTTTACAACTATATTAAGATGTCGTTGATTGATGCTTTGAGAAGAAAAAAAGACTCCATTCTACAGTATATCATAATCATTAATTATATCTGTATCCAAAGCTTGATGCGGTGGCCGATTTGGAGTTGTTGACATCCACAACATTTTTTTTTTATAGAAATGCCATAACTGGAAAGCGCATATTTAGATTTTACGGATACACACCAAATTTATTTGTAGCCAATCAACAACACGCAAAACGAATTGATCGTCCTTTTTATTAATTTTCATAAAGAAAATCATCTTCTCCATCGAACCGAGATGGACATTTCGCGATTAGGTTATCCCGGTTAACATTAATAAAAAAATATAATATAACAGTCACTAATAAGTTAGATGTAATAATCATATAATATAATGTGTGTTTAAAATATAAAATCATATATACAAATTTAATCAACGTAAATATAAATACAAGTGTATCACTCAGGACACAAAAGGATTTTTTTTTACAATTCGAACTCCAAACTTGCTTAACTATTTATTTTAACTATGTCGAGAATTCTCTATTTGTATTTCTCTTATAAAAAGAATAGCGTTATAAAAAATTGAATTATGGTAAAAACATATTGAAAGGAGGAGTATGTTCTGCAAAATTAGTAGGGGTATAAGTAAAAACCTAGCAATAGAAAAAAAAACCTAATCAAACCAAAAAATCAACCCGAAAAAAATTAAAATGTGGACTCCGATTAAAAATTAAGTCAGTCTCTAGGAATAAAAAAAATCATCCGTTTAAATTAGGGCTTCTTACCAAAAAAATCGGAGAGGCCCCATCCGAATCAAATACCTTTGTAAAGTTATTATAATTAATTATTACTTTAATTTTCAAATAATATTTTATAATTTTGCCTTTTCTCTTATTCATATTTATTAGATTAGGTATTATTTACTTATTATCACACATTTGAATTTGAATATGATTAAGTTATTAATTTATTTTAATAAAGTTTGGACAAAATTAAGTAAAATATTTTTAATTATAATGTAATAATATGTTATTTTGGTTTATTTACATTAAATAGTTAAACTTAGAGTTAAATTTTATTTTTTCAAACATCTACATGACATATTTAATATTTTTTAAAAAATATTATTTTTAAGTAGGTCTATAGTATGAAATAATCGAGACCGCTTAAGTTGAATTCTTTTATTTGAAAAGAATTAAGGTGATCTTTTATATGTTAAAAATTCATTCAAAATTCGAAAGTCGATGTTTTTCGTTGAAAAGTATCATTTAATCCGAATCACTTTCACCCTTAAAAATTAAAAAAAAATTAAGATGATATTTTATATGTTAGAAATCCACTCGAAATTGGAAGGTCAATATTTTTTCGTCGAAGAAAAGCATTCGATTCAAAAAAACAAGACAATGGAGAGAGAAAATTCGAAGTATAATTTCCAAGCGCTCAATTGATTGTGGACTGGGATGTGTTGTCTACCATGTGAATGTGCTGACATGAGAGGCATAGTGAATGATAAAGATGCATGCCCCCTCGGCAGTAGTTAACACAGCGATACTTTCAATTTAAATGTTTATAATTAGGTAGAAAAAATTACACTACTTGTCCTTCAATTTAAATGTTTACTCAATGATACTTTACAACTTCATTTTTTAACACAAATATTTTTCATCTTTTAACGTATTTCACCTGATGCCTTATTTACTTGGGATAGCCGATTTCTCGATTTTACGTCGACGTGACATTCATATGACCATTTCCTCTTTCCTTCATGCAAATAGTCGTCCAACGTGGCATCACATAAAATTACACCAAATGCCCTCCAACTTTAAAGTCTGCTCAGTGATATCCTTCAACTTCATTTTGTAACATCAATACCCTTCATCTTTTAACTTGTTTCACCCCGTGTCCTCTTTACCTGAGACAGACGGTCTCTCAATTTTTCGTCGACGTGGCGTCCATGTGGTCATCTCCTTTCTCCTTCACGTAAATAGCCGTCCGACGTGGCACAACATATTAAACCCTCTTACTTATCGTAAGTTGATTCACTCATTGTTAAATTATTTTCTTATTTCACCCTTTGTCGTCATTCACATGAAACCTCCTTTGTCGTTCGCTCTCCTTCGTCGTTCGCCTCCTTCATCGTTCATCGTTCGCATTCGTCGGTCGTCGTCTTCGCCCAAGCATCGCTGTTCGTTCATATTCGCCGTCGTCCTATCAATATATACTTCATGCATTGAGTATATATTGTCGAGTTGATATGGTATATAAATGAATCTACATATCGGAAAGAAGAAGACGTCGGTGACCCTTCTTTGTTGCAATATTTTGTCTTCTCCTTCCCACGTTTTGACAATCCTTACGCGATGGATCCTAACGATGGAATGGCGAACGTGAATGGACAGCGACGCTTGGGCGAAGACGGCGGCCGACGTACGATGAAGGAGACGAACGACGAAGGAGAGCGAACGGCGAAGGAGATTTCGAAACACGCGAACGACGGCAAAGGAAAAAATAAAGACATAATTTAACAGTGAATGAATTAACTTATAAGTAAGAGGGTTTAATGTGGTGCAACATCGGAGCATGTCATATCGGACAATTATTTATGTGAAAGAAAGAAAAGATGACCACGTGGATGTCACGTCGATGAAAAATTGAGAGACCTCATGTCTTAGGTAAAGAGGACATGGAATGAAATGAGTTAAAAGTTATAGGACATTGGTATTTCAATATGAAGTTTAAAGGTATCGCTGAGCAAGCTTTAAAGTTAGAGGGTATTTGGTGTAATTTTATGTGGTGTCACGTCGAAGCATGTCTCGTCGGACGACTATTTGCGTAGATGAGAGAGGACATTGTCACGTGAATGCCACGTTAACGAAAAACTGAAAATTGACTATTTCAGGTAAAGAGGACATAGGAAAAATGCGTTAAAAGATGAAGAACGTTTGTATTACAAAATAAAGTTGAAGGATATCGTTGAACAAATCTTAAAGTTGGAGAGTATTCGTGTAATTTTTCCTAATTAAGTATAAACTGTATCAAATTTTTTACCGTTTGATTTAACTTTGTGACCGCAATCGCACCATATTATTTCATCAAATTGAGGTCGACTTCTGGGCATTAAAAAAGAAATCACTGATTCGCTCGCTGAACCCTACAAAGTAAAATATTTGTGTTTGGGGAACAGAGGAGACTTTGAGTTACATTTTTTGGCGTATTATTATTTTATTCAACTTGCAAACTAAGGAAAAAGAGAAGCACCGGTGAAAAAAAAAAACCGACTTGAGTCCATTACAAAAAGGAATTCAAGATAAGCTTACTCTCCTGAAGTAAGCACTATTTGGCATGTAAAATAAAATAAAATATTTACTAGCAGATAACATTTTGTTAGAGTCAAAATATTACTATAAATGTTTAGTAAATTTTTTTTTCCTGAATAGCATTTAGAGATTTAAATACAAAATGTTATAAGTTACTCCTACTAACTTATAGAGTATAGAGGTAACGTTTTAATATTTCTTCCTATTATACCATCGTTTTTAAAATAAAAAATAATTTAACTATTAAACATCATATGTTATTTTTATTTTATATATCACATCTTTAATTTTACTTACAATCCAAATATGATTTTTATTTTGAAGTAATCAATATTTTTATATTAAAATAATATTCTAAAAATATCAATATTCAAAATAAAATATTTTAAATTAAATTTTATGAATATAAAATGATCATAAATTCTATGTTTACCAAATAGTCTTTATTGAATTTATAAATAAATCACTATTCGACTAATAACTACATGTTATACTCTAATCAAATTGCTATCCTCTAACCGAATCGTTATTCTCAAATAAAATCACTAGTTTTATCAAACAGAGGCGTAATAAAATATTTTACCTAGCGTTTGACACATAGTCTAAGACATAAATAACAACATGAAAATTTTATTCGAAAGTACCCATTTCTTTATTCGTATCAGATTTAGACTACAAGAAAATCGCGAAGTTTCGACGAACAATTTTCGACGATAAACATCTTTGTAATTTTCGACGGCATTTACGAGGGAAAGAAAGATTCGACGAATCGATTCATCGGTAATTAAATTAATAATAAAATTATATGCAATAATATTTCCAACTATCTTGTCCTTTGAATCTATCGAAGGACCAAATCATCGATAATTAAATTAATAATAAAATTATATATAATATATATAATATTTTATTATTAATATTTACAATGATTCCATCCTTCAAAATTACTAACGAATTTTTCATCCGTTGATAGTTTCGATGGACCGGATCATCGGGAAGTCTAATTTCATTAGTGCTTTGTTTTTACCTCATTTTCCCTCTCTCCCTATATCTCACACTCTCCCCTCTCATCTCATGCTCTATCTCTCCTTCTCTCTTCTCTCTCTATCTTTCCATATCTCCAATCTCACTCACTCACTCTCACAGTTCCAACAAGGGCCCTCCTCTCCCTCTCTTGACTCCGACGACCTCTTATGATTGTGATGACTCCAACTCCAGCCACCTTCTTCCTCTTCCTTTTCCTCTCCCTCTTCCTCTCCCTCTCTAACAAGTCCGGACAAAGGCAGATAGATCGGCCGCCTACATGCCTTATCGGCCGCATGCGATTCGATCAAGTGCCTATATGCGGTATTCGGTCGCCCGCAGTTGGCTCTGGCCACCTATGATTGGCCGGTCGACTGTAGCCCCGAATCCGGCCTCCTACGGTCGGCCGGCCTAATTTTTTTATATTTTAAGTAAATTTTACGATGGATGAATCGTGAAAATGTTGGGGGTTTCAACAGGCATCTCTCATCGGAACTACTGACGATTCTAACTGTCGACAGTTCCAACATATCAAGATTTTTTGTCGAAAAGTTTTTGTGACCAGAAGTTTTCGAACAATTTCTTTCCATCAGAAAAGTCGTAAAAAACGACGTTTCCAACAAACTTTTTGAAATTTATGATGGATACGGCCATTGAAAAATCAATTTGAAAAAAAAATTTTTTTGTAGTGTGACATCTTGGATTAGTTTTTCAAATATTGCGATTTAAAAAAAAATAGATTAACAGAATCCAAGATCAAATCGAGCATCACAAATCAAGTGCCAAATCATTTCGGTGGTATTTTTTTTGCTCCTCGACCAAAAATGGGATTTCATGCGGGTTGTTCAGATCGGCAGGACGTCCACACAAAATTTCGTTGGGCTGACTCAGCACATGCATGGTCCGGAATGACCGTTGGATTCAACTAGCATAGATTCAACCCGAGCTGGCCCAATGTAGGCAGCACATTTTTTATTATGTTTAAATATTTAATCAAATACTATAATTATATTCTATATAAAAATAATTTTATTATATATCTAATAATCTAACATCATATATTATTATTATTTACTGATCTAAATCATAGGGCAAAAATAAAAAATTGAACGCAAAGTCATGCCAGCTTGGCCTATTATCATCGTGGCAATAATCAAACATGAGTTGATTAACACGTCCCATTTTTCCATCTTTGCTTATGACTTTTTTTTGTCCTTTTCATTTTTTGTATCATATACTTTGCTTTAGATTTGAAGTTTTATTTTATTTAGTAATTAAATCAATTGCATAATCAACTCCTTATAAAATGATTTACAGGATGTTAATTAGAGTAATTTTAATTAGCCCATTATATAATAATATTATTATTATAAAATTAATTAACTCTTTATTTGTTAGCGTTATTTTCATAAATCACTTCTAAACTATCATAATTTTTCACATCTAATCTCAAACTACAAACTTTTTTTTATTCATAAACTATCACGACTTTTTCAATTAATCCTTCTGTCACTAACCATATTTGTTAATTGAATTAGTAATCTATTCGCATTAGTCAATTGAAACATTAATTCATGAAAAATGAATTTCAGCTAAGTCACTAGTTAAGTATTAAATTTATGAAAAAACATTGTAAAATTGATTTATTGAAAATATTGTAATTATTAAAAATAAGAGTAGAATTTAATATTATTTATTTTCTCTGATTTTAATAAAAAACTATATTTTAAAATAAAGGTTTTCAGAAAGTCAACTGTCACATTTTATTATTCAACCTAATTTTTATCTTCTTTAAAAATTATATGTCATCTTTCTGGTTCTCAAATTCCAGAAATAATTTATCAAATTTTACTCGCACGTATAATTGTGTTCAAACACACATAAAAACTAATCTACAGGTTTAATTATAACTAGAAGGAATCGCTACCTAAAGTTTTTTTTTTCTCTCCGGAAAAAAAAAGATGCTTAGTTAAAATGTTGACACTTTTGCTTGACGATTGGAAATCAAGATATTTGAACATTTGCTCGTACGTGACAACATTTTTTAAGACTAATGAAATGGATCGGACCACCTGATGAGTCCAACCACAGAACCTGATCATGTCGACGCTGCTGGGCCCCGACGAGTCCGTGGGGGGTTTCCAACGCACCTAACTCCTCTCCTCATCATCAATGATGACCGTCCATTTGGACGCCGGTTGGTGGATGTCATCCGCCCTGTCATAACGCGGCGGTGTCGTTGCAACGTGATAACGTTGGACGGATTTGAGCTGTGGAGGGCCAAGTGGCCAACCCTACAACACCTTCATGTCCTCCAATAGGACCAATACATCACATTCGCACGGTTGCAAGAAGGAAAAAAAAAAGGTTGAATTTAATTTTTCATCTTGAGATTTTTATGCTTCTTACTTTGTTTATTTTTATTTGTATTTAAGCAATGCATCTATGCAAATATTATAGATGATTAGTTTGTTATATATATATATATAGTTCAAGATGAAAAAATGCTTTAGAAATAAAGAATGACTCTAAAATTTAATCACTCTTCTTATTTGATGATTTAAACAATCACTTGTTTGTATCTTTAAAAAAACTATTAATAGGGCACGTTTTGGGCCCTGGGTAGGATTTGGGGCTATCATCTTGTTCTATTTTTTGTCCTTGGTGAGAGAGGAGAGAGGAGAGAGGAAGAAAAAAAAAACTTTCAACTCTCTCTTGTCGTTAATTGAGAGTTGAATTTTTGACTTGATCGGTCTCTTTTAAATTTAAATAAATAAAACATTGCGACTCGAACGTTGTTAACGCACAAAGTGATATAAATAAATAAAGTGACCAATGATAATTAGATTTATCGGTGAATAATGATTAAAGCCACTAACCGTCAAATTGAATATACAACACGTTTGACAGGTGAATATTTAAATTAGTTGATAAATGAACAATGACTCAAAACACACAAATAGCAGTGTAATATTTAAATTAATTTATGCATTCAAAAATCAAAAGTAAGTCATATAGCTAAATATTTAGACATTTTAACGATGATAAATGTTACAATGATGTATGTATTCAATTTGTTGTCTTAATATTATTTTATTAGCCAACATTTTTTTAAAAATTATTATTAAAATAATACATAATACTAGAATGTGATAAGTATTAAAAGTAGTAACTCCATAAGTCAGAGTGATTAATAGAAGATTTTAAAAATGTATTTGAAAGAAAAATTTAAAATCTTTCTCATTATAAATAAAAAAATTTATTTTGAATTGGTCAAACTTTTATAGCTAGCCAGATATTTAGATTAGGACGGCTTCACTTCAATTCGAACTCCAATTTTGTGGGGTCTAAGAAAAATTAGAACCGGTGCCGATAATGAATCTCTCAATTCTGATTAATCATGCATTCCACTATATGAATTACTGATGAAATGATAATTGATAATTTAACCAGCTTTAAAAATTTTAAATTAAATAAATGATAATCCATTTAAATTGTCTCATGTCAAACTGCTGCTATCCTTTCCAATCAAATGAGTTAGATGGCGAGGATTAGTGGTTAAGCCAAAATGTTCCTTTGAATTCAAAATAAAAATTATTTATTTAAAATGTTCAACGGAAGTGACAAGTGAACGGAGATGGAGGAGGGGTGCCAAAGTCGAAGGAAAGGAAAAATACAAGCATTACGAAAAGAATGGAAAATATCAATTTATTTAAATTATGTTGTTTTGTAAAAAAGACGCACATATTCTCGAATATAAAGGGAGGTTATTTATTTAAAATAAATTTTTATGACTAAATTATGAAAAAGTTAGTCGACAACAAGATAGTGTAAGAAATATTCCCCTCGAGTTTGTTGTGACATCTTTAGTTTTGAACAAAAAATAATATACTTAATATTTTTTTATTATATTTTGTAGACAGTCAAACATAGGTACAAAACAATGAGATAAAAAGATATTTTATAAAATATGTTTTCACTCTAACTAAACCTTATTTGCTAATTTAAAAGACAATAGGTTGAAAAAATAAGTGATATACGAAGGTGTAAACAAAAAAAAATTATATATGTAGATTCATTATTAGATTAATATTTAATGATGCATGTTTATTTAAATTATATATCAAACAATTAAAGTTATCTTATTTTTAATATTAAGATTCACCATAAAATTTTAATCCAGCGATTTGATTAGACATATAAATTTTTTATTATTCACAGATGCATTTTTTTTAGAAAAAAAACCCAGTGAAAGAAAGCTACCAATTACTTAAGAACAAATTAACTCCAGTAAGTCAATTTTTAGGCACTTTTTTAGCTCTATTTGGCATTATAAGTGATTTGATAAGCGGATAACGATTTAATCAGTGGATAGATGATTGATGATTAAAAGTTCTATTAAATTAGTTGATGAATATAAAATGACATAATTGAAGATATGATAAATTATTCAATTCAAGCACTATATAAATTTTATTATAATATAATAAATAAAATTATTTATATCTCAATTAAATAAAATAAAATTTCACAATTAATTTTTTTATTAAAATATATAAAAGTTTATATTGACAATAAAATGTATATAATGCACACATGATATAAAAATATTATTTATTAAATTAATTTTTATTCATTATTAATATTTAAATAATTTGTAATTAAGCATGAATATAAAAAAATATAATTAAATGGTGATAAAATAAAAATGAAAAATAATAAGATAAGTTGAGAAAGGAATCATCCATTTCAATAAGGGTAAAATTAAAAAAATTATGAATCACGATGTTACTTATTTTTATTATTTACCGAATAAAAGAATTAGCGGATAGAACCACTAAACATAAGTTGAAATGTTAATTTTTACTCTTTTATATCTGAAAAAATATTATCTGCTTAGTAAGATTATTGAACTGCTAAACATTAGTTGATATGTTAATTTTTACTCTTTTATAACCGAAAAAATATTATATGCTTAGTAAGATTATATCAGTCAGTTATTAAATAACAAATTTTGATATATGAACAAAATCGAAAATCATAAAACATATTCCTACTCCATCATTTTAACAAAATTAATTGGAATCAAAATATACAAACTGCCCACTATATTTTTAAAGAAAACACTTACCAGACAATGAGATGTTAGACTGTTTTTTTGGAGGATATAGCATTTGCATTACCCTTTTTTAATCCATTTTATTTTTTATAAAAACCGTCGAAATCCTTTTCAACCGTCACATTTGTTCAAAAATCTGTATTCCCTCGTATCCATAAATGAAAATTTTAGATTATTAATCGGGTCTAAAATGGTGTCATATCTAATATCTAATAATCGTGCTAATACATGATGCATGCAATGGAAGGTTCATCTAATAATATATATAAATTACATAAATTTGCATTTTTTTGCCTTTCTCCCACTTATATATTAATAATACATGATAAATAACATGTAAAAAAATAGCAAACGATCACATAGACATGTAAGGCGTAATAAAAAAATTGATTACATTCTATTTAATTTCGTTTATATATATATACATTAACATGTTTACAGTAAAAAAACGTTATAAAACTTGTTAAATTTTTAGTTTATAAGTTTTTATATGACCAATAGAAAAAAAATCTAATAATGTACGTATTCATACTTGTCGGTCTGCCAGCTTGGACTGCAACGCGCCACCCGCCAAACCCACTAAATTATTCGAAACGGTGGAATGATTGAGGCCCATCCGACGGCTGAGATGCCTCATCGGGCCTTCTGGAGCCGTCCGATCCGCCCGCCCTCCTACCCCCCACGTTCCCAGCCAGCTCACTCGTAGGGTGGACATGTCACCTCCTCCGTCCCCTCCGTATCCTGCCGTCATTGAGTCCTCACAATAAAAAGTATGCGAGCAACATTGACAACGGTTGGCCTTGATATCCGACGGCTGGTAGGAAGGTGGGAATAGGATTTTATATGCGGTCGTAACAGTCCGAGGAGGGGAGCGTTGCTCGAGGGAGTGCCACGTCCGCGAGAAAGACGGAGCAAAACCGACCCCACCCACGTTCTCCCACTCCACGGGGCCCACCGGACCAAACTGCCCTCGCACCCGGGTTGCACGTCTGGCGGTTCGGACCGAAAATTTTCGGCATGACAGTGGCAGTTCGGACCGAAAATTTTCGGCATGACAGTGGCAGTTCGGTAAATTAACGTCCGTCTCCCCTCTGCGGTTCGAACAAAACCGGCCGTCGCCTTCATCCCCCGAGCTTTTGTTCGCTTGCTCTAATTTGGGCCTGCGGTCGTCGCGCGAAATCGGAGGTGGGACGACGCCGGAGATCGCGGTTGTTGGCGGAGGAGGAGGAGTTAGGTTGAGATCTCGCGTCCGGGAACCAATCGGTTTAGCAGCTTCTCCGGGAGAGGCGATTCGGTTCGAACTGAAGCGGCGGCTTCGAACTCGCTTTTCGAGTGAGCTCTGATCATGGCGGGGCTCTGCGATCCTCTGCATTGCTGAACGCTTCCCGAACCACAGAACTCTTGAGGTACGATGGATTCGTTGTTCTCGTTGTTGATCTGTTTGTCGCTTGGCGTTCTGCCGCGATCTTGGGATTTTTCCGGTGTGGAGTTCGAGAAAAAATTGGGTTGCTTTAACGTAACTCGATATTTGCATTCTGGATCTGTATTTATGAGAGACTGTTAGTGGTAGATTGTAAGGTTTGATGTTGGTTTGTTTTAGACTCGTCCAATGGTTAATGCGTATGAATCAAACTGTGTTAATTATAGCGAGTGAGTTGAATCTTAATGTATAAATGCATGTAGCATTGAAGGGATCAATAAACGCTAAGCTGTAATGAAGCCCCATTTTTTTTGAGATATGTGCAAGGACTAGTTGTTGCAGCTTCTTCAGAAGCTGAAAATAAATTAGATTTTGAAATGTATTCTTGCAGAGTTCAGTGTCAATTTGGTCTTCGTTTTGGATTGTGAGATGGAGTCCCTCAATGGAGATGAACCGGAGATTGGAAATGTTAATCCCGAGATCTCTCAAGAGGCCAACGTGTTTAGTTTGAACATAAACAAGGAGAATGAAATTAGTGAGAATGGTGCCGATGCTGTGCAAGTCAATGATAGCTCTGAGGACACTTCAGTTCAAATTGATGTTCTGGAATCTTCTGGAATTGGAGACGAGGGCTCTGTAGCTTCCACAGAGAATAAAACATCCAGTGTCCCAAAGGTATTCAGTCGTTTCTACTTCCCCAACCATTCTTTGGAGTGTATAGACTCTGTTTTAAGCTGATTGTTATTGGCAGAAATCTGGATCCGCTGACGGTGGTCGATTGAAGAAGACACAGAAAGATAGAGCTGGGCAGAAAAGTTCTGTTGTTGATTCTAACAAGAGAAGACCTGTTCTTTCTCAGAGCCTTTCGTTTCCTGCCAAAGCCACTGTACCTAATGGTGCTAGGAAGAGCACTGCTGTTATAAGACAAGCTAAAGCTGCTCAATCATTGACAAATGGTTTGTTCTCTCCCATGGCACCCGTTTCTTTTGAGGTCATACTAGTTCATTTGATCAATCTTCCTACCTCTTGCAGGTGATCTTCCTGCTAAACAATCTACTTCTGCAGCCCTTCGTAGATCGTTGGTGAGTCTGCAAACGCCAGTCCTTTCCCCTTATCTTTCTTTAAACAGTACATTTTATGTATTATAAGTATTGAGCTTTAATTAAATTGTGTTTTTATTTCTCTTTTCTGTTAATTCGTTACAATTATGTGCATGATGTTAGCCTGCGAAGACTGGTTCTGTGGATGCAACTGCAAATGATGCTCCTGAAGCTGGGAAGTATGTCATCTCTTTTTTTCTTATACATTTTGCACAAACATTTCCTTCCTCCTCTTGCATTGACGCATTTTCCCTCCTTTTTGAAAATTGATTTAAGCATGAATGATACATAACAATTGTTGTGGGGCATGGTCAATGTCTATTGGTTATAGACTTATAGTTGTATTCTACACATGAGAATGTAGAAGAGAAAATATGCACAACTGCATTATCATCCTAAAGTAAGACACTGTATTTTATGGAATTAGGTGATTGTATGAAATCATGGTATGTTACACAGTCATTATTTCTTTACATTCTCATGCTAACTCATTGGGCTTACTACATTAGTCACATAAGCATCACATTGGAAATCCTGACCCACTTTTATGGTGAATGTCCATATTTTGGCATACCACATCTGCACATTTTACAGTTTGACATTTTATATATTACAACAACAACAACAAAGCCTTATCCCACTAGGTGGAGTCGGCTACATGAATCATACGACGCCATTCCGCTCTATTAGTAAAATATATTCATTGATCCATGTTCATAAGATTCGACAGGATTTTACGCTGGCTGATGGAGCCTTACACAATCCTCCTCCTTTATCCGGGCTTGGGACTGGCTATAAAATATAGGCGGAGTTACATTTTATATATTACTATAGAGGATAAATTTACTACAGTTATACTTTATTAGTTGTAAACAAATTATTCTCATCCACTTGTGAGGATATCATAACTGGTTGAATGATTGCAGTGTAAAACATTTGAGATCCACGCAATCAGTGAAAAACGATGATGATGCGCACTCAACTGCCTCGTAATACTTCATTCTCCCTGTTTTCACAAGTTTGAATTTTCTCTTCACATGTCATGGATCTTTTTATTTGAGTTTCATTTATTCCTTTTCTCCACAGAAGCTCTACTCCTCGTGCTAGAAAAAGCACTGGCTCTGGTTTTAATTTTAGGTTGGATGAGCGCGCTGAGAAACGCAAGGAGGTTAGTATATGGATGTGCTTTGTCTTTCTAATTTTTCATGAATATCATATGTTGAATAAAGCATGCCATGTTTTTCTTTTTCAGTTTTTCATGAAGCTTGAGGAGAAGATTCAAGCAAAAGAAGAGGAAAAGAATAACCTGCAGGCCAAATCCAAGGTTGTATTTGGAATTAAAAAACTTTCTTGTGGTTTGTCTTTTCATGTGAAAGACAAACCATACTTTTTGAATACTATCGATCTATCAAGTGTAGTGGGAGGGAGCATCTACATGCAGCCTTCCTCCTTTTCTGGAAGGATACTTGAGCCAAAATTTGTCATAAATTGGTCATTAAAGCCTTTTTCAAATGATTATGCTGTGAATGACTTGTACAGGAGAATCAAGAAGCTGAGATTCGACAGTTAAGGAAGAGTTTGACTTTTAAAGCCACACCAATGCCAACCTTTTACAAGGAGCCTGATCCTCCAAAAGTTGAGTTGAAGAAGGTACCATACCTGTCATTCTGCTACTATTAAGAATATCAAATGAAGAGGTTAACTGAGAGAAATTGAACAGCTGAACTGCATCTACAAACTGCCATAGAATTAGATTTGAGATATCTAAATTGTGACTTGTAAGACAATTGGCTCGGCAGAGAAAAGAAAAACAGTTCAGGGTGACCAACTGATAGTTTATATGAAGTTCAATGGCCCACTGTAATGTTCTTGTATAGTTGACTCCTATAAGTTATAGTCCTCCTTTTTATCAGATAACCAGATAGATTGGGATACAGGAATTTCTTAATCTCATAAAAGTTATTAAGCTTGGTATCTTCTGACATTCATTTTGTTTGATGACCTAATTACTGTCTGCAGTTATTTATGTTGCCCTTTTTTTTTCTCAACTTCCCTGACAAACTTGTATCCAGAAAAAAAAAATTGTAATGCCACTGCTTATCTTTGGAACTTTCACTTTCATCTGAGAAATGTTCTTCAGAAGAATATTCTTTTTTAGGCTTAACTTCTGCTTTTTCTATGCATGATAATAGATCCCACCAACACGTGCAAGGTCACCAAAACTTGGACGTCGCAAGCCATCCGTCGCCACACCAGGAAATACTACAGAAGGTACAGAGTCATGTGTTAGCCCACGGGTCAACGCCACTGTCTCCAAGTTGAATGAAGGTACTGAAAACAGCAAGGTAAACTCAGTACCTTCCAGAAACCCGAGCCAGAAACCAGTGTCAAAATTCTCCTCTCAGAAAGCAAAAAACACAAAGAATGAAGGGAAGACTGCAAAAGCAAAAGTTTCAAGCGACAAAGTAGAAGTAGCCAATGGGGACTACCAATCAACTGAAACTCGTCCTGACACATGCACTGTGATTGAGACAGCATCAAATGAATACAAGGGTGAAGAAGTATCTAGCATTACAGAATCCGGAATAACTTCACAAGTTAAAGTGCAAGGGTGAAGAGTTAGATCTCGTGAAACTGAAAGTTGGCTTTTCTGAATCAGGAATATGCCGCAAGGATGAAGGTTGGAGGGTTGAACCTACTACCTTATGTATTAATTTTGTGCCCATTGTGAATAGCAAGAGTGTGTGCTGCTTGAAAAAAATCCGATACCTTTTCATGTTGCGCATTTCCCATTGTCCAGAAAGTAGATACTTTGTTGGACCTTGTTCATGTACATTATTTCATTGTTTAAGCTGTTTGATTTATGTTATACTTTTCATCAATTATTTATGCGTATATAGGGTTAAATAATTGTTATGCTATATTATTGTCTAATGTCGATTATATTATGCGCATAAAGAGCAGACCTGCGGCCGGCGAATGCTGGCCAATATGTTATGGAACTGACTTGCTTCTTCAGCATTTGCTATTGACATGGCGATGGCCAAGCCATCGAAGGAATGGAGGGGTATCAATTGGTTGGGTGCGACCCAATGCCCATGAAGCATCGCAAGGAGCGCTGCTTCAGGACTCGTACTACAATTTGAGGATCCCCATTCCCCATTCCTCAGTACTAATTATTTCTTTTATCCATATCCGCTTTTCTATCTTTTTGTTTATCTATAATAATGTGTCAATAAATTTTGAAGACACTTTATTTTGTTTCATATAAACACATAATATATATTATCGATAATGAAATAGTAATAATAATTTTTTTAATAATGATCTAAACTATTAATCACTTTATGTTAATGTGCCAAACTAGCTAACAACACTTGCAATTAGGGGAAAAAAATAAATATGAACTAAGTTGGCTGTAATAAATTGAAAATGTATTATATGTAGACAGTAACGGAGCCGGCCCAACATGTATATAAATGTTATACCTTAAAATTTTTGCATACTACTTATAATATAGGTTTACAAAATTTTGGGGGCCCCGTAGGCTGACGTAAATTTGATAAAAGTCAGTTGAAAAATGAAGTCAACTATAGAATTTAACAATATTACCTAACCCTGAATGATAGTTAAAAATAATGTCTTCTATAATAATAATAATAATAATAATAATAATAATAATAATAATAATAATAATAATAATATTATTATTATTATTATTATTATTATTATTATTATTATTATTATTATTATTATTATTATGCGCGTAGACTGGTACATTGACCATATTTATATTTAACGGATCCGATCCGCCACGCTCCCACGGGATTTCCCCTCGCTTTTTCCGAATCTTAATAAAGCACGAAACGGAAGTCCGATGATTCGCACATGAAGAATACTTAGTATGGTGCACCCCTCGTTCCCCCCAAAACCCCTTCTCGCTTCTTATTCTCCGATGACAAAATGAAGACGAAGACCAGTTGATCGTTTCCGGTAATTTTGATCACAGTTCTTTGATTTATACCCATAACTTCCTCTCAGAAGCGAGCAACTCTCTCTCTCTCTCCCCCCTCCTCCTCCTCCTCCTTTTAGTACTCGTTCGTCCCGAAATTGTTTGTTCTTGATCTCTTTCTCCGCTGCTTTGCTGTTAATGGCATTTCCATGTGCCTAGATCGTCATTGTATCAATTATATTCTTATATACCGTGGTTTCTTCCATGGTCGTATGAAGATCCGATTTTTGTGCCTTTCGAGGACTTTTCTTTTTGTTGCGGAAGCTTCGGAGTTCTCAGTAACTTTTTTTTTTTGGTATCTATAGGGTTTTGCATCGAGCTTGGGAAGTCGGATACATTGAACGCGGAGAGGAGTCAATTCCGGAATGGTGAGTGTAAAATTAGCTGTTAGTGTTTCTTGGCCAATGTCTTTTTATTATATTCCTCGTTTATGTTGGCATTCTATTTTTTTTTTCTTATGAATTCGTTAGACATAAGGAAATGGTTCATGAAGAAACATGGTAAGGGGAGCGGGATTGATTCGAAGCCTGCAGCGAAACCTGCTCTGGTGTTCCCTGAGAAGCCTACTCAGGTTACCGTGGACAGGCCGGTAATTAGCATTTTTTTTTCGGTTGTTATTTTGATTTATCTATCAGTAGAGATCTACACATGCAAATGTGAAATGACCCATCTCCGTTGCATTCTGCTACTTGATGAGGTTTTATTATCTTTAGCGAACAGGTGCTGCTTTGATTTACAAAGAGATTTTTGGGTCTCATGACTCGAGAACTTCACGTCTGTTCTTGAGCGTTTGCTTGAATTCTGTTCCACAATGACTTTGATGAGTTAATTTAAGCAGCATAATGAATTTTCCATAGGAAAACTGGATGCAAGCTGTTCAAGAAAGTTCTGGGAGAAGAAAAACAAGTAAATATTTCACAGCATCTGCATCTTCAGAAGTGAATTCTGAGGAAAGGACAAAAAATGAGATAGCAAAGACACCTTCAAAAAGGAAGATAGAAAATTCTGATGAGGATTTTGATGATGTGAGACCGACCCCTGCAAAGAAGGCCCGTAAATATGAAGACGCCTCGGATGAGGATGATTTTGCATCTTCTTCTGGAAAGAAAATGGCAGGGGAAGCCAAGCCAACCAAGAAATTGAAGAGCAGCACAGGTGCTGCAATTACGAAAGTCTCACATGATGATGAAGAAGAAGACGAGACTGATAAAAAAGGTGCTGAAGCTGCATCCAAATCTGGCGTGAGAGGAAGGGGTCGAAGAGGGTCACGAGCAGCTCTTGGATCCAGAAGTAGACGGTCGAATAATGAAAATGATGCTGAAGCTGCACTAAAAGTTGGCGGGAGAGGAAAGGGTGGAATAGGGTCAGGAGCAGCTGCTGAAGCCAAAGGTAGAGGTGGGTTTATGAATTTTGGTGAAAGAAAGGATCCTCCTCACAAAGGCGAGAAGGTAATTCTGTAAATATGTTAACGATTGAAATTTCAATTCAAATCCCTAATGTTGAAACTTCATTAATCTTCTCCTGGTTTTAGGAAGTTCCAGTGGGCGTTCCTGAATGTTTATCTGGTCTGACATTTGTAATAAGCGGCACACTTGACAGGTAGCCTGGAAAATATGGCATGGTTTCATTTGAAACATGTCTATTTATCTTTCCTTATTTTTATCATTTTGTCCATTGAATTGCATACTTGACAATAGAAATAATTTGTTTCTTCCTTTGTCACACACAATTGCATATGATAATGGTTGTTATCCTTGCTTATAAGTATCTTCAGTGTTCCAAACCCATGCTTGAATTGAATTCTAGGCATAATTTGTAGTTTGGAGCGCGAAGAAGCTGAAGACTTAATTAAGCGCTATGGTGGTAGGATCACTACCGCTGTCAGCAAAAAGACGGTATTACACATTGCTATTCTCCTTTTCATGCTTACTCTTTGTTTGATTATATTATATCTTCTATTTTAGCAGAATTTCCTTTTAGCTGATGAAGATATTGGTGGGAGGAAGTCATCAAAAGCCCAAGAGCTAGGGTAAGTTCCAATAGCATGCCTTTGATATGGTCTCTTGGATGGTCTCTCTTTTGTTCTGGCCCAATTTTCTTTGCCTTTTGCAGCATTCCTTTCCTGAATGAGGATGGATTGTTTGACATGATCCGGAAATCAAAGCCTGATAAAGTACCTCTGAAAGCAAACCATAAGAATGAGAAGGCGGACAAATCACTGATTAAGAGTGTCCCAAACAAAATCAATGGTGCCCTCAGATATAATTACTTTATATCAGTAGATCTATTCGAGAGTCTTGTCTATAGTTCTTGCATAATTTCCTAACTTGCAGCATCGTTGAATTGATACGTGAAGCTTCTTTGCTTTTCAAAGTGATAATTCGGCAGATTTGGCTTATGCTATTTTAAAGTTATAAAACATATGGCACTTTCGGTTAAAAGGTCAACAACAACAACAAAGCCTTATCCCACTAGGTGGGGTCGGCTACATGGATCATACGACGACATTCCGCTCTATTAGTAACCAAACATTTCGGTATATTATTCACCAATAGATCTTGCTCTATTAGTTCGCCAAGTGTCCGCCTTGGCCTCCCTCTCCCTCTCGCCTTGGTTAAAAGGTCAATTAATAAAAATTTCCAGTACCATCTTATCATAGCCTACAAATGGGGTAAAATACATGAACGTTCCTCCAACAAATGCAATTTTTTTTAATGGTGCAAAAAGAAGTTAAAGGCATCAGAGATAACAGGTAAAATTGCCCCCTCAAAAAAAAAAAGAGGAAAAATGGGTAAAGTTGGGAGTTGCACCCCACAAATATATTGATTGTCTTCAGAGCTTTAAGATACTTCCAAGGAATTAAGGTAGGCTAGCTTAAAATAACATGGTTGCATCAGTTAGAAATGAGACATTGGTTTTTTGGTTGTGATTTTGTGAAATTCATTAACTATGTATAAGTTAATTGAATTTTTATTTCATATGGACAATGAATATGCTTAATATTCACAAACATCTCTCCGAGTTAGCTATTTTCCAGTGGTTTGGAAAAAAGCGGATCAAGATTTCATGTGTCTGCTGGAAATGAATAGGTTTAGCGCTCGTGAAAATCTTTGCATTAGCTGTTATATTGTAGTTGACAAAAAAGTGGACAGGTATTCCATTTGTCTGCTGGATGAAGTTCTCAGTACTCGTCGAACTTTTACTGTGAAAAATCTCTACTCATTACATGAAACATTAAAGAAGACACACCTGCGCATTCTGTTGATTGTAGATTCTTATTGTTAATGATCCATTTCTTTGGGCTATTTGGTCTCAATGTAACATCCTGTGCACGGTTCACATATCATGTTGATTCTATATGATCTTTTTGTATGTCTTTCTTCATGACACATGTAATATGGAGACTGTTATACTATAGAGCAGGATGACAGCAAATTTAACAGGCATCCTTCTTCCAAAAAAAAACATTTCTGGACAACAAGACTGTATTTCGGAGCATTCAAGTCAGCATTTAGTTGACATTCTTCATGTCTTTTAATGTCTTTGATCACTTCTCAGATGATCAAGCAAAAACCTTGGTAATAAAAGATGCTGCAAAAGTCACTAAGTCAAATATCTCACCTTCTAAACGGAAGATTCGAGTTGCCGTTGGGAGTTCACTGTCATGGACTCAGAAGTACTGCCCTAAAGTTCCAAATGACATCATTGCTAACCAGGGAATTGTATGTTTCTCGTATTTTTTTATGACTTTTTTTTTAATATGAACCCTGTAAATATAGAAACTTATAGTTTTGAATCTTAATATTTGTATACATACTGTTTCCAACATGGTTTAGTTGAGTATGTATCTTCTTGACAATTTTTACTGTTGACCTTTAAATTAAACTATAAAAGATTGAAAATGGTTCTTTCAAGCTATCATATTCTCAAGGCCAAATTTGCCATCCATTTTGAACTCATGAAATCATCAAACAAACATTTGACCTCATAAATTTAGCTCGTACTTGAATTGTTGCCATCATAAAATATATATGCATGAAGATAATGCCATCTACTGGCGATAATGATCGGTATGCCAATTGGGTTAATTAAGAGTATAGTGGCCATCTCCTGAAAAGATAAATTCAGTGCCCATGATATACTGTTTGAAAAATGTACTATCTGACAAATACCTATAAACAAAAAAGCTCCATTTAGGTTTATAATAGTTTTTTTTCATACAATATAAAAACGAAGGATACCAAAACACCATTTGTTTAAGAAAATAAGAATTATAAATGGTCAAAGTCAAAGAGTCAAACAGTTGAATACTAACAAAGGATACATATGCATTTTGTTTGTATCTACGATTTGCATCATATTAAAATTTATTGGGCATTCTCCAATTTCCTTGATTTTTATTGTATATATTCAATATACTTCCTAATTTTTTTTTTTAAAAAAGGTTGTAAAAAATGTATCTGTTGTTAACATGGACAGATAAAGCAACTGCATGATTGGTTAAATCAATGGAATGAACAATTTAGGCATGCTGGAGCCAAGGGTAAAGGGAAAAAGCAGACTGATAATGGAGCTAAAAAAGCTGTGTTGTTAAGTGGACCACCTGGGATTGGAAAAAGCACTACAGCAAAGTTAGTTAGTCATATGCTTGGTTTCCAGGCTACTGAGGTATCATTTACAATGGTGTTTGCTGAAGTTGAGTTTACTGTGCAACATAGGTCCAAATATGTTTATGTTTACTGTATTTGCAGGTTAATGCTAGTGATAGCAGAGGGAAGGCAGATTCAAAAATTCAGAAAGGAATTGGTGGAAGCACGTCAAACTCTATCAAAGAACTTGTTAGCAATGAAGCCCTTAATTCTGGCAAGGACTGGTGTGTCTTGCATGATTCAGCACCTTTATTATGATGTTGCACTTAGGAATGTCTTTTATTGACTAGAAACTTGTATCAACAGGTCGAAGCATCCAAAATCTGTACTTATCATGGATGAAGTTGATGGCATGTCTGCTGGAGATAGGGGTGGGGTTGCCGATCTCATAGCAAGCATAAAGATATCAAAGATTCCTATAATTTGCATCTGCAACGACCGGTATAGTCAAAAGCTCAAGAGTCTCATTAACTATTGTTTGCCACTCAACTACAGGAAACCTACAAAACAACAGGTGAAATACTCTTACTTTCATCTACTTTGTTACAACATTCTACTCCATTTGAGGTTAATTTGAGACTATATTTTGCCCTTGCTTTGATTGTATTTCGTCTGCACTATGTATCCACAAACATTAGATGATAAGAAAAAGTACCCATTCCTAACATCATTTTGTCATCGTTAACAAATGGTTGAATTATGGGGAGATTTTTCTGTTTTGACTTTGTATTGGAAGGAATATGGAAACGGTTAAAGTTTTTTTTATTGGAGAACCTTTACCACGAATTTATAAGTTACACGAATTCTTACTTTAAAAAAATTGCATTAATTATGTTTCATTGGGATTAGATTTCTTTCAATTATTTGTTTATTCATCATTCACAATTTCAATTTTTGTGAAGGTACTCAGTTAGTGCTAGATTTAAAGTTATAAGCTGTGTAAATTTCTTTCCACTACAAGTTGGGTATTTTGTATCTGATATTTTAGGCTCTGACATACAGATGGCAAAGAGGCTGAAGCAAATTGCGGATGCTGAAGGTCTTCAAGTGAATGAGGTGGTATCTGTTTTGTCATTTGTTTATAAAGAAAAACTTTTTAATTGTTCTCTTTCGTCCAAGTTCTCTTTTATTTTTTATGGTTTTGTTTACTAGCTGTTTCTAGTACCTCTTTTGCCAGGTTTTGTTCCTAATATTTGTTCTTTAATTCCTTATAGATTGCGCTTGAAGAGCTTGCTGAAAGAGTTAATGGAGATATGAGGATGGCGATAAATCAATTGCAGTACATGAGTCTTTCACAGTTTGTAATCAATTATGATGACATAAGAAAGAGTCTCATTAGTAGCGTAAAGGATGAAGATATTTCACCGTTTGTGGCTGTTGATAAGTAATTCCTTTTTTCCTGATGAATTATTTTTAACAATTAAATATTTGTTGGCTATGCTGAGTCATTACTTTATCGTTCTTTTATTTTCTTAAATATTAGATACATATCCAAAGGGGAATCAATCTATCCCCTTGGAAAACTTAATTTTGTTAAGTATATATTAATTTCTTGATCTTTTCAGTCATTCTCACATAGAAATGATTTCAAATTGCATTAATTGAGTAATACATATTACTTTTCATTGAAGTCCTGATCCTTTTCCTGTCATGTTCTTATTAATTGGCTCCCTCTATTATGGATATACTAATAAAAACAACTTTATGTTATCCAGTGAAGGATGAAGGTTCTAGTATATATTTTGTTCTCATGGCATTGATGAGAATCAAAGGAGATGAACTCCTGATGGCTATTTGATACAATTATGTCATGACCTATTTCGGTTTTTTAATTGTTGGAGGAGGTGCAGCTCTGCTGAGAATTTTTTTGTTTATATCTTATAGTTGTCAATTTATCTCATCCATTTCATGTTATCATAGGTTATTTGGCTATAATGGTGGAAAGCTACGAATGGATGAGAGGATTGATTTGAGTATGAGCGATCCTGATTTGATCCCTCTCATTGTTCAGGTTTGTCTCAATATTTTGTTTACATTTATAAAATTTTAATTTCATGAATCATGTTTAGTGATGCCACTAGCCCTTACAAACTTAACTCTACCAACTTGAATGACTATCTTTATCAAGATGGGGTTTAAGACTACAGGGTACATGAAGGTATAATCTTTCTGTTCTTTTCTGTTCAGATACTAGTTAAGGCTTCACACTAGAAGACAATGATGAGGTTTAAGGGTGAGCACAGTGCATAGTTGTCAAAAACACGTGTAAACTCATAGAATCAAACTATTCTATGAGTTTACATAGGGATTTTGTGCTTGATCCTAGATTGGGTCCTTTTTTATTGGCATGTTGTAAAATTGTGTGCTTGGACATGAGACCGTCCTAATATTTTTCGGCAGGTGAACCACGTGAGGGACTAACCTCACAGAAAAGCTGATGCCGTAATTTTACGCGTTCGAGTTCATTTCTTGTCACTTTTGTGGGCCTGCTATCGTCACTTGGAGCACTGGTGCTCGGTCTCTGCCATCACATTTATCGTTTGGTTGCTGCTTTCTCTCTTTTTGCTCACGAACAGGGATCCTTTAGGTTTACATCTAGGCGCGTTGGAGTCCTAAGGGGATTCTTGCTACTATTGCTCACCGCTTTCACCACTCAGAGAGCTCCTGTCACCCACTGCTGCCGTCTATCGCTGCTGCCTGGCTTTCTCTCTCTCCCTCTCTCATGAGCAGGGAGCCTTCAGGCTTCCCTGCCCGCTTGGTGCCCTAAGGCCCCGTTTACCTGTTTGGTAAATGAACACACTGATCTTATGGTGGGAATAAAATAGGTTGGAACAAAAATGTTCCTGCTGCTGGCAAGAATTCAGAACCTTGACTTTTTTTTTGTATCTGCCGACAAGAAGTAAAAATGTAACAATGACAACTGCCTAAGACTTATTCTTTCTGTGTTTGGATGTTGCACCTTGAACATTGGCTTATGCTTGCCCTTGTTCCTGTGCCAAACGGGCCTAAGGGATCGCACGAGATCCGAGTTCGATTCGCAAGCTGCCTCCTGACAGTCCGAGCACTGCTCATTTTTTATGGACTTATGATTCTTTTTTGGGTTATTTCCTTAAATTTTCCCTGAACTATAGCAATTTTCCACGTCTAACTCTCAACTATGAACTTACCGTATGACATCCCTAAATTTTACCACGATTGCCACTTAGTCTTTCCGTATGATTCTATATTTTTTTCTGTTATTTCAATTTTTCTATTTATGAAAAGACTAAAATTTCCTTTCACGAACTATCCTATGTTTTAATATTTATAAAGAATAAAATAATATAATAATTATAAACAATTTACAAACTAAAAAAAATAAAAAAAAGAGGTTCTTTGACATTGTCGACTTATCAAAATATTTTATTTTGTTTTAAACATTAAAAGAGATGATAGTTCATGGAAGGGCACTTTAGTCTTTTTTTA
The DNA here is from genome assembly GCA_030549335.1 of Pontederia crassipes. Classification (NCBI taxonomy): domain Eukaryota; kingdom Viridiplantae; phylum Streptophyta; class Magnoliopsida; order Commelinales; family Pontederiaceae; genus Pontederia; species Pontederia crassipes. The sequence goes on along the minus strand of CM060184.1, from coordinate 11,498,417 downwards.
AATAAAAATAAATAAATAATAGAAAATTTAATAGAATTAGACGAAAGGGCTTAAGTGAAAATCGTGATAAAATTTGGGGACTTCTAAGTTCATAATTCAAGGTTAGACGCAAAAAGTTGCTATAGTTCGGAGGAGGTTTAAGAAAATAACCCTTCTTTTTTTAGCGGGACTTATATGATTGAACATGAATATTGCTATCAATGATTGATGATTTGTTCTATTAATTGTAGAACATGCAATTTTTTTGTGGCTTATGTCATCTATGTTATAATTAATTTTGTTCCATAGTTAAATATCATTATTAATATTTGATGACATGTTTTATTAATGTTTTATCTACTTTGTTATCTTGAAAACTTTTGTTTAAGAATTCCATACAAATTAATACATAAGTACATTCAATAATTAACTTAGTAGAATCGTCTGTGTCATGATACATCTTCAGGATTATGTGCTTTCAAGACTCTTATGTGTTGAGTCCGTTTTATGTGTTTGACAACATTGATTCTGGATTTGTCCAATCAACTCACCAAACCAATATTGGTCCGAGTTATAAGGTTAAATCATGTCAAACTCAATTTGGCCCAATTTATTTATCGGGTATGAAGTTTCATCAATTATAACCTGAAAACTCTATGCTTGACAAAGAATCACCAAGCATAAGGAATTAGAGTCATAATAAATAAAATGTCGTTCTTAAAGAAAGAGCTCAAGTACAAGAATTATATGAATATGAGTGTTATCTAAACGATTACGTGAGTGACAAAAATTTCAAATAACTAAAATGAAATAACTGAAAATGACAGAATTATAGATCATTAATTGATTCAATAAAAGAATGAGTGGAATAAAAATGTAGTTAACTATTAAGAGAATGATATCTAGGGACTCAAATATGCCTAGGTTATTAATCACAGGAAAATCATGCATTGGTGTTCTGATTTGTTCTACTCGGTCTTAGGATATAACGCATTTTCTTTCAGGTTAATACAATTCCAAATAAAAGAAGTATGTCTATTTTCGTGGTCACCGTGATTATTTTAATTGTATTATACATTTAGATATCAAAGAGTACTATGCATGCATTTATTTTGAAGATGCTATGACATATCTTGGCATTCATCATACGAATCAAATTGAATTACTTGTATAATGAAAATGATTCTAAATCATTTACTTAGATGGCTGGTTTACTTTAAATATTTTGTTAAGTACATAAATGGCAACAACAACAACAACAACAAAGCCTTATCCCACTAGGTGGGGTCGGCTATATGGATCATACGACGCCATTCCGCTCTATTAGTAACCAAATCTTTCGGTATATTATTCACCAATAGATTTTGCTCTATTAGTTTGCCAAGTGTCCGCCTTGGCCTCCCTCTCCCTCTTTTAATCGGACTCCAGATTATTTGATCTACTCTTCTTACTGGCGCATCTAATGGTCTTCTCTGAACATGACCAAACCATCTCAAACGATTCTCTACCATTTTCTCACTAATAGGAGCCACTCCGACTCGTTCACGTATATGGTCATTCCTAATCTTACTTAATATTGTATGACCACACATCCATCTCAACATCCTCATTTCGGCTACCCTCACTTTATGTTCATGTTGTCCCTTCATAGCCCAACATTCACTACCATATAACACTGCTGGCCTTATAGCAGTACGATAGAATTTTCCTTTAACTTTATTGGGTACTTTTCTATCACAAAGAACTCTAGTGGCTTTCCTCCACTTACACCAACCAGCTTGAATTCTATGATTAACATCGTCATCAATCTCACCATCTTGTCTTACAATTGATCCTAAATATTTAAACTTTGTCACTTGAGGAATTATATCCTCCCCTAGCCTAACTTTCAAATCGTCTCTAAGTTATTTATTTGTGAAATTGCTATGCATATATTCTGTTTTATTCCTACTTAAACGAAACCCTTTGACTCCAACGTATTTCTCCATATTTCCAATTTTGTATTAATATCTTCTCTTGAATCCGCTAAAAGTACTATATCATCCGCAAATAGCATGCACTTAGGTACCTCCTCTGTGATACTCTCGGTTATAGCATCGATAACTAAGTTAAATAGATACAGGCTTAAAGCTGATCCTTTATGTAGGCCAATTCCTATAGGAATATCATTTGTCTCACCTCCGGGTGTCCTAACTCTAGTCAATGCCCCATCGTATATATCTTGTATTACCTTAACGTAGGCAACACTCACCCTCTTCTTCTGCAAGGCTTTCCAAAGTACATCCCTTGGTACCCGATCATACGCCTTCTCTAAGTCAATGAAAGCCATATGTAAGTCTCTTCTCCTACTTCGATACTTCTCCATCATCCCCCTTAGTAAATAAATCGCCTCTGTAGTGGATCTTCCTGGCATGAACCCAAATTGTCTCTCAGAAATACTAGTCTCCATTATCAATCTATGCTCAATCATTTTTTCCCATAATTTCATTGTGTGACTCATAAGTTTAATCCCTCTATAATTTGCACAATTCTGAATATCCCCTTTATTTTTGTAAATAGGAACTAATGTACTTAATCTCCAATCATCAGGCATCTTTTTCGACCGTAAAATCTTATTAAATAGTTTACATAACCACAACACACATTTTTCTCCTAAACATTTCCAAACTTCAATCGGTATACCATCCGGTCCAACGGCTTTACCATTCTCCATTTTCTTAAGAGCTTCGCTAACCTCTGAGACTCTAATTCTACGATAAAATGACCTATTAAGTTCACATTCGCTAACTGTCAAGTCCTCCAAATCACAACGGGAACCTTCACATCCATCATTAAATAGCTTATAGAAATACTCTTCCCATCTGTTCTTAATATCTCCTTCAGTAACTAAAACCTTGTCAACTTCATTTTTTATGCATCTTACTTGATCCAAATCTCTCGACTCCTCTTTATTCCTTGCAATCTTGTAAATCCTTTGTTCACCAGCCTTTGTCCCTAACTCCTTATAAAACCCCTCATATGCTTTAGCACGAGCATCACTAACTGCCTTCTTAGCCTCTCTTTTCACCAAACGATACTTTTCCCAATTGTCAGAACTATTGTCCAAGTGTATCGCCTTGAAACAAATCTTCTTATTACGCATCTTTTCTTGGACCTCCTCATTCCATGCCCAGGAATTACTTTGCAATCAGTACAACGTCTTTTATCAGTATTTCTTGTTAAGAAAAAATCGATTTGAGACCTATGAGTTCCACTTTTGTATGTGATTAAATGTTCCTCTCTCTTCCTAAAACAAGTGTTGATAATCTTAAGGTCGTATGCTAAAGAAAAATCAATAATAGTTTGTCCTTCCTCATTCAACTCCCCAAAACCAAAACCACCATGAACCCTTGCATGTGGTCCTGCCTCTTTACCAACATGTCCATTAAGGTCTCCCCCAATATAAACTTTCTCGGTTGTTGGTATACTTTCAATCAAACCCTCCATATCTCCCAAAACTTCTTCTTGAGATGTGATTTTGCTTCTACTTGGGGTGCATATGCACTAATAATGTTCATAGTCTCCTTTCCAACAATTACTTTCACGGATATGATTCGATCCTCAATCCTTTTAACTTCCATAACATTCTTCCTCCATTCTGCATCCGCAATAATACCAACATCATTCCTTCCATTTACCTTACCTATGTACCAAAGTTTGGAACCATTTAACCTAATCTCTTTACTTCCCTCTCCTACCCATCTAGTTTCTTGCAAGCATAAGATACTAATCTTACGCTGGTCCATTACTTGTGCCACCTCGAGGCGCTTCCCATTCAACGTCCCAATGTTCCAAGAACCTAATCTGACCTTAGTCTCATGAACTAGCTTCTTTAATCGCCTCCGTCCATTAGAGTGCGGTAGCCCTTGCTCATTTAACACTGCATTCAAGCGAGGATGCAGCGGCTCTTGCTCTCTTATCACTGTACCCGAGTTGTACAGCGCGTTACTTACGGGTAACGACCTAGCATTAACACAATATATTCGTTGATCCATGTTCATAAGATTTGACAGGATTTTATGCTGGCTGTCGAGGCCTAACACAACCCTCCTCCTTTATCCGGGCTTGGGACCGGCTATAAAATATAGGCAAAAAAAAACAATTTAGACCAATAAGCAATAATTTCTAATGATCAAATCCTAGGTTTCATTCTAACCATATAAAAGAAAATTTAGTCGCTCATGGTTAAAGGACACAAATTAGATAGATAGGAAAAGGTCAGTCTTAAAATGAAATGAAATTGTGGAGATCAATATTTCAATACATCTAAATTCAAGATGAAAGAGGCGGCAATAAAGTTTTGTCCCCAGCCATCATTTAAGGAAAAAAACAGACAAAGAACCAAGGAATTCCTTACTCTCTTCCCAAAGTTCCCTTTTTGTACATACTCAAAATTATGTTAAAACCTTTTCAAATTAACCTCTTAATCGCATATAATTCAATGTAAGATGCATGTTACTATCGCTTAAAGTGCATTATGGGTGAGGTTCGAGTCACCATGGTCTGATTGTATTGGGTCGTAGCATCCAAATTCGTTTGCTACAGTTGATAGGCATGTTAATTGTGAGCTGACTACGCTGTGAATAAGCACATTATGGTCGTAATGCTCAATGCAATGGCAGTATGGTATACAAAGCCACACTACAGTCTTGGGCATCCAGCCACATCTGGAGAAGCATGCTACAATTGAAGGGAAATTGCGACAGTCATAGTGCCTAGTGCGATGTCACTATGATCTGCAAAGGCGAACCACGTCCTGAGGTATCTGGCTATGCCCGGCCATAGCCAACAATGACCAGTGTATTTGCTTCCCTATTTTCACCCGATTCCTTCATCTTGAAACAAATAAAATCGTACTGTAAACTTTGAAATCTTTCACATTGAATAGTGAATCATTATAAAACAAGTTGATTATAGCTCAATTCGGCAGAAGATATCATCAAAATAATTGAAATTATGTGTTATCAAAACTTAACTCAAATGAACCAAAATAATCATATTAATAAGTTAAAATAGCTATTCAATGCCCCCTCAAAAAAAAAAAAAGCTCTTCAATGCAACTTAAATTCCTTTCTTGTATATAAATTTTTTCCTACCATTGTTACAGGTCTACTCTCTTAACCTAAGAAACATACTATTTTTTACTCTAACCTAAAGAAAACTTTAATTCCTAATCATTTAAGTACTAATTACTGCTCATTTAATTTTTATTATACTTATTTTATTAAAAATGTTATTAATATCATTAAAATTTCTTACAATGAACACAAAAATCTAAGCCTGAAAAATCAAACCTGATGATGCAGCCTAATTCTAAACTAGGTCAATCCGGTTTTCAATTTTTTTCTAGCCCAAACTTTTTTATTTTTGGGTTGGGTCAAGTTTTCCCTAAAACTTGATTTATCACTCCCCTTTGTTTTGGTTTGGGTCAAGTTTTTCATCAAACTTGATTATCGCTCTTAATGTGATTAATTTAAAGATTTATACTATTTCTCTCTAGGGCATAAAAAATTTTATTATGACTGAATCTTATGGCATAGATGCTTTAGGTAATGGTTAATCATTGAAGCATGTAGTTACCCTCAAGCTTCCATATTTTTACAACTTATAATGCAGAGAGACTTGTCTTGCATTTTTGTATTGCCAACCTTCATTTATCCTTTCCATTTTGGTGTTTGCAATTAATCTGTATGGTTTGTTTCCAGAATTGGAGCACTCAAGTCATGTATCTGATTTTCAGGAAAACTATATCAATTATCATCCAAGCTCTTTAGGTAAGGATGAGACAGGAGTGAAAAGGATGAATTTTCTTGCTCAAGCTGCTGAGTCTATAGGGGATGGAGATATAGTTAATGTTCAGATCAGAAGATATCGTCAGTGGCAGCTATCTCAAGCTGGTTCGTTTGCAGCATGCATAATTCCGTATGTGAATATAGTACCTAAGATGCTTTGTTCCTTTTATTTTTTTCATTATATCTTTTTCTGAAACAGTTTTTTTTCATTATATTATGGTGGTTTTTTGAGCTTCTGATACGAAGCTCTGTGGGGTTTTATTTTACCAGAGCTGCGCTGATGCATGGCCAAAGAGAGACCCTTGAACTGGTATGTTTTATTTTTTTTCATATTCTGTATTATTACTTTCTAGAATCAGATTCGACGTTTAACCTGAGCTACATTAAATTGTTTGCTGACAAGGTTGTTAAGTTCAAACTTCTAGACTGTGGTGGTTGGGGGGGCAATGTCCAGAAAAACTATCCGTAAATCAAAATTTACAGAACACAAACTCACAAAAGAACAATCAATCCTAATACATTCTAAGCTTGTGAAGTTCTAGATATGTATATATATATATATATATATATATATATACACATATATATATATACATATATATATATATATATTCAATTGAAATCACGAGAATTCGTATGGTACTTTTATTACATATTATGCATTAATTTTTTTTGAATTCCCTCATTTTTTTTAAGTATTATAATTATGTTGTCTCCATCACTAAGGTTATTAGGATTGATCCTTTTAGTAAGATCCTCATCAAAATATACGATTCTCCAAAGAGAAAACAACTCAATTTTACTTGATTTTAAACATAATATCTTTTCTGAATCTAGATGCTGATTTTGTGATCAGTAGAATCTTTTGATCATATAATAATATACAAATTTTGCTATTATAAACAAAAGAAATCAAAAGTAAATATAGAAACCTAAACTAAATTTTGTTTCACTATTTCATCTTTTTCTCTATGTTATTCTCATTCACATCAACTATAATATCATCAAATAGTTCAATATTCTTTTAAGAGCTCATGTTTATGATGACTTTAATCGGCATTGACATTTTTTAGTGTAAATTTATATCATATTTTATTTTAATACAACAATGTGTTTCTATATATAAGTATTTTTATAAAGTATTTTACTGATATATCTCAGGCTCCCAATCTGATAATATTATCTTAGATCCTCAATTCCCCAAAACCCTTGCCATACTACCTCTGAAGCTTTAACAGCCTTGGTCATTGACATATTGGTCATATCAAAGTTGTCAGAATCGGACTGGTTGTCAATCTAGAAAAATCTCTGTTTCAAGCCGGACCAGTTAAATCGAATGTTCGGACTAGATAATAATTAAATAGCACAATATATAATAATAAAATTATAATATGATGTGTTGTTAACTTCACATATTTATGCATTGAGAAATCAAAGATATGAGGGTCTGAGGATATGTTGGTTAGATCAATATGCTTTTAATCCAAAATTGTATTCAAGTGTTAGAGAGAATTAATATCATATTGTATTTAAGCATTGAGAAAATATGAAGAAAGAGCCGGAATTGTAAGTTTTTCTATTCCATTTAGAGATGGGGTAGAGGGGTTAATCTCACATTGTAAGTTTTTAGTTTCATATAAGCATGAGTAAATTATACGTAGGTTTGGATTTCACATTTTAGTTTTTAGTTTCACATTCTTTAGTCCCACATTGTATACGTTGGATTTCATATAAAGCATGTTCATTTATAAGTAGCAATACGAGTTTGGTTACTTACCCAAATAAATGAACTGGCCCAATATAAAAGTTGGCCCAATAAAAAAATAATAATTGTTTCTGGTAAAATCTGAAAAATGGCTGGTTCGCCAATTTTGAAAGCTCCAACAATGGTGTGATCTTGTACAAGGGTGACGGTGGTCAAACAGCTGGTCCGGTCCAGTGCAAACAATCATGGGTCATACCATACCAAACGTTGGATTCTTATAATTTATTTATTCGTCATGTGTTAGGCCCCGTCAGCCAGCGTAAAACCCTGTCGAATCTCATGAACGTTGGATTAAACCAAACTTTCAGACTGACCGTTGTTATGTAGAGAATATCTGTAATCATGTATGATTAGGGATGGCAATATTCCCCACCCCTTGCGGGGCCCCGTGGGGAATCCCCGATCGGGGCCCCGAACTCGGGGAATTTTTTCCCTGCGGGGTCGGAGATGGGGGGAAAATTGTCCCCGAACCCTCTTTCGGGGATCGGGGCGGGGGGAGTTGTCCTCGCCCCGCGGGGCCCTGAATCCCCACACCTCAAAGAAAAAGTGAGTATACAACAATAGTCCCACATTGATAGTAGTAGGAAAGTGAGGGTAAATAGATAAGTATAAATGAATGGGGAGACTAATGGGTCAATATTTGAATGTTTATGGAGAAAGTCCACTTTGGATATTTTCCAAATTTATAATAATAATTTTTATCAAATTATCTCTTAGTAAAAGAATTAATAAAAAATTTTGACTGAACCAAAAAATACGGTTCAATCTGATCTTTTCTGGTTTTGATCGATTTTTTATCGGTTCGATTCGGTTTAATTCGGTCCAAACTAAGATCGGGCCACGGGGTTCGGGGTCCCGCGGGGATTCGGGGTCCCGCGGGGATCGGGGCCGGGGATAAAATTTTCCCCGGACCGGGGATTTGGGGCGGGGTCGGGGGCGGGGGCCTGTCATCGGGGTCGGGACAGGGGTGGTGCTCCCCGCCCCGAACAGGGTCGGTGCCATCCCTATGTATGATGAGTGGCGAGCTTTGTGTGGTTCCCATGTTTTAAATGCTTTAATCTTCCGTAATCTGTGATCACTGTACCACCCTTGCATCAATAAAGGTTTTGGATGGTTAACATTCTGGTTAATCATCCTTTTTCCCCTAAAAAAAGAATGGGAATAGTAAAGAAAATTTATTGGCAATCTATTTTTAACAAGCCACTTGCAACAATGTTATATTATTCTAACTTTGCTATTATTTTTTTATAATATTTTAAAAAAAGGTATGATTATAGATAGCAATGAAAAATTAACCAAAGATACAATAAATAGCAAAATATAGTATAAAATCATTTTAAAATTATCTTAAAGGATGCATGCAATGACATTTGAACCTATTGACCATTGCATAATGGTGAGCAGTGACACAACCAAAAATCCACTGTAGCATGTGTCATAGGGTCACTCAGTTAACTACTTGACTAGTGTGATTCAAGGTCTCCATGTGTTTATAACGACTTCAGATGCATTAAGATCTTAGTTCACCCATATTTTCGATTTTAGATCGAGTCTACTCGATTTTTAAACCAAGAAACATGAAATCGTACATTTTAAGTAGTAAACTAGTTTTTTGATATCTTTGTTTGGCGATATCCTTGGAAGTGTCCTTTTGTCTTGTGAGTGTTTTCATCTTTTGGATTTGGTTTTCATGGGGCTGATAATGCACTGGTCTCTAGTTTTTTTTCTAGTGTATTGATTATAGTTTTTTGTGCAAGTACTATTTGATGCTCAAGGAATGTTGTATGAGATTCTGAGCTTTCTTGGCTTGATCTGTGAATACTAAAATTCTCAAATGTTTTGCCTTTACCTAGTTCATACCCGTGCACCCACACGGTTGCACACGAAACATATATTCTGTTTTTGTGTCATCAAACTTCAGTGGGTTCTTACTGGCATTTTGTGTTACTCTATCAAGGGAGAACGCAATTTTAACAGGTTTGGTGGATGGTTGGGTAAGAACTCAACAATGGGAAAGAATTTGAGGCTTTTGGATGATGTTCGTGTTCACTTTCTTGCATCCCAGAATGCAAAGTTGGATAGGTAGCAGTCAGAATTTCCGCATTTGTTTATAATTTCATGCTACACTAGTATCTTATTTGTTGATTAATTAATTACTATTTGTTTAAAAGTCTCATTGTTATATTTCCTTTCAAGATAAAACTTGGGCCTTTGATTTTGATATGTCATTCTCTTTTCAGACATCCATACAAATAAGAAAACAATTCCTTTTTACAGGACATTTTGATTTTCTATTAAAATCCTGTGATCTGAACTATCGAAAAAAGGCCCACACTTCAAGAAAATTTCACGAAAAGGACTATGGTCATAAGTTTGTTACTGATGCAGTCTAAATTCGAGTGTATTGGAAAAAATCATCAACCTTCACATTTTTATTAGATTTAGCCTGAGATTTTTTTTATTAGGATTAAAAATCTAGCTTGAAAACTCTCATACTTAAACAGTCAACCTCAATCTAAATATGGGACCGAGAGACTGAAATCAATATGTTCATTCTAATTCTGCATATACTTGTCTAATGACATTGAGGATGAAGAAGTTCATATTATCAGCTTCCTTAGTCATCGATCCCAAGTCCTAACCACTTGTATTAGCTATTTGGAGCTTATCACATAATAGTTTATGTTTTCTTCCAGAAGAGTATTATTTATGTTTTTTTGACATCAATCCTAATATTAGTATGGGCATTGGGTATGTTTTTCTATTGTGTAGGATTAAGGTTCTGTTTGGTAAAGTCGATGATTCGATTAGAGCATAGTACTTCGACTAGAGAATAGTGGTTTGTTAGCATATAGCGGATAGCAGTTTGTAACGTTTTTTTGTAAATTTGGTAAAATATGTTTGATAAATATAGCGGTTGAACTAATCTATACTTATAAAATGACAAAAATGAGCATAAGTACGCTCATTCTTATAAGTATCATCCTCTCAAAAAAACTTCTTATATCATATTCACAATAGTTAATGTATGATGTTTTATTTTAGATAGCAATATTTTTTTAAAAATATTATTTAGAATGTGGCCTTGTTTTATGTATAATGTGGCCTTTTTAAATTAAATTGGAATGAATGCAAAAGGCATTCATCGTCTCTAAAAATTATTTTTTAAAAAATATTTTTTAAAAAATATTTTTTAAAAAATATTGTTTTAAATTATATTTTATAGCCGGTCCCAAGCCCGGATAAAGGAGGAGGGTTGTGTTAGGCTCCGACAGCCAGCATAAAATCATGTCGAATCTTATGAACATGGATCAACGAATAAGAGTGGAATGGCGTCGTATGATCCATGTAGCCGACCCCACCTAGTGGGATAAGGCTTTGTTGTTGTTGTTGTTGTATTGTTTTAAATTATAAAATGTTGACTATTTTAAAATAAATCCTTATTTGTATTGTAAGTAAAATTAAAGATGTGACACATTAAAACAAAAAGAATATGGTTTAAAAAATATTTTTTAAAAAAAAGAATGAGGATATATTAGGAATAAAATGTGAAATCCTTATACTCTATACTCTATAAGTTACTTCCTAACTTTATAGAGTTTTGTGCGCTCAAACTTTTAAACACTCGTTCAAATAATATTTACCAGACACTTACATAACATTTTGAGTCGGTCAAACTCTATCCATTACTTGATACTCTACATTTTTGGTGTGCCAAACAATGCCTAAGATATCATTTACATTTATATCTCTTGAAATCTTTGTGTCCAACAGGGAGAGTTTGCGAACAGATTACTTCACTCCTCTATTGAAGCAGCTTATAGGTGCTCTTCGCATGACACCCAAGGATGCTGCTGTTCAAAAGGTTATAGAGTTTATGGACACTTACTCTTTAAGTATGGAGGACTTAGACACAATTGTGGAGCTATCCAAATTCAAGGTATGGTGGACTATTTGTGTCGTCAATGCACATTTAAAACTACTTCAGTTCTGGTGTATATGTATGCCAAACTTTTTTTCTTGAAAAAATATTGATATTCGTTAAGTATTGATGTCAGTTATTGTATGTATTTTTCTTGGTGTATTTGAAAGATTGTTTCTATGTAGAGCAACAGTTTCCTTCAAGAAACACAGGTTCCTGATTTCGATATTAGTAGCAAAAATGAGATTTATGATAGCTTTATGCTTTATGGTAAATTGTTTGGTCAGAGTCACCCAAGCCCGATGGATGGCATTCAACCTGCAGTTAAAGCTGCATTGACTAAGGCATACAAGCAGGTAAGCAGCTCTCGTATTGTAAAAGCTGCTGACTTGATTGTTCTTCCTGGCTTGAAGAGGGCTCCAACGAAGAGAATAGCAGCTATTCTTGAACCAGTGGAGAATGATTTAGGCGAAGAAAACGGTGATGCCCTGAAAGGTGGAGAGAATGAGCTGTCTGATTCAGAGGAGACTGGTGAGTGTTTTAGATTTTACCCATGAATCACTGTACTATTGTATTATTTCATTGTTTCTATATGGTACATTCTCTCAATTTGGATTTGATGTAATTTGGACATCGAGCTTGTTATTCTGGTTCACTTGATTATTAGCATAGCGATTCATTTCAGTTGAGGATCTACATTTATTTGTATATAGTGTGTCATTGTGGAAATTTTATTCTGGTTTGGATCCGTGTCAAATGCTTTGTCTTCTATCTCTGTCACTTGTTAAATGGCTTCTCTTTTCATGTAACTTGACTATTTCATATTTTTCCTTCTCAGATGAACTTGGAAATGATGTCGAAAAGCCAAATTTTGATCTTTTGAGCAATAAATCAAAAGGTTGAATTCGATATTCAAGCTTTTTGTATATCGTTATTTGGTCAATCATTTCATTTTATCATTAAACCGTGTATGTATATTTTACGTGCATGTAGGAATTCAAGTGCAACTTGATTTGAAAAGTGATATGGCATCAAATGTCAAGAAGACCCCTGCGAGTAAATCAAGAGGTACTGAATCTGCCGAGAAAGGGTCTCGAGGGTCTGCCGGCAGAAAGAGGAAGAGATGAGGATCTGCCCAAGGAGAAATAGAGGCCCGAGTAGGCAGTTCGGCAAACACTGAGCTGTTCATCCTAGTTCAGTTGCTCCGCTTGGCTTAGAGTTTTGGTCCTTTTTATTGGGTTGTGCATAAGTTCCAGAATCTCGGCCCTTGTCCAATTTCTTCATTTAGTTTCTATTTACTCTGACGCTAAACCTCTCTTTGGCATTCCGTTTCTTTTTTCAGTGTAAAATTAATTTAGCATGTTCCTTTTAGAAAATTATCGTTGGCATGTTAAGGTCACATCGTTCTTTTGGTGTAAGGTTATGTTTTGTTCGAAATCCTATCAGGGCAAATCGCTTTTAAATTGGTTCGATGTGTTCATATTTTGGCATGGGTCGTGTTTCAAGTTTCGGCTCATTGTCATATGATTTCTACGTGCTTGTTTTCCAGTTTGCGGAACGGGAGGACTCTGAAACAAAAGAGGAGCTCACACGTAATTTTTCTCAAAGCACACATGCATTAGGGAGAAGGGAAAAAAAATAAAACAACATTTCGATTTATTGTGTATAGCAATTGCTCCATGTACAACTTCACGTCGCACTTGCACTAATAAAAAAAGTGTTTGAAGTTTGAACCAATAAAAGAAATCTATAGGCTTAAAATCTAGTTACAATAACACATCTGCAACTTCCTCTCACTTCGGACGAACCAATTACCGAAAGTTGACGATTAACACTGTCTTCTATACATCAGTCTGCCATCACCTGCATCACCATAGCATAAAATTCAACGTTCAGTACTCGATCATTTCATTGTTCAAACGAACAGATAACAGGATTGCCATGGTATTGCACAAGACTACCGTCCACGTAGGGTACGAATTATGCATCTGGCATGTAGAAATTTAGATCTGCGCACAGTGCTATCACTTGGATGAAGGTAGAGACACTGTTTGAAACAAAAGACCCACCTTATTGTGCCTCCACACTTGGATCTTCTTCGGTCCATTCCTAGTCGCAACTTGTGAAACGAGCTCCTTGACCCAACGAACCCAATAGATGACAAGCCACACTCAACATCCTCCCTGCAGAACCAAATTGGCACCATTTTAATTTCGTGGTCATGTCTATCATTTGCTTGAGACTTATAACATGATTATAGAAACCAAAAGAAAAAAAAATTATGCAAAAAGTTGTCCCTGTAGCACTACTGACCTCTGCGTGGTTTCGTAGCCTTTGTAGCCTGTGTCACCTTCTTCTTCGCCGACGCCGCCGGCGCAATTGTGGGACCAGAAACCGTCTCGTACCCTGAGGGCAACAGCACGGCGTCGATCCCCTGAACCGATATCCTCCCATCCGCGTAGATGTCCGGATCGAACAGGTGCGCCAACCCCTCGCCGGAACCAAACTTAACGGAGCCGTCGGCCTCCCTGGCCACCAGCTCATGCGGCACCCTCAGCGTATTGTAGCGCACCTTCCCGAATCGGCGCACGGCGTTGTACATGCTTTCCTCCGTCTGGTATTCGGGTAACAGGTGGTAGTACACAATGGCCTCCGGCGCCGCGGGCTCGCTAAGCTGCTCTGCCGTCAGCTTCCCGAAAGCTTCGTCGTTGGGCGCCAGCACCGTCAGGGCGTAACCCTCCGTGACCAGCCGCCCCATCTCCGACGCCAGGGACGTAAGGTTCACCAGCATGTCTGCCATTTCGTTGTACCCTCCGTAGGCCACGAGGGACTCGATGAAGTCCTTCACCTGCCTCGCCCCGTCGTACCGGCGTCCGTCCCAGCCTGGTGATGGCGCCGAAGCCGGCGCAGAACCGGGGGCCATATACTCGGCCTTGTGGCTCCGGGCCGCCGGCGTGGAGGTCCCGGAGGAGTGAAGCGGAGGCGGGTCTTTGTGCCGACGGGTGGGGCGGGGATCAAGCTCGGGCGCCCCCGTCGGAAAGACGGCCCCGACGTCAGTGAGGCTTCGCCGGCGGTTGAAATCGTCCTCGACGGATCGGGGGACGAGAACCCTATCGATGCCATGGATAACACCGTCCGAGCGGACGATGGCGTCCGGGTCGACGACGACGCCGAGGCCGACCCTCTTTGTAGCGCCCTTGGAGCGCCAGTCGGATGTCAAAACAACGCGGTTGCCAGCAAGTGTCTGGTGGTGGTTGCCGGAGTACGAGGAAGGCCACGAGTCGGAGGCGACGACGCGCGCCGGGAGGATATGACAGAGCAGGAGAGCCTGGAGGGAAGGCAGATTGGCCGGCTCCTGGAGAAAGCGCTTGAACTCGGGGTCGAGGCCGCGGTCGAGAGCGTCGTTGTGCGGGGCGAAGATGGTGACGTTGTGGCGGGCAACGGCGTCCTCCAGCCGCGGGAGAAGGAGGGCTTTCTCCACGAGCTCCGCCAGCTCCGTGTAGTGGGAGTCCAGCAGCGCCACCAGGACCGAGTTTGAGCTGATCTGCCCGGACGACGACAATGCCGATGGTATCCCGACGAGAGAACCCAAAAGGAAGGCGTGTAGGAGGAGGAGGAGGCGGCCGGAGGAAGCCATGGGTTTCCGGCGGGCCAAAGCGTTTGCTTCTGGCGAGCGCAAGCTTATAAACGGTGGACTCGATAAGCGTGGAACTAAATGGAGCTGCGCGTTCTTTATTTTTATTTCATCTTATTTTTCCCGCTTGTTTTTTTTCCCTAGGGGCGGCAAGTACACGTGGGTGATTCTTATTCGCAGTTCGGACCACAGTGGGTCCATTTGCCCTCGACAGGCGCCTCATGAGCTTGCTGGATTTCGTGATGCGTGGGTGGTGTTTTGACCGCGGTGATAAATACGCATGTACACAACGCATTCAGGGGTAAATGTCTACTTTGCCCTTGATCCTCGTCGTAATTTTGTGGTCATTGGCATCCGTCTGAGGGGGGGGCGTACAAAGAATTTTGCATCGATGCGTAATTATTTCATCGACTGCAACGGCCTGACAAGAACCAGCGAGGGCAGGTGGGTTTATTTATTCTCAAATGACGTGGCGTGCTGTTATCGGGCTAGATTCGTACTTGCTGTTCGGGAAGCCTAAGACGACATCTGCTATGGGAAGTACGGGTTGTAATGACAGTTGTACCCTTCGGGTCACAGCTGTCCACGCCCACGGGAACTGAGGGTAAGATGGGGATTTAGAGTGAGCACATCAGGAACCGGGGCGTCGGAGAGCTCATTGGCTTCCAATTCCATGGGTGTACAGTACAACGCATCCATGAGTCCCATGACATGAGCTGCTGCCATTCCGCTTCTTTACGTCTCATCCTCTATCTTTCTCTCTCTCTCTCTGTATATATATATATATATATATATATATTATTTAAGCTGCGTTTGGATTGAAATTTTTAAACATAAGTTATGTAAATTTTGCCAAACATGTGCAAAAGTTTTGATGAATCCCACGAGATTTGTTCCATCGAAGATCAAAATTCTACTTAGTTAAAAAATATTTCGGCAAACCATCAGAGCTTAAGTTTGAAAACTCATTCATCAAATTTTGGACATTTTTACCACACATAAACAACTTTTAGGTAGTGATTGTCTTCAAAATTTGAATCAGAACTTAATCCAAGTTTCGTAACTTTTACTAAATAGGTCACTTAATAAGTTCTGATCATGTGCTCCGAGTTCTTCAAATAAGAAAATTCAAAATTCTCATCGGAGGCGAGAAAAGTTCTAACCTCAAGCGAGAACCTCACAGTTTTTTTACTTTTTTTATTTTTCTTTCATTTTTTATTATATCTTAATTAAGAAGATATTAATAATTGTTAATTAATGGTAATATTTTTTATTAAAATATTATCATATTAACTAAAATAATAACCAATTATAAAATTTTATTTATTAATATAATATTATTTTGCTTAGAAAATAAATTCTCTAACTTAATATGAATATTTTTTATGATATTAATAACATAGGGTAAATAATAGATTATAATAATATTATTTTTCATAAATTATAATATTAACGTAAGTATTTTTATAAATTATAAAATATAATATTAAAATAAATATTTTTCATAAATAATTATTTTAACTAAATAAATAAATAATACTATAATTTACTATAATTTTATACTTAATAAAATAATAAATTATATCATTAGTTCTTATTTTTTATTTAAATACTTACTAAAACTTATTTATCAAATTAATCTTTCAAATTCTCGTCATCACATTTTTTCATCCAAATATCATATATAAACTTATCTATCAAATCAATTAATCCTCGAAACTAATGGGAACTCAAAAATTCCATGTCAAACATAATCTAAAATTTCAGATTGCTTGAAACTTTAACCAAATAGTCCATAGAACTCCCCCATCAAATTGGAGAACTTTGCAAAATTGAAGTTGTGAAGTTCTAGTTTAACCAAACATAGCCTCGGTGATTAAAGCTCAACAAGTTACCGACGCTAATAATTTCAAATTTGAATTTTGAAGTTCTTACTCTAATTAAAAAATAAATTATTATTAATTTATTTTTAAAAAAATATAAATTAGTCGAGAGCTAATAATTTCACCACAAGTCTGAACCAACAGGGCAACGCTCAACCTATTGGGAGGCCTAAAGAAAAAAATGCAATATTTATTTAAAGTTTATTTCAACTTTTTTTAAAAATAATTAAACTTCACAATCAAACTTTTGACAATAAGACATTAAGAATGTTAGAAAAAAATTTAAAAGACAAATTGGAATATGCAAGGTGAATATTTATTTTTCTATATTCAATAAATAAAGAATCAATTGGGAGAAAGAAAATGAGTTTTGCCATAAAATGAATTTGAATATTGTTGATCACCAAAAAAAAAATAAGAATATGACAATAAGATAGGAAAAAATATTGTTGAAATTAGTTAGATTTAAAAGCACGAGTTATCAAAGGTGAGAAAAATAAGATTAAATACTTGATTTATTATTAATATCTTAATATTATTAAATATTATGAGACCCTAAATTATAGGGGTCTAAAGCAACCGCTTGGGTTGCTTGACCTTGAGCCGGCCTGTGAACCAACACTTTAAAAAATCAACATTTTTTATAGATCATGCATATCGACAAGTACTTTATAAAGAATCAAAATAAGTGTGCGGTGGAATAAATCCTGACACGGCTGGGGGGATTATGAAATTTCAAACTCTATCATTAAGATCTTATATATACACATCTCATGAACCTTCAATCCCAAGCATATGACGTGCTGAAAACATTACCGACCCATTTGAATTAGCTATGATAGATAAATTAACGTGTCAATTTCTTAAACATCATTTAAAATATAACAAATTTTCGCTTGATACGAACTTACCGTACTTAAGTTATTTCGTGATATTTATTTTAGCCTATTCGTTTGATTTCATTCGTTTTTTTTCATTTATTATTTTTTTTTCTATTTTTGCACTTTCACGGACTATTTTTTTAATGTTTCAAAAATAATTAAATAATAATAAAACTAAAGGACTTCCTCTTTTTAATATTTTTCATTTTATATTATTTATAATATATATATATTATTTTGTTATTTCTAAATATTAAAAGGAACATATCTCATGGAGGGGTAATTTAGTTTTTTCATAAATCTGAAAAAATAAAAAGTAAAAACTTAAAATAATCAGATAAATTAAAGTGGAAATCATGGTGTAATTTATATACGTCCTATGATAAGTTTATATATTATGGTTAGACGTATAAAATTGTTATAGTTTAGTGAAAATTTTAAAAAATTAATCGTAGGATAAAATTGTTGATAAATGATTTAATAAATAAACTTAATTTTAAAATAACTAATTATGTATTTAATAATAAAAAATTATAAGATATTATTTTAATCAACTAATAATTTTTTTTAATATTATAAAATGAATAAAGATGTGAGAAATGTTATGTATATTTTAAGAGCAAAATAATATATTTATTGATCAAATTGATTAATTTTTTTCAAAAAAATGATGTCCCTGTCTTATTTTTTTCTTAAAAATTATTATTAATTCTCTTTTCTAATTACTAAATAGAAAGAAAATTGTAAAATTGTTTATAAGTTATTTTGACTGCCTTTTAGTCAAACAGACTTTAGAAAGATTAGGCCATGAAAAGAAATTTGTTCGAAAATCTCTCTCATAATTAAAAAAAAATTAACATTTTTTACATCATTTTCCTGAGCAAACGATAAAAAAAGGATTAATTTTTTAAACACCTTCACGTTCGTTCTTAATATATTAACTTATCGTAGCGCCCTAAACTATGCCACTATATTTATTTTAATCCATTTGTCATATTCCATTTATTTTTCCATTATTTTTATTTATTAAATAACTAATTTTTTCTTGACGTAGAAAAAAGTGAATATTTATTTCAAATGGTATGATAGCAAATTAATCATTTAATAAATCGAAAATAATGAGAAAGTTTACGAAATATGACATATGAATTAAAATAAAAATCACGACTTAATTTAGAAAAATATCATAATAAGTTTATATATTAAGATTAGACGCGAAAAATTATGATCGTTAAGAAAAATTTAAGGAATTAAAAAAATAAGATTCATCGTTGTCACATAAATCGAATTTAACGCCATTAAAAACATTGATGGCAAAAAGAAAACGAGATGGCGTTGGCAATTCGCTGCTAGGGACACCGACTCGATCGGTGTCTGTTTTTGCTGAGTTTTTAAATGTTATCCTTCCTTTTATTCTCTTTTTGGCTGCATGGTGATGACGCCTCTTGTTTTGCTTCGTACAGGAGCACGACGAGGGCCAGAAATGAGGTGTGTCGTTGTGAACTAACGAAAGGGTCCAAAGTTAATACACTGCGTAAGGTGTTGGTTCAATTACACAGCAACCAACACCTCAAATTTAAGTCTTTGCCAATGGAGGGTTGAGACAATCCAACAATTCTAAACACACCGAACCCCCCCCCCCCCCCCCCCCCCCCCCCCTAAAAAAAAAATTTGTACCCCGGCTCCGGAATGTATAAGAGGATGAAAACTCTATTGATGACTTAAATATATAATAGCATATAATCGACATCATCAATGATTTTTTAAAATATTAATAAAAAATAAAGAAAAATATGTGTAAAATTGTTTGACATGTGTGCGACACAAAAAGTGCACGACACACTTTTTAACCAGAAAGAAGAATGTGGTATAGTGATATATTCGAGTCGTTGATCGAAAAATCTCGTGTTATGAAAAATCATGTGTTTTTTATTTTTAAATTTATTTATTTTTGTACTAGACCTTGGACCTCTCTTTCTAATGACATAAAAAATTAAAATTTAACTAGGTTATATTTTTATTAAAATTTCAGCTACATTATATCATACCAATAAAATGGATGACGACATGAACTAGGATAATTGTGATACCTCGCTTCAACTCAAGACTTCCCAGCCAAGACCGGATATTAGACCTGGATTATTCCGCTCGACTCCAAGTTTGCTCCATTGACATCATTAGAAGAAGGATAGTCTTTAATCGCTATTTTCAGTCGGGTTAAAAATATTTCAAGGCACATAATAGATATTCAATTTTTTTTTGAAATGTTGCAAAAGAAGTTGAATCTTGATTGATAAAAAAAAAGATCAAACTCGAGTAAAGAAGTCCTGTTAGTACGGGCATTCGAAAGTCTACTTGCAAGTCCTATAAAAAAAATAGAATTATTTTCATAAATCTCTCTAAATTATCATAATATTTTACATTTAATTTTAAATTACGAATTTATTTTTTCAAATTTATAAATTATTATCACTTTTTTACTTTAATTCTTCCGTCAACTTTTGTAATATTTTTTGTTACTTTTATTTTTTTTACAAAAGACTAAATTATTTGTCATCATGTAATACATTAAATAACAAATAAAAAATAAAAAGAAGAAAAAAATTCCGACAAAGGTCAATCTGCATTGCCGACGAGGGGGAGGGAAAGCTTTCCCGAAATTTTCCCATTTTTTATATTTGTTATTTGACATGAATAATATACCGAAAGGTTTGGTTATTAATAAAGCGAAATGGCGTCGTATGATCCATGTAGTCGACCCCACCTAATGGGATAAGGCTTTGTTGTTGTTATTTGACATGTTATGCAGGAGGGGTAATTCAGTTTTTTCATAAATGAGAAAAATTAAAACTAAAAAAAATGTAACAGAAATGAATAAGAGGATTAAAATAAAAAGTCGTGATAGTTTAAAAATATGAAAAAATAAATTCGTAGTCGGAGATTAATGGAAATATCACGAGGGGAGGTTTATGAAAAAAAATAAAAAGTAAATGAATGCGTAAATTTTGCGGAAACAATTTATGATTCGAAAGATGAGTCACTATTCCGCATGGATTGCTCGTCAAACATGAAGGTCCCAAAAGCCCATATATGGGCCCATAAATCACATGAAGATTCCAACGGCAAGGGCAAGCACCCATAAATGGGCCGAAAGGCTCTCGGCCTATAGTACCAGCATCAATACCTTCCGAGTATGTCGAGCTGCGGCTAAATTAAATTTTTTGCTGTTATCGAGGAAAATAAATCCCGAGTATAACTTGTCGAACAAAATATCAGTCTACATTTAATTATATTTATAGAAGCTAAAATATATAAATTGTGACCTAATGTTACAAGAGTTTCGTGAGCCACCCACCTCTTTAAAATTGTATGGACGCTTCTATCTAGGCGCACGCGCACAGGATCCCAGATCGATGATTGGATGCAAGTATGACAATTCAACACTGTGTAGGCACGGTTCAGCCATGCGTTGGGCAAACGAGTTTTGCCCTTGACCTGATGGCTGATACCTCTCGGGGTTTGCCCTCTCATCAACCTTGTCACCCCCCTTCGAATGTGTAGTTGTCGAGTGTCCCCACCCTCGCTATCGCCCACCCTCATCATCATCCACATTTTCCGCCATCATTGTCAACACTCGGCCCTAGTCGATCTTCGCTCTCACGTGCTTGCTCGCCGCCGATCACCGTCGCAAGCCTACCGCTCGCCACAAGTGCGGGGGTGATGCTGCCCTCGACCTCCCTGCTCCCCACCCAGTAGTGTGCTCACTCGATGTTGACAGCCATCCACTCCGCAAGCCTATCACTCGCCTTGAATGCGAAGGCGACGCCGCCCTCGAGCGAGCACAAGAGGACATAGTGCTGAATCATCCTTATCCTTCGCTAAACCCCCTAATGGAGGAGGATCAACGTGAGACAGCAACCTAGGTACCCATGTTATAAGTACAAAATACGACGTTTCCAAAATAATCATGAACATATCTTCACATGCTGGGGAAAATATTTTGATCGCCAGATATTTTAATTATAGTTGTTAGTATTTATAAAACAACATGCATGGTTTAGTTTTCTCCAGTGGTGCTATAGGATAGTTATCTCCAAGTTATTGTTAATTATGATGACTGGGTTTGGGCCGTCATCCACTATCTTGTTCAATTGAGGAATTGAGGATACCACAAACTTTCATATAAAGCACTATATGATGACTGGGTTTGGACCGTCATCCACTATCTTGTTCATATAAAGCATTCTCGGCACAGAATCAAATAAAGACAATGTTCTTCAGCTCCCTACAAACACAATATTCTCACATTTTGCAATGATAAGTTTGGTAAAAAACAATTAAAAGAGGGCATTGTTCTTCCCATTGTTCCTGCACTAAACGAGGCCTAAATGTTTGTTGACGTCAATAGATTTTCTATCAACATAGTTATACAAAAGAAAGTTCAAAGAGAATTTTGCGGTAAATTGGATCCACTCATTGTTTTCATTGATTTCAATTGGAAATCTGTCGCACGGAAAAAGTGCATTGGCGTCAGCATTTTCTGCATTCTGTAATTGAGATCCAGAGTGCAAACATTGATCAGTTTTTAGGCAACGGCACCGTCTCAGCATTAGCAATTGAATTTGGTGCCTGCCAATGTAACGTAAGCATGAGATCAGAGAACCAAAAGCAAGTTCGTTCATACATGAGAAGTTTATATACAGTTCAACGAACTGCTTTCGTCTGAAATCAATAGGTTTAGCTGCGAAAAACTTCTGAATTCATCTAAATGTTAGCAACAAATCCCAAAATGGTGTAGAATGGAGATGCGCCATATGATTTTGTTGCAAGTCTAGTTAGTCTCAACTAAGATATGCCTACTGACATGAACTACTCTATTAAAATGATAATTAAAACCGAAAGGTTAAAAAGTGAAATGATGACATTTTTTTTCCATCTGAGCAATTTCAAAACCTTGAGAAAAGAATGTGTTTTCTTCAAATAAAACACTAATGACAAAAACTTCAAACAATGTACTTATGTACAACATTGTACATCCATCTGATCCAGATGTCACTGCAAAACTAAGGAGTACAAAAATTATCTAAGAGAACATTCGAGTTATATGGCAAATTGACATTAATGTGGAGAACATTGTCCTAACATCAGAGGGGTAAAAAGACAATGGACACTGGTTCTAGTTACCAGTAAAACGTGACTGATAGACTGAGTTGCAGTCTGTTCATCATCGAAACTAAGCACTGTTTTCTTAATCCTGTCACAACTTCCCAAAGTTACAAGAATGCTAATATAATAACACTTTTTCTAAGATAAGGTTGAAAATTTTTATGAGATTCTTTTAAAGACTTTGATGATCTTATTTATTCACATTTGCTCACATGTCCAAATGGAACAGTGAGATGCTGGTTTTTATACCATGATAGGCTAGCACCAACAATTCCTTATAAACTTTAACTTGATAAACTCAATGGCAGAAGGAAAAAAATTGTCTACCTGCAATGTCAAAACAGATGCCGCACAACCTTATATGATGTAATAAAATTAATTAGGGCCTGAAGTTGCAACAAAAGAAGTTGATGTAGAACCATCATTTGAATGACCAGCTCGATTTCGAGTTGGTCCTACAGCTGATTGAACCTCAGTATCTGATGATCCAGACGTAACAATTGTTCTCCTCTCCCTTGTGTCTAAACGCTCCATCATGCGTGATACAGTAGCTATTCCTGCATTGACTTCTTTCCTTACTTCAGAACCAATATCTGCTACAGAACTATTGCGGGAGAATAGCCGCTCCCTCCAGCCACGGGTACCCTTGGTGATGGAGTCTTTGTACCTAGTTTACAGAACAGCTTGGGTTACTTATTGGTAATTTCTTTTTTAACACGTCAAGATTAGAACATGAAGACTTTGGCACCTCAATGATACAGCATTAAGACGTGATTTCAGATTCTCTGCAAAGGACTGGAAGTCTGATGGTCCTGCTTTGTCTTGACCAATTGGGGTTGTTTGTCCTGCAGGGATCCTGTGTGCAAAGTGTTCAACATAATCATAGGTGAGTACCACATAACTGGCACAACTAACTCATTTCAACAAAAAATTTCCAAATAACGCACCTGCTGGCAGAAACAGTGGCCCTGCTTGCAGCACTGTTGTTTCCAGATATCAATAGAGGAGAATGATCAGCTTGCGCAGAGTTAGAATGAGATTCTTGATTTGGGGATTCAATTCCTACAGATAGAGGAGTTGATCGGCTAGCAGTAATAATACTAGGTAAAGATTCACTATGTCCTCTTTGAGCAGACGAGGCAGATACAGTATCAATATCAGGTGCATTTGGATGTGGTGGGAAAATCAGACACTGTTGCTGCCCATGTGATTCAGATCTATCACGTTGTCCTTCCCTTCTAGTCATGTGATGTGGTCTTCTCATGGCAGCAGGTGCTGCAAGATGGTGGATTATATACTCTTGAAGAACAGCATCAGGTAACTGTCAACATTCATAAATTATATCACCCATTTGTTTCAAAAAAGGTTTACTGCACATCCACATAATAATTAAGAAACCGAGGATAGAGCTACCAACATGTGGAAATTCCAAATCACCATGATCCGAATGATGAAAAATGGCTGCAGATTGAGTTTGGTTTAATCTAATGTTTCTCTCCTTGTCTACAGCCCCAAGTAGTTCTTGACTGCCAACCAGCATAAGAACCAATGAAAACATTTTTTTTTGTTTTGAGTGGAAAAACCAGTCTAAAATACTGAATACAAACAAAATAAATAGTGAATTTTGCAATGTATTCTTTGAACTAAGTGAACCTGCTTGGGTCCTTCAAACTTATGGGCTGCCAACACATGGGGCACTGGGAACTTCTCTGGCACCTGCAATCAAAAGAATGTCTAGAAGTATGACACACAAAATTATTCCAGAATTTATATCTTTTTCGCATCAAAGAGAAACCAAAAAGAATTAAACAGAAATTATAGCTATCTATACATACTTCTGATAGACATCATATTTACAATATGTTTAAATTGACAAACTCCCAGAAAGGATTTAAATGCCCAACTCAATGATTATGAAATGGTCAAAATAAGAAAACTAGAAAAGGGTAATTGTAAATTGTCACAACATGTGGAGAGAACAGGTAATCCACTAGGATAGAAGGGTGATAATATTATCTTGAATTGAAACAACAATAAAACCTTCAGAAGTTTAAACCAGTTCGGCAAAAAATATACAGCAAGTCATCTGTGATTGTAATTGTGACAAAGATATTACCACTCAAGGATGCATTGAAGATGATATTCATGCTTGCATGTAGTAACCTGAATAAGCAATAAAAAAGGAGAAATAATTAATCTACATGACTAAAATTGGTTATCAGTGGAGAAAGAAGTTTACTTAATCACATACAGTGGAAGGATCGTTATCGCAGAAGGCCTCCAAGCAAATGCTGCAAGCATCATCACATGAGTCTTGAATGCCTCCTTCCACAAAAGCAGCAGCCGACGATAAGAGGTTCTCCATCTTCTCCACTTCGTCCATTCTTCAACCTAAAAGTATAAGCATTCATCCACAATAATCGATTAGAAAAGCCTCTCTTATTTAGAGAAAAGAAAAGTCTTTCGTCCATTTATATCTCGGAGAAAACCCCAATATTTTACAAGAGGGCAGTTTGCACCCCACAAAGCCCAACTAGAAACAACCATCAACAAACAAAATTTATACGCAAAATCTATTCTTGAACCTTTAAACTAGAAGTTTCAATTAATTGGAAACAAAAACACATCGAAAAGGAACTTTTATACGTGACCAGAGGCTCTTGTTTTCGGTTACTGCAAAAGCTCATCTTTCGCCCAGGTGGCATTTGGAAGTTGTTCGTAAAATCAACCCGAATACAAACAATCACTAAGATGCAAACTTAGTCCCATCAAAATTCAGATAAACCCAACCGTCAGCAAATTCCCATTCCACAAAAAAGAGAAACCAGCGAAGAATCGAGAATTGTTCAGCGGAAACGACAAACAACAGAAACCAAGAGTTGCAGGCGTCGATTTTGAGTATTCACCCCAAAAAAAGGTAAAAAAATAAATCGAATTCGATCGAAGAAAAATACCGATCGGGAGCTGGGGAATCGGACAATGCTAATATCCGGAGACGGAGAGACGACTAACGCCGATGCCAAACTATTCCGCGATGGCGGGCGATCGAGGAAGAAACCCTAGCGAGAAGGAAAAATTTTGCTGCTCCTCTGCCCACCTTTTATTCCAAAGCACCGCCTGGATTTCAAAGTCCATAAATCCCAAAACTTTTGCAATAACTCGCGCGGACGAGTTTAGTTTAGATTAAAAGACTGGAAAGGCCAAGAGAGATAATAATACTATATATATAATAACAATAATATTAATATTACTACTACAAAAATTACAAAACCCTTATAAATAATTATATAATAACATAGTCATAAATAAATAAATAAACATAAAGATGGTGTTGTGGAAAGAAACGAGTCTGCCGCAGGAGGACGCGTTCCCACTTTTTGACCGGGGATTGGGGAAGGTGATGGGAAGATAAGAGGAAGAAAGGCAACACATTTGGTTGATTTCTTTTCCCCAATTTTGTTTTAATTTAATATATTCCCTAAACTAGATATATTTTCCTCGTTTAATAGACAGTTTATTTAAATTTTATTATTATTAGTAGTAGTATAATGAAATTTTCCAACGTTTTTATGTATGTTTTTTATTTAAAAAAACTTTACATTACTTTATGATTTTTTTAGAACCCTACAATTCATTAATAATATTTATAATAATAGATTAAATCTTTTTTATTATATTAATTGATATCAATCATTTAGTCATTTTAAGAGTTTGATGCACTTTTAAATTTACATAGAAAATCAAATCTAACATAAGCAGATAGTTTTACATTTAAAAATTAAAATAATCTCAGTCGTTCTGCTTTGGTTACTAGTCAAAAAGTGATTTAAGCACACAATAAATCCATGTTATATTATCACTACTGTAATAGATTTTTTAATGCATATTCACATAAATTTTATGTTAACTAGTTTTAAATATTCTATAATATGAAAAAATATATAATCTATTTATTTATTAGATCTCCATCAAGTGCTACGGATGTTTTTTTTTAATTTATAAATTATCTAGACTTTTTGGATAAAAAATTTCAATATTTTACCTCCATGTTTATTAATCGCTTTTGATTATTAGGCTTGTATGTCTGCTTTCTCTCAAATTTTTGTTAGCTACTTCCAATTATAATGAAAAAACATTGGTCTAATACGAAAGAAATTAATATCTGTATCAGTCAATCTACAAATTGATTGGTTTTTTTTATTCCGACCATATTTTCTAGATCCTAGATTAGTAATCTCTTGATTCTTGAACATGAAGATTAACATCAAAGAAAAATTTTTGAACCTCAGAATTAATGTAAAGGTAGCTTTCTTCTTTGTCACCTTTTATTGTGATGGACAACTGGTGCCCACTCAAATTAGTGCACTTAATTAGGTAGAGGTCGACGCCGTTCTCAAAGAACAAATTAACTTTCCTTTTTCTCAAAAGGAAATACTCAAGTCCTCTTTATGTCTAACTTTTCTCTCTCCAAATATTTGTACGTAAGTTGCATGGGAACTGAGAAAGTAACATGTCACAGGACTACGACTACAAGAGAGTTGACTCCTTCCAACTTATCGCCTACCAAGCCTTTTAATAATACCTTCCTTTTAGAACTTAGAAGGGTGTACAATGATTAGTGCTAATAATTTATCTTATGAGACTAGAATTATAGACTAGTAAATTTAGACGTCGAGTTTAGTTGGCTAACTAGTCTACCAAATCAGACTTTAATATGGCGTTTGCCTAAAATAAATTAAATACAACATGTAAATCCTTATTTTTTAAATCCAATTTGTTCTATTTTAAAAATTAGAATCACGTGAATATAAAAAATTCTTATTAGATCCTCTTATTGTCTGTGAGGGCGATCTTATCGAATTATTTGAGCTCGATGATGAGTCAATCTTTCAATTAGCGCTTAATTACGTCGCGTGAGTTGAATAATTGGTACAACTTTTTCAAACTGGAATCAGTTAATATGTGGTCAAGTCTTGGAGCACACACTTTATCTACAATCTTCCCCTGCATGGCATCTACCAATAAAATTTGGCTAATAAACAACACTTGTCTTCAAGTCTTGCCACATCAACAAATCTTCTCGAAAGAAATCTGGCATTTTAAAGAATTATTAACACATAATTAGTTTTTCCCGTAGTGTTTTATTAGAACTCGAATTCAAGAATTATTAACTCACAGATAGTTAGATTCAAATCAATTTTGTCAAATAATAATTTTTATGATCTTATCTCATATGCATATATGGGTGGCCAAGGATGGCAACCGTACTTACTGAAAAATATAATAATTTTTATTTGTCTTTCAGTGGGTGGAGTTTACGCTTCTGGCCACATATATTAGGGGATCGGTTCTTTGTGATTGACACCATTTCTTCATAAATTTAATTGTACCCTAGTTTGTAACTACGATCACTTTTTTTCTTTTCTTATTATCATACAAAAATTTAAATGTCATATTTTTTTAATATCATAAACTTAAATTTAATAAATTTAAAAATGTTATTTTAAAGTGTGCACTCACTCGGGATCACTCCCCAATCTGTTTGCTCGTGATCAAGCTTAAATGCATTTTGACATCACAATCGTTCAATTTAAGCTTGTGGTTGTTCATTGCCATTCAACCATATGGAGCATTATCAATTTAGGCCTCCTGCTACTTTGTTTTTATAAAAGGATCCATCCTTGTGCAGTGGTGGAGAAAAAAATATTTTGAGTGAATTCATATTCATATGTCTAATCTAAGAGGTCGTCTCTTTTCTTTCATAAATTTAAAAATTTTTATTTATGTATATATAAAGATATTAATTTTAGAATCTAAAAGTAATAAGAATCTTTATATTATGATATTAAAACATAAATAATAATTTATAATATTATTTATAACACTAGAGCTAGAAAGAGATAATGTGTACACTTTCTCTTGGACTATACTTAGCTAAAAAGTACGTTTCATTTTAATTGATTTACTAAAAAATAAATTTAACACTTAACAAATAATCTATGTGTAATATAAGATAGTAAACATAAATATTTAAAATATATGAACAAAACAATATTGCATTATTGTTTGTGCATATAAATTATATATATAATTATGAATCAAATGAGCATACATGATGTCATAACCACCTAATTATAAATTGATTAAAAGTAATATATAAATAAAAGAAAAAATTACACCAAATGCCCTCTAACTTTAACGTTTGCTCAACAACGTCCTCCAATTTTATGAATGTCCTCCATCTTTTAACTCATTTTCACCTGGTGCCCTCTTTACCTGTTATAGCTCTTCTTCCAGTCGTGGAGCTGACGTGACGCACATGTGGTACTGACACAACATAGTCTCCTCTCTCCACATTGACGTGATAATATTTAAAAAATAAAAATATTAATTAAAAAATAAAAATATCACGAGATTGCGGGGAAGGGGATCTGACCTCGCCGGCGCGCGGGACGCCGACGAGGAGGCAAATGGGGGGCGAACCCCCCCCCCCCCCCCCCCTTCAACACCGGCTACCTCCACCAGTGGTCTACTATTAAGGGGGTCCCCCCCCTCTCCTCACCGACGTCCCGTGTGCTAGTGAGGTGGATCCCCCCTCCCCACGACCGCGTAGCATATTTTTTTATTTTTTAAATAATATTTTTATTTTTTAATATTGTCATATCAGCGTGGTGAGAGGAAAATATGTTGTGTCAGCGCCACATGTGCGCCACGTCAGCTCCGTGATCGGAAGAAGAGCTATAACATGTAAAGATGACACCGGATGAAACGAGTTAAAAGACGGAATATATTCGTGTTACAAAGTGAAGTTGGAGAGCGTCGAAAGTGTTCAAGTTGGAGGGCATTTGATATAATTTTTTATAATTAAAATAAAAAATAGTAAAGCATAATGTCTAACGAGAAAGAACGAGTTGATTTGATGGAAATAGAGGACAAAAATATTATAAAAATTTATAAAATTTGGAAGACCAACTAATAAAATAAGTGGTAAAAAATATGGACTTTAATTAAGAAAAAATTGATTAAAGGAAATATGAAAATAAAAAAATATAATGTCTATAAGAGAGAGAAATAATTTAGTAGATAAAAGCATAAAATTAGTGTAAAAAAATTTGTTGGAATGAATTTTCGAACCTCGGTGCATCCACAAAGACTAAAGCGCAAAAATGTTGTTGCCCACCAAGCTAATAACAAACATGTTACTAGAGCATTGTATTTACTCGTAGGCACGGGAACCATATAGTTCCGCATTTGTCATGTGACTAATCCATGCTATGCTTAAGATTCCATATCTTTCATTTCTAATATTTCTACTTAATTTGTTTGTAATGGATTTTTCAAAGATATTCTTATGATAGCAAAATGGCACTTATGTGCACCGGTTGGATTGGGAATAAGACCTTGCCCAATTATTGTTCCCACCTCATTTATTACATGAGCAACAAAAAAAATATGGGCTTAACATGTTCATGCAGATAGAATGAATACTGTGCTCCCGGTGAATTAAGCTTGTTGGAGTATCTAACTGGTTAGAATATATAATTAATAGATAAGCATGCCCAGTAGTCATTCCAACTCTCATACTTATGATGTATTAAGAAAGTAGCTTAATTTATTTCTCAAGTCCGTATGTATCTAAGTATTTCTACTTACTACAAGCATTCTTATATAATATTAGTACATTTTCTATGATGACCAACCTTGACGTTCAATCCTCACAATAAGTAAAATACATATAACATTTTTTTTCCAAATTCAAATAGAAACATGATATGAAAAAGTGTAATCCAAAATAAAGTTAGTCATGAGATTTTAAAAAAAAATTCAATATGACTTATGTGCAAAATATAGGATGGTCAATATGGCCATTTGTACATATTGTTGTATACATTTCAAGATACTAATATCATACAATAAATGGGACAAATACCTAATTGAATGAATATGATAATGGATCACAAAATACCTAATTGAATGAATAGGATAGTGGATCACAAGGCTCGTCACCAAATATATCAAGTGATATATACGTCGATGAGTGAAAGTTCATAAATGACATGATGTTCAGGATGGTCATGTGCAACTCATTAGATCAAGACCTTGCACACCCAACCATGTACTCATAGGGCTCGCCATCAAATATATCAAGTGATATATACATTGATGAGTAAAAGTTCATAACATAGCATAATGATCACGACGGTCATGTGCTACTCACCAGATCAAGATGTTGCACACTCAACCATGTAACTCGATCGTATTGCACATCCAACCATGTAACTCGAAGTGCTTATATCGAGCCTAAGGATTGTCCATCATGCCCAATTATGATGGACATGCATTCGATGTCGGCCCATGTCATCATGCCCATTCGTGGAATATGAAATGCTCAATCACTTTGTCGCATGGGAGTATCTTGTCAAGTGTCATCACACACATGTGACATACGTTCGACTCTTGCAAACATTATTGTCAATCATTAGTGTTTTCCTGCAATGATGTATGATTACTCGTTAAGAACTAGACCGAGCTCACTAAATGACAACACGATTGACATCTCAATCATAATGACCAATGGGGACATATGGTAAACCCTTAATGTGATATTGTCAAAAGTTTTATCACCTACAAAAGAAAACTCTCTTTCCTACATAGAGCACCTCGAGCAATCGAAGCGACATGCAAGATCAAAGTTCAAAATTCGGAACACAAGTTGAAGGAAGAACTTTAGAGATAGAACTATAATCCTCCCATGAGGCCTCTTCAAGTGGAAGACCTTCCCACTGCACAAGTAGTTGGCGGATAAATTGTTCTTGGCGTTTAACAGTCCTCTTAGAAAGAATAGCCACAGGTTGATGAATAGGACCTTGAACATCACCAAGTGCAGGTAAATCCTGAGCTGGAGTAGAAGTGCCTAAAGCCAATTTGAGCTTAGATATATGAAATACAGGGTGAATATGAGATGTTGATGGTACAGTCAACTCATAGGCTACTGCTCCGATACATTTCGAGATAGGAAAAGGTCAATAAAATCTTTTACCCAGCTTATGTGATCTTCGTCCCACCAAAGAACCTTGTCGATATGGTTGTAACTTAACAAAGACTAAATCTCCAATATTGAATTCTTTATCAACTCTATGTTGATCAGCTAGTGATTTCATCCGAATTTGAGATTTAAGCAAATGAAGTTTGAGGATTTTCAATACCTCATCCCTATCCTTAAGATCAGCATCCACAGCTTCTACCTGTGCTTGATTACGTGTGTAGGCAGGAATCGTTGGTGGTTTCCTTCCATATACAATCTCAAAAGGAGTAATTTGCACACTAGATTGAAAAAGGTATTAAAAGAGTATTCTGCCCATGGAAAATACTTAACTCAATTATTAGGCTCGTCCATAACAAATCCTCTCAAATACTGTTGTAGACATCGATTAATCACTTCAGTCTGTCCATCTGATTGAGGATTATACGTTGTACTCATGCAGAGCTTGGTGTCACTCAACTTGAATAACTCCTTCCAGAAAGAACTTAAAAATATTGGGTTCCGATCTGATACAATAATCCTTGGAAATCCATGCAGTTTCACCACCATGTCCACAAATAAGGAAGCAACCTTTGGGGCTGTATAATGAGTAGGTAAGACCTCGAAGTGGCAATATTTAGAAAGTCGATCAACCACCACCAATATTACAGTATAACCTTTAGAATTTGGTAAAGATGTGACAAAGTCCATGGAAATGTCCTCCCATACTCCATCAGGTATAGGTAATGGCTGCAATAACCTTGCAGGACTAGAAGTACAATATTTGATTTGTTGGCAAATTAAACAATTTTGAACAAAGTTCATAACCATACCCTCCCAATAAAACTTAGAAGACAATCTTTTATAGGTTTTAAGAAATCCCAAATGTCCCCCAACAGGAGTATAATGGAATTCTTGAAGTAATAAAGGAACCATAGCTGAAGATGAAGGTAGAAAAATTCGATCATTCTTGTACAACAAACCACTTTTGTAAGATAATTCAGATAGAGAGGTCCCATTCTCTTTAACCTTTGATAGTAATCTCTGTAACTGATCATTATTAGCATACTCAGATTGTATTTGATCAATTACTTTAAAAACTGGCATGGAAAGGTCACAAAATTGACTTTCTGTTATGAACTGCCTAGATAAAGCATCTGCAATTTTATTCTCAATACTAGGTTTGTAAGAAATGGAATAATCATAACCAAATAATTTAGCTAGAAATTGTTGTTGTTTAGGCGTTTGAATCACCTGAGTCAAAATCTCCTTGAGACTTTTATGATTTGTCTTAATGACAAAATGATGCCCTAACAAATATTGCCGCCATTTTTTAACTGCCTCAATAATAGCAAACAACTCTCGTATATATACATAAGCTTTTTGCATTCGCGGGGTTTAGTTTCTTACTATAGTAGCAAATGGGGTGATTATCTTGTAATAAGATGGCACCAATGCTTGAACCCAAAGCATCTGTCTCTAATACAAAGGGTTTAGAAATCAGGAAGACGTAGGATAGGTGTTGAAATCAGGGCAGTCTTTAAAGTGTGAAAAGCAATGGTAGCATGATCATTCCAACTAAAGGAATCTTTTTGTAACAAATCAGTCAAAGGAGCAGCAATAGTGGCATACCCTTTTATAAAGCGTCGATAATAACCAAACAAACCCAAAAATGCTCGCAACTGCTTGGCAGAAGTTGGGGTAGCCCATTAGGTTCCACTCCCTTGCCAGAAACAACATGCCCCAAATAATCAATGTGAACTTTAGCAAAGTAACATTTATCTTTCTTTAGATAGAAAGTATTATCTTGCAGCAATTGTAGAGTAATTGATAAGTGTTCCATATGAGATTGCAAAACTGAACTGTAAATCAAAATGTCATCAAAAAATACAATAACAAACTTTCTAAGATATGGGGCAAAAAAGTCGATTCATTATTGCTTAAAGGTTGAAGGAGCATTAGTGAGACCAAAAGGCATAACTAAAAACTCATAATGGCCCTTATGAGTTCGAAAAGTTGTCTTGTAAACATCATTAGGATGCATCCTAATTTGATGATAACCAGCTCGTAAGTCCAATTTAGAAAAAAATGTGAGCTCCATAGAGTTCATCCAACAACTCATCAATGGTAGGTATGGGAAACCTATCCTTGATAGTTATAGAGTTTAAAGCTCTATAATCCACACAGAAATGCCAAGACTCATCTTTCTTTTTAACCAATAAGACTGGAGAGGAAAAGGGGCTAGTACTATGCTGAATAATTTATTGATTCAACATCTCCTTGACTAACTTCTCAATTTCTACCTTTGAAAATGTGGGTACCTATAAGATCGCACATTGATAGGTTGACTGCCTGGTAACAAATGAATTGGATGTTGAACATCCCTAAAAGGAGGTAATATGGTAGGCTCCTGAAAAATAGCTTCAAATTGAGTTAAAATTGCTTGCACTGCTTCCTCTGATGTAGACATCTCAGGGTAAATTATATGAATGGTCTCCCAATTTTGAATCGATTTCCAATTGGTCCCCCAATTTCAATTTATAATCAGAACATCCCTCATCTTTTATTTTCTTACACGATTAGTCATCTTGACCGGTGATAGTAGGTTTCCCGGTTGCCTTGCATACGTGACTAACACATCAGCCGTTTCTCTCTCATCCACGTCATTTAAGTCATCCACGTCATTTAACGCTTCAAATCAGGTAAATTACACGGACCATCCCCCAACTTTAAATCAATTTCTAAATAATTCTCCAACTTTGATATTATTGCACGATTCATCCACTTGACCGGTAAGAATAATCTCCCGATTATCTTACGACGTGGCATAATAAAATATAATAAAAAATTTAACTAGTTGACATCACATAATAAAAAATATTATAAAAATTTCAGGACGTGAACGAGCTGGCAAAGGAGGGGTGTCGGCCTCCCTTTGGAGAGCTGGCATAGGGGGCGCCGGCCCCCCTCTCCAAGCTCGCCCACTGACGAGCTTCGCATAAGGGACGCTAACGCTCCCTCGCGAGTTCGTCGGCGCTCCTATCATTTTTATTTTTTATAATCTCTCAACTTTGAATTATTTAGAGACGTAGATGAGCTCGCGATGAGGCGTTAGTGCCCCTTGTACGAAGCTCGCCAGTGGGCGAGCTTGGAGAGGGGGCCGGCGCTCCCTATGCCAGCTCACCAAAGGGTGAGCTTGGAGAGGGGGGGGGGGCCGACACC
Organism: Pontederia crassipes; assembly: GCA_030549335.1. Classification (NCBI taxonomy): domain Eukaryota; kingdom Viridiplantae; phylum Streptophyta; class Magnoliopsida; order Commelinales; family Pontederiaceae; genus Pontederia; species Pontederia crassipes. The sequence continues at coordinate 11,463,112 of CM060184.1, read as the reverse complement.
CCTCCTCTGCGAGCTCGTCTGCGTCCTGAAATTTTTATAATATTTTTTATGTAATGTCAGTTAGTTAAAAAGTTTTATTATATTTTATTATATCACGTCACAAGATAATCGAGAGACTATTTCTTATTGGTCAAGTGGATGAATCGTGCAATAATATCAAAGTTGAGGGACTATTTAGAAATTAATTCAAAGTTGAGGAACGATCCGTGTAATTTGCCTGGTTTGAAGTGTTAAAAGACGTGGATAATTTAAATGACGTGGATAAGAGAGAAATGGCTGACGTGTCGGCCACGTATGCAAGGCAACCTGGAAACCCACTATCACCGGTCAAGAGGACTAATCGTGCAAGAAAATAAAAGATGAGGGACGTTTTGGTTATAAATTAAAGTTGATGGACCAATTGGAAATCGACTCAAAGTTGGGGGACCATTCGTGTAATTTACCCGACATCTCAAGGTGTTCTTGTGGTTGAACAACTAATTGAAAACAAGACATCACTTCTTCTAGTTGAAATAGTCTTTTTAGTTGATGATGAGATATCGAAGATGGACACATATTCCCCTGGTCCGTTAAAACTACCATATGATTTTGCCATTCAAAAGTTATCGACAATCTAGAGTAATCCATAGTTACAGGTCCTAGCTTTTGCAGCCACCCAACACAACATCTTCCCCCTCTATAGGTAAGACATAAAAATCATCATTAAAAGTCAAGCCTTGGATATGAAAATCCACCCGAGCGCATAGTCCAGCACAATGCAATTTGTCACCATTACCAATCATCACACTAAAGTAGGAAGACGGAGTAATATGCAAACCCAATCTTGGCAGACTCTCAAACAAAATTATGCGTTGAACCACTATTGATCAATACAATAATAGGATGCCCAGAAATATATCCTAAGAGCCTCAAACTTTGAGGAACTGACACATCGAACAAGGCATGTAGACTAATTTCCATGGAATCCTATAAGATTTCTTGTTCAACTGCCTCTTCAATAACATTACTTTCCATTTCCTTAACAGTAGTAAAAACTTGGGTTCACATTTATGTCCTTTATGAAATTTGTCATCACAGTTATAACATAAACCTTTCTCCCTGCGAGCCAACATTTCAGTTGGAGATAGTTTTCGAACAGGTAAGGATGTAGCTGTAAACTTATTAGGAGCAATAGAAGAAACACCAGAATTTGTAGGTGCAATTGAGACAGGTAAAGGTTTAGAAAAAAAAGGAGAAGTAGAGTAGAGAGGTTTAGCATGTTGTTGTTTAGGGAATATAGAAACATCCAAGAACTTCTCTTCTTGAAGCTTAGCTAGCCCGATAGCTTGCATTGGAGATTTAGGTTGAAAAACCAGCAGTTCCCTATGAATGTGAGGCTTAAGATCAGATATAAAGCAAGATAACAAAAAAGATTCTGATAATCCATTCACACGATTTGATAGAGCTTCAAATCGGGCTTGATACTCCAGAACTGAACCAATTTGTGTCAATTTAGATAGAGCACCCTGATGGTCTTCAAACTCAGATGGCCCAAATCTGATTTCCAAGGATTTGATAAATTGAGGCCAAGAAACTATCTGCTTGTTTTGATACATCCACATGTACCATTGTAAGGCTGCCCCTTCGAATGCGAAAGAAACAATAGTAATTTTTTATTCCTGTGTGATGTTATAAAAGTCTAAAAATTGCTCAGCTTTAAAAATCCAGTCCAAAGGATCGTCTCCACAAAATTTTGGTATCTCTAACTTCACATTTTTCAATATTGCATCAAAGGAAGGATCAGCAGATAACGGAATCCTAGGCTCTTCATGTGTAGAGTTAGATGAACCGATATGATGAGAGGAATGGAGTTTCTGATATAGATCATCATATTTCAAATTAAGAACATTCATATTGTCATTAACATTCTGAAGTTGTTGCTCAATAAAGGTTTGCAATTTACCCATAATTTCTTCAATTCTTGACCATCTTGTACCCTCTGCCATGATGTACTTTGAAGGTTGAATCCGATGAAAACAAGAGCACCAAATTGTTAAGATCAGACACAAAGGTTGGCCTAATACTATAGAGATCCTTTAAAATATAAAGACAAATACCAAACTTATTAGGATTTGGTTCTTCTTCTTGCTGGGATTTTGCCCTAGTGCCCTTGACGGCAGCTGGTTCAAAAAATACAAAAAAAGACAACAGAGGCAGATTATGAAATAAATGAGAAGGAATGCAGTTGTGGTATTCGAGCTTTCAATCTCCTATGAGAAAATTATGTTTTTGCTCGAACCAAAGGCCAACCAGAAAGTGAAATCATTTCTTATTCCTTTACCTCACTTTATATCTTCCATTATTTCCTTATTTTGTCCAGTCTATCAAAAGATTGCCATCTTTGCCTTTTACAACTACAATTTTTATTACTTCCTATTACAGTTGATTCTCTTGCACCTTTCACTCCTATTTTCACTCATGTTGTTATATAATCTTCAAGATAAGATGGTTGTCTTCCCCTTCGTGCTTGTCTTTCTCTTTTTAACTCATGTTGCTCCTCTTTTTCTTCTTGGATTGTATCAGGCACTCTCCTACAAGAGTTGACCGCTTGAATGTCAATGGTGCAAGATTGACATTGAAAAGTTACTTTATTTATGGCCAATAGTGTCATTTGATCATTATTTTAGTAGAATAGTATGTTCAAAAAATATATAATAAATTGAAATTAATATAAACATACTTAATTGTATAAATAAATATAGAATATAAAACTAAAACTATTAAATTAGATATTCATAATGTGACAAGAACATATAAATTATATAAAAAAATTGGTCTAACAATAATTAAAAAATAATTATTTATAAATTAATTATATAAATAAAATTAATAAATAGAAATGAGCTTCACTAACCCCTATAATTTTTCGGATGGAGTCCTAATTTGAGAGAGTCGATTTTTCTTTATTAAAATAAATTTTAAATCATATTTGAAATTTTTAATTAATTTTTTTGAATCGAAAAAGTTTAATGCATTCCATTTTCCCTTGTTATCTTTATATATTTAGCTTTACTGATCAATTAAAATTCATTTATTTTAGGACTACAATTTTTCTTCAAGGTCCATCAGTAGACTGTAATATAGATAGATTATCTATTATTTTATTAAAAAAAATTTAGGGTCAATTACATTATATCATTTGATTGTAACTGATTACTAATAATTTTAATTATTTTGATAATCTTAATTATCTCACTAGTAATCTAGATAGGGACAGGAGGTGGCTTTCCAAATTATTAGTTTGTTGGAATGCATTTTGACGAAAACATTTATTTAATTATTTTTATTTTAAATATTTTATTAGTAAATAAATATCATTCAATTTTATCTTTTTTATTATTTGAAATATATATTTAATTTTATATTTTTATTTATTTATAATATATTTTATTAAAATTTGAATTATTTTTTAAGGTATTTTGATAATTTTTTCTCTATGTTTTGACTATTATGCATATTATTGGTACTTACCAAACATTGTAATGTAATATTATTGATAAGTTAAATAATAATAATATATTTAAATAGTGATCTAAATTATCGATTAATTAAATAGATAATGTGCCAAATGGCCCCTTAATACATGTTTAACTTAGCTCACAAATGTATTTGACAATTTATACAAGTGGTAATAGCATTTAAAGTCCTCGATTTTATTTAAAGAATAAATAGTTATGTTTTTTGAATAACAAGTGTAATAGCAACTTCAACCAAAAAAAGCTTTCATAGCAAAGATTAGTTTTAAGGTTTGTTAAGAAAAGTATTTCTATTTTCTATATTTAATTTGCTGTCCCTGAAATTACATTTAATTAAAATATCTTAATTATAATTATTCAAAATAAAAATATAGCTATTTCATAAAATATATTTTATATTATTTGCATAATTGTATTGGTTTAAATTTTTTATAATAATTATTTTTTATTCATTTATGGTATGTGGAAAAAGATATATCAAGGAGAGAAAATAAAATAAGAAATAGGAAAATAAGAAAGCTGATGATACTATTTGAAAAGTATAAATGTAATAAAGGTGAAGACATGGACAAATGGCGGCCCAACTCACAGTGTCGGCCCGAGTCTCGCTTGGTGACATCCTTTATGCCGGGTCGTCGAAAAATCATTTGGCTTCACCGTGGTCTAACAGATCAAAATAAGTTATTTAAATAATTTTATAATTATAATTTATGATTAGATTAATAATATATTTTTTAAATGAATTATATAATTTTTGAAGTATTTTGATAATAAAAAACTATCATCTAAAGTTAAATAAATTATATCCGTTCAATTAATTATATTTATTAAAATAGCTTAATCATGATCCAATAATCATGTTTACTATTTAATATATATTTTGAATTAATATATATTTATTTTATTAATTAATATAATAAATAAAATGAGTCTACATTTAGATCATCAATTTCAATATTAATATACATAACATTTACTACTCAAGAAAAATTTTGGAATACTTTCATTTTTCTTATATATTATAAAAATATTGTGTCACTAAGAAAAATATGGAAATATTTTATTTCTTATATATAATTTTAAAAATATTTCTTGATTTCGGCATTGTAGGGCCTTACCCTGTGTTAGAGGGGGCCCTTCCAGAAATTCTCGATGGCACCGGGTCAAGCCCAGGCCAAAGAGGGGGTTTGGAAATAGTTTTCAACCAGCAATTGACGCGCCTCGGTTATTACCTCACTAGCTGCGTCATTGCCCCAAGCGCAAAGATGCCTTACTCAGGAGCAATGCCGCCTGCTTTTGTATCCCCTTCGAAAGCTCCCATTTCGTTGTATTTGGCATGTGGGACTAAACTTCCAAGCGTAAAACGTCTTTGTAAATTGTAGTGCCAGAAGACCCAGAACGTCTTTGCAACCTACCATTTCCCTTTTTATGGTCCATCGGTTACAATTGAGGACACGTGTTTTCTTAATATCCTAATATAGTATGCTTAATTAATAGCAAATAACAATTAATAATTAGCAATTAACTTCTAACAAACCAATCAATCAACAAAGTACGAACAGAACGTATTCGTTAAATTTAAGGATGTAAATGACATGTCTAAGCTTAGTATATCGATTATATATTATTTCTAATAATTTTTAATTAGTGTATAACGAATTAAATCTTTTATCATCTTAAAATATGCTAATTATTATTTATAATAATATATTATTATTTAATTAAATATTTCAACACTTTTGGGGGATCGATAATTTATAAACATAATAGGGCTATTTCTCATATGATTTATTATTTTTAATCATTGTTAAAATAAATATTTCTAGCATTGATTCTTATTCTGTTAAAAAAAACTGATGGATTCGTTTAAGTAATTTTCGTCATACAGCATATAACATATAAAAAATTTATAAACATACATCACATCTTTGTTGCATCAATATATATTGTTCTATTTATGGTTATATTATCAAAATAATATATAATGTTTTATTTATCTTACAATTGGGATGCATAGTGTTGTAAAATCCAAATCGGACCGACCGGGATCTGGGTCTTCAAACGGTTCGTGAATCACTATAGAATCGAAAGATTGATTGACCGCTTGATCGGGTGGTTTTGTTCGTGACCCAACATTAAAAAAATATGAACTGGAGCTGAGTTTTGAACTAGAGACTAACGACTATTAGAAATGGTACAACTAACCACTGGGCCCAAAACTTTTGTATTAAAACGATTTTCTTTGTTTGGCATCAAGGGCATATTTTAAAAAATATGTAAAAGAAATTTATCCTCTATAAAAATAATAATATTAAATTTATTTATTTTATTTAGATGTACTTTGTCTTGACTAATATTAATAATTACATCCATAAGTTATGAGATTATATATTAATTTATATATTCAATATCAAAATAAAAAATGTCTGAACCATTCTTTGGTTCTTTTATTTATTAAAAATATGTTGATAATATTATTATACTTTGATATGTTTATTTATATTTATTAAGATTTTTCGAGTCGATGTTCAGTCCGAGTTTTACAACATTGTGATGCATTCTAAATCATTCATAACTTCAATTTAAAATCAAATAAAACAAGAGATTTGTGCTATATATTTCTTTTTTCTTTACAATGTTTAAAATCAAGATTTGTGTTATATATATGAGGAATATTAGTGTGCTACCACGTTAATTGATACCACCATGTGATTGTGCGATCTGAGCCATCCAATTAATTCGGGCATGCATCAATAAACATGATGATACTACATCAGTTACTACATCTTTTCATGCACATCAAGGAGATCACCAGGGCGATGGTCGTGGTCCCCGCCCTCAATGCCATCCGATTGTGACGGTCGTGAGGTGCACGGGGCAAAGAAGCTAATGAAGCTAGAGGAGGAAGAAGCCAATGATAGCACTTTGTCGTTCGGCCGATGAGGCAGAGGAAGAAGAAGAATGTGATGTCGTGTTAAAGGTTCAGGAGGCGGTGATCATCTATCATGCCCGGACTATAGGGACAACATCGTCGCTGACGAGCTCCTCCAAGAACAACCCATATGGGGATCAAGAGATCACCTCATTCTTAGTGCAGCAAAGGCATCTCGGATCCCATAAATTAATATTGGAGGTTAATATTTTCAACATATGAATTATTTAATTATAATATTGAATCATAGCATTAGTTTGCACAATGTCATCCCACATTAACAAGGACATAATTTGCACTCTAATGTCCAGCGATGATCAATTTACCTCAATGATGAGTAAAGAAGAAGAAAGGTAAAAACTTTACCACTTGATTCATTATTTCATACAACTTATTTATTCACACAAAATAAAATATTACATATTTCACGAGTACTTCACATCTTGTACGGTACCCACGATATTGAAAAATATACTAATAACATTGAATACTAGATAAGAATCATGAACAATCTGGCTCGTCTTTGTATTCATCCCTATAGGTTAACTCTGTATTCATCCTGTAATATTCCAAATATAATTCGTATATCATTATATGTTGTAATATTATAACTTATGATTGATGAACGATGTGATATATGTGTGTTCATTCTAATGTCACTCATCAATTTTTTAAAATTTTATTCAATTTAAATAAAGTATTAAGATATAATTAATAGACATTCTATGCTAAAGCATATACTCATATTATTAAGTATGCATATAGTTGTTAACATGTAGATTAAATCTCAAGAACCAATCAAATGTTGCCAAGTGGCATCTAGGAAAAGAATCTATAAAAATATTCAATATAGAAAATGTATGAATAAATTATTAGGTTATATTATCATAATATATACTTGATAATGAATAATTACTGCTCATTAATAAGTTATTTTGAATGTCAAAATTGTATTGGATAAAAAGTTGCTCACATGCAAGCTGCCAGCAAGTTAGCAGTTTGTCACCTCATGCTTAGCTGATTTTTTCATCCGCCTTTATCATGTGATAAAAATATGAAAAAAAAAATCCTCCTGTCTCCATTACATCTTTAGAAATTTCACCTAAATTATAAGATCTTGATCCTTTCTGTAGAGGGCGGAAGAAATTCTATAACACCGATCACTCAAGGTGGCAATTCTAACCCTAAGCTCGAGATCCGTTTCATAATAATCATTTATTCATCAAGTCTTCTTCAAAACTTATGAAATTTACATTAATTGATCTTCTCTGAGTCTACTTTCATTGAGCTATGGAATCAAGTAATATGATTTCTATAGAGAAAGTTATGCTCTTATCTTTAAGGTACTATCACTTTGTTAGCTGAAATTGCTATCCGAATTTGTAAATTATGTATTAAATTCAATATGTCGTGTAATTATTTGATAATTTAGGGTATTATAAACATTGATGTTAGGTTTCTCAATTGGAATCACTCTAAAATTTTATGTGTACCGAAAGTTATAAATATTTTATCAAATATTATTCAGTCTGTCAGGATGGAATTTAGGACAGATTATGCTAGTATTGGTTAAATTTATTGTGCTCAATACAAATAGATATAAATTCAAATAATTTTATGAATTGCACCATAGAATTTCTACTATTTGGGAAAATTAAAAGTACCAGAACAGGGAATGATTAATATTTTATTTAAATCATAAAAGTGAGGTCACTCAATCTATTGTAACATAGAAATAAGATAAAAGTTAGGCTGAATGTTAATTTTTTTGTGAACAAACAATAATGAAATAAGATCTAAAACTTTAATATATTAATATATTGGCAACCAGGAAGTAAGCAAAATTGGAATGAATAAATTTGGTTATCAATTCAAACTACGAATTTTCTTTTATTATATATACAATCTGTCTTAATAGTAGGCGAACTCTTGTGATAAATAGTTACTCAAGTTATGAGAGTAAATATTTAAGGGTCATGTGCCTCTTCAATTAATTATGTTTCATGTGTGATAGATTTGTGTTCAGATCATAGAAATGATGTGTTCCTATTATTATTGTATAGGAATAGAAGAGTAAAGTAGTGAAAAAAGAAAGGAAAAATCTTTTGGTAGCTCTTATAGGTAAGTTGATTTCTCCTACTCTATATTTTCACCCATTTTGAATTTGGTGTGACATCGATTGTTATATGTATTAAGATGTTTTGGATAGATTATGAATTAATTTTAAGAAATGCAATTATAAAAAGTATATATGAAGATTGTATAATTGCACATTTGAAAAGCATATGTGATATGATATGAATGGATTACGAGAAGTGCAATCTTGTTCCGTTTGAAATGATATTCGATATGATTCATCTTTTGATATTGAGACATAATTGTTATATGATGAATCATGAATCAACATCTGCCTACATTGCATGTTTGATGATTGGAGCTAAGTGCTACATCGCTGATCACGATGAAAGCCGCCTCTAGAGTCCAATCCATCATTTCGTTCCCCAATAATGTGATGAGATATGCTGGAGCTAAGTGCCATGCGGAGATAAGTGCCACATCGTGAGTATTCGCGATGGAGGCCATCTCTAGAATTCGTAGGGGCTACCCTAGAGTTCACCTATCGTTGTATGATTTGTTCCCCGAAAGAAATGAGATAGAATGGAACTAAGTGCTACATCGCTGATAACGATGTGAGCCACCTCTAGAGTCGACCTACCGACCACTGGCTAGTTGGTGATCCGTGCATACATATGCATACACACATGTTTGATATGGTTAAATGACAATGATTGTGAATTGAGTGGGATGATTTCGATTGGAATGTTATATATATATATTTATTAAATATATGAAAATATTGATTTTGATATTATGATTAATGTTTGTATTTTTATGTCTCTCCGAATTTATTAGATGGTAACACATAGCTTATGAGTTATCAATTTACTGAGCTATTTTGCTCATAATGTTATTTCTAATATTTTTCAAATTCATATAGCTCATTGGAGATCATGCTAGTCGTAAAAGAATTCTATAACATCCTTGGTGGTATGATAAGAGGATTTGTGTCTCTCGTATCTTTCTATTAAGATGTCGAGAGAGCTAGTCGTACTTATTACTTATGTCAAAATAAGTTGTATTTAAAATAAAGTCATTTTGTCAAATGTACGATGTATCAGTTTGGTCTGAAATGATCACATATTATGTAATTTATTTAATGATATATTTTTACTCTTATGTATAAAAGAAGATTAAATTACATCACATTTTTGCACTTATTTTATAATTTTATTTAATCGTCCGTAATGAGTCGCGAACTCTGATTTAACTCGTAGGTTCAATTGGGGTCGTGACACATCCTATTCATCTTTGCAGAGAAAAAATTTCACCAAATACCCTTAAACTTTGACATTTTTCAGTGTACTTCTCACTTTACTTTGTAACAAGATTGCCCTCCAACTTTTAACTCATTTCACGAAATGCTCCTTTCACCGCTGAATGTTTGTTCTCCGGTTGCCCAACTGACATGGTGGCGTTCTCTCTTCACCATGCAGAAAATCGTACGACGTGGCACTGCCACGCAGATTGTCATCCACATAAGCAAAATATTAAAAAATATAAATAATATTAAATAAAACTATAATAATAAAAAATAAAAATGCCCCCTCCTCTCTCTCTCGCTCTGATCACTGATGTCTTCACCGGTAAAGAGGTGAGGTTGCCTCAGCGCTGACGATCGGAGGGAGAAGATGAGGGGGTGGCTGCCCCCACCCCTCTCCTCTTCAGCCACGGAGAGGAGATGGGGGAAGGGGTGGTGACACGAAATGGGAGGGGGCGACAGTCCCCCTTCTCACGTCGTTGGCGCGTGACGCGAAAGGGGAGGGGGCATCGCACCATCATCGCTTCGTCGATGCGCGATGCACGAAAGGGGTGTGACATCCCCTTTCTCGCTCGGCGCATGATGTGAAAGGGGAGGGGGCGTCGTCCCTTCCTTCTCGCTTCGTTGGCATGCGAAAGTGGGGGGAGCGATGGCCCCCCTTCTTGCGTCACCGATGCATGACGCGAAGGGGGGGCGTCGCCCCCCTTCTCACTTCACCAGCGCGCGACGTGAAAGGGGGCATGATGCTCCCCTTTTGCATCGTCGATGTGCGATGCGAAGAGGGTGCATCTCCCCGAGGGGGCAAGGGGAGGGGGCGCTTCCCCCTCCTTCTTTGCACGCATTACAAGGGTCTCCCCCTCTCTTCTTCGACGTTGTAGAAAAGAGGGGTGGGGTGGATGCCCCTTGCGTCGAGAGTCAGGAGAGGAGGAGGGGGCAACCCCTCATTGTTTTTTATTTTTTTAAAAACTTTTATTATTATTTTAACATGTATTAGACATGTGGAGGAGAGAGAAATACCACATAGGATGATTGACTAGGTGGAGGAGAGAGAAAATCATGATGTAAATGCCATGTCTATAGATCAATCGGAAAATTGCCTATTGCAGGTGAAAATGGTAGTCGGTGAAATCAATGAAAAGATGGAAGGTAATCTTGTTACAAAATAAAGTTAGAGGATAGCTTTGGGAATGTGCCCAAAGTTATAAGGTATTTGACGTAATTTTACCTCTTCGCGGATGGGTTTGATCATTATTATTAACAATAATAAATTTTGAATGGAAACAATCACAATTCATAAGTTGGGTAGCTCACTCTTTGCTCAACAACCAACATTATATTTTATTATGTGACCTTTAATAATATATGTCTAATTTCTTTTCATATATTAATATCACCTCAAATAAATTACATAAATTGTGTAAGCATATATCCTTTTACAATTGGTCAAAATAGATAAAGCTTAAAGTTGAATTGTAGGGCTTACCCTTTGTTAGAGGGGGCCCTTCCAAAAATTCTCGATGGCACCGGGTCAAGCTCAAACCAAAGAGGGGGCTTGAAATAGTTTTCAACCAACAATTGACGCGCCTAGATTATTACCTCACTAGATGTGTCATTCCCACAAGTGCAAATATGCCTTCCACTAAGGTGATGCCACTTGCTTTTTTATCTTCCTTGAAAGCTTTCGTTACGTTCTATTTTACATGTTGGGACTAAATGTTTATCAATTGTGCTTTAATTTCTTTGCATGCACTAATACATATGAAGAGTACAGAAATGTAAACATGCTTCATGCATTCACTAGTATTATAAAAGGATTTATTTCCGATTCATGCCAAGGATATTGTGAGAATGGTAGGAGGGGTTAAATTATAAATATAAAATATTACTTTTTAAGAGAAAAATATACAAATTTATCATTGATGTAGCCATTTTCGATTCTTGTGAGTCAGCGATGTTTGGTTCAGTTCTTTTTTTTAGTTGAGAGTGTAATACATATTAATGTAAATTAGAACCAAATTTGTGATGATGTACCAACATATGACTAGCACTTTGGTTAGAAGGAAAAACTTTTGTGCCTATCCTATTCTTCTTTTTGTTAGCTGCAAAATCAAACATAAAAAGACTTCTTTTTAACTAATGTTGACTCCACTTTTACTAGGAAGCACTAATATAAAATCCAACTTTACCTATATACCTAAAGGGATGGTTCTTCCTTAATTTCTAATTGGTAGTGGCATTGGTAAAATGAGTTGAGGGTTCATATATAAGCATGGTTGTTTTCTAAAAATATCATGTTGCGAGTTTAGATTACAAATCAGTTTTGGGGTGACTTAAAACTAATGTTGTCAAACTCGACCCGACCGATCGGACCGGTGGGACCGGTGTCCGAGGCCTAAAATGGACCAATGTTCGGGGCCTAAAATGGCCCGTGGATCGGTTGAAACCCCAGGAAGGGTTTGACCCACTTTGACCATGTCAAACCCGGTCAAAACCTGGGTTCAACCGGTTGACCCAGCGAGTTTAACCGACCCAGCTAGGTCAATTGCTTAAATGAAAAAAATTAAAAATTAAAAATATTAAAACATTTAGACATATTATATTTTTTTTCTTGAAATTTATATTTTAATTTCCTCTTGTCACATATATAAGTTTTTTTTACTAATTTTTATTTATAATTACATCACAAGAATTTGTTTATTTATGTTGATGACTTAATTTATGTTACTTTATTATATTATTTAATCTAAATTATTTTATTTTAATTTATTATACTATATTTTATATTTTTGTTAAATAAGATATTATATATTAACAAGATTTTAACAACTCTTTAACATAATTTATTCTTTTATTAATTTATATTATCCGGTCCGACCATCCGGTTCGACCCGGTCCAATCGGTCCGACCTAACCCGTTGATCAATCCGGGTCAAATGGCCAGGCCGGGTCTCATAACATTGCTTAAAACATCATATTTTTCAGAAAGTAAAATCTTAACTTATATATTAACTCAATTATAATAGAAATTTTATAATTCAGCACAATACTCGATCTTCCGCGATCTAATAGACTATATCCAGCGAGAATAATTATTAGTCTAGGATTTACAAATTCATTCATCTTAGTTTTTTATTGATCAAGGGGTCTATTCATCATTAGTGATAACTGAAATTTAGGAACTAAGATAGTTCGATTTAATCAGCGCATAAATCGTTACTTCGTATGATCTTAATCCGTCTTGAGAATTAACATCTGAATCTTTTTGTTAAAAATTCAATCTTTTCTGTTTCATGAGTCGACCTTACTTTTAATCATCCAAAATCCTTAAGGCTCTTCACCACTTACTTTTAATTATCAATACGTTAATTTTATGCAACTTTTATATGTGTTTTAAACACAAAACTTGTTGATTTAGATAGTTCTTCTTGGGTTCGACACTTTTTACTCTTTTCATTATATTACTTTAATGATTAGTGCACTTGCTAATAGATTTATTTTACTACAACTTTTTATGCATCAATAATAATAATAATAATAATAATAATAATAATAATAATATAAAACACAATGAAAGACTTCACTAATATATAAATCTCACGGCATCGTTTCTAGCCCATGGGCCACATGGATTCTACATCATTAGATCCGATAAGGGTTTGACATAATACATCAACATAAGAGAGTTCGCAAAATAGTTTACAACTCAAGGCATATAAGTCATACATACATGAACATCATATGAAAGCCAATATAGGATAACTGGGTCGTCAGCTTGACCATTACATGTGTAATCGTCATCATGAACCCTCCATCGCCGAGCCTAAGCCTCATCCATATCTATACAGATCCAACGGGTACAATAAATTTTTTTCATTAGAGTATATTTAAGCTCATGCATGCTATGCTCTTATAACATAATTTCTACATGTCATGACATTATGCATTGCAACATAATCATAATTAGAAAACATGCAAGCTATGAACTATAAATGCACTCTACATGACATGGAAACAATCACGATAGGATCATCATATAACATAGTTAAACAATGTTGTGTCTTTAACATCTTCATTTATAACAATATATGACAAGAGAACATACATCATTTGCATACTTTGGATGCATAACATTTTATCTTCTTCTTTATATCCTAAGTCATTTAATCTTAGTCAACTTGTGTGACTTCATCATATTTTCATTTTCTACTTTTAAATTAAATATATTATTATCTTGATGATTGAAAAGAAACTCGTGGATAAGTTATGACTAGATAAGTAGCGATATTTTTGTCCCAATTGAAAACTTTACCCCCACTTTAGGGTAGGCTTCGTTTCCCAAGAACCTTTTTTTGCTTAAGTTAGCTATTGTAGGCTTCATTCCCCTCAAATGATAACAAGTATTGTTCATCAATCCGACTTTTATTTTCAATCATCAACGCATACAATCATTTAATACATATTGTCTCTTTTAAACATATTAAGTTTTCATGCATTTCGTGCCTAAGTGTGCGCAAAACATCATTCAATCATTAATAATACCCTAATTGGTAGTTTAATGGCATAAAAATCCCTTATCGATTACATTAGGTACTTAAGTAGTAATATTTGGCCCCTACAATTCCATGTCGAGCTACGAGCATGAAATGTTTGCTATGACTTGGCCGTAGCGACGCGGCATAAGCATGTTTTTCTTAACACTCGCACTATAGTTTAAATTCGTGTGGTTCAGGATTGCCCACTCCACCCCCTCTTTATAACAACCTAGGAATGTTCGAGAGTGGATTTAGAGGTGTCTCTGACTTCCCCACTAATGAGAGGTTCATTAGGCTCTGGTAATGTATTATATCCCGAAATAACCTAACCGATTTTGAGACTTTAAGCTAGGCCCCTCCCTGCTTATCGTCTTGGGACTTGAGTGGAAGCAATGCGGTCTCACCATACCCATTAAGCAGAATGACCTATTTATGGACTTAGCCATTTCATGGGATGCAAAAATAGTCTCACGGCTATGAATTGACATTTCACAGGTCGCGAACTCCTTTTCATGGTTGTGATGCTACGAGTTCACTCCTATCACGGTTCGTGATTATGTAATAGAAGTAATTCGACATGTCTCAACCCATTATAGAAGCATAACCGTCGTGATCTTGAGAGGGTTTTTAGCGCCTTATAAAACACATGTTTACACTCTTCATCTCACGACCCATTGCATTAAGTAACGGGTCAAATTACGTCCCACTACATATGTTTGGCATAAATTGTAATCTACTAGGTCACAACCCATTACAAGTGGGTAATGGCACTAAGAAGGAAATCGAACGTCCTATGCCACATCACAACAATGTAACCATGGCATCATAATATGTCACGACTATGACCACCATGTCATGGTCCATGAGATGTTAGATGATGAGTTTAGGTTCTATTTCTCTAGGTAAGCATGGCATTCCTCCATTTTCATCTTTTATCTTTGTTACATAAAATTGATCTCAAATTGTCAAATAGGTGAGTGAAGAAAAAGGTGCGATGAGAGTCTCGCCCTAACCGGCCGATGGCGGGCTCCGGCGACCTTCTTCCTGTCCTGACCTCCGACTTTTCCTTCCTTCCACAGCTCCCTGATTCCCATCTCCACTCAGATCTCCACCGCTCTCTGATCCCCATCTCCACTCCGATCCTCCTCAAAAAACTAGATCTGGATCCAGAACAAATGTCCCGCCAGCTTTCTCCTCTTCTCGGAGACCCACTACCACCACCCCCGCCTCCAACCAAGTGGCTCCGCCTTCTTGGGCGGCCGTCGTTCAGCGCCACACTCCTCCTAACAGCCATCGTCGGACCATGCCACCACTTTCGACTCCATCGGCCCCCTCTCCACGTCAACTCCGACAACTCATGGAAGACATCTCGACTACTGTTACAATTCCTAGCTCGGAGACTGAGCAGCGTGCGACAGACATTCAGCGTAGCCTCCTCTGCCGCTTTGTTAGTCCTCATGTGGAGACGATTTGCCTTCAATCGGAATTGCCGGCATTGTGGAACCTTCAGAGTCATAAGCATGTGATCTATCTGGGTAACAATTACTATATCTGTTATTTTGATGATCTTGATGAACGTTTATAGGTGCTTTCGCAGAGTCCCTAGAACTTCAAGGGCCACATACTTCATTTGGCGGCAGCGAAGCCCCTCTTCTGGCCTATGGACGATGCTCCGACAGCGTTCCCGACTTGGATCCAACTCCCAGGGCTTGCTTATGAGATGATCAATCGAGAGTCCCTGGTCCGGATTGCGGCTACATTTGGTACCCCTCTCGTTGTGGATGAGCAATCGTTAACAATCGGCATGGCTAGGGCTTGTGTCGAACTCTCTTACTCTGGTCCTCTCAAGCAGGGAGTTTGGATCTTAAACCCCGACGGTACTAAAGTTTTCTAGCGTGTTCTCTATGAAAAATTGCCTCTCTTTTGTTTCAAGTGTGGACATGTCGGCCACCGATTGAAATCTTGCACTCAGTCGTCGTCATTGCCAGAGCAGGTGCTCCTCTTTGGCCCCTAGCTTCGGGCACCGCCGCCACACCATGGATCAGGCCATGAACCGGGGTGGACCGGACGATGACAGGGCCAGTTCGACCGTCGAACCGCCCCTTGCCGAAGGATCTCAATCGCTCCTCTGACGCAATCAACCTAGCTATGCCAGCCAACGGTCGGATCGTCTCCTTAAACTCTAATGGTCTGATTAACAACGTCTCTTTACCTCTCTCCCAGGATGTGAACACATGTACCCTAGGCGTCGAGAATCACGGATTGCTGACCTGTCCATCGTCACTACGCCCTAAGTCTGGAGATGTGCTTTCTATGCCACCTCATGAGTCAGACACCTCTGGATCGTTGACGTGTGCTGCTCGGATTCAACCATGTGCCCCACTCATATCATCCGTTAATCCAACGACCTCAATGTCCAATATGCTCTCAACTCCACACCATTACAGGGTAAAACCCTAACCTTCAACCTTCCGCCGTCTTCAGAGTCCCTCCCTCTCTCGACCCCGGCCTTAGCTCCTTTACCGCCTCCACATTACACCAAATCACCATCCTTCATTCTGGGGCCCCTCGGAACATCCTCACCTCCATCTATGCCGACCACTGGATGCGATCACGGCACCTTAATGGATCATGTGAAAGCTATATTTGAAGTTGCTGGCCGTGGTTCTCCCCCGAGACCATCATCATTGGCGGACTCTTCACAGGTGGACTCGGAGGCAGAGCTTGAAGACCTGGACCTCGTCCCCTATCGCGCACGGTGCAAAAGAAATAAAGGATGCACACATTGAAGGCGGTGCCCGCATTAGAACAAAAAAGGAAACAGAAAGGAGGAAAGGCTCCTCTGGTGAAAGGTAATGTAAAAAAATCTAGTATTACATCAGGCACTAATACTGCTCACTTGGATTTGCAGGGTTCTATCCGAACGATTGGCAAGCGCCCGGGAGGGCTGGATCTAAATAAATGAAAATTATGTCCTAGAATTGTCGAGGGGCCATGCGTAGTCGCGTCCAGGACCGTCTCGCCAATCTAACAAAGGAACACAAGCCGGATTTACTCATTTTGCAGGAAACCCACGCAAATGTTGATGTTTCCAAGATCATTGCTAAACGCTTAGGTAAGAAATGGGAATATTTTGCCGCCCCAGGTACTTCCTCCTCCGGGGGTATATTACTTGGTTGGCCAAAAAATAATGCTATCAAGGTAACTCTGATCTCTACTTCCGCCCAACTTTTACATGCTGTTGTGACTTTTGACTCCTTTACCTTCCTCATTACTTGTGTGTATGCTAGTACTGTTCCTGATATTAAAACCAAACTTTGGCGTGAATTAGCTATGTTATAGATAACTGACTTTCCTTGGGCTATAATTGGCGACTTTAATAAATGTATGCATGTTGTGGATAAGAAAGGTGGTCGGCTTTTCTCCCTTACCAACTCTACACAAGCCTTACATAACTTAATTAATACTCATGGCTTAATTGACATGCCAATCAGAGGTGTTCAATATACTTGGTGCAATAATATGAAAGGTCTTGCTAGAATTTGGTGTAGGTTAGACAGACTTTTTGTAAACTCGCAATGGTTATTAAGATATCAATCCTTAACATTACATTCTCTCCCCAGGTGCACTTCTAACCACAATCTGATTCTCCTTAACTCCAACTCTATTAGGAGGAAACCTCATCATTTCAAATATGAGGCCTTCTGGGTAGACTACCCAGAGGCTCAGCAAATTGTCAAAGACATTTGGGACAAAAGATTACCTAATACACCAATACACAAATCATTTCTGGAGATCAAACAAAAAATATTATACTGGAACAAGAAGCAGCTAGGCCATCTTGAGACCAAAGCTTCTGAAATTAATCACCATATTAACATTCTTGAGCTTAAGGATGAGTCCTCGGGCTTATCTGATCAGGAGCTTGGGAGGCTGAGAACTCTATATCATCACCATGCCGCAATCCTTAGACAAATAACAATCAAATGGTGGTCAAAATCTAGAGTGAATTGAATCAAAGATGGGGACAAGAACACAAAATTCTTCCATATTAGTTCAATGATTAGATATAGTAATAACCTAATACAATCCATCAAATCTGAATCTGGTGAGACTTTACAAAATGAAAATGACATCATGAGGGCTTTTGTAGAACATTACAAGCACCTCTGGAGGACTCATGCCTAGCCTGATATACCTTTATCCTCCTGGCCTACCTTACCTGTGTTAGATTCTACTCATCATGATAAGCTTATTGCTCCAATCACTGAAGAAGAAATTATTAACAGCCTGTGGTCCTTGGCTCCTGGGAAAGCCCCAGGGCCGGATGGGTTCACGTTAGAGTTCTATAAAGCCAACTGGAACATTATTGGAAAAGATATTATTGCTGAGATTCAAAACTTTTTTTAGACTAAGCAGCTTCCTAAAGATTGGACCCTAACATATCTTATTTTCATCCCCAAGAAGACAAAACCTGAATTTGTCACTGATTTCAGACATATTGCTTTATGCAATATTATTTATAGTCATTGCTAAACTGCTAGCCAGAAGACTTAAACCCACATTAGAAAACATCATTGATAAATGTCAGTATGCTTTTCTTCCTGACAGATCAATTAATGATAACATCTTGCTCAGCTAGGAAATAACTCATTCCATGAATAAGGGTAGAAAAAAAAACTGTGATCATCAAGGCAGATATGAACAAGGCCTTTGATAGGGTCAGCTGGTATGGTATCAAACCTGCTCTTACTTGCATGAATTATCCCCCATCTTTTATTGATTGGATTATGGCATGTGTAGAATCACCTATGTTCTCCTGTCAGATTAATGGGACTCCTTCCCCTTACTTCAAGAATCATTGTGGGGTGAGACAGGGAGATCCCTTATCTCCTTATCTGTTCATAATCATAACTCAGGTGCTCACCACGCTTATGAATAATGTTGTCAATGTGGGCCATCTTATTCCATTCACTCTTAATGATTTCTCTTTGAGTCATATGCTTTATGCTGATGATTTACTCATCACTGTTATTGCAAACCTTAAGAATTGTAAATGTCTCAAGGATACTCTTCAGCTATACAACCACCTTACAAACCAGGTCATTAACCCCCTGAAGTGTGAGATATACCTCCCTAAAGCTCTAAATAGCAGAAGAAAATAGAAAATCGTACAGTCCCTTGGTATTCGCCTAGGTAAGCTACCTTTCTTTTACCTTGGGGCACTGATTTCCAATAAGTATGTTCCTATCTCATAACAACAGGGTCTCATTGATAAGTCTACTGCTAGAATCGATGGGTGGAAGGCTAATACACTAAATATGACAGGGAAAGTAGTATTAATTAAGTATGTGCTTAGTACCATGCCTAATTATGCTATGGGCTCAATGTACATTGTCTTCTAGATGCACTTGAAAAAAATGCTAGAAGTTTCTTATGGAAAAACAACAGAAATAGTAAGGGTGTTCACATGGTGTCGTGGGGTACTATCCAAAAACCGTGTTGGATAGGTGGCTTAGGAGTTAGGAATATTCATAATGTAAGATATGCCTTACTGGCCAAGAGAATCCTAGCTTTATTAAATCAAAATTCCACTCCTTGGACACGATTAATTCAAGTCAAATACATAGAATATCATCCATGGATTCACACTTCCCCCTACAGGCAACCTTCCTAGTGCTGGAGGCTCCTTCTCAAGACTCAGTTTGAGATAAGACATGGCCTTAAGAGGTACATTGGCAATGGTTTAACTATTAAGGTTATGAGTGACCCCTGGATCTTTTGTACACCACTTCTCTTTAAACCAACATATATTAATATGGATATGCAGCTGGATACAATGGTGGTTAGTGACTTTATTTTGGATAACATGGAATGTAATACTCATCTTTTGCATTTATATTTTGGCCCGTCTCTTGCTGATCTAATCGCTTCTATTTTTCTTACTTCTACTGCCAATGATGATAAGTGGTATTGGGTACATGATTATACTGGCAAAGCTTCTGCCAAATCTGTCTATCATTCCTTATGAATCAACCTGGATGGCCTATCTAGAACCTCACGTGGAAGCTAATTATCCCGCAAAAGATAAAATTTTTCTTATGGAAGCTCTTTCATCGTCATTTACCTACTTTAACTTGGCTCACACAGTTTCTACCCAATCAAAATTCTCTATGTCCCCTGTGTGGCTCACAACCTGAAACAATTGAGCATCTTTTCTATAGGTGTACTGATGCTACTAATTACTGGAATCTTATTCAATTCAAACTTAATTACACCTTTCGTTATATTTCATTTCGGAATCTTGGTAATTGGACTTTGGAGGGATCTGACCTTACTTTGCATTCTAAGTCCACGCTTTTGTCCTTTCCTTGATTGCTTTTTCTCATTGGGCTATTTGGAAGAGAAGGAATGACTTCCACTTTGGTTCCAGACAGGCAACCGTTGATTCGCTTTGGGTGCGAGTTGTGGCCTGGTATTCGGAATATGAGATACACCACAGTTCTGAGGCAAATCACTTGCACACACTCACCCAACCCCAGGGTAGATTGCCTGTCCACTGGGAGACCCCGCCGGCTCCTTGGTCTAAGATCAACTCTGATGGCTCCTTCTGTCGTCGGACCTTGGCCAGCGGCGCGGGCTTTACAATACGAGATACTAATGCCACTCTCTTATGTGCAGGATCCATTAATTGCAAGGCTACGTCTATGCTCCAGATGGAGGCTTTTGGCGCTTTATGGGGGCTGCTGCTGCCAATCGACTGAGGCTTCAAAGCATCATTTTGGAATATGATTCTGCATCTCTCGTCGACATCATTAACCAAAAAGCGAAGGCACCTTGGAAGCTATGGAACCTGATTCAGGAGATCAAATATCTTTTGACATCTTTTGTAAACTTTAAATGCACTTGCTGCCCTAGACATGTTAATCATGCTGCGGATTACCTTGCTAAGCTAGGCAGACGCATTTCTGATGATATTTTTTGAGAGGATAACCCTCCGTCGGGCCTCCAAACTATTTGTACCAGGATAGTTCAAATCAATATATTTAACATCTGCATTTTATAAAAAAAATCTTTTATCTTTATTAACCTACTGACCTATCTTTTGATCACGATGGTCAATCAAGACATTGGTGAGCAAATGTGGCTCCATATCATCTAAAAAATTAATGTCTTGAAGTACCAATTAAGGGGACAGAGGCATGTCAAATCATAAATTTTAAGTTAAAGTCATATCCTCTCTGCCCATGAACCAGACGTTCGAAAAGTCGAACATCCACTCGTTTGAGACTCATTCATTAGTCATCCGAAGGTGGATGGGACGTCCGATTGATCTATATTCATTGATCAATTAAAAGAGGTCATCTATTTTTTGAGTTCCATCTTTCGACCGTTCAAAGGCCGTATCTGAATAGATCGACTGAAAGAGGTCCGATCGAACTTTCGGTCGGGAGTTTCTAGATCAGTCATTCGCTAGAACCAAGTCTATCTTCCTCGGTCGATCGGGGATCCGTCCAATGTCAAAAACTCGTCCAACGTGAATGGATCGTCCGATGTCATGGTTTTCATTTAATCTAAAATAATAAGAATGTAGATCTATATCAACATAATATCACAACATATAAATTCAAAAAATCGATAACATCACACAATAGCAAGTCAATAAATCATAATCTTTTGATCCAAAATCCAATGACATGGTTTCTATCCTTTCTTAACACAAATCTTAACCATTTATTAGTCCTTAAGCATGCAACATTCTTATGAAAAGTTCTCATAACCCAGGTCTCATATCACACACCTTTTTGCTGATCTCGTCGGTTCTTTTCACGCATGGCCGCCCTTAGGTTTGTCTTTGTCTCCTTCCTTCATCTTCCTCGCGGTCAACACCTGCAAGATGTCCTCCCACTACTTCTAGCTGAGGCAAATGGAGGATGAACACCGAGAATGAAGAAACCTCTAGCAAGAGATGAAAGAAAGAAAAGAAAATGGATGTGCCTTAGAGTGGGAGTTTCACTTTCGAGAGATTAAAGGTCATAGTGGAGGGATTACTAAATTCTCTTTCATCGTGATAGTGAAATTTGGAAAGAACACGAATTGAACATATCCTTGTTGAACTTTTGCCCGTTGCTTTTTCGGATTTCTGAAACAGCTTCGGTCGTCTAGTGAAACGCTAGCTGAGTTGTCATCGTTAGGCGCCCATTTTGATTTTCAAACATTCGAAAATTTGACGTTAGCATGGTTTAAAAAATGTAAATTATTTTGAATTTTTCGGTGTGTTACAAAGTTTGACGTATATCAATTTAATCATAAAGAGAGAATCATAAACTTGTTACAGAAAAAATAAACAAACTTCAAATACAGTAATAGACTGCATGCTCTTATAGTGTGGTTATATATTATGCTCAATTTCACTATAATATCCTTGATATTTTGTGTCATCAACTATGATGCACATAATTAGGCACTCCACGTCTGGCTTTCGTGCTCTATTAGTTTTTTTTTCTATGACAAAATCTGAGATGTCCTAAATTTGACACCTATATTTTGGTCTCTATTTTTGCTGAAAATATAAAGATGTGAATCCTGTTGTCTTAGAGTGTTTGGTTATAGAATAAAATTGAAGAGAATAAAGTAGTGTAATAGCGTATTCTTATAAAAGTAAATATATTCTTATTATAGTCTTATTTGGTTAGAAGAGAATAAATTTTAAAAATATAATATTTTATATTTATAATATTTTATTATACAGAACTTGCATTTAATATTACAATAATAAAAAAAATATTTATATAATAATATATGATTAAATTTTTAAAAAATAATAAATATTTGAAAAAATTGAAAAAAAATTGAGAATAACCATATTCTATCATTTTAAAAGAATTGTTTTATTCTTCTGACGAGATATAAAACGGCGGTTTCTCTTTTTTCAAGACGGTTTCACATTTTTCGAAGTTTGATCATTTTATGCTTATTCTACGTGAAGTTTAGTTATATTTTAAGAATAACGTGATATTCTGTTACTTATTTTAAAACCAAACGCCCCCTTAGGAATTCAATATAAAAATATTATCTTCCCTGTTTTTTTAATATTTTATTAAATTGAATTGATTTGAGACATACTTTTACCTCAACTACTTAAGCACCAATTAAATATGATTATTAATTTTTTATACATTAAGGAATATTTGTTTTTGGGATTTATTACTAGAGGGATAAATAATTTTATTATGAAGGATATGTTATTCTTTTAACTTATTCAGGGATATAAAAGTTTGTCATTATATTTATGTTTGGATCAAAATGAAATAAAATAGAATAACATAAAAAAAATGAGAGATTGATTGTGGTGATGGAGTGAATAAGATTATAAACCCAATTATAATCTTCATATCATTATGTTGATTTTGGGAAAAGTGTTGAGCTTTATTCGTATGAATAACCTTTTGTTCATCCACTTATTGACCATCCAAATATCACTGTCGCTTGATATATCAAAAGATAGATATTGGTATATGAACATAAATCGTAATATGATGTATAATGTATTAAATTAGTAACATTTTCAACGAATGAGGAATAATATTGAGTCGAGTGTTATAAAATAGCATTAGAGTCGATCTCGTATGCTCACTTGAGTCATGTGAAAAGCACGGATCATGAGCCAATATAAATTCCGCTCGACGAGAATATTGAGCCTTTTAAAAGAGGAAAATTATAATGACCTAATGTATAAAAATTAAGATGATTTGATAAAATAGTCTCGCGTAGATAAAATACGAAGATCATTTGAACTTATACATAACTTGCCTCTTCACCTATTAAGATATGTTTTAAATTTGTACGAGCTAAGAGCACAAGGTGAATAATATTTTGATTGGGATGCAAACCAACTCAATTCAATCATTTTTTCCTTCTTTTTTCACAAATTTATGCTAAAAAAATTGTGAAGAATGTTTCAATTTTGAAATATAATAAATAGTGGAAGACGAGCCTCTACTAAACAGATTATTTGGTACTACACATTGTTGATGCATATCAATTTAATAAGTAATTTTTTCGGTTAGTTAATAATTATCGATTAGTGTGTAAGATTAAGAAAGTAATACATTAAGTAGTGATTATATATATATTCTGTTTCTTTATAATGTCCACAATATTTTGTGTCATAAATTATGATTCAAATAACTTTGCTTGTCATAAGTCTGTATTTGGATTGAGATGAAAGAAAAGTAAAGAGAAGGGGAAGGAAAAAAATTTCTCCCTATATGAAAAAAAAATTTAAGAAAGAAAAAATGTAGAAGAATCTCTTATAATTTTTCTGTCCATTTGTGTTACTTATTTCAACTTCAATGTGAAAGAGAAAAAAAATTACTTTCTTTTTTTCCCTTCCTTTTTTTCTCATTTTTTTCTTTTACCCTTGGTGTCACAACAACAAAGCTCTTGTTCCAACATATGCAACCAAACAATGAGAATAATAATTACATGGTCAAATGTAATTGGAAAATTGGAAAAGCAAAGATATTTATTTCGTGCTCGAACGTTAAAGAATTTACTTTTTTTCCCTATGTTTTTAAATTTGAAATTGTGCAGAATAAATTAATTTTTACATACTATTATTCTCTGGTTCATTACTTAAAAATAAGGAGAACAAGAATTAGATGGTCAAATTAATTGAAAGAGATGCTGACAGAGTGAGATTCTATTAAATTTTTTCTTCCCAATAAAAAGTCCGAAATGTCTTGAATGCTACACATAATTTTTAATATCCATTTTTGCTGGAAATTTAAAACTGTGAATTAAATTTTCTCAATATAAACATATCCTTTTTACTATATCATTTAAAATTTAATTTATTTGGCTTGCTCTATTACATAAGCACTAACTAAATATAGTATTAATTTCTGATAGATTAAGTTTCATCATATACCAAAACATTGAACATGGTCTATGAACATAAATCACAATATAATGTCGAAATATTCCCCACTCAAAGAGAAATATAAAATAAAATCAATTTTCCGTCCTTTTTCACAAATTCATGTTAAAAGTTTACTTCTGAAGAATGTTCAAAGTTTGGAATATAAGAAAGAAATAGTGGAAAACGAAGCATCTCCGTTAAAAACCTTTACATTCATATTCTCACCTTTTTTACCGCGACAAATATTTTGTGGTAAATTGAGTGGGTTTTCCTTTTTCTTTTTTTACTTTTTTACTGCATGCGTCGTCAGTCTCTGTGAACCTGAGACGGGCTCCGCCAGAAGCCGGCGCCGTAGAACCTGGTGGACATCTCCTTCTCCAGCTCGGCGAAGTCGTCGGCCGTCAGCGATGTCTTCGCCATCCACAGCACCTGCTCGGAGCTCACCGTCGACAACAGTGAGCTGCGGTAGATGCTGAGGTCGTCGTAAACGTCCTCGTCGTCGACGGCAAAGACGCCGGCTCTCTTCGCGACCAAGAACCGACCTTTCTTCATCTTCCTCTTCCGCCCGAGCGCTCGCCGTAGGAGTCCGGCCGGCAGCTTAACGGCGGCCAGGAAGAAGAGGTGCGCCAGGCCGCAGGGGCAGCAGCAGAAGACGGCTGCGCAATCGGCCGTCGTGCTCCCGGCGCACTCGGCGAACCGCGCCTGCAGCTTCGCGGGCTCCCTGCGGACCAGTGTCTGTCGGTGAGCCAAGGGCGGCGACTCGGTGCCGGGGGTCGATGCCGGCGCCTTCTCCGGCGATGGGGGCAGCGGATCATGCACTGGCTTCTGGTCCATCTTCTCCGCTCCCTCCATCACGACTGGCCGTATAGATCGTCAGAAGGACATATTACTCCTCCTCCTCCTCTTCCTCGTCCTCGTGATTAAATATTTCACCTCTTTCCCGTCTAAAAAGATCGGATGTTTCAGCTCGTCCTGCTCAGCAGAGGTGGGCGGAGGAGGGCGCCATGATGCACTGGTTCCGGCCCTCCACGGCCTCCTTTGGCTCGCTCTTCGAATGGTTTCTGGCGAGGGTCGAAGGAGAAGAAAACTCCAAGTCCAGGCGCCAAAAATAGCAAGCGAAGTCGACGAAAGCGGAGGCGCCCTCTTTAACCGGCGGAGCAGCGAGCGCGGTGGAATGGCTCCTGCGTGGCACAGCAATAGGCGCCGAGGATAAAAAGTTAAAAACTAAAAAAAGGAGTCGCCTCGGTGGCCCAAAAAATTGAGTAGACCCAGACGATTACCCACCACAGTACCACACAACAATGGTGGGTCCTACAAAACTTAATTCTTGGCGATGCGGAGGCAGAGGCGCAGTTGTCTGGTTGTGCGTAAACTTGTGGTGGAGACCGGAGAGGCTTCCGTTGTTAGAGGGCGGATTTGACTGGGTTAATTAGAACACTGAGTTGGACACGGCTGCTTGACACGTCAGCGATATGGACTGCTCGACGTCGAAGCGGCCGCGGGGGATCCCCGCACGTGCTGTCTTTTATTCTGTTGTAAATTTGTAATCCGACATCTGGGATTGGGAAAAAGAGGGGGTAAACAGGGGAAGTGAAAAAAAACTTAAATATATAAAATGATTTAATTATTTTCAAAGAGATAACATTTTATTGTAATTTAAAAAGAGGTATAATTATAACAAGGCTAAAATGAACGACCGAGATCCTTCTTTTAACTTGCACCTCTTTTAAAAGTGATAATTTTCCTTCTTCCGAAAAACTCAATCCCGCCATCTTCATTCCATGCTCCCCCACCCCTTCTCTCTCCCTTTCTTAAATTCCAAAATTAGTTTTCTCTTCCTTCCATCTTCGTTTGGAGATGAGATTTGTGCCCAGACATTTTCTTGTGCTTGCTCCTCCTGCCAGGTACTAGATACCACCGGTGTGTTCAACAGGTCCTCTGTGCTGCGCATGCATCCTCCCTCTTGATCGTCGCTCAAGTGCCTGAAGTGGGAGACAAAGAAGCTGAGCTGCGCAACATCCTTGTCTCTCGTCGGTTGTGGGAAATCCATAGCTTCGATGACACGAGAACAGCAACGAGCTCCTTGTCGACAATATTGATTGGCGCGGATCGTCTTCTGAGGCACTCCAAGGGACCTCGATGAATTGGTCCTCCAATTTGGAAGACTCAGCAAAGTGGGCTAATAGAGAGAAAGAGAGGAATATATAATGACAGTCAGCAGTCGTCGCCAGCAAATCGTGGACTTATTGATGGAAAGGCAGAGAGGAAGGCGAGAGCACAAGAAAAGACTGAGCGGAGACTTGCTCACGTGATGGTTAAAGGAATATCTAAGCCGTCGAATGAAATGAAAGGCTCAGATTAATTTGCAGTGTATAAATTGCAAAATGCAATGCAGTATATTTGGTGGCCTCTTATTACAATTACAACTCGATATTGATTATTTTTTCATTTAAAATTATTTTAAAATATAATTTAAGGTTTTATATATTTCAAAATTTAAAAATATACAAAAAATAAGCATTTTAAGTTCAATTTTTTTTACTTTTTTGTTCTTAAAATATTGATTTTGATACAAATATAAAAAAAATGATAGTGGAATGAATCAATAGATCGAGTCGAGTTAAAACTCAAAAAAAAAAAAAATTCAAGCCGATTGATAAATTTTAGTCGGATTTGTCCATGGCTATGATTAAATTCGACATGTAACCACTCCGATAAAAAAAAATCCACTTCGATAAAGAACCCACCAAATTTGATCGATCCAAAAGGATATCTTCTGGACTTCTAAAAACTGCGAAATTAAAATATAGCTTCATTGGACTTTTTAAAATTTTTCCGTTTTTTAAGTTACCTTAATCAGAAGTGTGTAGCAAAAATTATGTTTTGATTTTAAATGATGCGTATGCTATTTGATAATACTATTAGTCCTAATTATAAATTGTATAATAAATTTGAGAGTTATTTTCATAATTTACCCTTACACTATTATGATTTTTCATGTCTAATCTTGAATTACAAACTTATTTTTTTGAATTCCTAAACTATCACGATTTTTTCAACTTGATCATTCCGTCGACTTCAGCCAATTTTCTTTATACTCAATTTTTTCATTTATGAAAAATCAAAATTATCCTTCATTTTCCTCCCTCATGAGTGCGCCAGCTGCGACCGACGATAATCTTCGATCATGTCGCAAGGGGTGACCCCCTCCCCTTTACCCTGCGCCTATGCGCGCAGGGAAGGGAGGTCGCCCCTTGGTGCGATCGACGTTCTTTCCTCCTACGTGTGTCGGCTGCGACCATCGCCGGTCGTGTTGCAGTGCAGGGGGTGTCGCCCCCTTTCAACGGTCGCAACAAAGGGCGACTGCCCTCTCCTTGCGCGCCAACGCTTTGCCTCCTGACGCGACGCCACTGGCTAAACTTTATTTTTTTTATTTTTCGTGTGTTATCAATGGATGTATAATTTTAAATTTTCATAACGAAAAATTTGACAGAAGTCGATAGAAAGATCAAATTAAAAAAATTAAGATAGTTTAGGAATAAAAAAATAAGTTCATAATTTGAAATTAAATATAAAAAATCATGATAGTTTACGAGTGATTTATGAAAATTGACATTTATAATTCAAAAGGATATTAAAGTTAGGGTTCTTTTCAATTGAAATCACATGGTACTATGGTAGTGTACACATATTTTAATTTGTTAATTGAATTTCACTCCATCTATCACGACAACAATTCTAAATTTGAGAAAGATAGAGTGTAACGTGAGGAAAAGTTTGTGACCTTGATTGTGAGCTAAATGCTTTCGGATAATGGAAGATAAAATCAGCCAAAGTCCCACAATTCCGCCGAATTGAGGCTTCTTGATACTTTTGAAGATTAAGAGATAAACATCAGATGACGAAGTGATAGGAGTATAGCAGGTAGAGCAGAGTGACCGTGAGCTCAAGTCGGTGATCAGGTAAAGGTTAAAATAGATGGTAGCCATGAATTGAAATGGAAGGCTAGGATTTATTTGTTGAACATGCTGCATTTTCTCATGCCGTATATTGAGTGCCCATAGTAATCTTTAGCATTCAACACTGAAATGATAAAGAATCATGAGTAATTTTCAAATGGAATAATAAAATTACAATATTATGATGTCAGCCATGTTCATTTTCCATGATTGTTGGAGTATATATATATATATATATATATATATATATATATATATTACTGAAAATATTTATATAATATTTTTTCATATAATCTATTTTGTTTTTTTATTATGTATTCTTAAAGCTAAACTAATAAGAAATCATTACTTGATTAAGATACATAAAATTTTGGGCAGCCGGTCTTGCTTGAAATTAAAAAAAGCATTTGAAGGTAAACGTTTAGCGGTTCAAACATAATTTTTTTTGTTTGGTAAAATATATAATCAAGTAGAGTTTAACATTTTGAATGAAAATATTTAAACATACTTTTACTAGCTTTTAGCTTTAGTGTTTACATATTTAAATTTGTTGATTTTATCTTTATTTTAAATGTATTATTTCTTTTTCAAATTATCTTATTACTTTAATTATATAACCATTCAACTATATTCTTTTATATTTATATTTAATTAATTACAAATTATTTGTTTATTAGCAATGGATATAGAAATTAATTTAATAATTCATATTTTTACATCATGTATGAACTATATATAATTTATTGTAAATATATATATATTTTAATAAAAAAATAATTGAAAATTATATTTTATTTCATTGAGATATTATTTATTAAATAATAACATTTTGTAGAGAAATTGAATTGAATAATTTATTATGTGTCCAACTATGTCATTTCATATTCATTAGTTAATTCTACCTTAAAATTTACTAAACATTTATTTATTAATATCGTAAATGAACCGTTATCTGCTAATTATTATTCACTATCTACTATTTAAACCATATTATAAAATCTTTATCCACTTATCAAACGATTAATAATATCAAAGAGAGCTTTGCCTTGTTAGATCAATCAGCGTTTGCTTGGATGAAGATGAAAGGTTCGTCGCTTAATATAGTTTTCAGATGTAAAGAAAATGAATATTTTTTTATTAAATTATAAAATTTAGAAATCGAAGTTAACTAATCAACTAAATTGATTAGCATATATAAGTAGCGGGAAAATTTTCTAAAAGGAAATATATTTTGAAGCGTTAATGTGTCTGTCCGTGCCAAATAATTTTATACATATTTTTTGTCAATATATATTTTTCATTAATAATTAGAAAATTATTAATAATAACAAAAATATAAATTTAATCATCAACACTGATTATATTTATCATTTCTAAAATTTTACTATCTTATAAGCATTATTATTCTTCAGAATTGATATAATATTTTTTTATTATAATTAGTAATCTTCTAAATTATTAGTAAAAAATATCAAAAATAAAAAAATACGCGCAAAATTGGGCACGAAAAGTGGCTCATTTTTTTTTTCTTATTTTCATATGTGCAATAATCCATTTACAAGTTTGAGACGTTTCTGGATCTGTGCATATGAACAAAACTGACAGGTTCATTTTAGCAATATTTTTTTTTATTTTCCACATTGTTTGAATGAAATGGACTTGTACCTTGATTTGACTATGATCCAATGGTAAAATCAGATAAAGAATTAGACCATGTTAAATTGGTCAAACCCAATAAAAAAAAGGTGCAATCGTTGTGAACCACAAGAATTGCAATTAAAGTAAAAAATAAAAGTCCCACCGAATAAAAGAAGTAAAAAAAAAAAAAGTTGGGAGGCCGGTGGAAGGTGAGGAAACTATTAGAGCAAACTTTTTTCCTGGGAAATGACCGCTTGTGGTTATAGAGAGAGTAGTTGGTGAAGATTGAAAAGTATAAGAAATGTTAATGAGAAGGGTAGAGATGCAATAAATGACAACAACGAATGAAACAATTTAGTTTTATTAGGTGGATTAGGATTCCCAAGAGAACATATAGCAGATGTACAATTACGGATACGGTAATAAATGGAATAATTAATGATTCTTAGTGGGAGAGAATACAGAGATTTAGAACTGCCAAGTATTAAAATATTAAATATAATATTTTATAGTATTATCCATAATTTACTATGATATTCATTTATCTCATAGACCAGATGTTTATAATTTTGTGCATAATTTATTATTTAGCGTCCATGGTTAAATCAGTTGATTTTTTTTTCAATCCAATACATCTGGTCTGATTTCTTTTCACTTTGCTTCAGGAAGTTGAATATGCACAAAATGCAATCTTCTCAAGCGGACAGAACACAGAAAAAGCACCATGTCCTTTCGATTCGCTAATTCAATACTGTAAACAGAATAAACAAGAAAAAAATAACTTTGAAAATTGCAGGTCGAATACAAATTTTTGTGTTTACAATATTTTCAGTCAATCAGAGAATTCAGATTCACAGACGGATGATTCAAAGGCGCCATTAAAGATGAGCACTGGCGGCCCCCCTCAACCGGCGCCTCCTGTACTCCTCGTTATTTGACGACGGCTCCGCGACGTCTGGTGCAAATCTCACCTTCTTCTTCGAACGAGCTCTGTCGACACCTGCCACTGCAGCAAAAAAGATTCAAATCAGAACAGTACGAAAACAACACATACCTAACGACGAAGGAAACAATCGCACTCCGTATTCCCGATCGAAGCCCAAAGTAAATAATTGCAGGAGAAACGATCAGCATTTTTTGTTTCCACAAAATGAGAAGCAAAAGGGCCCTCCCACGCTTGATCTGTTGCGTGCTAAAAGTGCAAAACAGAAAACGACCAGCAGCAAGATCTCGGTACCCATTTCAAGCTCTGTTTTCTTCAGAAAATCCAGCAACAGGCGCCTGTGGACTCGAACCGCCGCCCATGCCGCGCCGCTCGAGACCACTATAACCGCCACTATTCCAACGCAGCAATCGAACAGGGTCATGTCGCTGTGCCCTGTGGACATCTCAACAGTTTCAGGAACTGGAAACACCCTCTCCAGAGCCGGTCACAGGCTCACAGTGGGGGGGAGAGGATGACCCCAAAACCAAATGAATAGATGCAGATGAAAACGAAGTGAAGAAGTAGAGACAGTTTTTTCTTGGACCTTTCCCGGGGCGTAAAACAGAGCTCTCTCTCTCTCTCTCTCCCTCCCCTCTGTCTGTCTCTCCTGTTCTCAAGGTTTAATAAGTACCAAGAATCTATTCGAAAAGATTCATGTTCCTGGTGGTCTTGGAAACCAATTAATGGCGACGTTATCCAATTGCACTTTGCGGTGTCTGCGCAGTCCGTGGCGTGGTGAGCATGAACGAGGGGATCTCCATTCACTGGCCAGAATAGTTGATGGGATTTCTTCTCTTTATGGCAGAGTTAAAAAGAAACACAGGTCTTGTAGCCTTGTTGCCATGAGTGCTGTTGACTGAGACCTGAATAATAAAAAGCTACCCACTGCACCAAACTTTTTGGTTTTTTTGGGACGGAACGGTTTGCTTTTGTCTACCAAAATTTTATTTTAGAAAAAAAAGACAATTTTCTTTTAATTTTTTTTCGTCTTAATATTATTTCTATTTTGTAAAATAGTTATACTTTGTTTCGGGTACGAATGGTCGGTTCTGGCTACCAAATTGTGATTAAAGAAAATAGGACACATTTTCTTTTAAATTATTTTTTCCCTTTATATTGTTTCTGTTTTGGAGAATAATGATTACGTGATAATGAAGGGATCAAATGTGCAAAAAGTATATGATGAGATAATATTAGTAATTAGTATTAATATACATATGGAAAAAATGTTAAAATTAAACTTAAGACGTCGTTTTATATTTTGCTTATAGCAATCATGGTTATACTAACAAAACCCCTTTTTTTTGTGAATGCTAAAGTAAAAGTATTTTTGTTTTAACAAAGTTTTTTTTTTACACAACAAGTTCGTTTCTTTTCGATGACAGGATCCACCAAAATTAAGAGTGCGATGTGTGGCCAGTTGGACAATACTAAAAGGAATCTCTTGAGTCTTAAGTAATGTAATTTGACTAGTAAAATATATTAAAAAACTGAGTCGTCAATATTGAACAATGGGATTAAGGAGCCTGTAGTCCCTTTTAAGGGTCACAGGTGTGTCCCGCCGTTCATCTACGGATCAACAGCCGGATGAGAATCGTGCAACTCACACGCGAACCACACGGCTTTTTGCAAATATTGCCGGTTTGGTCCAGCGCCTCGCGGTTCGATCCAACGCCCCGTGACTTTCTGCAAAATCCGCACGGTCTTCACCATTTCATCTCCCGCTCTCACAATGCCCTAGCTATCGCATGCGCCCACTCGGTTCACCCCCGTCCACTGCCACCGCTCGCCATCACCGAAGATCTTGCCGCCTTTGCAGAAGGATCAATCAACAAGGATGACGCCGCCACCTCTGCAGAAGGATCAATCAACAACCATGAGACAACAAAGCCATGGATGAGGACGGTGACGACTGCAGCGGAGTTGGTATGGTGGGGCTTCTTTGCTGTGCAGCCGAAATGGGTATCTCCGACATGCCGCCACTTTCGTCTCCATCTCCTCCTACTCCTGCTGCTCATTCCACTTGTTTGGTCCGTTCTCTCTTCATGTCCTTCTTCCTAGACGTCGGCGGGTATTGCCTTGTTCCTGCTTCTGTTTATTATTGCTGCAACCACAAATTGATTTCTTTTGGAACTAATGCAACTTCCACCTCCAGCCAAGGGCTGGCGGCGGCCCGTGAACTCAGGAAGGGGGAGCTCATTTTAAGAGTTCCCGAGCCGCTTTGTTGACGACCCAAAATGTGTTGTCCCGAGGCGAAAAGCTTGCAGCCTTCTTAGAGAGGGACAGGTGCTTCCTCTTCGCTGATCAGTTCTGACAAACGAGAGTTGAATTGTTGAATTGTGTCCTCAGTTATATGTTTGTCGTTAAGAAGATCTTTTGAGTCAATGTCTTTTGGCTACGTGGATGTTCTCAAGGGCCAACAAGAAGTTAAGAAGCCCCTGTCCCTGCCTTTGGTCTTTGCCGAATTTGAGGACGCGCCGCCCCGTCGTCGACCCCCTGATTCTTATTGTCTCATGTGACTAAGGGATAATTATGTTCCCTTATTGTATAAAAAACTAGTGTAATTTTACTACTTGATTTCAAGCTTCTTGTTTGCATTTGTAGCAAAGAATGTTGCAGTGCTGCTCAACTTATTTTCTTAAAAAATTATCGTAGTGTTTGTAATTTTCGTGATCAACATATACTAGCTTTCAGTCACTCCAGTATGGATCATCCAGTTGGCCTTCAATTCCGAACATGCGAGTGTTATCTTGCCGAATTTCATCATACCCTCTGTACCCAGTTACGTCTATACACCTCCCCACATATCCATGTGTTTCAACATTCACAATGATAGAAGCATTAGGAAAACATGACCACAAACGTTAGTAAAAAAGTATTTTATTGATGAAAAAATGGCCACAAGAAATGGCAATATGTTTTCTGAATCAACTGTTATCATAATCATCTTCCTTGTTACAAATGCAAACACATGAACAATTTAGCAATTTAGCATGAACATGAACAGTGTAGCAATATTTTGTCTTCAGCAAATACTCTAATACAAAAGACTTCAGATATGGATCTTTTTTAGAAGATGGTTCTTCAACTTCAGCATGTATCTCTATAATGCCTCACGAGATTTTATTTCTTCCTCAAGTTCCATTGTAAGTCTCTCACGCTCCAACTCGGACCACCAGGATGAATCAAGAATGAGAAATCTGCTTAAGATATTAATTAGTGAGAAATAATTTTTTACATAAATAAAGCATTAACTTCTCAGAAGTAGCAGACTGATTTACCTTGTGCATATCATTTCTGTGTTTCAAAATGAATTGTTCAAGTACCTTGGAGTGAGAACCTTACATAAAAAAAATAATCTTGAAATCAACGAACTCAAACTTTAAAATGTACAATCCACAATTGAAAAATTACCAAAAACTTTCTGCACAGTTCTTCAATTGAAAAATTATCAAATGTCCTCGACGTCCATGACTTATTGTCTCATGGCTGTTGGATTTGATCCTTCGATCTTGTCCGTCCTTGCAGGATGGGGGGTTGGGGGGGGGGGGGGGGGGTGGGTGGGTGGGTGGGTGTGTGGACATCAGAGGTCGGATCTGTAAAAAAAATTGGGGCTCGGACGATGGTGAGCAGTGGCAGGAACTACGGCGATGGCAGTGGTGGCAGCGGGCACACAATCTAGGGCATCGTCTTGGGGAGAGCGGGAGTCGAAAACGAGCGTCCTTCTCAGCAAGAGCACACTCCTGCTCAACCTCCGGCTCACGGCAACGGCGCCCGGCGATAGCTAGGGCATCGTGAGCATAAGACGAAATGGTGAAGACAGCGAGTTTTGCAGAAAGCCGCGAGGCGCTGGACCGAACCGGCGATATTTGCAAAAAGCCGTGCGGTTCCCGTGTGAGTTGCACGCTTCTCATCCCGCCGTCAATCTGTGGATGAATGGCGAGACACACCTGACACACCTGTGGCCCCTTAAGGCTTTGTGGGTACTCGATTTATATAGATTAGACTTTGTGGGTTGGTATATATATATATATATATATATATTTGTGTGTGCGCGTGTGCGTGCGTGTACACGTGTGTGTGGACGCGCGCATGCGTGCATGCACACACGTGTGTGACTTAGAATGCATGTGTGGGATTATATGAGAAATAAAACATTACATATTATTTTAATAATATAACCATATATATATTGATGCAACAAAGATGTGATGTATGATGTAGGACGAAAATTATTTAAACCAATTCATGAGATTTTTTTAACAGAATAATAAATAATGCTAGAAATATTTACTTTTAACATTGATTAAAAACAATCAAATTATATTTATAAGTTATCGAACCCCCAAAAGTCGTTTAAATATTTAATAAAATCAATAATAATAATAATAATAATAATAATAATAATAATAATAATAATAATAATAATAATAATAATAATAATAATAATAATAATATTTAAGATGATAACACATTTAATTCTGTGTACACTAATTAAATATTACTAAAAATAATATATATTGATTAAATAATCAATATACTAATTTTAGACATGTCAAGTACATCCTTAAATTTTATCAAAATACGTTCTGTTTGTTGATTGATTGGTTTGTTAGAAGTTAATTACTAATTATTAATTGTTATTTGCTATTAATTAAGCATACTACATTAGGATATTGAGAAAACACGTGACCTCAATTATAACCGATGGACAATAAAAATTAGTGCGCTGGGATGGTCGTTTCACCGCTGGGACATTTAGTCCCACATGGAGAATACAACAGAATGAAAGCTTTCGAAGGGGATACAAAAGCAGGCGGCATCGCTGCGGAAGAAAGCATCTTTGCGCTTGGGGCAATGACGCAGCTAGTGAGGTAATAACCGAGGCGCGTCAATTGCTGGTTGAAAACTATTTCCAAACCCCCTCTTTGGCCTGGGCTTGACCCGGTGCCATCGAGAATTTCTGGAAGGGCCTCCTCTAACACAGGGTAAGGCCCTACAACGCCGAAATCAAGAAATTTTTTAAAATTATATATAAAACATAAATTAATTTTATTTTTTAATTATATAATGTCGTAAATGA
Organism: Pontederia crassipes; assembly: GCA_030549335.1. NCBI lineage: Eukaryota > Viridiplantae > Streptophyta > Magnoliopsida > Commelinales > Pontederiaceae > Pontederia > Pontederia crassipes. The sequence continues at coordinate 11,426,165 of CM060184.1, read as the reverse complement.
TAAAAGTATATGCTGAAAAAAAATTATCCCCAAATCTTATTTTATTCTGTTAGCTTTGTATTACAAGAGATGGCTGATGCCTAATGTATGGTCCATAATTATAGTTATGATTGGTGCTGAAATATTTACAGTTGTATTCCAACTTAGAAGCAGCTCCTTGCCGAGTGCGCTGCTGTCCCTAGATGAGTCTAACAGCAGTCAAATTGGAGGTAGTTCAGAAAAATCTCTCCATTTAGCGCTTACTACTGCAACAGAGAAGCAGGCACGCGATGATTAGGTCTATTCCACACGCTCAAGCGCCGTTCCGGGGCTGCATCCGCCTCAGGGAAATGTACGCCAGAATCCGGTAGCCGAACACCATGGCGAGCATGGCTCCCACCTCCGTCACCCCGTTGTCCAGGTGAGTCACGTCTATGGACGGCGGCACACGCTTGTATTGGACCTTGAGTAGGAGTCTGTACGTGTGGTAGTTGAAGGATAAGTAGCGTATCCAAGATATGAACGGTGGAACTCCCTGCAAAGAGTGGCAAAACACACACTTGATTCTTCCCCATCGTCTGCAGCTTTGATTGCATAATATCGCACTTGACAGGTTATATGATGTATTATTGCAGGTTAAAGTGGCAAAACACCAAGTGCTCGTCCATCTTGTTTTTATACATTATGAAAACGTATTAAGTTAAAACTAATTGCTATAATACTCGTAACGAAAGCATGGAAGTGCACTAACCTTGACAAAGAAACCACCTGCCAGCATAAAGGTCATTACCGTGACTGAAGCCAGAGTTGTTGCCTTCTTGATGTCCATCAGTGTAGCACCAATCGCCAAGCCCATCCCCTGTTATGGTCTGCCAAAGGTCATCTCTATTTTCTAACAGCAGAAAAGTAGCAGAAATGATTGAAGTCTAATCTGCAGATGTACCTGAGCAGCAACGATACTTAAGAACACAATAAGCATGCTCAATATGAAGGGTTCAAAAGTTGGCCCGAGTCCTGCCATAAAATAGACGATGACCAGGAATATTATTGGCAGGAAGAGGTCCAGCGGCAGGTCACTTGTTGTCCTGGCCATGAAATATGCACTTAGCCTGTACATGTCAACTGCTCTTTCCTTGTTTAACATTGCTCTTTCTTGTGGAAATGTAAATATGGCCGTGAAGACAGGGAAGAAGCCCCAGAAAACAGCAATGAAGAACAACAGCCCGGCCTGCGCAATAGATTTTATATTGACTGTTAGGTTTTACCTTCTCTCTAAAAGTCATATTTCTAGTTTATCCCGGAATAAGTTGCGTTAATCTGTACATATTTGTTCTACTCATAGCATGTGTTGACTCTGGAAGAGGTTGCTTCATTGACATATTGAAATATTTACTTCAGTGTTCATAGTTTTGAGTGCTTCCCTTTTGTGGTAGAATGCTTCTTCACTTATTATCTTGTTCAGATTTCTTTGACAGGCCATGTAGATAAAAAAAATTGAAATATCCATTCAAGAGTATGCTTGTTTTTTTTTTCTGTATTCAATCTGATAATAAACCAGATTAACATTTGTATAAAAAAAATAGTTTCTAATTATAGGAAAAAAAATATTAAGGTGCGTCTTTTACCTGATCATGGATACCTTCCAAGGTTCGACTGTCAGATCGCCACCAAAGCAAACCAAGTATCACTGCAGTTGCAATAACTTGGGTAATCCTCATCCAACTTAGGTAGTCATGTCTCCTTTCCTTCAACCCTCTCCAGAACAGTATGGAGTACTGCTGCCACCAGGTTGCCCCCCATTCCCTCTTTGGCGATAACACAGTGGTCTTCAAATCGTCACTTACGGGAAGAGGCGTGAGAAGTTTTTTCTTCTCCCCGTCGGCAACCCTGGTCTCATAGGCCTCCACGAGGTACTGTTCCATTGTTATGATCAACAATAGTAATCGGTTATTATTGCACCAGAATGAGCCAATTGTTAGGGACCAGGATGAAGTTTTACCTCGTGCACATCTTTTGAAGACGGCTTCTCATTTCTAACCTCACTGTCCACGTTCTCTATCTGCACTCTGTCCTCTAATTCTGAAGGTACGGACACATCAGTTATGTTACCATTGGCAAGATCTAGCAGGAACTCTGCTGGGTTCATGGCAATGAGGGGAGAACAACCGATAGATGAGAAGTAAACCATTGCCTCTGATGCTTTCCCATAGTACAGGAGACTGCCCTTTCCAAGAAGGATCAGCTTGTCGAATCTGTGGAAGAGCCTGCTGGAGGGCTGGTGAATTGTGGTGATGACTGTTTTCCCTGACTAGATAGATAAAAAAACGTCCCACATATTTAGTGAAGTAAAAAAATGTTATGATAATCTTCCCCATAGTTAGTTAATTTGAGCTCGGTGATCTTTGTTATAAAAGTACACATTATGAACTCTAACCTCAGCTATATCATGCAGTACGTGAATTATCCTTAGAGCTGTTGTGGAATCCAGGCCAGATGTAGGCTCGTCAAGGAACAGTAGAGATGGGTTAATTATGATCTCATTTCCAATGCACACCCGTTTCCTCTCGCCACCAGAGACCCCTCTTACAAATGATCCTCCAATCATGGTGTCCTGGCACCTGTGAATATATTGATCACAGATAATTCTCTGACCATTTAGAACCGTTGAAACAGAAATGGCTCCTTGCCCATAACGCAGCAGCTAAAAGTGTCAAGTTACATAGTTGGTGTTCTACCTGTCGAGTCCCAACTCATAGATGACATCAATGGTCCTCTCTTCCTTCTGTTTTCTGGTCATTGTCTTTGGGAGTCGAAGAAGAGCAGCATAAGTTAACGTTTCTCTCACCGTGAGATGTGCAAACAGAACGTCATCTTGGGTCACGAATCCTATCCTGCAGTTAAGGGCAGCCCCATGAGCTTATCATGAACTTTGACTCGTAAGTCAATGAGCGAGATTAATTACAGGTAACACACACTTGCAATATTTATTGTTTGGATAGTGACGACGATCTCATGTACGTCACAAACTTTCCCATACCACTGTCTCCATCTGATTGCTGCAATTCAATTTGCGTGCTGATTCAAGAGATTAAAGTACATGAACCTTTCACTTTATTTTCCATTTAAAACAAATTTCAGAGAACTTTATCAGTAATAATTTGTTGGTGACTTATAACATATTTTTCATACAGAATAAGATTTTTTTTCGGTAGTATATAGAATAAGATGTCAACAATCGAGCATAGATAATAGATATCCGCAGCAAATCTGTCCTGGAATTTGTTTGACTCCTGGTTGCTGTGCGCAAATTGGTTATGCATTTATCATATATGGTTTGGTTTTTGTTCATTACCTGCGCTTTAAAGACTTAGCGTACGGCTCGTCGTTGTAAGTGACAGTCCCTTCAATTACGTTTCCTGATGTCCTGCCACCAAGTATATTAAGCAGAGTGGTCTTCCCGCTGCCAGAAGGCCCCATGAGAGCTAGGAGTTCTCCAGGGCTTGCTGAACCTGTGATGCCGTTCAGGATGTCTTTATCAGTGCTTGTTGTCACGCCTTTGAATACCACCTTGTACTTAACGTCTGTGAACTGCAACAATGAATTAATGGACATATAATAATATGCCTGGTCAGAACGTGGTTACAATCATATATGACTTCACAACCAGACCTATATATGACCTCTCAGCTCATCTTAGCAATGCAACTAGTAACTTTTTTTTACCTCATGATCTGATAAGAAACAAAGGAAGAACCCTACCTTCAGGTATATGGGCAAAGTTGGATCTGATATTATTCTTTTCCTTGCGCCTCCGGCTTCAAGATCCGCTGGTACAAAGTGGAATCAACATTATTTAAAAAGGAGTCATTTTTATGTTTGATTTCGCAACTAACCAAAAAGCAGAAAAGGGGAGGCACCAAAGTTTTAATTCCAGCATTTGATATCTAACCAAAGAGCTAAGGTTTGGTACATCACCACAAATTTGGTTCTAGTTTATACGAAAAAGAACAAAACTAGATAGACATGGCTGGCTCCGTAGTTGTAGTTGTCACAAGAATCGTCTGTGAGGAAGGGTCCATCGACAGTAAATTTGTGCACTTTTTTAGGTATAATTTCCTACCAACCTGACAAAATCCTTGGCATGAACTGGAAATAACTCCTTTTATAATACTGATGAATGGAGGAAGCCTGTTTACAGGTGTGTACTCTTCATACTTCTTTCATATGTATCATTGTGCTCAAAGAAATTAAAGCACAATACAATAACTGGGGAGCTAAGGTTTTATATATGTAATTGGTCTTCGAAAGAAAAAGTAAAAGTAGCATAGAAGTTTAGTGACGAGGAAAGAAGAGAGCACAGGTACCATTATCGTCATCACTGAACGACTTGAGGTCAGCTACGATGTCTTCAGGTGGTGCAGTGAAGCCAGTGAAGGAGAAAGAGAAACCCAAGCTGGCGCTGGAGGCTCTGCTCAGGGCCGCGCCACTGCCGACGTCGTCCAGGTCAAGTTTCAATTGTGCACTCCGAGTCTTCCGGATGTGGTTGTGGTGGTGGCTCCCCACCTTCTTCCCCGGCGACGACCCGACCATCCCCCTCTTGCCGAAGCTCGACTTCCTGGACAGGCTTTGGCCGCCGTTGACGTCTGCGTTCAGAATGGTCTCGGCCGACGCCGTGCGGCTCAGCGACTGCAGCGTTATTGCCGTCGTCGTCGTCTCGAGTTGCTCCGACTTCGTCCTCGCGATTCCGCTTCCAACTACTGTGTCCATCTTCAAGGCAGCAAGATGTTGTCGTTAGATACAGACACTACTAAGATTCTGCTGGTGAAAAGATAGATATGCTGCAGCGCCATGTATGTTCATTATGGCGGATGAGACATGTTTCATCTGATAAATTTGTTAATTTTTGACAACTTACAATGAACGAAGAAAGCAAGTATCGGAAAAGTGCTCGTCATTATCCTCAGAAAACTACGAAACGATATATAAGAGGAGACAGAACCATTACTCAGATAAGAACCGGCATAGTACCTTGTGATATAAATGGAGAAGAAGATATATGCGAGCCTTCTGATGAATGAAGAACTCAAAATTAATGGAAGGCCGCCTTAACGCCACACAGACACAATAAGACGCTCGCCACCTTCCCCTGTTTCGCTTTTTAAAGATGCCACCCGCCTCATTCATTCTCCGCAGCGACGTGCGAGGGAGGGAATTGGATGCAAATTTACGCAAACGTCCCTCACGTCTGTACAATTTTTACCTTTCTGGGCGTGAGGAACAACCGAACAAGGCGATGGTATCCATCACTTCTTTCTAACTCCGTCTACGTGCCATTGCACGCCGAAAGAAGGGAGGGCACTCTTGTCAGCTCAAGTTGCAGGGATGGCGACGTGCTATCTACCCAGCTGTGAGAGCGTGAGTGCACTGTCCTCTTTTGAGCTCTTCCCCTGTGAAGGTATAAAGCTCCATCTTTTTTTTCCATGTTTAATTCTCTTTCTTCTATCTCTTAATTTTTCTCCACGAGCTATAAGTTAGTAGGTAACTTAAACCGAAATGAAGTAATATATTAAACCGACGAGAGTTGAGCGGAGCAAATAGCTATTTTTCATAGCTTAATTAAAAATCTCGATCTTGAACCTTAATGAATGTAAAAAATTTTGGTTGGAAATTTCATCTGTGCATATTTTCTAGAATGACGTCAGAATAATCGAACTCGATGATAGGACCCTGACCAGTGTGCATAATTCATAGTGCCAATTGGACGATCGACGTCGCTTATCAATTAAAAAAAAGAGAAAAATAATATATCAAATGAAAAAAATGAACACTATGTTCCTATTTTTATCAATTAAATTAACATTTATAAATTATATTTTACTTATTTTTATTTATTTTTAATTTGATTCACTAATTCCATTAAATTTTATATTAAATGAGTAAAACGATTTAGGACGTGTCCTGAGTAGGTCCATATTATAATTTTAGCATAATAAAATAAATATTTCCTTATATAATAGAAAACTAATATTATTTTGCAAAGTATAAATTTAATAGTATTGTTATTCTCATGTATTCGAATGTAAATAAAGTGAAAAATTTGTTGTAGGTGCCTGAAATCATGTTGGGGTCATGAACGAGGCCTTGTTAACTCTACCATGCACCGAGACATGACAATTATATGCACTAATATTTAATACTTAACAACGGCAACCCCTGGACTTCCCACGTGACTGCTTGCTTATATGCATTAGTATGATCAAATATTGCATAAATAAATTTTCATGTAGAATAACTAAATTGTAGGATGATCAATTTGCTATAATGTGTACAACATATTCAATAATCTAGAGGGTATTGACTATGGAGTATATTGTGCATGTTACAGTAAGTTCATCAACTTACTATATAATAAAAAAATATTCATACAATAGGTCGATCCACCTTTTATTTTGTGTAGCATCTAACAGAATATAAGGTGTGTATACTCCTTTTACTCCATTAAATATGTAAGTCTTCAACTATATTAGTTTAGTCTATTAATTTAGTTCAAAAGTTATTTGTTTTTAAATTATAGTTAACATACTTGATCATTATATGGCTCTTACTCTACGAGAATTTCACTGTCTCGTCAATGATGTCTTAAAAATATGATTGTGTAACGCCCCCAAATCGTACCCCGTCACGTGGCAGAATATGATTCGAAGACGCTATGAGTCATCCTTACGTGTACATCATGTTGACCGAAAAGAAGACTTTGACTGGTCAACTCATCAACGATAAATGCGGAATAACTAAATCATCATTAGAAATAAAGTAGAGTAACATCTTGAAATACGGAAGACTAATAACTGACTTCATAGGAGTCCAAAGAAAAGCTAATACATCAAATGATAAAAAAAAGGGAAACATCTATCCATCATCTAAGGACTCGATAACCATGTGCAGTCACCTACGAGTTCGATCTGTCACCGTTGGCCACCATCATCATTAACACCTTGGCCTGCATTTAAGAACATGCAGGGAAAAAACCTCCCTATGAGTTTTGCAACTCAGTATGAAAGTAAGATAAAAATAATCATAATATCATGATATTAGACAAGAATCATAAGAGCATCATCATCATCATATAGAAAAAAATCATCATCATCATCATATGTGTAACAGAGATCCTATAACTTGGCATATGGATAGGAAGTTGATAGATTGTCATCTTCTTGAGATTATAAGATTTAAATATCATGATAGATAAATTATCATAGAGGAGACAAAAGCCGATCATCATGATTATGAGGCCATCATCATATAAAGAATAAGGAGAAATCATCGTTTGAGCTTAGATAATCATGAAGTGAATCATCTTCTTTAGTTCATATTAATAATAGATCAAGAGATCATGAAAATGTGTGACAAGAGTCACTAATCATCATGAAGGGATTTCATTATTAATATGCTTCATCTTTTTCATCATCTTATTATTCATCTTTGACTTATAGTGGGGTATATTTCAACCCACGGGGAGGCCTGCCTCAACCCATCCATCATCATCATCATCATCATAACTGACAGTGCCAGCCCATAACTGACCGTAGTCAGCCCATAACTGTCCGAGGACAGTCCATAACTGGTCGTCACCAGTCCATCATAAAAAGAGCTCTCCATTTAACATTTTACGTCTGTTATCTTGCATCTTTTAATTAAACAAAACATATTTTGATAAGAACTTTAAATCATAATAAATGACATAATCATGGAGAGTAAATCAGGGATAAAATCGACATCATCATCATCATACAAAGATCAGGATTAATCACATGGAATAAGAATTAAGAAATTATAATCATATGTTAATCAGGTCTGAACACGAGCTGAGTAGGGATAAACCCGGGCCGAGTTGATCGATCATCTTCTTCAGAAAACTCAGAGTAAACTTGGGCCGGGTCGGGTCGTCATCGAGTCGGGGCGGCCGTCGCGCCCGACAAACTTCCGTACACAGAATTCGGTCCGGGTCGTCTTCAACCCGGGTTGGGCTCGTCCGGTTGCAGAGCTCCGAGAGCATCGGCAATGGTGGATCCGGGACTTGCCCGGGCCGGGTTCAGTTGAACTCAAGCCGGATTCTTCTTTCGCAGAAACTATGCGTAGCGCAGTTCGCGTTCCGTTCATCTTCTCCGGCGATGACCGGCATAAATTAACATCATAACTCATCATGCAATAACCAGGATCAATCTAGAACATGCTTCAAGTCTAAAATCAGGATTCTATTATGAATCTATCATAGTTCCATACCTTATTAGTTTCTGTCCAGAAACTAATCTTGCAGTCTTCTTCTTTCTCCTCTCTTCCTCTTCTTCCTCTGCCCGCATCTCTCAGTTCAAGCACGTTTCGACGACATCTCCTCCCTCCGGCGAGTCCCCTCTTGGCGGTGGCAAATCAGGGACGAGAAAGGAACGAAAAAGGTGCACGAGAGGGAGAGAAAATTAGGGCCGGCTTGTAGGAAAAATAAAAGGGACTGATTTATTTGATTTGGCCTCTTATTTATAAGGGAGGAATTTGAGAACCTTTGGGACTTCAAGATTTGATTTAATCCTCTCAGATTTTAAAACTTTGTTTCCTATTTATCTTTTCCTCTATTTGGTTTTATCTTCCTATTTGTTTTAATCCTTTCCATCCTCTTCTTTTCCTTTTTCTATTTCAAGTTTATCTTTTTTTTCTTTAAACTAACCGGTCGTTACAGATTGCATATGCATTCTAAATGATTAAAACGGTGTAATCCTCATGTGATCCATTTAGCTATAAGGACTCGTTGCATGTACAAAATTTGAACAATAAATTCGATGGGTGAAGAGATAGAGTATCTTCATGAATATACTTGAGAGCTAATCAAATCATTAAAAAGTAGAAAGATTATTGATGCAAGTGGATATTCAAGAAGAAACTTCAAAACACTAAATTGTAGGCAACTGATATAAAGTATGTATAATTGCAAAATGAAAAGAGAGTAAATTACCACAAGATCCTTTCTCGAATTTTTGATCATATGTCCATCTTGATACTACTTTCTCTTGTAACACAAGACTTTAGCTTAAATAATGAAGGTTATATACTTTCATAGATTGAATATGACATTCTTATAATACAATTAGAGGGGTTTTCTATTATGAGAAAGGATGATTATTTGTAGATTGAAAAGTTTTGTATGACTTAAAGTAGTTTCTTAGATAATGATACAAGAGATGGAAAATTTTGTGATAAATAAGAAGTCAAATAGGACTCCATGTGATCGCTGCATGTATCATAAGAAGGTGAAAAATGATTTTATCATTTATTTGTTTTTGTACATTGATGATATATTGATATTTGTCAAAAAAATGTAATACATTTAGAATATGAAAAAGTTCATTAATGTAGAGTTTGATACAAAAAGATCTTAGTGCCATAAAGAAGATTGTAAGGATAAATATTAACAAGGATCACAAAAAGGATAAACTCTTCATATGTTCAAAAGTTATAATAAGAAAATTTTATCTACATTTGAAATGGTTTCAACAAAATTCTTGAATAGTTCATCAAATTTGCATATTTCCATAATTGTACTTATGTTTGTTGAAGTGAAAATGTACCCGTTTCAAATTCCATTTGTCAATATCATTAGAAGTTTGATGCATACTATGATTTGCATCATACCTAATATTATCATGTTATTAATGTTATCAACAAGTTCATGAGCACCTTATGTCATTCAAAGAGGAATATTTGATATTACTTGCATTTATATAAGTGATAAATAATATTTGATTGTGAATTATTAACATGCATATTATGTCACAATTATTGATGAGAGAAGCTCAAAGTATTATTTATCCACTTTCAGTAATTCTATCATTAATTGTAAAACTATGTCATAACCATTAATCATATTGTCACCAAGTTTAAAGTCTAGTTGAAAATCTTGAACTACAATAAGATGGTACTATAAGGTACAATGACAATTTGAGTAAAATATACCTGACCAATGGTCAAATGCGACTTCAAGTATCTTCCTGTACTGAAAGTAGTATCAAGATAAAGAAGGCAACACAACAAATAACTCAACATGCATGCTCACCAAGTCGATTCCAAGTACCAAATTCCCAATATTAATTGGACTTGCTAAACATTGCTAATTAGTAGGAGCCCCAAGATTGGAAATGATGGTAGCAAAACATATATTGCAAATATTCATTTGGGTGATTCGGTTTAAGGTGAATATTTGTTGATATAATTTGAATCACACATGAACTGAAAACTTGTGTCCCCAACTACGATTAGGCTCCACAAAATTTTGATGTTTCCTGTGTTCGTTATTCAAAATTATTTTCATTTCATATATCATAAATATACATCCTAATTTAGAAATTAGTGCAAACTCTTAGTCTTAATAAGTTTTTATCATATGTATAATGAATACCTATATAAACTTCATCAGAGAGTTAAGAGATTATTATAACTTTAGTATGTTGTTCAATCAAAAGTGAACATCATAAATCTTTTCCATTGTGCAATTATCATATGCATATCTATGGGCATCGTATGGTTGAAAACTTCATCCCTTGTACTTGAATGTATGATTTGAGATAAATCATTTTTTTTTGTTGCTACCACCAAGAAGAGAGAAATCATGTTAGTTGAATAAAACTAAAATAATTATATTGATTTATCACTTTATATGTTTAACCTAAATTAAACATAATACACATTAAAGTTAGGATGTAATTCTTAATTATTCTTTAAAATGTATATTTTTTTAACTTTTGTACATTTCTTCCAATGTCAACAAAAAGATAAAATTTGGATAAATTAAATAAATGAGAAAGTGTATATAAGATGTGATGTAAAAGAATTAATTAGTTTAAAAGAAGCAACTGTCACTACAAGAAAATGGGCGATTAACGACCCAAGATAGGCGACGCTAGGGTGACGCTATTACGTCTCCGTGGTGTTTAGCGTCTATCTAGCGCAAAAAAAATGGCTGTATATCGGTGGCTACTAGCGTCGCAATGGAGTCAAAGAAAATGGGACGCTACTAGCGCCACTACTTGACGCTATCTCGACGTTATTAAGATGCGCGGTTTACAGCTGTGCGTAGAAGATAGGCGTCGCTAAGTCGACGCTCAAGGGGCGCAAGCTCTGAGACTCGATTTCGGCGCCCACGAGTCACTACTCTAGATGCTAGGAAGGCGCTGAAGTGACGCAATATGATAGTGTACGCATCGCCAATGAGACACGACTATGGCGCTAAGGACGATATATTTAACTCAGCGTCGACAGTCTTTGCGACGCGAATGGGACGCTATTTACAATTTTTTTTATCCATTCAATTCTCATTTTTTTCCTTCCTAGACCATACAATTATTTAATACATATAAAAATGCATTTATATTCATCACAGGCAATATAAAAGCATCACTGGCAGTATAAGAGCATCACATGCAATATAAGAGCATCACGGGTAATATAAAAGCATCATAGGTATAATATTGAACATAAGAATACAAAAAATAATAAACCGAACTAACAAACTATATGTATATCTAAATCTATAAGTAGCCAAAGCATTTTTTATATTCATGGGTTGTTTCTATTCTAAGTTTGGAAGTTATTGTTATCATTCTGGACATTCGACCCAGACGTGCTCAGTCCATGGCTTCGTGGGGATGGATTTTGCGTCGGGATCAATCCCTAAATCGCCTGCAATAGCGGAGCCAACTGCTGCGATAACTGCTCCGACACCTGCCGCGATATATGCTCCGATAACTGCTGCGATAGCTATGGTGACAGCTGCGATAGCTGCTGTGACATCAGGTGCAGCGGATGAGCTCGCAGCAGATGGACCGTCTGCATATCCTCCGATCCTCCTAAGTATCTGAGCGGCATGTGCCGAGGCCACGCAAGTATCCCCTCGTGTCGTGCCGGCCACCTCCTCCCAAACAACAGGGTCCTCTATGAAATAGAAAAATCACACAATCATTTAATATATAAATTATATATCAAGAAATAGAAATTAAAAACATGACAAAACCAACGAAGAAACATTATCTGATGGCTGAGTACTCGAATCATCTTCATACTTTTCAGCCATTTTCGCATTATACTCATCCTATAAAATTTAAAATTATGTATTTCAAAAATAGTGTAGTAACGACAACAACCGACCATATCATGAGACTTACCAGAAGCCTACGAGCAGTGGGCATGACTAGATAGTTTGTCTTTCGGTTTTTATGCGTGATCTCATAAACCACACGAAAGTCTACGGGACCCATGAGCAATCTATAAATGGATATTTCTTCACAAATTAAAGGAAAATGAATAACCATATCTCCTGAGATATAAGTTAGGGGTGAGAGTGCATTTGTTTGGTTTTAAAAAGAATCTTATATCTTTTAGGTGATTTTTTTATAAAATAAAACTCAACCTAAAATGATTTTGAAAAGACTCTGGCTAGTGGTCCAATTTTTTGGCATGACTAGTAGAGAAATTCTATTTTAATTACGAGGATATACTCTCCTAATCATCTCACAGTGGTATGGATCGTATATTTATCAACTTTTAGGGATATTTTAAAAATGTGAGTGTTAGTAGAATTATTAGGCCAAAGTTTTAGGAGATTGTATTATTTTTCTTTAATATATGATGAAATTTTAAAGTTTTGATAAGAAAATAATATTTTATATTATAATTAAAATATATAATTTAAGATTAATTTTTAAACATATCAAATAAATGTTCTAAATATAGTAAACGAGTGGTAATATACAAAACTATCATATGAATAACAAATAGATGGTATCTCAAGAATTAAAAATATAAATAAAATATATAAACATGAAACACGCTTTAGTTTATTGGGTGGGGACCTTATGTTTTTTTTTTTCCATTAATGGACCCTAATTTAACCAAGTCAAATTTAATTTACTAAGCAACTATCATAAAATCTAATTTAGATTCAAAGTTTTCAATTTTTTCTTTTAGACTTTTTTGGATAGGGTAGATTTAGATTTTTTTTCTTACACTCCCATTTTCTAAATAACTTTATTCTATTAAGTATTGATGTAAGGACCAAATGAGCCAATTGGCATACTGTGTAGAATGTTCAAGAGTTGGTGATCATCCCAAAATATATCAAAGTTAGAGGCTATACTAGTGAGAAATTAAAACACATATTTCATTTATACATACATTGTGATATAATCTCAAGATCCATTGAAAAGTTATTAAGAACTATACAAGTCAATGGGCGATCACATTAAAATATATCAAAATTAGAGCTCCAAGTAGTGAGAGAATTAAAATGTATGTTACATAATGTGGAGGAGGTTCAAAGGTGGACGATCATCCAAAATATATCAAAGTTAGATATCCTACTAGTGAGACAATTAAATGTATGTTTCAAAATTACAAATACATTGATATGAATTAAGGTTATCAAGATCTTAATATAGATTTTAAGATTTTATGATTTTACCACTCCCAATCGATCTCGATCTTATCTTGAGGATCTTATGAGTAAGATCTAAACAAGATTTATTTAATTTTTTGCAAAATCCATTTCATCGGTATTTTATTTTAATCAAAATAGCCGTAACTTAAATGAAGATAATGTTTAAAATATGGTCAATATTTGAGTGTTCTAAAGTAAATTATAGCAATTGCTCTCGAAGTTACCCCTTTCTGAACTTGGTCCTCAAACTTTAGTGTCTAATGAAACTATCCTCCAACTATTAACTTATTTCACATATTATCCTTTTGACAGTCTATAGTCACAATATTATTTCTAACATGAGATCCTATTAAAAAATAAAAGTACTATAAAATGTAAAAACATTAAAAATAATAAAATAAAAAGGGTAAATATAGGAAGGGATCAATCGGAGGGCTCTCGGTAGGTGAAAATACAATTATTAGGTACATTTGCGATGGAAGATAATTTAGCACTAATGATTGAAGCGAATTGAGCATTGGAGATGGAAGTGAACCAAGTGCTAACAGTGGAAGCGAACCATGCGTCGTCAGTAGTGACTCCCTTTTCAAGCCCCTTGACCGAGACCGCTCCCTCACCACACATCTCCCTAGCGCACTTCATCATGTAGCCGACCACTTTGCCCACGAGCGCCACCCTTCCTCCACGCGCATCACCTCCCTGTCAATGACGTGACGTGCTCCTAGGAAATGGTTGCCCACATACTATATGGGTCACATGGCTATTAAACAGTGTTGTCCACATCGATGATGATGCCGACGAATGTTGCCACCCCAACGAGATTGATCCACCGCCAGGTGCGAAAGACTCGATGTAGTGAATTTGTTGAGTGCTAGTAGAGATGGCGCATTGGCAAATGGGGCATCGAAAACCTCATGCCGAAGCATGGGATGTGCCAATGGGGGCAAAGGGAGCGAGATGAGTTGACATGGATGTTGGACGGAGTGACGCGCATGTGGGTGAATCGACGGTTGACGAGGAAGGCAAGGATGTTGAACTCGTCCAACATTTAGTGTGGGATGATACCATAACAGGGGTTGGCACCTCATGTGCTGCACTACATCTTGACCCCACCAAGTACCAAGGCCTCTATGATAATGTAGTGTGTAGAGTAGGGATGGCAATATTCCTTGTCCCATGTGGGGCCCCATGGAGAATCTCCGAATGAGGCCCCGACTTCGAAGAATTTTTTCCTCGTGGGGGCGGGGATGGGGACAAAATGCCCCCGAGCCTTCGCAATAACCTCCGCCTCTATGATAATGTAGTGTGTAGAGTAGGGATGGCAATATCCCCTATCCCGTGCGGGGCCCCATGAGGAATCCCCGAATGAGGCCCCGACTTCGAAGAATTTTGTCCCCGTGGGGGCGGAGATGGGGACAGAATGCCCCCGAGCCTTCGCAATAACCTCCGCCCCGCGGGGCCCCAAATTTTTGTCTCAAATTTTTTTATACATAATTTATTAAAAATTAAAGTTACTAAATCTCAACCATCCAATCTTTTATATAAATATCATAATAAACTCAAACCTTAAATTCATCTAACCCCGTTGTCTCCTCATCCTCTCTCTTTCCAAATCCCTACCCATCTCCTTTTCTTCCTCATCTCTTTCTCTCTCTTCAAAATACTTTCAACACGAAAGGGGTGCCCGAGAGGGATCTACCCCCTCTGTAAGATGAGAGAGGTGAGGGCGCTGCCCTCACTTTTTTTTAGACTTTATTTTTTAAAATGTTGAAATATTTTTATATTAAATATACATATTATAAATATTTTATAATTTTTAATATAAAAACTAGGAAATCAAGATCCCACGGGGATTTGGGGTCCACGCGGGGACTCGGGACCCTGCAGGGAATGGGATGGGGGATAAAATTTCCTACGGACCGAGGATTCGAGGCGAGGACGGGGGTGGGGCCGGTCGGTAGGGTCGAGGCTGGGGGAGTGTCCCCCGCCTCGAACAGGGTCGCCACTCCTAGTGTAAAGGGTGAGAGCCCACAGGTGGTCGGAGAGGAAGGAAAATGGGGACTAGCCTCGACTGGACGCCTACTCGGGAGCCCTTTTGGCTGATGACCTTCTCGTCTTTCTCCTTTTTATTATTTTATTAATTATATTTTTAATAGAGTGTCATATCAATGATGATAACGGTAAATTGTCTAAATAAGCTAATAGTTGAAAAAACGTCATGAATATAAGTTTTATGTTGAAAAAGAGAATAAATTTTGAGGGCAATTGCCAATTCTTATACATATATAGTATACAAAATGTACACATTTAACTTGAACAGAATGGTGGTTTCTTGGGGGATTTATTTTGCCAAACACAAAAGTTAACCCCAAATAATGATGAGATACAATTTTAAGTTTTTTTAAAAAAAATATTAATTCCTTTAAATAGAAAAAAATTGAGAGATTTTGTTCTTATTTTTAACAAGAATTATCACATTTTGGACCCTAATTCTAAGAAAGTTAATAATTATTTAAAAGTAATCAATTTTATCCTCTAAATAGTGATGAAATGTCAAACAAGATCAATATTTTAAAAATCGATTCGAATCGAGTGGTTCAACCTGTCCGATCGCTAACCGATTATAAATTCGGTCCAGTTTATTAATAAAACAAAATGTGATAGAGAAAATCAGAATGGTTAAAAAAAACCAGAAAATCTGGTTGAACAGCAACTTTTTTCAAATTTTAAAAATATAAGATATATGGAAATATTTTATTAAAGGATATGAAAATTTATAGTTACCAAATTTTTTTATGTGAAATTGGAATGTTATGAAGATGGAGGGAGAAAAAAATGACAAATTTAAAATAAGAAAAATAAAAGGAAAGATGTTACCTGAAGAAAATAAATAAAAGAAAAATATATTACTAAGATAATAATAACAGAAAAGGAAATTACAAATAAAAAGATAATAAAATATAATTATAATTGTAGGTTGAAATAAATCTAGACTATTATCTTAGTTATAATATATCTAATAAAATAAAATTACTGGTCGACCTAACATCGGATAATAAATAATATTACATTACTCTTAAATAATTAATTATAATTAATATTTTTATATAAAAATTTGATTCAATTAATTAAAGTTCGATTCAACCGATCGGATTTTTTTTATAACAACCTCCCATATCCAGAGCTAATCGTTGCTCCAAGTATCAATCTCTTCGACCAACTACTTGAGATGCAGCCCGAACCGATTCTTATAACAATGTGAAATATAACTAAAATGCCTCGAGACGAGAACGATCATAAATGCCATGAACCGAGAGGTTCCATCATGAAGTTAGCAAGGTTGTCAAACCCGGCCCGGTCCGACCGGTCGGATCGGTGTCTGGAGTACAAAAGGGATCATGAGTCACTCAAAATCCGAATGGATGATTGACCCGGTTTGATCAGATCAAAATCCGGGTTGGATCGGTCAATCCGGTGGATTTGAGTGACCCAACCGGATTTGAGAGTTTAGTCAATTTTTTTAAAAATATTATAATTTCTAACTTTGAATTATCAATTTTCCAAACTTTTTATTATATTACTAACATTTAATAATGGCACACTCATAATCTATCCTACCACTATTATTATTATTATTATTATTATTATTATTATTATTATTATTATTACAAAAAATTCAAATTATTAAGATATTATGTTTATATACACATTTAAAATCAATGGTAATAAAAAAATATTATTTATATTGTTATTCATTCAAAATAAAATGTAATATATTTGTAAATTCAAATACGATGCTAACATAAATTATCATACTACTAAAATAATAAATTTAGTAAAATGTTAAAATTTAGAATGTATTTTTTATAAAATTATATTTGATTTGATTCATTATTCATTTAAATAAATCTTATCTTCTCACTAGTGATTAAAAATTATTATGCATACACTTATAATTATTATCTAAGCTGATTTTGTATTTATATTAACTTATAATTATCCGATCCGATCATTCGATTTAACCAATTCGACCGGTCCAATCTGACCCGCTAGTCAATCCGGATCGATAGCCGGATCGTATCTTATAATATTGAAAATTAGTACAATGTACCATGCCCCCCTCCCAACACACATGTCATTTTAATAAGTACATGTTGGCTACAATTATTATCTATGGCGAAGCTTCAATGATAGGAGCTCCAGGGCTAGAAATGTCACGACAACTATAATTGAAACCTCGTAATGAGGAAAGAAGAAGAAAAAGAAAAAAGTGATACCTGAACTCTGAAGCAAGAGAAGACACAGCACTGGTTTATGAATGATTTCTATGAAAAGTCGTCAGAAACAAAAGGGCCGTCGAGTTCAGTGTCATTGATGGAAACAGGATGGAGTCCAGCTAGAGCAGGCATTCTACGTCCATCGCTGTTGTGTTGGCCGATGCATTGAGTGAGTGGCTGAGGTCCGACTCCGATGGGGGGCTTCTAAATTTCTAATTAGGTGGTCTCTTTCAGGAAAAAAAAAAGAAAAATATAAATTTAGGTGGTCTCTGCCAGGTGGCCATTTTAGGTGCGACAGTCTTTCGTGGATGGGAGCAACGGACGCTCTCATCTCACCTGTGCCATCTCTTACAGAAGGGCAAGAAAAATGACGTGCTGTGTCTTTTCTTGCTCTCTTTCCTGCAGAGTGCAGAGACCTCATGCATCTTCGTTCTTGCGTGGAGCAAGCAAACCCAGCTGCATCACCCCCCTGCAGCGTCACCTAAATCCAGCCTTTTACCAACTTTTACTACCAGGAGTTGGAATTAAGTGTGTGATAAATGGCCGTTCATTTTTATTTAAATAAGATATTGAGTTCGAATCAAAAGTTTTATAAGTGTAAATAATTTTTATTAAAAGTTTCATATGTTGCTATTACGTGCATAGCTTATTTTACTAAAGTAATGTGAGTTAAATCGTCGACGTCGCTTAAAAAAAATCAGCTGCTGCAGAGGCCATTGGAAATATATAGTTGACGAGCACAGTTTGAAGAATTTGTTGTACTACGTTAACACGAAGGTAGCTTAGTAGTTAGTATCTTCCACTGATGGCAATCATGTTGCTCTCGTCATAATTGCTGAGATGGAGAGAGACTGAAAGAGAGGGCAAAACATGAACTTATATGTATGCAACTATTTATTCACCTATTAAAATATATTTTAAATTTGTACGGATTATGAACGATTTAACTCGGTGTATTGTAGAATAACGGTAATATCAATGCATAATTTTATATGAGTAAAATATGAACACATTCCAAATTTATGTGCATATATATAGAAAAATAAAACGTATAATACTTTAACTGGGCACAAGGTATTTAGAGAGAAATTGTGGCCATTATAATGCGCCTAAGAAGAAATGTGAGTCGTCCAATTAATTAAATTGGTCCTAATGAGGTTTCTGTTAACTGCGATTCACAATTATTGTTGTGGATGATATTTTCCATACGCTCGTTACTTTAATTGGTCAGCCAATTGAATCTTATACCAAATTTTAGAATAATATGTATTTACCACATTTCAATAAAAGTCTATTAATGTTGTGTTTGAAATTGAAATGAGTTTGAAATGATTCAATCAGTTTAGCTAAACAATGTGATGTTTAACGAAACAAGCTACTTCTTATATTTTCTTATGTTTCCTTCTTATGAAACCGTACTGTAACTAGTTTCCATTTTTTTCAAATTTTTATGTGACCATCTTTTTTTTTTTCAATTCCAGTTTTTTTCTTTTCTTATTTCTGTCACAGTATAATTTATTTATTAAACATAAAATATTTTATTATAAAGTATTAATATAATATTATTTATTACTTATTATTTCATAAAAATATTTTATCAAATATCATTTATTATATTTAAATAAAATTTAATTTATAATTTTTATTAATTAACAAAATTATATTTTATTTATAATATTTATTTTCTATTAAAACACTCATTAAAATTAATCTATCATACTAACTTTTTTACATCATATTAATTTTTTTTTTATTTTTTTTATTACTTTTCATTCCATCCAAACTAAGTCGTATTTCAAATTACTCTATCAATTTAATTATTTATATAAAACTCAAGACAATTACTATTCTACCCTCCACACCGCCACATGAAAGAAAAGCTAAGGTGATGGTAAAAGAAGCCAAACACAATGTCCGAGAGCTAATTGGATTGGCCTCCTCCTCGTTTCGAAGATTGGACAAATATAACTATCTATACAAATTAATTATTTAAATGGAAGCAATAATATTGATTAGCTTAATTAATTAACTTCCGAATAGATAATTCCAATATTACTCTTTTCGATTCGTTCACATGATTATGACTAATTTAATCGCTCCAACAATCGAGCTGAATAATTAACCTTTCAGAAACAGACGAATTCCATTAATCAGTTGTATCCATCAATTTAATTCTACTATTAATATCCTCGTCATTTCAAACTAAGTTATTGAAATCTTAAAAAAATAAAATACAATGAAGGCGTCCCTTTATTAGAAAAGTGACGTTACTTTTTTTAGTCTATCACATTAAAAATTCATGAGCTTTTTATCTAATCATTTTTAATACGATCAATAATTATTTTGACATAACGAATAAAAAGAAGAGAACCCGAAAAAACATTATATTAATTTCTACTATTATATTAATAAAACAGTAATAAATAATAAATAATTGCGAATCGAAACCTTGATGACTTAAATGGCCACCGAAACTGTATCACGAGCAGGTAACGCAAGACTTTGTGTAGGGACGTTAATAAATGCGCGGTGCCGGCCTCGTTAGAGAGAGAGAGAGTGAGAGGACCGCTGCTATCACCACTCTGGACTCTTCCGGTGGCACCAGCGAGAGAGAGAGAGAGAGAGAGAGAGAGAGAGAGAGAGAGAGAGAGATCACTTGTCTGGACTCTTCCGCTGCGCTGGCACCAGTTCAGCCCATCAAATCGAACTCGCCACGCACTGGATTTGAGGAAATGTACTTTCGCATTGCAGCACCCACGACCAACTCATCCATATGTGTTTTTTTAAAACGAAAATGTTATCACTTAAATTGCATAAAAATGTCATGCAAGCGAGCCCCAGATGTGAGGAGCAGCACTTTCAGAAAGTGTGGTTCGATAAGTCGAGAGAACAATTAAAA
This sequence comes from Pontederia crassipes, assembly GCA_030549335.1. Classification (NCBI taxonomy): domain Eukaryota; kingdom Viridiplantae; phylum Streptophyta; class Magnoliopsida; order Commelinales; family Pontederiaceae; genus Pontederia; species Pontederia crassipes. Next base: position 11,405,533 of record CM060184.1, on the reverse strand, counting down.
TTAGCCAAAAAAATTCACGAGCTGATTTACTTCGCGATAAATATGTGATATTTTTCATTCAGTACAATTTTGTAAGAGAGTTAGAAGTTCCAACAGTATGTTTCGATTGCCCAATGGTGCAGTGTGCCTTATCTGTATTATCGTCTTTGAGTTCGACTCAATGTGCAATCGCGTGAGACCCATCCTTTTCACATTTCTTACACCAACAAAAATGCCTCAAAGTTCTAAATCCAAAATATTACGCGCCATTCTCCTGAAAGCCTCTGCAAATAAAAAAGAATCGTTAGACGATCGCATACTCCCCCCTACCACATCTGTATTAATTAGTAGTTTGGATTTTGGTAGGGAGCTCTACTATTATTATTATTATTATTATTATTATTATTATTATTATTATTATTATTATTATTATTATTATTATTATTATTATTATTATTATTATTATTATTATTATTATTAGCTGAAGAACTTAATTCACTAAACATGACAGCTAAAAGCAACGCGACAGGTTAATTATATTTCTAATTATGTTATGGGTGCTATGTGTATTGCACATGACCTCTCGGATGTCTTAAAAAAGATCATCTGAAAATTTATTTGATCAAAAGATAATGCTTACAAATAAACGATCCTGCGTGACAGATCGGGACTTGGGCATCCATATAATGTCTATTGTTGGCACCCGAGGCCGGCCCAAAAGACTCAACCAACCTAAGCCTTTACTTGAGGTCCCAATTCAAAAGATAACACCTAATAATTATTAATATATATATATATATACATTATTAATTAGTGTACATATTTTTGTACTTCATAAAAAATCTCACAGTCATAATTAATTCTCAAAGGTCAACAACATTTTCATAAATTGCTCACTATTAACACTAATTATATTCTTTATCATTAATCTAAATAATCATTGATTCGTTATTTATTTTCTTTGCATTCCATAAATGCAATTCTTTTAAATTTGTCTTTGGAATTTTATTTCTCAATGTTTTCTTATTAAGTTTATATATTTCTAATTCATCATTCCTAATCGTGTCACCACTTTTTTCTCTTTTATTCTAAGAGCGAACATACCTTGTCTCCACATTGGATCAAGAGCGGGGTCAGAGGGATAAAAAACTGCTAATTCAACCAGAGCGGAGTCATTTCTTTATTTTGTTTTTTTTAAAAAAAAGAGAGTGCAATTCCCTTGCATTTTCAATTTATTTTCTTTCATAGCATTCATAATTTGTTTTTGTGAAACTATGAGGACCCATCTTCTCAAAATAATGTCACAAAATATTTAACATAAAAAATGTTACAAAAAATAAATAGTACATTTTAATTAATAATTTTGCACTTAAAAAAAAGAGAAATAAGTTTTATGTATTGATCGACAAAAGCCTCATATTTCTCTTTAGGCCTTCGGAATCCTCGGGCGGCCTTGTTGGCACCTCCTTTTATTAAAACTTGTGTTAATAATTTAAATTTTCAAGGCTCACCTTGATCACAATTGATAACTTTAGAGTATGATAAGATTCACATCTCATCACCTTTCTTCAGTTTCGTGTCGGCTGGCGTACGCGCTTATATAGGTGATAGACATAATACTAATATTCTTTTTTTTAATACTCATTTGAGGCTTGCGATATTCAAAGCTATTACTACATGACTAATTCAAAGTCGAGGTAAAGAGTTGATCTAAAGAGTATCATGATCAAGTGATGAATACTCATTCGAGATTTTCGATATTCAAAATTATTAATACTTGACTAATTCAAAGTCGAGGTAAAGAATTGATGTAAAGAGTATCATGATTAAGTGATGACTCCAAGGATCGGATCTGAGACTATTTGTTCATAGCGACTCACAAGGGCACAATTCTACTAATCAATTATACCAACCAAGCTTAATTTGTAATACTAATATTCTAATAACTATGGATCGATTGTGAAAATTTTTGTTACTATTTTTATGTTTTGTTAGTATCTTGATTTCATTGTATTTTTTTTTATCTTTCTTTCATTTTTCTTTTGAGAAAGATAAGTGGGTATGGATCACCCTCAAATAGAGGATAATTCAAATCTATTACCACTCTTTGTGGTGCCATCCATTTACACCATGGACTTTTGGATGACCTAATTGGACTTACATTTCGACAACTAAAGTTGCCAAAAATTAATATATACTCCTAAGGAAGCTTCTCTTGATAGGTAGGCGATCAATCGAACTAAGGCTATTTCACTTCAATTTAAATTTAGACACACTCTCCCCTCTATATTGCCCATTTTAAGAAATTGTTGGAAACCTCTCTTTTGAATGTTTAGAAACTAGTTAGATTTGCTTCTCTTTTCAATCATAAATAAATGTGTTTAACGGGGGTACCCCCCAACTTAAGTTGGGAGCACCCTGCTCCCAATTATCTAGACTGTCCGATGAGGATCGGACGGTCCAGATTTCTCACCACATTCTCTGTCACCGTCGAGGATGACCCCTTGGCGCTGCCTGCGCTTACTCGGCCGCTACCCATCTCCGGATCCAGTCCACCATAGTCCCTTTCTGGTGGTTCGGCAGCGCGACAATGAGGCGCTCCTTGGGAGGGCGTAGAGAGTGAGTGAGAGAGAGAGAGAGGGTGGAGAGATCTCAAGAATGAGAGAGGGAGGAGAGAGAGCTGAGAGGACATGGATGGGCTTGGTTTCGCATATCGCCGCCATCTTCGCGAGACGCTACCGTCCGAGCAAGACCTCGCCGACACCTTTGCAGGTCGCCGCCCGAGGTCGGCAAGAACTCGTCGCCGCCTTCGCAGGTCGCCACCTGAGCAAGACCTCGGTGACATGTTGCGCACCTCACTGTCGCGTTCTTCTCAAACCAACATTGCCATAGCCGCCACCGCATTCTTCTCGAGCCACCCTTGCCCTCGCCACGTCTCTTCCTCCTCCGGACGAGATCCGACCCTGCTGCCATGGCCTCCGCCTGTAGCTCCCGTCGCCCCAGCCAATGCCATACTCAACTCCGCTGCGGCCGCCTCCGCCACCCTCACCCTCTTGTAGCCTCGCGAAATTTGGATTGTCCGATCCCCATCGGACGGTCCAGATAATTGGGAGCACCCCCATTAAATCCTAAATAAATTACCAATTCCAATTTAAGCACACTTGGGTCGCCGATGATTGGATACGTGAAGGGTCCAATATGACGGTGGAGTCTAAACATAGTGAAATATGGATATGGAGATATGATGTTTCAATCAACTCCAAGAAGATGACCACTTTAGTTGTATGAGCTAGGAGAAGATGACCACTTTGGTTGTATGAGCTAGGATTTCTCCAAACACTTTGAGTATGAGAGCACCCGCCTTGCTGAGGCAACTCACACCTACTACCAGGGCTCACTTTAGGTCTAATGGAAGCCCTTACCTGCACTTTTAGGTCAAGATTAACTCACATGACTTCTTCAAATCAAGCCAATGATGCAAAATTTATTATATGATACGCTAATAAAAATCGTAATCCTACATTTTTATGCAAATAGGTTTAGAATAACTTTGTGGGCCTAATTTGTAATGATTACAAAAATAGCATAAAGAAGAGAATTTTGTGTTCTTTCCTCAACAATGAACAAGTTGCTCTCAGTGGGTTACGAAGCTGAGATTAAACGCAGGATTACAAAATATTTACTTGGAGTTTTATAAAATGCAGCCAAAGGGGTCGGGTCGTTTAGTTGTGAAATAAAATTAGAGAGAATAAATTAATGTAATAGTATATTCTTAATGAACATATTCAATTCTATCTCGTGTTTGGTTCGAAAAAATAAATTAAAAAAAGAATATTTTATAACTAAAATATTTTTCATATAGAATTGACATTTAATGATATAACAATAATAAAATAGAAAAACAATGATATATTATTATTATTTTAAAAAAATATGATTTAAAAAGTTGAAAATAATGAGAATACATCAGTTTTAGAAGAATAGAAGAATATCTATATTCTCACTTTGAGGTTAAAAATTATGATTTTATCAAATTCAAGATAGTTTTTTATTTTTCAAAGTTTAACCAAAATAACCCTATTCCACCGCGTGCTTGAGTATATTGTAGGAATAGTACGATATTCCAACATTTATTCTACAACTAAACGACCCCTTTTAAGGATTAAAGAAGAGCATCCAAAATATTACCTTGAAATCATATTCCTCCAAACTCATTGATGACCTCCTCGAGAACTAAACCACTTTGTTAATCATGATATGCTTTTTGTATGGTAATTTAAGTTAAAAGGAATGGGGTAGGGCATAGTAGTGAGGGTTGGTAAGGTTGAGTATTTACATAAATCATGTTTGGATATAAATTAATGGGATGAGTTAAGTCAATTTATTTCACTTTTTGTTTGGATACAAACTATAATTTATGGATTAGAGAAGGTTAAGTTTAGTAAATGTCTTTATTATTCTTAAGAAAGCTTTATTTTTTATTTGGTTGAGAAGAAGTCAGAGTAGAATAGAGACAATTTCCTCCAAAATAATCAATTTAGAGAGTTTAATTTTAACTTTTTAAGTCAATTGGTGAGCTTATCCTTAGTTAAATTAATAAAATTTGTATTCAAACAAGATTTAAAAATTTTAAACTCATGACAGCCTAATTCCCGAACACATTCCTCTTAAACCCTCAATTCAAAGACACCCTTAGAAGATAACTCTACTCAGGGTTCCTTATCGATCGTTTGGTACATTATCAATTTAATTAATCAATAATTTAGATAACCACTTAAATAAATTATCAATACTTAAATTATCGGTGATATCACAATATAGTGTTTGACATATAATGATAATATAAATAATAGTTAAAGTAGTCAGAAAGCAAATTATCATAATACTCATAAAAATTATTTTAGATTTTGATCACATATTATTATAAATAAATAAAGCAAAAAATAAAAAAAAGAATATAGATAAAAGAAGATGAGATAAAATTAAGAGTTATTTGAAAAAAAAATCAGATGAAATTGAATGATATTTATTTATTAATAAATATTTTAAATAAAAAAATTGATTGAAAAAATATTTTCATCAAAATGTATCTCAAGCAGATAATGTGAAAAGACATATCTTGTCTGAATTGTCAATGAGGTGATAATTATGATTATCATAGTAATTAAAATTATCAATAATTTATCACAATCAAATAAGGTAATATGATGGACCTAGATATTTTAAATAAAATAATGGATAAACTATGTAGATTATTTCGTACCCCTAATGTATCCAGCATATTTTGTATTTTGACAGCTTTAGTCCACGGATTAATATCTGAACAGAACTTTCTTCCAAAAAAAATGTTTTGAATTTGAGTAATAGTGTCAATAATTTAATGAGACCTGCTATATCCTCCTAATTTTTACCCTAAAAATCAGCCTAACCTCTCACAATGGCTTTGTTGGTAATTTTATCAACTTTTAGGGGGAGTTTATTAATGTGAGTATTAGGAGGAAAATTAGGCAGATGTTTTAGGAGGATTTAGAATTTTTCTAATTTAATTTGTAGCCCTCTTTTAAGAATACCACTAAGTAATTAAACATAAAAAAATTTCTAAATGTTAAGAAATGATACAAATAATTAAATTATGTATTTAAATAAGTGTAAACACAACATCAATCAAAATTAGGTGTAATCAGGTGTGCACGAGTGCAGTGGTACGCGTAAACTATTAAATTAACACACTTACGCTATCATAGTAGCTTAATACTCCTTTTAAATAAATTGTCATTAAAATTTCTATTTCGATATTAATATCTTCAAATTTATAATCAATCTGAAATAATAATTTAGGTCTTACGAAAAATTTAGATCCTATTCAATAATGTATAATATTTTTTTCTTGTATCCATGACAAGAATGATTTAATTTAGATGTCATGCTATTCGTTTCTCATATTTTTTTTTATTGTTTAACGTTTTTTTTCTATATTTTCATTAATGATTTGATCGAATTGTGACATAAGGAACTACAACTTAATAGTTTAGTGAAGAAATTTAATACAGAATTTATTTATTTCTTCAATATGTATATATATATATATATATATATATATATATATATAATACATATATTCTTTATAGATATGACCTGAAAACACTTACAATATTGCATATTAACCCACAACCTTCTCACCTTATAACAAACTTTATTTTTTCATGTTTCTAAGTTTATATTTATTTTAGTTATTAAATATATCACTTTGCTCATCCATATTCGACAATTACGTCAATACAGTTTATGTATGGGTAAAATTTTTAGTATAACGATTTCTCTTTAGGAACAAGATTCGCCTAATCCATTCCAAAAAGTTTCGCCTTAAGAACATGGATTTTAAGCAATCCATACTAATTTTTTTTTTATAATTAAGGATTAAAGTATGCTTGTATATCATATATTGTTCAAGATAAAAATGCAAAACAAAAAAAAATGTTTAACTTTTTAAGCCTTTTTAAATTACATTATTATTTTCCGACATTAAGAGAGACTACTTTTCTTTTTTTTGGATATCAATATTGAATCAGAAAATAATGGAAAAAAACTACCATTAAAAATAATCACATACATATTTCATAAAAAATATAGTTAATATTCATAAAAAGCTAATATAATCTCTTTAGAAAACTAATAAAATAATAAATGCATGTATTAAAATTATTCAAAGATTTTCAATTAAAAATAGTATAGCATAACGTTTCATTGTTACAATATTATCGATCGCGTAAATATTTTGTTTTTAAAAGATAAAATCACAAGCATTATCAAAATAAAAATATATTTATATTAATTTTGAGATTTTTATCATTCATTAGGACACCTGACTTACAACTGAAGTTTGAAGATCCCTTACACAAACGGAAAATACCAAATGCACCTGACTGCTGGATGTTACATAGTAAAAAACATGAACATATATACCTTAAAAACATGTACTCTGCTGGCAGGGACAGTGCGTGGGCTGAAAGCATGAGTCATGAGATATATTGTTAAAAACATTTTTGGAAAAACAGTAGAGATGCGTGACGTTGAGAAAAATAGCCTATCAGAAACACAGTTGAATTGGTAGGACAGGCATTTAAATTTTCATAGTAAGCAGGAGACTTCCCAAAACGAGCGGTATGCCATGCAACCGGATCGTTCGGTACAAAGCATATAAGCTGAAAAGGGGAAAACCATATATGATATTAAGATATATGAAGTCTCAGCAAAGTATTAACTACGGATGAAAACCAAACAAAGAATGCAATATACCCAGCTCAAAAGACAGGACCTACAATAAATACAACTTAAAGCCTGAACCTATACAAATTCATGTTACATTGACAACGATTCAAAGAATATCAGAGCCCGAGAGACAAGCAACGAATTTGAGTACATCAAAAACAAATTTTCAAGCACACTAAAAAATCCACGAAAGAATGCATCTACGGGTAAAACAGAATTCAAATCCACTCAAGGAATTACATCAGTGCTTGTGTATCAACAATAAGTGGGATACCAACGCGTATGTTCCTATTCCTCTTGCTTCAGAAACAGGTCATGTGGTTAACCCTGTGTTCTAGTAAGAAATCTTCGATGTCTCAAGCGAGGAGATTTGTCTAAAAGCAAAAGCAAGCCAGTATTGTTGCATGATAGCCCGAAAGTATACCTGACATTAACATCCAAGGAAAAATACTAACCTTCAGATTCTCGAGCTAAATATGACACAATATGAAGAAAAATGTAGCAAACTTACTTGATTGGAGAGGGTTTTTTTCTCCAGAAGACAAATGATATGACACACTGGGCAAGGGAACACCAGGAAACTATGAGTAAACAATTGTAGAAAAACAGTAAAGATACAACACAAAATGACCCAATAAAAATTCCAGATATCTCTTGACCATAGAAAATTTGAGACATCCAAAGTTGAAGATCATCATACTGCTTTATTGCGGCAAAAGTATCACTATATTATGTAAAGTACCACTATGACCTGCCTATTAATGCTTTCAGTGATTGATATATTTGATTATCACGTACACTAACTAATAACAACCTACATCAGAACCTAATGGCGAGGTGTCTAGGCAATATAAATTTCAATTACAGTGTAGTTATAGGCTGTTTTTTCTTTCAGTGTGTAAACTAGTGTGCAAAGGGATCAAGATCAGGGTATGAGAATTTACGATTGTAGAATGATTATATACAAAAGGAAACTCAAATTGGTTTCTCGAAAAGGTAAAAAAATTAAATTGTGGATTGAAACACGAACAACTCAGATAGGCAAGAAAACAAAAAGTTATTTCTCAACTACCAAATGACAAAATATATAGCAAGGAATCAAGAAAATAAGATTTCACCATCTTTAACTATAATCCTTTGCAAGATACAGTTCATTGGACAAGAAAAGGCAACTGGAGGTTGATCAGATGATGCCCTCCTAGTGAAATGTGAAAGGCTCCTAGCAGGGTCACAAAAGTTGTATTACAGGGCATTCATTTTTCTTTCTAGAGTCAAAATGACAGCTACCAAAGTAGAGGTAATAAAACTAAAAAACTTTTATTTGCCTAATGGATGATAATTGATTAGCCGTACTAATGCAGTAAACATGCCTTTTCCTAGACTTCAGTAGCTATTACCACATTAAAGATGCAGTAAGACGAGATCACTTCAGTAGCTTTGGAAATTCATCACTTCAGTAGCTATTACCACATTAAAGATGCAGGAAACTTAGAAGGATGAATTTCCAAAGCTAAAAAGTATCTCCAAGCTACAGCCATCAATGCACATTTATAGCCAACTAAAAAAAGGTATAACAAGAGTGCACCAATAAAAGTGTAAAAAGAAATGTAAACAACCATTCCAAAGTCCAATAACATCAATTTTAGCAAAAACATGATAATAGATGAAGTAAAAAGAACAAAGGCAAAAAGGAATGAAGTTGAAGATCTATCATATCAATACAAAAGTTAATTACACCCATAACAGTAACTAATACAATTCGTCCTCACTCCTCTTATGTCACTTTTATTAATATTACGCTGTTAGTCCAATATCTAGGATCTTAGAGGACCTTTTTGGCACTCAGCTCATACATCCAAGCATCAAAGTTTGTTGATTAACTTTGCCATTCCTATTACCCTAAAAAAACTTGTCATTCCTATTAGCTCAAACTGACAAATAAGACTGAAAGTGATTCTCACAATTTCCTCCCTAACTGCAGAACTTCCAGTAGAAAAAGGTTTTTCTAAGATATGGATGTGGATTAAAGATGAACACAATCATAAAACTCTAATAGAAATATTTTCTATAATTACCCTTAAAAAACCTTTCCTACAATTAGGTGTTCTTAAGATAGATGACACAAAAATATGAACTTTGCTTGAAAGTTCCCATAGTTTAATCAATAACTGTTGAGGAGATACCTTAACCATTGACACGAAGGAAAATTTCTTGATAAAAGATTGTTTCCTAACAATTCTCCTCTCTGGCTTCGCCTCCTTGCACAGCTGCTGAGCAATCTCCTTCAGCAGCACCACCTGTGCCTTGTCTGTACTCATAGACATTATAGTCTGCCGCATGGACTCCCTATCGGCTTCCAGCATTTGCAGCCTCATATACAGCTTCCTTATCTCCGTTTCTTCATCCCCAGCTACTAAAGCTCTTCTGTTCTGAAGCTCCCTTGGCGTGCTTACATAATCTTCCGACACACCATGCACCGCATCCACTGTATACACCCTATCAATGATGTCCTCCCTTCCACCAATATCAGAAGTGGAGTCCATCGCCATCGGAAACTCCTCTCCCTTGTTAGATTCTAACCCAGAACCAAATCTGTCAATGGAAAACCTCCTCAATTGTTGTGGAGGCGAGAAACCCACGACCCCCTTCTCCTTCACACTGCCATAACGGCCGCTGCTGGGCATCCGCTCAAGTTCGTGGATCCGCTTCTCAATCTTCTGGATATGGTCACGAGGCGTCTCTCCAAAGGGGTATTTCTCGACGTCAGCAGATGCATCGTCATCTGGAATGGTGCATTTGAGCGGAGGGTAATCGTAAGTTTGGGGGACGTCAAACTGGGGGTCACCCAGTCCGCCGTTGGAAGCTGCCTCAGCAGCAACCATGTCAGGGGTCTGCGGTTCTGATGGGGTGGCGAGATCGCCACTGGGGCCAATGCCATAGCTGAGAAGGCGGTGGCGATAGGCTTGGACCTCGCAGGTGAGGGCTTGGATGGCCTGCTCGCGCTTGAAGAGGAGGTCCTCAAGGGCGGCAATTTCCTGCTGGTCGTGGGTCATCTTTTCCTCGGCGAACCGTTTGAACTGGCGCACCTCCATCTGGGCCTCCGCCTTCTCGCGCTGGAGCCGTAGGATCATCGACATGGCCTCAGTGGTCGCCGACGCCGACGCGCTCCGCTCCTCCTCCAGCTCCGAGTTCAGCTCCTTGATCGACTGCTGGTGGCTCGCGAGGGCCTCGCGGAGCGCCGCGGCCTCGTTCTCGATCTCCACCCGTGCGACGCCATCGCCGTCGACGAAGGCAGCCGCCGCGGCCGCGGCCGAGAGACTTCGAAACTCGGTCTCCAATTCATCCAGATTGCGCTTCAGCGAGCGGCGCCACGCAGCGGAAGGCAGGGATGCCGGGCCACAGCAGAGACAGGACGTGCATCCGCAAACGCCGCCAACCCGCGAGACCGCGCCGCCGCCGGAGGCCGGTGGAGGCGGTTTATCGGGGTCCATGAATCCCAAGCGAGCATCAAACCACTCCCCCACCTTCGACGGCTCCTCGCCCACCTCCTCCTCGGCCGCCGTGGTTGAAGACGCAGCAGTTGTTCAAGGGCGCCCTCCGCCGCCCGGCGACGTGGCCGCGTCCTCCGCCGGTGGCCGGAGAGCGGAGAGGGCGGAGGACGGAGATTGAAGAGGAAAGGGCCAAGAGATTCGCGCGGATCGACGAGGTAATGGCTTGATCGAATTGGGCGCGGATGGAGGGAGGGAAGCTGGGAAGGAAGATGTATAGGAAATGGAAACGAAAGGTTCCAAATTTTTTTCCGATTTCGAAACCCTAGAAAAGTGATGATTTTCCACGTTTACTGCCTTCTCTTCACGTCCTTTTGTCTAATTATTATCATCATCATCATTATTATTATTATTATTACAGTCGCCAACTTAATTAATTTTAAGAATACAAATTAAGGACGGGAGAGCGAATAAAGCGAGAGGCTATTTGGTGGCAACCGTGCAACTTTATATATTTTAACGATTTATTTTTGTAATAATAAAATCAAAGATAAATTAATCGCATAGAAAAATAAATTTATCCTCTCCCAGCTGAATTTTTTTAAAAGAAAAGATAGTTTTAATCAAAATGCTTACCCATGTACGAAATTACGTGTCTATTTTTTTTCTGTTTTATTTATGTGAAATAAGGAAAAAGATATGGATATCTTTTGTAGTCGAATCAGATATTTTTTTCATCTTAAACCATAAATTTTATATAACTTTGTCTATGTTGGCATTGTACAAGTGAAATTGCACTTTGGTAAAAAAAGGAAGGGGACAACTTAGACATCAAGTTCTCATAATAAGGCAACTCGAGAATTGGTTTAGTCAAAATAGTAACAAGTCGGAAGTGGCGTGTCCAAATCCCTGGTCAACTTATATTATTTTTATGAGAAAAATATATATGCAGATGAGTATTAATTTTATTTATTAGATTAATTAATAAAACAAATATGTATTAATTTAAAGTATGTGTTAAATAGTAAATGTAATTAAAATCAAGATTGTTGAATTGTTCGATCATTATGATCAAATTATTTTATAATGATTATAATTTATTTAGTCTTAAATTATATTTTTTATTATCAATTTATCTTAATAGATATATATTACTTCACATAAGAAGTATATGATTAATCCAATTATGAATTCTAAATATTAAATTAATTAAATAATGAGAATTATTTTTATTGCTGTTGGGGGTATCAAAACTTAGAAATGTTTAGGAGTTTATATAAAATGCTGTCTTGATCAATAAAAACATCCGACTAATTAAGTTAGTGATATGATTCATCAGACGTAAATCAGTTGGTAAAACCGTGATCCCGTGGGCACGCTTACATGTCCTTAATTATTAGAATAAATTACATTAGATGCCTTCTAATTTTAACGTTTGCATATCCTTCAATTTCACTTTGTAATATAAATGTTCTTCATCTTTTAATTAATTTCACTCGGTGTCCTCTTTACTTGTTGTAACCTATCTTCTAGTCACGGAGCTAACTTGATTCAAATGTAAAAAATATTAAAAAAATAAAATAAAAAATATTCCAGTCATGTCCTCTTTAATGACATTTTATTTTCTCTTCAAACTGATGTGATAATATTAAAAAAATAAAAAAATATCACGAACGACCTCGCCAGTGCGCGAGGAGAAGAGGGGCTGCGACCTTGACGGTGAGCGATGCCAATGAGGTCGTAGGGGACGAATGCCCCCTCCCCCTCTCCCATGCGACAACAAAGAGAGGGGGGGGGGGGGGGGGGGGGGGATGGGGGGATGGGGGGGCTCCCGCACGCTGAGGAGGTCGCAGAGAGCGATGGGGGACGGGCGAGCGGCCTCTCACACGTGTCAACGTGGCCCCTTTTATTTTTTAATTATTTTTACTTTTATTAATATTGCCACGTCAACTTAGAGAAGAGAAAAGATGCCGTGTCAGCGTTACATCTGTGCCACATCAGTTCCGTGATCGAGAGATTGGACTATAACAGATAAAAAAGACACCGGGTGAAATGAGTTAAAAGATGAAAAATATTTGTGTTAAGAAGTTGGAAGATATCGTTAAGCAAACGTTAAAATTAGAGAATATTTGATATAATTTATTCTAATTATTTTAATTTTAAATGCAATATTATAATGAATCTTTTTAACTTCCACTTAGAGAATCGTATAAGCTCGAAAGATCCACTGGGAGCACGAGGAGCAGGAGGCTCTGTGTTCTTGTCTTCTTTTTTTCATCTAATTTCTGTCGGAATCAGACCAAATTTAACTACCAGAACATGAAGGTCGAACCAGGCCGTTAAAGACATGGTTTTCTTCGATGGTATTGCGATCTTTTTCTGCAGATGTAACGCAGAACAAGGTAAATTTTATAATCTCCATGTAGAGGCATATGGGAGTTGGATCTAGACAAGTATATATAATTCTGAAATAAAATCTCAGTTTTGTTAGATTAAATAAGCACCAAGTTGTCAGATTCGCGGTCGCGTGCTAACGTGGTTTTGGTCATGTAAGCAAATTCGGATCAGCACCCTATAAATATTGTCTTTTTTTTTAGTAGCACACTAATTTAATCGGAGAGAATTAAATGTTTTGAATTCAAACTCAGCCATGTATTATGTTAGTAATGTCTTGAAATTTTATCCTAATTGAAAATTCTTCATCATCTCAAGTTTTACGAAGCATGTCTTAGATTAGTTTCACATACATAAATCACCGAAGAAATATTGATATATATTGGAACATATTCTTCACTAGGTGTAGATGAGTTAGAAAACCGTGAGTTCCACGCAAAAAATATCATATTGAGTATAGAAGTGAGTCACTGTGTAGCTTTGATATAAGATATATTTTGATGAAATCGTACGGGTTAAGATCTAGAGCGAAATTATGTTGAGTTCTTTAAAGGGGAAGGGTACATTAGGTATGTCTTGAAATAGTCCAACATGCATAAGTCATTTGAAAATATGTCCTGCACTAGATGTAAATATCACAATGTCATTTTTTATTTGATCGACCCGTAAGGTGTCTTGATGTACGACATAAACACGTTAAAAATTTGTTAGCTCGACACAAGGGCAAGCCACTATACATGATGCATTTTAATAAAATCGTGCGGATTAAAATTCAGAGCGAATAATATTAGTCGGGAATGTTGCGTATCATATCAATGAAATATTTTTTGAACATCATAAAAAAAAGTGTATATAAACTTGTATCGGGATTATAATTCTATTTTATTTTTCTTCTTATGCTCAATGCATAGTTTTTTTCTTAAATTCTAACATATTTAATATATTTTCTTCATTTACTTATCTATGCAAAGTCCACACATAAGGAAAGATTATTGAAATTGTCAAAATTAAAATATTTCTCTTCATCAATTTAAGTTTTTAGAACAATTCGTAGCACATCTAATTTAATTTAAAAAAAGTCATTTTAATTCGCATTAATTGGCTAGTTTCTATTGTTTATGATTAAAATCTAATAAGCACGTACATACCTGTCCGATCATGCAGATCTTAGTACCAACCAAGTTTGGTTTGAGGTTAAGGAAAAGGTAAATTCTTAAAATTATCATTTTGATTGGATTCAAATTAATTAAATATCAAGTCGTATGTTGGGGAATTTTGATCTGAAAAAGGAAAATTGTGTCGATTTAAATTATATTTAATCGTAAGAATCACACATACAACAAAATTGCAAAACCCAATATGAACTTTTGGATTCGTAGGTAAGATTCTTTTATTTATTTACACGAACGTTTTATAATATACATTGTAGAATGAGGCAAACACTAAATTATTTGGAAGATAACCTTAATTATTAAGTTTGTCGTACACAAAAATATTAATGGTTGCGTGTGGTATTCTGCCAATTATCATTTCCGAAATCAATGGCGTAAAAAAAATTATCCGTACTAATTAATCATTTTTTACTGTCATGTCTAAAAAGGTTGCAATTTCTTGAAAAAAATGCATCTTAAGTTTTTTATATGAAAAATTACAATCTCCTTAAAAAAGGAAAAAAAATTTGCAAGTTCTTAATATAACATCGTAAAAATATAACGTAATATAAACATAGATGATGTTGTTTTTTTTTATAAATGACAATTGTATGGGCATGACGTAAGATAAAAAATAAGAAGTAAAAATGAATCATAAACACGAATGGGCTTCTTTTTTTTATACTAAGACCTATCCTTTCTTCAAGTAATGGTTAATGTCTTAATTTTTAACAACTATTAAAATTTTGTTCCTAGGAAACGGTGATTGCTCTCATTTAAATTTGGTTTGGAAAATTAAAATTGATCGGGTTAAAAAAAATACGTTGTACCAATTAGCATATTTGAAAAATCAAATCCATACGAACAGGGTTCATTTGAAATATTTATATTTGAAAAATTACAGCGTCGAAATGTTTGGGAACCAAACAACGTTGAGTCGAATAAGGATAGTGAGGTGCGCTTCTTAGTGTTGAATTCAAATTAGTATAGGTCCATGGTAAGTTCCAAATTTTAACTTATGATCAATATATTTTATAACGTGATATGAGTTGAACGATCGACGTAGCTTTTTGAATACTGAGATAAATAATAAAAAAATTGGGTCGAATAAGGTCGTACTCGGGTTCCTAATAAACGGAAATGTGCCTCGTCATGGTTAATGAACCACGGGAATTTTTTTTTATAAATTTAGTTGGATTCACACTTTGAAACTTTTATCAGTGCCTCCGTATTTTTTTTCTACACAATTACAATTGTTATAAGATAATTTGAATTTGAAGTGATATATAGTAATATATATTAGAAAATGTTAAATATCGAAGTAATAAGTTATAAAATAATCAGAAATCCTCCACGGTAGCTCACCCCTGCCCGGTCAGCTGGTGTCCTTTTAATTACAGTCTTATAAACAAAAAATAAATTGAGGGGGAGAACTATAACAAGCCATTTGATTAAGTAGTTTGATGTGTTAGTAAAAGAAGATAATAAAAACATGATAAATTATATGTAGTAGTAATATGATATTCTGCGTAGCTTGACCTGTTAGTAAAAGAAGATAACAAAAACATGATAAATAATACGAGATTGTGATACGATATTATCTGGTATATTCATTACAAAATGAGAAAAAAAGGTATAGGCAGAGCATTAATTTTATATAGGGTTATTTTCTTAAATATTGATTTTCAACGTCTAATGAATTTATGATATGACATTCCTAAAATCCATCGTAATTTCTACTTAAGTTCTTCTGTCTTTTGGTTCTTTCACAAAATGTCCTCTGTTTTAATTTAAAACAAAACAAAAGAAGATATTTTCACAAATAGACAATGTCAACTATCTTATTTATTCATATTTTAGTTTTTATATTATTTATTTATTATTATATTCTTTTATTAAATTAGAGGACAATTTATGGAAGGATATTTTAATTATTTCATAAATAAAAGTTGAAAATAATAGAAAAATTAACATAAATAAATGAAAAATTTTAAATAAAAATCACAATAAAATTTAGAAACGTCATATAATAAGCTCATAATTCAGAGTTATAGTTAAAAAAAAAATTAAATGTCTAATTTATTTTATTAGTTAAATAGTATATTTGATTATTCAATTGTTGTGATCAAGTTATTTTAACAAATATGATATTTTCAACAGCTACAATTTATTCACCCTACATGATACTTTTTATTTTCAAATTATCTTAATAAAAATATATCACATCATTTAATAAGTATATAATTAATTTAATTATATATTATAATAATTAAATTAGTTAAATAATAAAAAAATAAACGCTCCATACCAATGTGTAGAACCAGGTGATCTGCATGCCCACTAATCTCTTACAATATAGTAGATATTGTAATAATAAATTTAATTGAAAAATATTTCCATCGTGATTGATATTTTGAAAAAAAAATGACAAAGTACCATCAGAAACATGATATTCTTTGTATACGTATATATTATGCTAAATCCCAACTTTCAGGATTTCAGATCTAGAGAGGGATGGAAGGGACTATTTATGGTTCAATCTATAACTCGTAGTCCACCTTCTCATCCTCGCACAAAGCTCATTTATTTTTCCTTTTCCCTCGCCCCAGCTACTCGTGATTTTGATTTTCTTGTAGCTCATCCAACTCAGTCTTATCTAATAATCAAATCAGAGCTAATTTTAAAATTTGGCATCTGATTAAAAGAGCCATAATGTTGTTTATTAGCTTACAAAAACAAAATATATAGTTCAGGGCCGGCCCAAGGGTTTCAAGGGCTAAAGCGAAATAATACTATGGTATTTTTTAAATATCAATAAAAGTTTCAAATTTTTTTCGGTCAAAATTCATTAGTTTTCGACATTATTAGCACTAGACGAGCGCGGTACGGATAAATTATATTCAATGTGATGACTTTGAATTTTAAACTTGGGATTACTAGCACCTACCGGCTACCGCCCCCGAGATACAACCCTGTCATGTGTGCGTTGGGGTGCTGGTTAAAAGTTTCATATCTTTTATTAATTAGATCTTAACATTTTTTCCTTAATGTTGTTGATCTTAAACATTTCATAAAATTATTTCAAGAGGATGCCTCTATATGCGTGCAATAAAAAAAGTAATTAAATTGAAAATAGAAAGAAATTAAAGTCTCTTTTAAATAAATATGGAAAAGACTTCTAGAATAGAGGAGCAAAATAGGACAATATGATTAGGAAGGGCGGATCGGAAATAGATATTATCAATGAGAAAATACTGAGTAATCAATTTTATTAAAGAAAATGCTGGGCAAAATAGAATATTAAGAAGATTATGTTTACGGAATGTAAAGCGGGAATCAGTTATGACAAGTTTGAATGTTCATATTCATGTTAGATTCAGTTTGATGTCATTATCCACAAGCTTGTCATTGTCATAAAGCTCATAAATCTCACGAGTTATTTTCTCTAGCTGTCGGAAATACTTGACCGTTGACACCCCCTTTTGCAATGCCAAGTTTATCTTGCACTAATTCTACTTTAGTTCTGACAAGAAGGAGCATTTCCTCTGGGAATTTCCTATGTATAGCATTTCCCTCGAATTCTCCGTTGTTAGATTCTGACTACGTTGTTCTTCAACCAGTTCATTGGATTAGACACTTTGGTCTCAGATTTGTTGAGCTCATAGGTGACGAGCATTCTTTTGAATTCATCCCTCTCTGCATGGTTGTTTCATATAAGCCCATGAGCTTCTCATTTTCTTCTTGCATCTCATGAAGATGGTGCTCGATATTTTCTATATCCTTTGACTAGGATTTTCATGTCTCTCATTAAGTCCAAATTTATTGTCAATTTTACCTTCAATAACTCCTTTCTGTAGTAACATTCCCAAGTCCCAAGTTTCCTTGTGGTCTCTTCTGCAGCAACATGCTCATAGAGTTCAATCAATTTATCGTTATCCACAATAAGAACTCCTAACTTCTCGCTTAATTGCTCATTCTCCTTGGATAATGCAATAGCAGTTTCTTGTGCTTCAGTTTTTTTTTCTTTTTAGGGATAACAATTGCAATTGCATCAACCATTGCGTTGAGCTCCATCTGTTCATCCAATAGTGTCTTGTCCAGAAGCAACAGCAGGAGTTGAAATTGTCTTGTTCAACCATAGCTTGCACTTGCAGAAGCTATATTTCTTCCTTTTTAGCATTGTTGGATGTTTGTCTTTCTTCTGGTTGTAATACAACTCATCAACACGTTTGTCAATGTCTATATCACACGCTAGTGGAGATGTCTCATTTGAAAAAACTTATGCACAGCCAAGGTTCACGCAGATAGTTAGCGGGACTGTGGTTAGTAGGATTATGTTTCAAATGGTCGGATGAATGCTAGTGGTCTTAAAATTGATATATCATTCCGGATACGAATTAATTAGGTGCTAATAATTTTGAATATCGGAATCCTCCCATACCAAAAAAATAAAAAAAAATAAACTTATGCGCCAGATTGCTGATCATGGCTATACAAGATAATTGGAGAAACTACATGGTAATGATGCTGGGTAAATTACACGAATGGTCCCTCAACTTTACGTTGATTTCCAATTGATCCCCCAACTTTATTTTATAATCAAAACGTCCTCCATCTTTCATTTTCTTGCATGCTTAGTCCTCTTGATCGGTGATAGTGGGTTTCCCGATTGCCTTGCTTACGTGGCAGATTTTCTCTCTCCTCCACGTCATTTTATGTCCGCCACATCATTATAAAAATTTTTAAAAAATAATAAAAATAGATAAAATTTCCACATCATTAAAAAAAATTTAAAAATAAAAAAAAGGAGAGAGAGGGAGGGGGCGGTCGCCCCCTTCTCTCTCTCCAGCATGAGAGCTCGAGCTCACCGGAGCTCGAGCAGAGGGGGGGGGGGGGGGGGTCGCCCCCCTCCTTCTCTCTCCCGCAGCGTGGGAGAGAGAGGGAGGGGGGCGGTCATCCCCCTCTCTCTCTCCAGCTCTCTAGAGAGCTCGAGCAGGGGGGGGGGGGGTCGCCCCCCTCCTCTCTCCAAGCGTGCTGGAGAGAGAGAGAGGGAGGGGGGCGGTCGCCCCCCTTTGCTTGAGCTCCGGCGAGCTCGAGCTCTCTCTCTCTCCAGCCGAGCTGGAGAGAGAGAGATGGGGCGATCGCCCCCCTCCGGAGGGGGTGGTCGCCCCCTCTCTCTCTCCAGCACGGTTGGAGAGAGAGAGAGAGCTCGAGCAGAGGGGGGGCGTCGCCCCCCTCCTTAGCGCGGGAGAGAGAGGAGGGGGGCGGCTGTCCCCCTCTACTCGAGCTCGTCGGAGCTCCAGCTCTCTAGAGAGTTGGAGAGAGAGGGGGGCGACCGCCCCCCTCCCTCTCTCTCCTATTTTTTTTTATTTTAAATTTTTTTAATGATGTGGAAATTTTATCTATTTTTATTATTTTTAAAAAATTTTTATAATGGCGTGGAAGAGAGAGAAAATCCGTCACGTAAGCAAGGCAACCGAAAAACCCACTATCACCGATCAAGAGGACTAATCGTGCAAAAAAAAATGAAAAATGAAGGACGTTCTGATTATAAAATGAAGTTGGGGGACCAATTGGAAATCGACGCAAAATTAGGGGACCATTCGTGTAATTTACCCTAAGGATGCTACAATAAAAAAGATCCTACAATTTCATTTGTCCACCTAGTAGAAAAACATATTCTCATAATAACAATGTACCGAAGTATATCCCCACTCACTTAAATATTTTTTCTTAACAAGTCATCTTACACCACTCTTTTTTAAAAGGATTTAATGAGTGTCCCCCAACTTAAATGGGGGACACTCCCCTCATTAAATCGCGTCCGTCTGTTTCGCACCAGACGAGCGCGCATATAAGCCGGCTGCATCTAGTGTGAGAAGCCGGCTTAGATGGAGGCGAAATGGACGTGGCCCGACGAGGCAGAACAAATCATGCCGGTCCGATTCTCTCTCTCTCTCACGGTACAAAAGCGCATAGGTTAAAATTTTTAACCTCTTTTACTCTCTCGTTCTCTCTCAGCGGGTCGATTGACGAGTTCGCCCCTCCGAGCTTCTCCCCCTTCCTCGGCGCTGTCAAGATCTACCGCCGGAGACCTCATCCGTCCAGATCCGCCCGCCGCTATCGAGATCCACGCTTTCCATATCGTGTCTATCCAGATCTACATTCGTCGCCAACCATCGTTACACCTCGGCGACCTCGTCCGTCCAAATCCGCCTTCCGTTGACGATCGCTGCGCCTCAGATATCCCCTCCGAGACCGTGTCTGTCCTGATCCGCATGCCGTCGATGAGATCTGCGCCTCAGAGATGGCCTCCGTCCAGATTCGCCCGTCGTTGATGACATCTGCGCCTCAAAGACTGTCTCCGTCCAGATCAGCCCTTCGTCGATGATCGCTGCGCCTCAAATTCGCCCTCCGAGACCGTGTCTGTCCAGATCCGCCCTCCGAGACCGTGTCCGTCCAGATCCGCCCTCCGAGACCGTTTCCGTCCAGATCCGCCTGCCGCCGCCGAGATCTTCCTCGGTCCGACCAGGTGCTTTCCCCCTCTTCCTTTGTCCCACCAGGTGATTCCCCTTCTTCCTTTCTCGTATTCTCACAAGTGCTTTCTTCATCTTCCTTTTCATTTTCTCACTTTCTCCCTCGATTCGACCAGTTCTCTTCGCCTCCAGGAAGCCGAGACCATCCTCGAGTTCTGTCGCCCTGCCGCTCTCGTTGGCCGCCGTCGCACATCGCTGCCCTGCCGCTCCCGCTGACCGTTGTCGCACACCACCTCCCGCCCGCCCCACGGCACCATTCAAATGCAAATAGTGTAATGAAGTTTTGTTAAACAAGATGGACTTACCGTTAAGCACTCTATAATTTCTATCAATCACATTGTCGTGGAAAGCACTCTATAATTTATGTTAATCACATTGTCGCGGACATTGTGAGTTGATCAAGCACTTGAGGAAGAAGAAGAGACATGCTGCATTTGTGTTAT
Source organism: Pontederia crassipes (assembly GCA_030549335.1). Classification (NCBI taxonomy): domain Eukaryota; kingdom Viridiplantae; phylum Streptophyta; class Magnoliopsida; order Commelinales; family Pontederiaceae; genus Pontederia; species Pontederia crassipes. The sequence continues at coordinate 11,384,273 of CM060184.1, read as the reverse complement.
GCCTCCAAAGGGTTGTGGTTAGTGAAATTGAAAGTTGGTGTTTGATGTACCAAGGGATTAGACATTTCCTCTTATGGAAAGGTCAAAAGTATAAGCTTATGATTTAAAGTAAAACACTTAGTTATAGTCTCATTGTTGTGACTTATGACCACTCTTGTGGAGAAGGATGAAGCTAGTAGAGTGAATGTCGGCCAGGTTCATCAAACCATTACAAATTTCCGTGCTCTTTCTATATTGTTTAAATTCTTATTTATACTAGTCATGGATCTGGAAGATTGTGTGAATTACTTTCCCAAATTACAAAGTAGAGTGAATAAATAGTACAGATTATAGAACGAATATGAGTACATGCAGGGAGCCTGGACGCATGCCGACGACCATCACAGGGGTCACCGGCATGCGCTCAGGCTCCCTGTACGTGCAGGGGCCTGAGACGAACCCTGCCAGCGATAGCAGGGGTCGCTGGTTGGCCCCTGCGTGCACAGGGAGTCAGGCGGCATGCGGTCGACCAACGCAAGGGTCGCTGGCGGCAGCCTGCGCATACAGCCCCTGCGTCGGCTGCACAAAGAAGAAAACAAAAAAAAAAGTAAAATAAATGAAGGGAAAAAGGTAGGAAAAGTGGAAGAATAATGCACCTGAAAATCTTCGATGATGATAGATCCTCTTGTGTGAGCAAAAATCCTTCCAATCGTGAGTTTTTAGGGGGAATCGTGAGTTTTTAGGGGGAAGAGGGAAATGTCGAAGAGGTTGAGGGTTTTTAGGGGGAAGAGGGAAAAAGGGAAAGAGGGAAATTTTTAAGGGGAAGAGGGAAAAGTCTTAGAGGTAGACACTGATATTAAATACAATCCATAACTAATGTCACTTACTTTGTGTCAAACTGGAAAAGAGGTTAAATATCTATTGGGAGGTCATGTGTTCAATTCTTCACATTGATGTTTTTTTATTTCTGACATATAATATTGTGCATAAAATATATTTATGTAATTAAATAATATTTACAAAATATTTTTTATTACTTAATAAGCATAAAAATATTTTAAAATTATACTATGTTTTTTAGAACTTTGTCAATGTATTATATCATTAATGAATACTTATAAAATATTTTTTTGCAAAATGTTTCTTTTAATATTTACTTATAAAAAATTGTGAATTATTCTTAGTTTCATTTACTTATAAAAAATTGAGCGGGACCGCCGTCGGGGGGCACTGCCCCCCGAACCCTCCTTTTGTCAATACACCAGCAGCACAGGTAATTGGGTAATACTCAAATTCCCCTAAGCTCACGAGTATTGAAGTATTCGCCAACTTCAGCAACTATATATATAGGGTAAAATGCACATGCGTCATATGTGTTTTGACATATAGATGCGGAGCAGATCTCCACCATATTTAGAAAGAGATCCATGGCCAATGATGGCAACGAATACCCGCACATGGTTCGTCATGTTCCCAAGCAATGTTCATCGTGTTCGAGTGCGACACATCCACTTTATTAAATTTTCTATTATAGTTTTCACATTAACCTTAAAAATCTTGAGAGTTATTTCAATTATTAAATAATAAAATAAAAATTATTTCACTTTTGATGATCAATTATTGATTCCAAAATATTGTTGTACAAACGTCTAGCCATTATAAGCAAAAGAAATTATAACTAAAGTAGATAGTGTAAATGGTTGTAAAAAATTATCGCAAGTCAATAGTATGTAATTTTTAATGTTAAAATTTGAGACAAAATAGAGACAGATTAGTGTCAATTTAAGGATAGATTAGTTACAGATTAATATCATAGTTTAGGGACAAATTAGTTATAGATTTATTACAATATACCAACTTATATTAATGGTCCTAATTTCCATCTTATTTTTTGTGAAAATGGTGCACTAAATATGTCTCGAATATTTAGTAAATTTGTAACTGTTAGCAACAAAATTTCAGACAAAGTAGAGACAAATTATTGTCTGATTTTAGGGACAGATTAGTTACAATATACTGAATGACATTAGGGACCGCAATATCTATACTTAATATGGTCACAGACTTGTCACTATATTATTAGTTAGATTTGTGAAGACGGTGAACTAAACGTGTCCCAAATATGTAGTAAATGTGTAATTGTTAGCGACATACTTGAGACAAATTAGAGACCGATTAGTGTCACTACATAGTGACGGATTTGTTATAGCTTGACTACGATATGTCGACTAATTTTAGTGACCATAATTTCCGTAGTTAATGTGGACACAATTACGTCACTATATTGTCAGTTTAGTTTGTGGAGATGATGCACTAAATGTGTTTCAAATCTGTCACTAATCTGTCACTAACTGTGACAATATTGCTACGGAATATGAAGTCGCTAAAATATGTAGCTAATAGCTCAAATTCTTGTAGTGAGTTCTTCATGTTCATGCGTTTTAGCTATTGATAAGAACAAGTATATACTTCATACTTCATTCATGGTTGACGCATGCATTTATCTTTTCGTTTCGCAGGTCACTAAATTTATCATCGGCATGTCATCTTTTACTTCATTGACATCACATCGTCCGTATGAATTAGATAATCCTTTTTGCGCATGTGGAGATACGGCAATATTACAAACCTCATGGACAAATAATAATTTCAGCAAATGATTTTGGGGGTGCTCTCATTATCGGGTATATAATAATGTATTTTGGTCTTCATTTGTCTTATCGATTGTTTGATCATATGATTTTCCTACAGGGTAAATGTCCGTCTGAAAATTGTAGTTTTTTTCGATGGTTCGATCCAACTATGGATGATCGACACCGAAATATTTTAAGAAGCTTACTCAATGATGATGAAAAAGCTCAAAGACGCAAATCAGATGAATACACAGCCATTTTAATGGATTGCTTGATAAAGCTATCGCATATGAAGATGTGGCAAGAAGAGATAAAATAGTGTATTTACTTATTGGAATGATTATATCATTTGTATTAGTTAAAATGACATTCTTTAATTGCGAAGTTTGTATTTGTATTGGACAACAAATTCATGTATTAAAGTTTGTATTTGTATGGTATATTTTTTGAATTCCATTGCTTTTCAAATTCGTGTATTAACATCTTTGTTGATTGCAATCTTAGATGGACCCATACCGAAGGCACATAGATGTCTAATAGTTTCTCTAGAAGTTGTGCTGATTTGATTATGTGATCTTAAGAAATTTATCTTATAAGGAATTGTCAAGCAGTGACTATATGGTCTTTTTGAAATTTTCTCACATCTTATTTTTCATCTTGTCTTAGAACAACATATATATGAGCATGATAGTCGTCCCTAACTTCTCTTCTGTGTAAAAGCTTGTGTCTGTCCTTGTTTAATTCTCTTGTGCTCTTCTTTGGAACAAACATGCTTCAAATTAATTATCTTTTCTGTAATCTTATGCTTATGTAAAGTTTATTTTCTCATAGAAAAACCCACTAATTTAGCATACATATTATAGTACTTGTAAGCTTCTTTATCTATGTCAAATAACATTCCAACATAGGGTCCTTTTACAAAATTAGCAGCGTCTTCTTCAGGTTTGTCGTGTTCAATATAGTCTTCGTTCACCCATTCTTCTGTTAGTTCTGCCATGTTACTAACACTATTCTCACCGTCCATGTGCAATCTTACTCGTCGAATATTGGAAATTATAAACAGCCTAAAAAATACAAACACATTCTCATTAGAAATTACAAATACAGAATGAAAATTATGCATTTTTCACTATTATACTTAACATATAATAATCACTGCGTAAACAAGATTGGACATAAGTAGCTATGTTTTTCAGTCACAAGATTCACAATATTTATGGTGTCAAAACTTTGTATCGTGGTGCTGTGACCATTATTAATCAAACATTTTTACACATGAAACAATTAACAAAAGTGATTAACTCACATCAATTAACTAATTATAATGCAATTAACTAGTTACAAGGTGATTAACTACTTCCATTATGAAGTTGTTTACTTAGTACAAGATGATCAACTACTTATAAGGTGATAAACTACTTACAATTGAAAGGTGATTATTAAATAATTACAAGGTCATCAACTAATAACACAGCGTTTAACTAATTACACGGCAACCCGGTGACGTGCGATCATGGTTAGCGGGGGCGGCGGCATAGTGTGAGAGCGATCAGGGCGTGCGATGCCGGTGAGCATGAGCGGAAGGGCGGCTGCGTGCGACGGCAGTCAGCGGGGGTGGCGGCATGCGACGAAGGTCACCGGGGGCGGAAGGGCGGCGGCGTGCGACGATAGTCACCGGTGGCGGAGCGCGCGACGACGGAGGCGGGGAATCAGGTTTCTTGGATGCGATGACAAAGATCGGTCCGACTACAAAAGTGGAAGAAATACAAATGACAAAAGAGGGGAAAGCACCTACGAGGTCATAGGCGGTCACCGAGGCTTAGATCTGGTCAGCGTCCGTCAGATCTGGTCGGCGTCCGTCGGGATTCCGTCGGTGGCGGGCGGATCTGGTCGGACGTGGTCGTCGAGGCACAGCGATCGTCGACGACAGGAGGATCTGGACGGAGACGGTCTCGAATGCACATATCTCATCAGTGACGGACGGATTTGGTCGGACGTGATCGCCGAGGCGGAGCGATGTCGGCGACGGGTGGATCTGGATAGAGGCGGTCTCAAAGGCGCAGATCTCAACAACCGGCAGATTCGGACATATGAGGTCTCCGACGATAGATCTTGATGGCGAGGAGGAAGGGGAGAAGCTCGGCGTCGGCACGATGATCGCTCCGATCGCCCGCTGAGAGAGAGAGAGAGAGAGAGTAAAAGAGGTGAGAGAGATCGAGAGAGTAAAAGATGTGAAAAAATCTTACCTACGCGCTTTTCTACCTCCCGTTGAATCAAACTGCTCGTTACATCGTCGGACCACGTCCGTTTCGCCCCCATCTAAGCCGACCTCTCACACTAGATGCAGCCGACTTACACGCGCACCCGTCCGATGCAAAACGGACGGACGCGATTTAATGGGGGGAATGTCCTTCATTTAAGTTGAGGGGACACCCATTAAATCCTACGAGTATTTTATTACATAACTTACAAACATCAGGTGCGTTCTCAAAAAATCATGTAGGCGAAAAAACTCATGTATATGTAATTGAAGCTTATAGAGTTCATTGTTGACCACATTCTATTAATAAAAAATACGATTCCAAATAAATAACACATTACAAAACCATATAAAAAAAAGAATAACCATCATAGAAGGAATCAATCTGAAAGAATGTGAAACAAGCACGAAACACCAAAAAGAACTACATTATTAAAAATTCCAAGATCGCGTCTTTCTGCAAAATAATGGTTTGGCAAGTGTACCTAGACATTGTAATCCTTCCAGAAAGAAGGATCCTCCTGCAGCTCAAATTTCTGAACTTCGACGCCACTCGCAGCAGTGGCGGTTCGCCATTTCCTCCTGCATCCTCCTCCTCCGCGGAGGGGAAGTTCCTGAAGCCTAACATGGGGCTTTGGCGCTTCCTGCTTCTACTACGGCAGGCATTGTAACAGTCGGTGGGCTCGGGATTCAGAGAAGAAAAAAAGGATCAAATTGAATCGAGTCCAGGGAATTGAATGGTTACAGTTGGAAATCGAGGATCTGGTTTGTCAAACAATGAAATATATGAAATGATCTTCTTTGTCAAATTGCGTTTGTAGTCCAACGGTTAGGATAATTGCCTTCCAAGCAATAGACCCGGGTTCGACTCCCGGCAAACGCATATTTTTTTCCAATTACAAACGTGAAAATATTGCTGAATCATAATATCGTCTTACGTGTATTCTTTTCTTTATTTTTTAATTAAAAGCTACTTGTTGAAAAAGTATTAATTTGGTATTTATTGTGCCAAAAATTATTTGTCTTTTTTTTGGAATATATAGTGAATATTTTGACAGTAAAGCGATCCATATTTTCAAAGCTAATAGGGAAAAAAAGGAGTTGAATGAATTACAAAATAATGTTCTGAAAAAATAGTATCAATGTATTTATTTATATTGAAAATAAAAAAAAGCCGCGCCAGGTAGGGGTCGAACCTACGACTTTCTGCTTAGGAAACAGACGCTCTATCCACTGAGCTACAGGCGCTTGGTTGTTGACTCAAATAATTGATTATATTTAACGATGTATTCAATAAATTGCATAAAATCCACACCGCCAAGCAGAGGAGAGAAGCAGTAGAACGGAGGGCAGAAGTATGGCGCTGTGGATGGAAGCTGGGGCGGCGCCGACGACGGAGAAGGAGATGGCTGATCTGGAGGCGATTGCTTCTCTTAAGGAGTCAGCCGCCATTGAGCTTAAGGTCCATCTTTTTCATCTCTATCACCTTCCTCTCCCCCCACCCAAGTCTCCAACCGCAGTATCGTTCTTCTTTTCTTATGAGTTCCTTTCTCTCGCTACGCTGGATGATTCCAGGTCGCAAATACTTCGTCTTTGCTCTTTCAGTACAGAAAATTCGCTTCTTTCGTATTTGTCGTTTAAAAAATCTGTGCTTTTCTGCAGTTCTGGATTGAGGTAGTTTGGTTTTGATAGATATTGATGGACAGTTGCAGAAAGAACTAGTTTTGCTGGAGATTGTGAACCTGTTTTGTTTTGCTTTTCCTTTTGTTTTTTAAAGTTTTTGGTGCAATCTTCATTTTCTTTTTTGGGATGTTATGCCTAACTAGGTTTCAATGACTCGTTATACGTATGCAATTGTTCTTTGTTAGGAGTTTTAATTTTTTAATTTCTAGTGTGTATACTTGTTTATTCCTTGAAAGAAAAAAGATTGCCATCAGGTTTATATGCCATTCAGGACCAAGGTAACGAGTTCGTCAAGATGGGAAAAAGGCATTACAATGATGCCATTGATTGCTACACGAGGGCCATTAACCAGAAAGCTTTAAGCAACTCGGATCAATCAGTCCTCTTTGCTAACCGTGCCCATGTAAATTTGCTTTTGGGGAACTACCGACGTGCCTTAGAGGATGCTGAAGAGGCAATACAGCTCTCCTCGACAAATGTCAAGGTTAGCTCGAGTTTCTAGACATGAATTAGTGCATCCGCATAGTTATATGGATGTGCTGGCAGAATTATAATCCTGCATGCTTACTGATGCATCTATTTCCATATTTTATTTGTTACATGTTCAGAAATATAAAACCAGCTTATGTGTCTTAATAATGGTCTTTGGCCACACTGCTTCGCATTCCACAAAATCATCTAGAGTTCAAACATGCATTAATAAACATCATCTTGTTTACTAGGCATACTATAGAGCAGCTGAAGCTGCTTTCTCCTTGAATCTTTTGACTCAAGCTTCATCATTCTGCCAAAGGGGACTGGAACATTTTCCAGCTAATGAAGAGCTGAACAAATTGCTTCTGCAAGCTGAATTGAGAGTGAAAGAAGAAGAAAATCTGAAAGCGAAAGTTTCAACTGCTGTTAATGCTGCTAAGGTTAGTAAGTCAACTTCTGGTCAACAAAAAATTCTTTGAGGGGCACTGGTATACATAATCCTTTTGCTTTTTTAGGACATTGCTTATGCCATGGAGAAAAGAGGATTAAAGATCGGAAGGGCCATGTACCAGGAATTGGCTGGACTGAGAAAACCAGCATTAGATAAAAACCGGGTTCTTCATTGGCCAGTTCTTTTTCTATATGCAGAGGTCCTATCAAGTGATTTTATTGAGGACTTCTGTGAGTCTGACCTGTTTACATCACATCTGGACATGATATCCTTCATATGTTGTTTAATAACAAAGATTATTCCGAATAACAGGAGAGTGGAACTGTTTTCAGTTCCTGATCTTTTCAAGGTTCAATATTTACTGTTACAATATATATAATGGAAAGACTGCAACTCATATTTCCTTAGCTTTTCAGCACATGTTTTCAGAAAGTTCCCAGTCATTGCCTTGGGACACGAGTAACTCTTACACAAGGGAAGCTATTGAGTTGTACTACCAGGTTTGTGGTGGCAAAAATAATTTTCAAATTAGTATGAATGGAATATCTTGCAAGACTTGTTTCTCATATTATGGCTCTCGTGAAAGTTAAGACTATGGATTTTCTGAATTTTGAGATGCTAGTTCTCAATCATTTTTTTATGCTTTGAGATTTTGATAATGCTTCTGTTAATGGTTGAGGCTTCTTTTCTTTGAGAAAGGAAATGATGACCACTACAACGGAGTAGTCATCTGACTTGTATGGTTAAATGGCTTCTCTGCTATTTATAACTCACATAAAACTTCTCAAGGAATGTGATCTGGAGGATGTGCATAGTTAAGTTAGAAAGCATGATAATTATGGCCTCCTTTTGGTGATACCCACCATCCCCATCAAAGGGGATAGAAACTCTAAATAAAAATATCGATGTGTAAACATTTTTGTGAATCCTCATTTACGAGCAAACTTGTTTATTTAGAAATAGTATGAAATGGTTGTGACACAACTCATGATAGTGTTAGTAATCATATGTTCTTCAAAATTTCAAATTATATAGCCATTTATGTCTAAGACTTTGTTTCTTGTGACCATTGAGTGGGCTGTGCTTTCATGAATTTTTTGTTTCAAGTGGTAGCCTTCAACCGGCCCCAAGTCCGGATAAAGGAGGAGGGTTGTGTTAGGCCTCGACAGCCAGCGTAAAACCCTGTCGAATTTCATGAACATGGATCAGGCGTTGTATGATCCATGTAGCTGACCCCACTTAGTGGGATAAGGTTTTGTTGTTGTTGTTGGTAGCCTTCAACCATCTGTTGTTGTCAGATTTTCAATTCTGATGTTTGGCATTGTTATTGAGGATCTCACTACTGTATGATCTTTGCTGATGATAAGCGTTTATTTGGGACATCAGGCTAGCACTGGAACTCTCTTGTCAAAGAAAGAAGTTTTGAAATCTCTACTAGAGGGTACAGCTAATTCACCTTTAGATGATCTCTTTGAAGAAGAGAAGGATTCAGGGCAAAAGTGTTTGGTCTCTCCCATGAGTATGTTTATTACTTCACCTAGTGGCAATGCTTTCAAGTTCTCATTACTGCTCCATGTAAATAAAACTTCTTTGTCTTTGTTGCATTTATATGTATTGTTAAAGATATTTACATTTAACATTCCAATCAATCCAGAGTGTTAGGAATGAAGAAAACAAAGAGATCTTGTCGTACAAGAAACACAAACAAAAAATATAGAGATGTAATGTGTTTTGAAGATGACCTTTTATGCCCATGACTGTCGCAGAAAGTTTTTCACTATTCGATGCTAAAATTACACAGTACATCACAATTCTAATTTGCGCACACACACACTCGTGTGTGTGTGTGTGCGCGCCCCAGGACGCTAGGATGACCATGAGAAATGTGTCTCAGGATAACCATGAGAAATTACATAAGCACTCTCAAAATAGAGGATGATTTGCGACAATGTGTGCGTGTGCGTGTGCGTGTGTGCATGCGTGCGTGGATAACCATGAGAACTTACATAAGCACTCTCAAAATAGAGGATGATTTGCGACTGTGTGTCTGTGTCTGCATGTGTGTGTATGTATGCATATTGTGTGTGTGTGACAGGACGCTAGGATAACCATGAGAAATTACATAAGCACTCTCAAAATCGAGGATGATTTGCAACAGTAGGATTCTCTCCACCTAGATTTTTCGTACAGAGTAATATGTGATTTAGTCCAAGTGGATAACTTGAGTACAGAGTAAAAGAGGGAGAGGGAGGTCAAGGCGGACACTTGGCGAACTAATAGAGCAAGATCTATTGGCGAATAATATACCGAAAGGTTTGGTTACTAATAGAGCGGAATGACGTCGTATGATCCATGTAGCCGACCCCACCTAGTGGGATAATGCTTTGTTGTTGTTGTTGTTGGATAACTTGACCCGAGTACAAACTGCATTACAAGGGTGTTACATTTTGTCTGTAGCATAAGTTCTGTACTTCACAAGAATCATTATATCATGTTAAGTAAAAAATGTTATATTCTCTCTTAAAAAATCCATCTTCAAGCGATATATAACTTTCTAAAGTAGCTTAATAGGTGAAAGAAGGTCTATAATTTCTAAAATAATCAACTCTCTTCATATCATTCTGTCTCGCGATATAAATCAGATGCTCTGCTATTTATCTTTGGCTTGAATTCCTTGACATAGGAAGATAACTTCATTTTTACCTAGCTCATTCTGCGCGCTGACAAGATTTATGATTTCATTTTAATCTCTCCTCAAAAAAATGATTTCATTTTAATCCATCTCTGGCTTGTTCCCCACAGGGGTCCTCTCAAGTTTGTTCCATTTAGCTTTGAAAGGGTCATCTCGGCACGTGGCTTTATTTTGTATTGTCTTGGTTATCATGATGTGTTTTTCCGTTTATTTTGACCAGGTATGAACTCTGGCAAATGGATTAAGGTGAATGAGAAAAAGACTCTCCTTGATGTCTTGCAGCAGCCTAACTACATCATTCCTGGAATCCCAGGTATTCGTTTTATTTGTTTATTTGTGCATATCTTTTCTAAGCCATTTTTCTCGTTACTGATTTCTGGACCTTTTCTGTCATGCAGTGTTCTTTGTTGTATCAAAGAATTCTAGGTTCTATAAAGAGTTCAAAACTGGTAACTGGTCGCCACCTTAAAACTCCAAATAGCAATTCCATTCTGGGCTCTGTTCAAGATGTGAACATATGCGTCAAAACATGTTAATGTATTTATTTAGGATTCTCTCTTCGTTTTCTTCTTTTTTTGGTTGCGTAGTTTGTTGGATGCAAATTTTAGTCAGTAGTTCATGTAATTCGTTTCAGATTGCACAACTCCAATGACCAGCCAGAAGGTAATTTTTCTAAAACTTCATGTTGTTCTGGTGATACGAGGAATTTAAATTGGAATATGGTACTTTTTTTGTTCTTACGCGGTGGCAAGGGAGGTTCGTGGTATTTATACGTAGAAAAATAAAGATTTATTGTTTTAATTTAGGAGGCTCAAATTTGAAGTTCTTTTTATTCATCAGTGGTATAACATTGTGGTAAAGGCTTAAAAGTCAGTAGTGTTTATTTAATCTTCTTATTATTTTCTTTTCCAGTTTTTTTAAAATAATATAACATAATTTTAACTTTTGATTTTATATTAACTCAATATTTTAAATATAAATTTATTAGTTACCTCGGTATTTTTTCTTCTTAAATTATTTGTGATTTCAGGTTAAGATAAGATAACTCTAGTTTAATTTATAATTCCAGTTAACTAAATTATATAATTACAGATTTAGTAATTGTCTAACCTTTTTTGTTATATTCTTATTTTTTTATTACATTGTAAATTATAATTAAGTTTTTTTAAATTTACTCAATCATATGATTATAAATGAATACTATTAATTGCCTCATAAATTCCTTATTTAAAACAATATATTTACCAGTTACATTTTATTAAGATTAATTGGATATTATTCATTACCTTCATATATTAAAAATATTTTACTACATTATGCCAATTTTTTTTAAAATAATTAGTTTTAAAAACTAATTTAACTATTAATCTCCATAAAAAAGTATACTTTACTTTCGAATTTATATGTCAAATTAACTTTTTTTTAATTTTATTACATTTTGATTCGTCATAAAATTAATTATTTAAAAAATTAGGGAAATTTGAGTTTTCGTGTCAAATTATAGATGTTAGATCTGAGAAGTTTTAACTTTATTAAAAAAATTCTAGACTCATTGAATTATTAGCATATCACTAATTCACGTTAGAATAAGAGCGTCAAATAAATATCACGATCAAATTAATAATTTTAAAATTCGAACTTGGAATACGAACTTATTATTTTGATTCAATTTAAAAGACAACTTAAAGGGAGTACAGCTAAATTAGGCGCTGCTACATACATCCTTTTTTTATTTCATATTGCCACCATTCTTAAAATCATCATTTTAATAAAAAAAATATATATTTCTCATTTTTATCTCGAATTTAAATTAGTCATGTGCTAATAATTTTGGACATCGAAAATTTTCATCCAGTAAAATTGGGACACACCAAAAAAATATTGCCTCTCAATTTTTTGGATTCATTAGAAACAAACATTGTACAACCGAGATTGGATTAGGCTAGAGTGATAAGCGATTTTTTTTCTTAAGTAAGATCTTAAATTTGACTCTCGTGAATGTAAAAAATTTCTATTCAAAAATTTACTTATCACTATCGGACTTAATTTTATCGGATTAATTGAGCTTTAAGATCGATCTCTAACTTGTGAATTGTGTGCGTAATTGTTAGCATGCGACACACTGCTTCTCAGGCATCTAGCTAAAAAAAAATTAAACATTGTGTGCTGAGGCTATCCAATTGGATTAAGCAATTGAGAGCTTTTCGGCTCAACGTGAGGCTCCAGTAATGTAGCATTGTTGCAAACTTTGCAGTTAGCCAAGTTTTTCTCCTATTCACGTTTTAACCATCCCCCATCCGGAAGAAACGAAGAACAAATCTCAGGCACGGTGAGTGACATCAAGAAAAAGGAAAAAAAAAAAACGGGTGAGGTGATGGAGGATTTTTCTTCCATAAAGTGGCAGATACCAAAATAATCATCACATATGCATGCAATCCTTCGACTAAATGCCAAACCCTCGAAATACATTCTGGTCACGTGAAAATTCAGCTTAAATTAGTGTGAGATACTATTTAACTCTTTTGCTTGGACTTTCATAGACCTATATGAAAGTCATCTTATAATATTAGAGTAACTAATACAACTATATTATAATATTACAAATAACAACTATAAAATCATTAATAATTAACCTTATTAAAGTGTGAAAGCTAATGCATCAAATAGTTCCCAAATGATCCTCCAATCATACTAGAATGTTAGAGTAGCAATAGAATAATATAAAAGAAACTAATAACAAATCTAGTAGAGCGCTATCTCACGTGCAACTACATTATCACGAAACGCTCAAGTTGTCCACGTCTTCATCTTTATCTTTTTAATTATTGATATGATGCAAATACATGGACATAAAATATTGGTGAGTATAAAATTGAGTACATATGATTAATGCAAATGAATAAAAAGCTTTTAAATATGTAAACTTTCAGCAAGATAAGATAATATATTAATTTTATTTTGTTCTTTCTGTTTTTTGTTATGTTCTATTCTATGCTTTTATGTTCTGTTCTTTTATCACATAATTTACTTTAACACTTTCTTAGGACATTCATATGTGTTGTCTTATTGTGAACGTGACTTTTTTATTATGAGCAATCATGACACTTTCACGTAGGGTCAAGGTGAATCTCAGGAATGATGGAGCTATTAATCACCATTTTTACTTTTTCTCAATATTGTCGGGGCCAAACCGGACCGGCCGATCCGACCGGTGACAAATTGCAGCCAACTGAAGACCAAAAAATCAGACCCTAATTTGAACAGGATCAAATCGGTAAAAAACGATCAAAATCGGATTGAACCCCGTTTCAAACTAGTTTTTTGGTTTAGTAAAAAAATTTTATTAAATATTTTTTTACTAAAAGATAATTTGATAAAATTATTATTATAAATTTGGAAAATATCTAAAGAAGGGCTTTCTCCATAAACATACATATATTATTGACACATTAGTCTCCTCCTTCATTTATATTTGTCCATTTACTCTCACTTTGCTACTACTATCAATGTGGAACTATTTTTGTACACCCACTCACTCACTTGTTCTTTTTTCCTTCATTTAGCCTTGAACTTATTAAACTTTGAGTTTTAACTATGGATTATAATCTTATTCAATTTTTTAATATCATAAATGTTTATTATAATATAAAGTAATTATATATTTATTATATTAATATAATATTTATCATATTAGATAAATTAGTTATGAATGAATGGTGCAAACTATAATATGTTAGTATAATATAATAATATATATACACAACTTTAAATTTCTTTAATTTCGTATGTAATAAGTCAAATTAAATATTAACTAGTAATTATACCATATATTTATTTATAAAATATATAATCTTGTCATAATATTTTGAAGAAAAAACATGTATTTGTTGCTTCTAACATAAAAAAAATAAAAAAATGAAATACAAAAAGAATTAACCAATAGGAAATTTGTATTTAATAATAACATTAAATTATTTCAATTTATTAAGTGTATAATAATTTTAGTATCAAATCTTAAAATTAATTATACATTTATGATTATTATTTTTTGTGTAATTACATTTTGACATCATTATATATTTATATAATCAAAATATCATAGCTTGATCTACTACATCATAATAAATATAATATTTTATTATTATCCGGTCCGACCGATCAGTCCGATCAGTTCAACCGACCGGTCCGATCGGTTCAACCTGAAACGGACACTTTTTCGGGTCATCCGGTCCGTTCCTAATAATGTTGCTTTTTCTGTTATCATGGTGAAGCTATTAATATTCACATTCACTTTCTATTGGAGTGGTTGGGCTAATAGTGTCCACCTTTACTTTTCCCATTCTATTAATAAGTGCTAATGAAGCCACATTTTACATCTTTTATGTTTTGACCTAATTATCATCATTATTATTCTCTGTTTAACATTATTAATACAACGATAACATTACCATTTTACATTAACACAATTTAAAACAACTTTAACACCAATTTTTTTCTGCAAATTTGAGCCATATACACAAAAATTTGGACCGAGTTTCGACTGACCTAGATCCACATCCTTCGGGGTTCAGGTTGGGTCCTCAATAATCTCTTATGATCATTTTCCAGCCCAAGTTCGTCAAATCATCGTTTGACTGAAGCGGACTCATCCCAAAAATAAGGGGGTGCATATGCATAAGTATTATACTTATTTTATTTTTTTACAATTTTTTATATGAAATATATATATAATATTATATAGGGGATAAAAAATTAGGGTGGGAGGTGGAGGGGACAAGGCCCCCCTCAAAACCCCCTGGGTCCGCCGAGCATGAACTACTAGGCTCGGGTATATACCCAACTCGGACTAGGTCATCAGAAAGGCATTCAAAATCTGCCACGGCAGAGCCCAAGTCAAGTTGTCGAAAGCTTGGGCCGGGCTCCCTCTGAATTTAGGTCGAGTTCGGAGCAGAACTCCATGGAGTTCCTATTTTACAATGTCAAGTTATTCTCTACGAGTCGGATTCCTTCTGTCGAAACTCCAGTGCTATTTTTTCTAGACCTTAACAATTAACATCAATTCGTAAACTATTACTTTCAGCATATTAAGGAACATAAATATTATGCATAAATATTCGGCATATTATGCATGCATCATAGGGAACATAAATCGTTCATATTTCATCCATCATCTTATTTATTTTATTAAAAAATCATATTAAAAAATGAATCCAAAAGTCTACGTACTTTTTTAGGCAAAAATACATGGAATCTGTAACTTGTGATAAATTTTTTGACAAGATGGCAGGGTCTTTGATGATGAGTTCGACGTCGGTGGATAGAAGGCACTACCATGAAGAGATGACTGATCGGAGCTACCACACATGTGCATCCAGGAGGGAGAAATTAATGGCTCAAAATTGATGAAAAACTATGTTTTTGAATATGAGAGGGCTAGTTGGGTTTTTTAGAGGGATATTTATAGGAAAAAGGAGTTCGGTCTTGATGAGATTAAATTTTAATCCAGAATTAGATGCTTATCCACTTCTAACTCTAATTTTATCTATAATCATCCTTAATTATCTTAACTAAATACTTTGTCTTCTTTCTTTTTTTTCTTCTGTCCAAAGTCTTATTTATGCATAACCTCTTCTTTTCTCTTCTTAACTTTAATTATCTTTTAGTCAACATTTTCATAAATAAATATTTATTTATTTATCTATTTAATTAAAATAAAAAATCATTTAGCATCTCCTTTCCTTTTTTTTCTTTTCTTTCTTAACTTCTTCCTATCTGGTAACTTACAATTATGAATGAAAATGAATTGGGACAATTAGATCTCTACAGAACAAGTGGAGCCTCAACTTGTTATCAACTTTTTATATATATAAAAAATATACAAAAACCTAGATATTGATACAATTTATTTTATTCTACTTTTAATAATTATCTCTTATTTTAATAAATTCCAAAATTAAATAAACTAAATATTTATGTAATTTAATTCATTCTTTATCTTAATTATTTTAATTATTTTTATCATTTGTCATTTTCTTTCTTCTTTTCTTTTCTTCTTTCAATCCAATTCTTATTTCTTCGTAACATTTTATTATCTTGTAATTTCCATCTAATTTAGGAATTAAATAATAATAACTATTCTTAACATTGAATTTTCGTAATTAAAATAATAATTAGTTATCATTTTATTTTCCAAAAATTTGTATCCTAAAAACTCTTAATTTCAACTTCCTTAAGAGTCCACATTCAATCTTAGATGCAACTTCATTCTTAATTCTCTTCTAGTTATCTTTTATTTAAATCTATCTCTCCTAAACATAATTACTCCTGATTTTTCGCAATTAAACCAATAATAATTATTCTTATATTTTAATTTTTGAAATAAATAATAATACAATACTATTTTATTTTCTAAATATTTTTTAACATAAAATTCTTATTTTAACTTTCCTTGAAAGTCTTTTATATCATTCATATGATTAGATTCAAATTAAAATTTGAATTCCTAATCTTATTATAATTTTAATTTCTAATATAATTATAAAATTATCTTTTCTTCTTTTCTATCTCTTATTTAATTATATATTTTGTTCACCTTCAAACTTTTCTTGTCTTATTTTTTGCTCTTATCCCTCCTCTAACTGTATTTTTCTTTCCTCTCAATTTTTTTAACTTCCTTTAACAAATCCTAAATTTTAAATTTATTAGAACTACGAAAATTAAATTTTAGTTCATAAATTTCGAAGTGTTACAAGAAACACAGGCATACAATACGTGTAACGTGGAGAAATCGAGAAAATAAATGAAAAGAAAAATAAAAGATAAAAAGGGGAAAGATAAAATAATAGAAAGAGATAAATAGGGAATAAAGTCTAGTTGGATTTGTTTTTCCAATAGAACTCGGATCAGATCTCTCCTCTGATATATATAGGGTCAAAACGAAATAATTAGATCCTTTTTCCTTGCACAAGCCGGTCCTAAGTTTCTTCTCCACCGTTCGTGCGTTTTTCTTTGTTCGGCTTGTTCGTCCCTGACCTGCCGCCGCCGACAGGAGACGCGCAGGAGGACGTTGGCATCGACGATCACGCACCTGAACCGAGAGGGAGGGCAGAGGAAGAGGAAGAAGAGGAAGAGGAAGAGGAAGACATCGATAACAGTTTCTTGGACATAAACTAAAAGGTACGGAACTAGAATAGATTCGTGATAAAATCTTAATTTTAGACTTGCAACATGTTCTAAGTAGTTCCTGGTTATTGTATAATGTTCTATGACGTTAATTTGTACTTGCAATCGTCGGAAAAGATGAACGGAACGCGAACTGCGCGTCCGCGAAGAACCCGACCCGGGTTCACCCGAACCCGGCCTGAGTTCACCCGAACCCGGCCCGAGCAGATCTTTCGCCGGACCGAGTTCATAGGAACTCGGCCCGAATTCGCCATTGCCGACGCTCGCCGAGCTCTGTAAATAGACAAACCCGGCCCGAGTTGAAGATGACACAGACCGAGTTTCACGCACGACAAATAGTCGGACGCGACGGCTATCCCGACGAGAAGACGATCCGACCCGGCCTGGGTGTAACCCGAATTCGGCCCGGGTTGTTCTCTGATTTTTACCGATGATGACCATGTATGACTCGACCCGGGTTTCTCCCTACTCGGCCCGGATTCCAACCATATTAGGCAGATGTTTATGATCTTTTAATCCATGTTCCACATGATTAATCTTAATCTATGTATTATGATGATTATGTCGATCTTATCCCTGATTTGTTCTTCATGATCTTGTCTTTTATCCTGATTTAAAGTTCTTATCAAGATGTGATTTGACTAATTAAAAGATGCAAGATAAAAGACGTAAATCGTTAAATGAAGAGCTCTTTTATGATGGACCGATGACGACTAAGTTATGGGCTGACTTTGGTTAGTTATGAGCTGACTCTGCCAGTTATGATAATAATGATGGACGGGTTGAAGTAGAGGCCCCCGTGGGTTGAAATATACCCCAAATAAGTCAAAGATGAAAATATAAGATGATGAAGAAGATGAACACATATGAATAAAGAATCTTTCTTATGATGCTCGGCTTTTTCCACTCTTATGATGACTCTATACGATCTCTTATTCATATGTCCTTTTACATGCTTTCATTTTCATCATAATTCACTTTCCTATCAGATGATGATGTTATCTTATGATGTTCTCCTTATGATTCATGTTTAATATCATGATCTTATGACGATATTTATCTTACTTTCATATTGAGTTGTAAAACTCATAGGGAGGTTCTTCCCTACATGTTCTTAAATGCAGACCAATGTCTGAATGATAATGGTGGCCAATGGTACCAGATCGAGCTCGTAGGTGATTGCACATGATTATCGAGTCCTTTAGACGATGGATAGTTTTTTTCCTTTCTTTTATTTACTTGATGTATTAGCTTTTCTTTGGACTCTTACGAAATTATTTATCAATTTTTCGCACATTATGATGTTACTCTCTTTTATCCTTAATGATGATTTAGTTCTTTCGCTTTTATCGTTATTGAGTTGACCAGCCAAAGTCTCCTTTTGATCAATATGATGTACACGTAAGGATGACCCGTAGTATTCTCGAAGCATATTCTGTCACGTGATGGGGTGTGATTTGAGGGCGTTACAGTACGTAAACCACTGATACCAAAGAAAAATAAGAAATCTTCTTATGTACATACATGATGTAGACGACAAAAGCCAGAGTTCCACGTTCTGCATGATGTTTCTCAACCAAATTAATGAAATTGGAGCCCGAAACCTGGGTCTTGTACGAAAGATGATCTACATTTCTGTCTGTCGAGTTGAAATTAGCACAGACTGGGTTGACGGTCTGGTAGAAAAGCCCTCGGGAGGTGACCAGACTGTAATTCTCAGTCGTTCTGCAAGAAATAGAAAAAAAATCACTGGATTATAAGCAAAGACACTTTATCCTTTTCAAGTTTTTATTTACAAGGTCAAGTTAAAGACATTAAACTTGCACGCCTATCAAGATTTGTTCCTCAGTCTAGTTATTATCCAAAAAGTTTCATATACCACCAAACTTGTCCAAGTTAAGGAACTACATCACAGAGATCTGAAAACATATCCACTTGGAGAAGATCTAGTGAATGAAGTTCATCTACTAAAAATATGAATTCACATTATAAAAGAGTTTTGATAATGAACTAGAACATAGACCATAAACATCTTACAGTCAACGTATTAATGAAATGAGGCAGTGTGCACAATTAAGCAAACGAAGACCATATAGGGAATGTGTTATAAACTGGTAATGAGTCCTCAATTACTAGAGTATACCTGTGAGTCATGGATATACGCCAGAAAGGAAGGAACATCAGGAAGAGAATCTTCGTCACAGTCCTCTGGCTCTGGAGGTTTTTGATAACAGACAATGTCACCGTCTTGAAACTACAAGTGGGAGAGAACAAGTTAACATAAAATAGGAAACTTTACAACAATCACTGGATCTATGCAAGGATATACCCCATTATCAAAAAACGAAATTCCTTTATCAATGGCTTTGCACACTAGATCTGGTTCAAACTGCTTTTCCTGAATAACATCAAGGCACAAGTAAGAAAGATTCAATTCAAACACAAGTGCTATGGAACATATATAGCTGCAGCAACCCAGAAAGTGATAGATAATATACATGATTAGACATATTTCGAAAGAATATGTAATGCTATCGAATGAACATGACGCTAACCTCATAAAGTAAAATTTCTTGATCGGGCAGGAAAGCGGCCATCGCATTTAACTTTGTCAGAATATCCCCTGGTGTTTCCAGAAGTCTCACGAAGAGTCTACCAACATATCTACAAAGTTTGAAAATTTTTAAATATAAAGAAATATGTAAACTTTGTGCTCTGCATTGATATGCTGATGAAAAAAAATAGATGGACAGAATTTACCTGAGTCGTTCTGTCTCAGGATCATAAAGTTTGAAGAAAAGTAATATTTCTCCTTTGCTTCTTTCAGGTAGAGGAAGAGGATGCATGTCCTAAGTAAAGGGGGAACAAAAATGTGTTGTTTGGCAGTCAAAATAACAAATTATGGGAGCAAATGCAGATCAACATATGATAAGTACCTGTCCAAGCTCAACTTCCAGGAAAAGCTTCAATTCATTATTAGAGGCCTTCTCACATAATGTCATCACCTGTCCAACCTTCAAACAGCAAGAGATGCATAAAAGGCCTCATGTATTATTTCACATCATGAGAAGACAGATGTAGAACTGGAAGGCTAATTACAGAGAATGCTTCTTCGGAAGGGCTTATTGGCCTCTTGGGGCGGTGTGCAAGGTTTTCTCTCATGGCCCACAACCAAAAACGTTGAAATTGTACAGGTAGGCGAAATGTTTTGGCCACCAGATTCTGTGAGTAATGGTGTTACATGAAATAATCAACCACTGAAGCTACAGCAAATAATGAAACTATCACATAAGTGAATGATGCAGATCAGATTATGTACTTGATCAGAATGGTCCTTTTAAGATAATCAGCTTGTCATATTTAACATTTTGATTTTGCTACTTAAAGGTGAACACAAGTTTGAAAACCTAATACAAGCATTCTGAATGATTTAACATTTTAGAACTATTATGACATTCCAAAATATCCACCAGCTTCACTTGTCCCTTCGTTCTGAAATAAGTGGGCATAGAAGGTCATCTGTGGATATAGAATTATGTAGAGATAAATGAATATGTAGAGCTACAGAAGGTGTAGTGCTGTTTCTAGTCATAACACACATACAATATGGCTAAAAACATGCTTCACATACTTATGCATACATACTAATTTAATTGCAGTGTACGCATACACTACAACTAAAAATCATTCTACATTCGGTGTAGCTTTACATATTCATTTACCTCAATTATGTATAATAACTATTTCAAGGAGGTCATATGATAACTATTTCAAGGTTTACCTATTGACTTGTTAACAAACAGGAAAGTGGGCTATCAGCTAAGAATGGTGATGCATCATGTATGTGTATTTGTATATGTGTTTCCCAAAGATGTTTTAGAAAGTTCTAAAAAGCAGGAGCCATCTCATAGCATTGAAAAGGGTAACAAGAAGCGTTGCCAAAAAAAAAAGGAACTAGACTTAAGAATAACACCAAGTAGCACAGAAAGTAACAAAGAAAAACTAAATGGAATATTGCTCCATTACAGTACTGATATATCATGTGGTAATAAACATGCAAGTAAACTGGAAGTGTTAGAAATTTTCATGGTAATAATCAACCAAACAACATTCATAAACCACCTTTATAATCTAATAGAACTTCATCCAAAAGCTTAATCACCTTGAAATCCTGGAAAGACATCTCCTTCTGACTAAGAAAACTCTGAACTTTTTCATGGTCTACCAGATCAAAATATATATCCCAACCTATCTGCTCCTCTAGATCCTTATCCAAAGCAACCTGTGCATACTCAGGACAGATGATATATGTGATATGAAGAAACGGAACTCCATAAACAAGAAAATTAAGATACCTTGATTATCACATACGATTCAGCATCCCATTGTTCTACAGTTTTGTCATTTTTCTCTTCCTCCTCATCCAATCTTATCTGGAACATTCGTATGACATAATACCCACACATTGAACACATGTTTAGTCTTTTAAGAATTTCGAGATTCAATTACTTACTCTAAGATGCTCGGTAATTTGCTCATCTATGTTGCATAATATTTTGTCCTTGTCGCTCTCACGGATATAGACAAGCATGTAAGCATTTGATGTTTTCATAAAACTAGATGGTGTGTCGTTGTTGTCAAGATTCACCTATACTAACAATGGTAAGCCAAGAAGACTCCAGATCAAAATACAAAAGGATAAGGAAGCAGTGCATGGAAGTTTATGATAACCTTTACTTCACCACCATATTGCTCATTGAGTGCCCTTTTCAAGTCTACTTTTGTTACAACCTCATCATCAAACATATACCTGAAATGAATGCCTTAGAAATTATCATCTGTAAGTACAGTTATAAATCTAAAAATAGTTGAAGATTTAATAAGATAAAGAACTTAAATATGGATTTTCCAAGAGATTGCACGTGTTATATGAGAGCCTAAACCTGAAACAGACGATACAAAGAAGAAAGAAAAATGTACAACACTATTATGAAATAATAGGAAGAATAAGAAAGAAAGGAAGTAATACACATCAACTTTGGCATTGCTTGATCTTACAAATGCATAGTAGTGAAAATGCACTTTAATAGGAGAGATTCTTAAAAAAATAAGATGAGGCCCATACACAAGCAACAAACTAAGAGATTATTCTATCACTTGCCAACACATGCTTTTATGGAGGACAATTCATTAGAGGAAAATATAAACATAAGCAAACACAATGTAGCATTTAATTGATGCATACCATTGATCAGAGAGTCTTGGTCGGATAAATGCATAGTAGTGCCCACCTTGCACTTCACCACGGTGTACGATCACACTGCATATGTTGAATGTGAAATTCAATCTCTTAAAAATTGAAGCTGTAAATGTTTCGACAGAGTGTTCAATATCTTTTTATGTGAACTTAAGAAATTCTCTTTTCCGTATTTGGTAAGAAAATATCGAAAGTGGTTTGCTTAATGCTAAGCTCCAGCAGCATAGATATAAAAGCAAAAACATATGGACAATAGACACAACAAACCATGTGCAACATGAATCAACTTTTAACAAGGCATATTTCCTAAAATGCTATTGTGTGATGCAGCTAATATATGTGATCATGCTTGAATTAAGAGCAAACTTTGTGAAAAAAAAAGAACAGAAGAGACAGATGCTATCAATGCATTGGATGGTGCCTCCTATTTAACTTAAGTAAATGCATTCTAAGCCAAATTACTAACATAACAGCTAAATTGTAAGAACAAGGGGCATGATATTGATCACAAGACAGTTGTCTCAAGTTTTCATGATAGATATGCAAGGACAACAATCCTTAAAACAGTGTCAGAACAATCATATCCATGTAGAACATATTGTATATGGTAAAATTTGGAGATTATGTGCTACATGTCAATTCTAGTCAAGACATCAGATCTGTTGACCTACCTATTCCATTATAAATCAAGACTTATGCTTCTACTTCATGACCAATGAGGATCGTTGATGCCATCAGATATACTTGTTCGCACATCCCCTAGGATGATTGAAAATACATATTTATGATTTTTAAATAGGGTTATTTTCATAAACCTCCCCTAAACTATCATAATTTTCCACATCTAACCCAAACTACGAATTTATTTTTTTGGATCCCTAAACTATTGCAACTTTTCCACTTTACTCCTCCCGTCCATTTCTGTTACATTTTTCGTTGCTTTTACTTTTTTCCATTTATGAAAAGCCTAAATTATCCCTCCCTCTAGAAAAACATGAAATAAAAAATATAAAAAATAAAAAATCATTGGAAGGATTAAAGTGGTAACAAAAAAATTGTTATTTAAGAAAAATACTAAAGTACCCTCCCCCAATTTTTTTTCTTTTTTTATTTTCGATATTTATTATTTGATGTGTTACAGAGGGAGGGGTAATTTAGTCTTTTCATAAATGGTAAAAATAAAAAGTAACGAAAAACGTAACAGAAGGAGACAGAGGGACTAAAGTGGAAAAATCGTGATAGTTTAGGGATACAAAAGAATAAGTCCGTAGTTTGGGGTTAGACGCGAAAAATCGCAATAGTATAAGAGAGGTTTATGAAAATAACCCTTTTAAATATATATTTCAAGGACCTACCGACTTGGTTATGATATTTAAATATATCTTTCAAGGGCCTACCAACCTTGCTAATTATGAGCATGGATAAACGGACAATTCTTTATCAAATGTAACCTTTATGATGGTAAAGAAGAAAAAGAACGAGGAACATAGATTATCACCTATGAAGTGTGTAAAGATTACGGATCCTCCTATCTGCATCCGAAGACAGGTACCTCCCATTATCCCTATCAAGATCTAATTGTAACGGGAACTCATAATGATCGTTGACCTGATTATTTTACACATTAATTAGAGATCCCATAAAAAAAAGAAAAGAAAGACACTCATCAGTTAAGTGTGTGAATTATTTGGCATCAAGTATAGTATCTGAAAGCGACACAAGAAAAAGATTACAAAATAAAACTTCAGTCATGCTTGACTTGATTGAGATGCATAAGTAACAACATGAATCTAGCATAAACAGTTTTGAAGCTAAAAGTTTTACACAGAGGCAATTGAAAAGATGATGATAAAATGTGCAACATCATCATATTTTTATCCGTAGACAACACTAGAAGTAACTGACATTTACATAAAACTCAAAGTTATGTTCTTTTAGAGCAAAAAGGATGACTAATTTTGATCACATATTGAATCCTTTAAGTTATTAGTGCACTGCAAAAGGTGCATGTCAAAATAGTTCACAGCAAAAATTGATCATAGACACTTGAGAATCTGCACTTTAATTATATTATTAAGGCTTTGTTGTTGTTGTTGTTATTTGCTCTTCCACAGTTTACCTTTAATCTGTTTACAACATCCTTGTGTTTTTTAAAATCACATACAAAAATAATTGTTTTATAACCAGCAGTGTTATATGGTAGTGAATGTTGGGCTATGAAGGGACAACATGAACGTAAAGTGGGGGTAGCCGAAATGAGGATGTTGAGATGGATGTGTGGTCATACAAGATTAGATAAGATTAGGAATGACCATATACGTGAACGAGTCGGAGTGGCTCCTATTAGTGAGAAAATGGTAGAGAATCGTTTGAGATGGTTTGGTCATGTTCAGAGAAGACCATTAGATGCGCCAGTAAGAAGAGTAGATCAAATAATCTGAATTCCGATTAAAAGAGGGAGAGGGAGGCCAAGGCGGACACTTGGCGAACTAATAGAGCAAGATCTATTGGTGAATAATATACCGAAAGGTTTGATTACTAATAGAGCGGAATGACGTCGTATGATCCATGTAGCCGACCCCACCTAGTGGGATAAGGCTTTGTTGTTGTTGTTGTATGGTGGCACATCAAATGTTGTGGATAATAGCACTTCCTTTTCATTTTTTTATAAAAGTAATCAAAATTGTTCTAGTAAAAAACCAACTCGAAAATAATGGTAGAACCTTCTTAAAATAGTTAATGGTAAAACCTGTGATTTTTTAAGATATGTACTTCTAGCCTTGGAAAAAAGTCATACCACACAGCCACGAGTAGGTTCAAACTGTTTCTCCAGCCAACCATTAAAAAAACTGCATTATATAAAGAAGGAGAAAAGAAAAGAAAAAGCATCATACAAGGTAAAAATGATTAAGATTTATTCTGTAGTCTTTATTGTCCTATCGCGGGCAAATTGATGTCCCCCAGACCTGCTTTGATTAAGGCAAGTTGATAATTGCTAGGAATATTACAATGAATTCTTGGTCCAAAAAGAGACATGCATTTAGTGATCAGAGCATCTAACAGTAAGCATGCCATATGTATTTAAGGGATGTCTCAATGTACCTTGGCTATTCTATCTTGCTTGATATCATATTCAAAGCGCTTGAGCTGAAGTTGCAGCACAGATGGGAAATTGATAAAATGAACACCTTTCTTGGCATCCTAGAAGATGGAATCATATTTTTTAATCTGTCAACTGTTCGAAAAACTTAGCATAGTGACTTGTAGAATCGGATGTGAGAAATGTCATAGTGTAGGAAGGCATTTCTTAACTAAAATAAGGAAACAACAACAACAACAACAAAGCCTTATCCCACTAGGTGGGGTCGGCTACATGGATCATACGACGCTTCGTTGATCCATGTTCATGAGATTCGACAGGGTTTTACGCTGGCTGTCGAGGCCTAACACAACCCTCCTCCTTTATCCGGGCTTGGGACCGGCTATAAAACTAAAATAAGGAAAAAAGAAATAAATTTAAGAGAACCATCTTGTTGCCAAGATCATATGATCCATGAGAATTGCTTTAAATACTGACATGACATGAGTTTAAAAGAGAACAGTATTGATGATTAGATTTGTTTCATTAATGAAAAGGCATTGTGATCACAATTATACATTGATTTAATGCCCATCTGTAATTAGAAGATAAATGTGTCAGGAAAATGACTACTCTAATGATCTTTTCTCATGAATTGCCTTCATGAGACAGGTATATATGTCGTAAACAACAGAAAGATCACAAAAATTTGGACCATGTAACGAGGAAAATGAAAGGGTAGAAAATAACAGCATGAATCAGGATATGTTGGAAAAACATAACTGTTACAAATTAAAAGTTAAGATGTCATGAAAGAAACTAAAGTATGAGAAAATTAGGTATCAAGGAGTATATCAACATGAAAGAATATGTTTTAATCAGTCCAATAATATTACACTATAGGAGAACTTGTAGTGCTATCTTTTGAAGTTTGTAAATCCATCTCCAACTGACTTGTTAATATGTTCCCAGAGAAAAGAACACAAATATATTATGGAAAAAGAAAATTCGATGTAAAATGACATTAGGAGAAGACCAACTATAGAAAAGAATACATAAGTATCCTGAATAGCAATGCCACCAGGAGAATTTTAAAGGAAAAAGGCACTTATGGTTTTACAATAGGCAATACTTAAACTTTAGTATTTCAAAGTTTTATATTTCCTTTTACCCAAAAGAGAAGTTGAATATTTCCATAACCTTCTTGAGAACCGTCTGGTTGCCAAGATCATATGACCCAAAATAGAAAAAATATCAAATGAGAGTGAAGCGTCAAGATGCAAGATACCTGTGCCAATTATGGTTTTAAGATTGCCTACCATCTAGTTGAACTTTAAGGAGATAATCAGCTAACCTGTAGACCATACTTTTCTGCATCATACTTGTTGCTTCCATGAAGATTCTCAATTTCAACATACTTATCCAAGGATGCATAGACATCTTTACAGCCTTTGACATCAAGCTGAAGATCTACCCAAGAAGTTTGTCACTTGTTGCCTATATAGCATAATGTGTAGTTTACAGAAATGTACCAAGAAGTGATAATAATAGCCATGTACCACAAAAGGACTCCTTTCGTCTGGAGTTATAATCAACATCAGTGCACTCTATGTAATTAATGTGATGTCCTTCAAATAATCGTTGTATTGACCCCTACACCAGAGTTCCTGTAAGTTGAACAGAATGATCCCATAATATAAAACATCAGAGTTATTCAACTATATTATACAAATCCTGAACCTCCATCTTGTCTTCCAACTTCTCAAAAAGAAACCTATTAAATTCTTGTATGTCACGTTGCACGAAAGAATCATCTCTGCTCCATCCAAAAGATTTTGTCAAATCATCCGTGGCAACACTGGTAGCATTGTGTTGAAGCTTAAAGAATAGGCTCTGCAAGGCCAATGGAATACTTGCTGATGGAAAATCATTCCGAGTTATAGGCATCTGGTACACAACCTGCAGTTTCCAATTCAATGTTCCAATTATAGAAGCAATCAAGCAAACTAAGATCAAATTAGGAATTCTTACCTTCCTAAAAAGAGGGATATGATATAAAGTTTGAAGAAGAGAGTTCAGGTAACAAGTAGCCCCCTGATTCTTTAGTCCAACATAATCTGTCTCCTCTTTTGAGTCATAATAGTTTTTTTTATTTACCCGGTCATTGTTAGCATTATTTGTTGCAACTGTTGAAACTGACTGACAAAAATCCATGAGCTTGCCATCCTCCTGATTCGTTGAACCATCAGAAGCTGGCTCCTTTGTAGAATCAAATGAGTAATGACCATCCAAGCCATTAATGACATCATAATCTGTTGAAACTGCATGAAGAAGAGATGACAAAGGATCCTCCTGCTTCTTTGAAAAAGCATATTCTGCTTCCTCTTCTGAGTTGTATGGAACATCTTTTATAATTCCTATGTCAACCTTAACTATAACAGTGTCATCTATAAGATATCCCCTAGATGAATTATGAAGTTCACTGAGGGGCATAAATAACTCGAAGCCCCAATCTTTTCCATGTGTATGAAATTGGTGTTGGGACTCTGCAAACAAAAGGGCAAGAAAAACATTATGATCTGTAGGATATGGGGACACTGAAGGCAAAGGTCCAAAGAATATTAAAATACCACAAGAGCCACTGTAACTAGAACGTAATTTACAATATAAACAACTTTGGTCAAGTGATACTGGCTTAAACTGCAGAAAGAGATATTAAAATTCATAACTTTATAACATCTCAGCTAAAAGAGGAATTAATATTTTAACACTCTTTATCTTGAGGTTGCAAAGACATTACAACTAACAGTTTTTTTAAACAACTCTAACTCAAATTGCAATTGAACTAATTTGTACTTGCAGCATATTGAATGTAATATTGATATTGTGCAGTTTACCGGTTGCAGTCTAAGCATAAGAAACAGTTTTTTTAGAGTATGAGAAGCAATTAATAATAATGTAGGACCAAACATCTTTGAAAATCATGAGTGCAGTTAGAAATATGTAAAATGCACCATACATGATTCAAAAGTTATGGGACGAGACACAATTTCCATGCTATAGACGACAACATTTGGATGATATATTGTTAATTAGAATATGGACAACAAACTGTCTCTGTTGTGTAAAAAGGAGAACCTTATTGCTGCTAAGACAAAAATGATAGCATTCTGTGAGCTATGTATACAAAAAGTGACTGTATATATACATGTTTTCTTTATCAATTTGTGTGACTTCTACCCTCACAAGAAAATTGTGTGACTTCTAAGATAATGATTCAATATAAATATTCCACAAAGGTTAAAATTAGATGCAGCTGAGGCAACAATTCACTATAAAGAAAACTATGAAGTCTAAGTATTAAGGAGTTTTCTTCTTTTCTCAAAAGAATCTTGAATAAGATCATCATAGTGTCCCGAGATACCTTGTTTTATTGAACGCTCATCGTCCAAATGATTAATCAGAGTGATGCTGAACTGTGCAAACCTTTTTCGGTCATTGGATAGATCAACGGCACACAAGTAGATAGACAAGTAGTATGCAGTATTACCTTTTGGGTATATAAGCACTCGCCTGTATCATCATCAGACGTTCCACAAAAAGTTCAAGCATGAAGCATCAACTTTAGAAGAAGAAAGCAGCTTCATGAACGAAATGCATAAGTGAAAGATAACTCATACCACTTGTATCCTTCTACAGAGAAGGAATCAGAAAAGTGCTCGGCGTCGCCCAAATTCGAGAACCCCTGGATCTTCCAAGTGAAGTTGCGTGCTGATAGATGCCCGGCATCGTTGGCTGCAACCGCAAATACCATAAGATTCCGTTGAGAACCACTTATCAAACTTGACTTCAAAACAAAAAGTTTAATCATCTTATTGAAGTATTCTCCCGCCTAAAACTTTAAAATCAATTTCACGGTGTAATATTATAATGCGTTAAATCCAATATCGACCCTTGTTATCCATCTTTGATCCTTCTCCGTGCTCCATTTGAAGCATGCCGTCATCCTCCTGTTGCAGAAAGGAAAAGAATCCTTCAGCACGAGTCAGAACAAAGGTACGGTACAATCGCACACCTCAAAACCTCCCAAGAAATCAATCTGAGGCAGATGCCCTCCATCTCGGAAAAACCAACGCCAAATTAGAGTCCAAGAAGCCGGAAGAAATCGCATATAATCACATCAAAACAAGACGAGAGAAGAAACGAAGGCAAAACAAAGGCAGGAGCGTAGGCCAACAGAAATCGCGGATGGAGGAGCGACT
This sequence comes from Pontederia crassipes, assembly GCA_030549335.1. Classification (NCBI taxonomy): domain Eukaryota; kingdom Viridiplantae; phylum Streptophyta; class Magnoliopsida; order Commelinales; family Pontederiaceae; genus Pontederia; species Pontederia crassipes. The sequence goes on along the minus strand of CM060184.1, from coordinate 11,354,321 downwards.
GTTTTCGTGGTCCTGGCCGGTGTAAAAGGGCCGATCACCATGGCTCCGGCGGAGAGATCGGCGCCTGAGGACTCGCTTCCGGGTGTGGCGCGGCGGACGACGGGGACCCACTCAAGATAGGACGCCGAAGCGTCGACTGAGGAGAGTGTAATGGCGCTTGAAGAAGATTTTTGGATTGAGAAAGAACCCGGGAAACTGTCGGTCTTTTATACCCTGACTGAGTGGCATTGTCGTAAATTTAGGTCTTCCGGAGCCTCCTTTCGAAGATATTAAGAAAAAAACAAAATAAAAACCTTATGCTTGTTTTCTTTCTATATCTAGGATTAAGCTTATATATAAGATTTCCCTGCATCAAGTTTATTTATATGGCAATGCCCATGATTAACTTCATTAAAATTTCTAAGCGAAATACTATCCAGTTTTTTCTCCTACTACTCTCGTTCTTGTGTTTGTTAAAGATAAAAAGCTATGTTGAATCATAGAATTAGAAATGATGGTAAACAGTAAAATGTATGATTTAACATAAATATAAAAATATGAAAAAAATATTCATTTTAAATTATAGAAAAAAAATATTAAGGTGCATAAATGAAACATGCACATATAATAAACTCGAAATCATATTTTAAAATTGAGGTCATGCATACAAAAATAATGTGTATGCGAACTAGTACTCTTTTTGTTATAGAAAATAATATTGAGATGCATATCGCAAATTGTGTATACGTGCAGACATATAAAAAAAATTAGGGGACACATTTCAAAGTTGAGTACCCCACCTTAAAACTAATTAGACATGCTCATTGTAGATCTCATTTGGTTTTGAGAGATTAAACTCGATCAAGCGTATATTATGTTTATATTTATGGTCTTTAAAGTGACATGTTATATGTCTATATATTTTTTGTGCTCATAGAGAGAATTATATGTTATTGTTAATATATTAATATTTTATAACTACATTTATTCATTATACAATCTCTAATTTTAGGATACCATTCTAAAAAGCGTTTTCCCTAAACTTTTGAGTTCCTCGCTGGGTCTTCTTCATTCATTCGCAAACTAACTTAATTAACAAATCTCAATGCATTGCATAGTAAACTCTTAAGGGTCCTTTGGTTGCAGAATCGTAATTCCACATAAGTTTCCGGTAAATAGTTGAATTGATAGATTAATTTAAAGTGTGTTTGGATAAAAGTAGATGAAACTATAATTCGATTTGACACCTTAGTTCCACGATGTTTGGAGAACCAAATGGGAACTGTCATACAAAATGATGACCTTACCCCTCCCCTTATTAAAACATTGGTGAGCCATTTTCCTATGTTTTTGCTGTCTAGGGCACGCGACGGATGACTCATCGTCCAAACGGAATCTGCGCAATTTGTGGCGGCAACTATCCTCGGCGCGAGTCAAATACGTCATCTACTGTCGGAGGTGGAGGCAACCATTCTCGTCCGGCCCTTCAGCTCTCGTTTGGTGAGGCAACAATTCTCGTCGTCCAGTCTGCCACCTACGCAATCCGGCCAGGTCCTTTCTTCCTCCAACCTTCCCTCGCTCCCTCCCTCCCTCTCGCATGCACACCCCTCGGGAGATCTGCCCTCAAGCCGGCTGAGGCGATTCCCCCCTCTCCATGAAGAAGCATTGCAGTTCGTTCCTTAGTTTTTTTTCCTTGTTTGATGATCCGTAGCATATTGCTATCTATTGTGTTTTGTTGTTCTTCTCCCGCCATGTTTCATTACTGTTGTGACCATGTATTTCAGCCTTAATTTGTAGTTATATATATTTTCTTAGAATGTAAATTTGTTTGAGGAGGAAATGTTGAATAACTTGTATGAGCCTGCAATGCTATCTTTATCTGACAGAACATTGATCGACTCTTGACATTCTACAATGAAAAAGAGTTGACACCATTGATATCAACTTGTTTTATGCAATGAAAATGAGTTGCCACCATTGATATGAAGACCAATTTTCTGCAATAAAACTCATTTGCCGCCATCAAACTACAAAATTAAGTCACATATTTACTGTCTAAGATACGAATGTTTCGCTCACGTATGTCATTCATGAGGGCAAACTTGGTTGACAATGGTATACTTGGTGCAATATTATGTTTGTGTGAAAGGTTTCAAAGGGGTCGTGATCAACTTTGTTAATGTATGAGCATGATTAAATATTGTCATTCATATTATGCATAACCTTGAAGCATCATGTCACTAAATAGATTGCGACTATTTGTTTCTCATCATACAGGAGGAACCTCATATTACATAGCAAGGAGATGAGCCCACGCAGGTTCTACGTGGTTTATGAAGATCGCAAAAGGGGTGTATACGACACGTGGATAGAATGTGCGAAACAAGTTTTAGGTTATCCATGTTGTTTGTATAAGAGGTTTGGCTCGTACGATGAAGCTTTGGAATAGTTGTTCAAGTACTACGACATGTTGTACAAGAGACCAACAAGGCTCGATGCCCCCGGAGTTGGAGCAGCATAGGTGCAATCCTACTCAGAGAAGGAGACAGGCAAGTCGAAGATCACAAGACAGGATCGCACGGTGCATGAGCTTTGCGAATGCAGGTGTATAAGAATTAAGTTGTTACTATGCGTTGTAAGAATTTATTGGTATGTTCTGGCTATATCATTTTGTTGCTTTGTACGTATTCGTTGTGATTTCTTCTAGTTCGGTGGGTTTGAACTTCTCTTGTAGTTGGATGCGGTAGAAAGCAGCGCAACACATGTGCCGCCAATTCCTTATCTTCAACCTTCATCTCCATAGGCCAACACTTCATCCTATCCCAAAATAGATACAATTTCCCAATTCCTTGCAACACATTCTTGAAATATGCTTCTAACTAAGTTAAATCAGAGTGTTCAACACCAATTTTGAAAACATCCACGGAGGTTGGTCAAATCCTTCAGATCTCTTACTTTGCGAATCTTAACTATCCACACCAATTTTGAATTCTCTCAACGTTCGGAGATTGATTAACAATCCAACTTCTTGCTGCATAAAATGCCCTTCAGCTCCATACAAATGTCGCAAGTTAATTAGATCTCCAATGCCTTCACACAGCTGCAACTCTGCACCCTTTGAACGGAAAGTTTGGAGGAGATAAAGGCTACAAATCATTTAGTAGTAGAAAAATGAATCTGAATATTTAGGAATCTCAAGTGTTTAAGGTTGGAAAATGCACCTTAAGCATTAATAGTTTGGCTGCGAAATCGGTCCACAAAAATCAGTGTTCTAAGACATGTCAAAATTATGCAACGATCCAACATTTGAACAACCATCATCATCATGTCACATAAGTTGAAAATTACAATTGAACTCTCCCATGAAATTCATTGTACATTGCAGGCTGACAACAAAGTTTTCAACACATTTTAAATTCGATAGCGAAAAACAATTGGAGACACAGGCGATTTTCCAACTTTGGCGTGACATCGATCAGGTAATTGGCAATGAACAGAAGCAAGCACTAGGTCATCACCATCGTCATTTGTAAGAAATTGGTAGAAATAAACCCATCAATATGGAAGTTAAACAATATAGTGACTCATGCATATTCTAAGTAGTGTGGAATTTGAACAAGGAATTCTTGGAGATTCAAATGCGGTTTATACATTGAATCGAAAATGTGACCCATAAATAAAGTGTAAATGTTAACAAACTTCCTAACATCACAAATCGATATCCCAACAAATTAAATAACTTGTCAAGATGTTAAAGCAAAGAAAAAAAATAAGGATGTGCAGCAAACTCAATTAAAGCCCAGACCACCCCCATGAGCACGAAATCGAGAAAGAAAATTTACTTGTTCTCGCGATAAGTTCAGCATGGAAGTTCAGCAACGTGGTGACTACACCAATTGAAAGCATGCACTAAGATCGAATTGCGACATCACAATAGTGGCACAAAAGTTCCTCGACAAAGACATATGAGGAAGACATAGTGCGAATCAGATTCAAACATGCTATTGTTCGACAGTAGCAACTACTAAAAGATTGGAGACACTAGATAGCTGAAAGATGACATGACTGAAGTTGGCGACATGGTCTGACGATTAGCCACCTCGAGGGCTCCTTGGTCGTGGACGTTGGGGAACATATGAACCCAGTAGGGTAGCTACTATTCGGTGATGCGTGAGGGGGGTATTGTGAAGCCATGAACCCTTCAAATGCACTCCGGAACAATGCCGAGCTGTTATAAGGAGGAGGGTTGGAGTGGGTAAAATTGAAGTGCTGTCCGGGGATGAATAATTGAAGGTAGCCATGGAAGGACCAACAGTAGGTGTGGGGGGAACAGCTCCGCCAGTGTTGCCGCAATATTCTGCAACTGACCTAGCTATCCAAGAACACAAGGAGACATCATCTTGACATTGAGTAAAAAGGTACTGATTGATGGGATTGAGGAGGGTGGTTGCGCATGCCAATCGTGCTTACCCCACTATGTTTAGAACTCGTTCGTCTAGCTTTGCCATATAGGAAGTAGCCTTGGAAATATTCTCACGTTCTTTTGTTTCTTTCCGCTCCACTTTGCTCTTCATAAGCTTCAGCTTCTCCTTCGCAGTGACTACGAAATCTTCTAAGAAGTCTTGCATCCTCTCCTTCTTGGACCTACCACTTTCGGGTGTTGAATTTGAACGAGTCCTCTTGCCGATTGACACAGTTCGATGCGTTTCATTGATTTCGTTATTTGTAGGGGGACTTTGGCTACCTTCGTCAATTTCAATGTTTTCGAAGCCCTCATTCAGCGGAACTTCGGGGACTTCCTCTTACGCATGTTCCCCGACCGTCATGTCCACTATATCGTCGTGGGAACTTTTTGATCCCTCCTGTAATGGATTCCCCGAGTTGCAGGCATTCTTTTTCATTGCAACTTGTGTCCCTATACAAGATATCAAATGTCTCATAGTACGAAAAAGTCTTGTTCCTGATCTTTGCAAATTCTGGATTCGCCTATTCATAGAAATATGGCATAAGGTGAGTGATTCGATGATGCAATTGCTAAAACTAATTTTGAATCACTATTGATAATAGACACAACTCACCGCAATAACCTCATCTCACATAGAATTCTCAGGTGGCACGGGGATACTCTTCACACTATCCCAACCCCAACCACTCTTGTTCGTCAACTGTCGGATTAAGTTGTAGTACCTTCTTAGGACTTTGACATGGTTCTTTAAGTGCGCCACTTCCATCTCCTTCCCGGTCATCTTGTTAAAATTAGACCTAATCCTCAACCATACTTCAGGACAGAATGACCCACTTAGCATGTGTCCGTCAACATATTCTTGCATGAGCAGTCCAACCAAGGCGGTTGACATTTGGGTACACCATATGTCAGATCTAGGCAGACGTTCCGCACACCTTTTTTTGCAGCCCTACGACTTCGCGATTGCTTTTCCCTTCCCCTTTTCCATGTTCCTCGACAAGTAATGTTCCCTGCCTTAGATTATATGGAAATTATGCATGCCACACGTAAGGAATGCAACGTAATGCATTTAAGAACTAAAATTTTCCAAGGAATTGAAGAGAATGATGTGTATTTGACCAGAATGATCGTAACGACATAAGTAGTTAGTCATATGGAAAACCTTATATTGAGTGTGTAGCCAGGGACTTGAAATGTGATATGATCATAGTGTACTATCTTCTTGAAAATTTGACATTTTTTTCGCAACATGATACACATGACAAAGGTAATGATCAGCAATCAGCAAGGCTAAAATTTATCAAATTCTAATCCTAGTTAAACCGATCACTAGTGTTCTTATAGGATGCTACGGTAGTGACATTAGAATACCAATTCGTCCATAGAAAGAAGAGCTTAGCGGAAAATGAGTAACAAGACTCCGACGATGCAATTTTACATACGCATGCCGCACATGAGTATTGAAAAAATCAAAGCACATTGGTGTCAGGAGTACAAGAAGGACAAAATTTCTGCAATTACTGGTGAAAGCCAAATTCAGATACCTAAAATCAGTGTTGGCAGCTCAATTCAGAAGTCCAATTGTATCCGTGCACAAGAACTATCCTGGACGACTTCTCCACTCGACCTAAACCCTGAGGCCGCGACTCTAATTAGAAAGTATCACTAAATGGGATGAATGAAATGCTTAATAGGTACGGAATACGATACCTGGCACTGCTCGAAAGCACGACGGACAATAAATCAGATCCATACGTGAGGGGTGTTTTAACATCGAGGATAAGCCTATGTAGAAGCATGAATCTCCGAAAATGAGTTTGACGTACCTGAGATTTGGCCGGAATGAGGTGGCGCTCTGGATGGGATGTGTCGAAGGCGAAGGCAACAGTAGGAAGATGAAGGCCTGTAGAGGTTCTGTCGACGGTGATGATGACTCCGATGAGGCCGAAGGGAACTCGGACGACAGCGGTGACGCGGGCGATCGACGAAAAATGAGAGGACGAAGTTGAAAAAGGGGCGAAGTTGAAAGGTCATTCGGCAGATGATGAGATGTCTACAGTGCGAAGGGCAAGAGAAAGAAAAAAATAATATGGGGGACGATGTTACGAACCATGGTTCCATGTTTTTTGATGGAACAAAAGTGGTCGAACTTGGTCACGTGACGGTCTTGTTCCAGGCTTCGATTCTCGGCTGGAAACTGCGGTTCCACCTCTTATTTGGCAGAACCGAGTGGAACAAGGCCGCAGTTCCTCTCCGGTCCTGCAACCAAACACAGCCCTATGGATCATTTGGCATTGGGGACTAGAGTTTCATCATGTTCCCGTGAATAATTTGAGTTGATAGATTAGTTCGAGTGTGTTTGGATGTAGTAAAATTTAATGATGATGAATAAGATAATTGACACGGTACCTTGAAAAAAATTGAACCTAGAGGTTTATATCGACTCTCTCGCTGGCGCCTAAGCATACGACCCCCCTCCTGGAATTCCACTACCGCTGTGGTCCCCGGCGACCTTGCCGGGGACAAAACTAACCCATGTCAACCAATATCCAGGTGGACACCTCGCCTCCACCAAATGGTGCTCTCTCAGCGAATGTTGTTCTTCATCCTTCACCAGCAGACCCCTTCCCTCCCCCTTCCCTCCTCTTCCTAGTAACCTCTCCAGGCCGCTGCCACCCCTTCTCCCCACCCCCAATGCCCCCCCACCCCCGCACGCTCCTGGGCTGCTACTATCCATGCACCTCATCCATTGTCTCAAACTACTATCTCTCAGCGTCAACTCAAGGGTTATGTGAGACCATCACTGATGAGGTCTTCATTCTAGTTTATGAAGTTGATAAACAATCGGATGCGCTCCATCTCTGTCTCCTTGGCCGCTACGTTGGTGACCTCCCCGCTCTTCACTGAGCGATTCCTGACCTCTAGCGCACCTTGGAACCATGCACCCTATCCGAAATCGGTAACTCATACATCCTGTTCACTTTCGCTAATATTGCATATCGTTTGCAGGTGTTGACTGGCGGTCCCTGGGAGTTCGGTGGATCTCTCCTCACAGTGGCACAAGTCACCCCATTCTTTCGCCCGGACGGTAACAATACTCTACCCACCCCCACTTGATTACAATTCTCGGGTCTCCCCCTCGAGCTACGGTCCCCTCGCTCCCTTTGTAGGGTGGCTGCGGCGTTTGGCTTAGTCTCAGGTGGATATCTGTGGAGGCGGAGCCCCGACGCGCGTCTGTGTGGAGATCAACTTTTCTCGGCCTCTCAAGCAGGGGATGTGGGTGTGCCTCCCCAATGGTGACCGCTACCTCCAGCGAGTAACTTACGAGAATATTCCTAGCTTTTGCTTTCATTGTGGGCTCGTTGGGCACCACTTCGAGACTTGCTCCTCCGGTGGCGATGACCGGGCGTAGGGGGTCTTGTTGTACGGCCCTTGGTTTCATGTGTCTCGGCCATCGTCGGGTCGGCGTGCTAGCCAGGCAATCAGGCACCCTCTGCAGCCGGTAGTTCAGACTCAGACTCCTCTCAGACTCGATCTGAATTGCCCTACGTCGGGCGCTGCATTGCCGTCGACCGCGTCGCGCGATGCCCAAACTGACATCACCTCTCCCCAACGGTCACCTGCAGCTCAACGAGCGCCTCCCATGTCAGCGATCCACCTAGTTCCTCAAGGCGCGTCCGAGATCTCCCCATGTGATCTCAACGGCTACGATCAACTTGCCACAAACACACTTTCCACGGACACATCACCGATTCTATCGTCTCAACTCAACGGTCGAGATCCACCCGCAACAAACACAAACTCCTCACCTCTCACTTCTGTTCGACACGTGGCGACATCTCCGTGTGGTGCTCCGATCGCTCTGTGTAAATCTCCGCCCCATCAGAACTAAAACCCTCTCTCGCCCCTTATCGCCATCGCCTCTCAATTTGCTCAGTCTGCTCCTCTTGCCCCATCCACCACCCACACCCTCGCTACCTCTCATCCTCCTATGAGCACTCCTCCTTCTTTGCAGTTACCCCATCCTACCATATCTCACTCCCCTATGATGGTTGCAACTTTTTCCCTGCTGGTTGTGCCTGAGTCTCTGATGGCCATGCCTCTTCAACACCCTACCTCCCCCTCTCCAAAAACCACCTCCCTACCCGCTGCCTCGTGAATCTCTATCTGTAACCTCTGCTTCCCCTGGAGATGTCACCGCTTGTGTAAGCCACAACGAGTTCGCGGTGCTCACGGGCACCTGCATTAAGACCCCTGTGGAGGAGCCCTCGAAGGAGGAGGAGCAAGATGATCTCGAGCAGCTCCCTCCACAGCGTACGGAGAAGAATAAATCTAGACTTCACAAGCCTCAGCCGCTCCCCTCTCTTTGGCCATGGCGAAGACAAGCGCGTTCCTCGGCAAAAGGTAAGGCACCGGCCATTTCACCAGCCCCGATCTCATTATCTTCCTTGTAAGAAATCTAGACTTCACAAGCCTCAGCCGCTCCCCTCTCTTTGGCCATGGCGAGGACAAGCGCGTTCCTCTGACAAAAGGTAAGGCACCAACCATTTCACTAGCCCCGATCTCATTATCTTCCTTGTCTGTGCAGGTTCCAATAACGTGCGCTTTGGACCCGGCCTTACCCCCCCCCCCCCTCCCTCCATGAGAATACTTGCATGAAACTGTCGTGATGCTTACCGGGCAAAAGCTCGAGATCATCTCGCAAGTCTTATTAGATCGCATAGGCCGCACATTATAATTTTAATAGAAACCCATACAAATTTTGTAAAAACTAAACAGGTGTTCAGACGTTTTGGCCATGATTGGAACGACATATCTTATGACGCGATGGGCGCTTCGGGCGGCATCCTCTTAGCCTGGCAGGGCCAGGACACCCAGGTTACCCCGCTCCTCATCTCCCCTCAAATTATCCATGCTGCGGTCTCTCTTGATGGTTTTAATTTTTTGCTATCTAGTGTTTATGCTAGTACTACTGCTAGTACTCGCACTAGGCTTTGGAACGATCTGTGTAATTTAGATATGAACCGCCTTCCATGGCTATAAATTACTAACTTTAACAATATGGTGTCCCCCTCCGACAAGCCTGGAGGATCCCCCTTCCAACTGACCACTTCAATTAGAGCTTTTAAGAATCTGATTAGTACCTAGGCACTCCTGGATGTCCAACCTTTTGGAATCCAGTATACCTAGTGCAACAATCATGCGGGTATCGCACGCATTCTTTGTCGCCTTGATCGTGGTCTCCTAAGCTACCACTGGATCAATGCTTTCCCAAACCTCACCCTATCAACCTTGCCCCGATGTGTATATGATCATGCTCCTCTCCTCCTTCGAACGGATCTCCGGCCATGGCGGTCGAAATTCTTCAAATACGAACATTTTTTTATTTTCTCACCTCGAACCTCGGGATATTTTCAAATGACACTAGTCTTTTGATAGTCCTAACCATAGCATAATCAGAGCTTTGAACCTAATCAAACACGATACCCTTAAATGGAATAAAGAATCTCTGGGGCATTTGGAAATCCAAGCTGACCTCGCTTTTAACGACATTACTAAATTAGAGAATCTCGATGTCCAACGGGGTCTCTCTCCCTCCGAGTTGGGGCTTCTGCGGTCAGCGTACCATCGCCACGCCGCATTCCTCAGGCAAATTAGCTTGAAGTGGTGAAGTAAGTCTAGGGATGGTTGGCTCCGGCAAGGGGATAGAAACACGCACTACTTCCATTTATCCACTGTTATTCGACATCGACAGAACACTATAACCTCTATTCACAATAATGCAAATATATTGTCAAGGAGAACTCTCAGATCCAATCTGTCTTTGTAGAACACTATAGAAATCTTTAGAAGCCCACGCCTTTGGTCAATATCTCCCCGGATTGCTGGCCCAATCTCCCCACCCTTGACCCCCCTCCTTGATAGCTCCTGTTACTCACCTTGAGGTCACAAATGCCCTTTGGAGCATGCCTCCTGACAAAGCTCCGGACTTTGACGGGTTCATAGTTGAATTTTACCGCACCTACTGGGATATTGTGAGCAATAAAATCGTACGTGACATCCAAAGCTTCTTCAATTTAAACATCCTACCTGTTGATTGGTCTAGAACTTCTCTGATATTCATTCCAAAACGAACCACCCTAAGCATGTCAAAGATTTCAAATGTATATCCCTCTGCAACATACTATATCGACTGCTCTAAAAAATCTTAGCTAATCATCTTCGACCCACGCTAGAATCCCTCATCGTCCACAACCAAACTACATTCATCCCTGGTAGATCAATTCACGACAACATCCTCATCACTTAGGAGCTAGCGCACTCCATGAATTCTGGTCACAATAAATCAATGATCCTTAAGGCGGATCTTGAGAAAGCTTTCAACCGTGTCTCTTGGTCTGCGGTCTGCTCTATCCTTACGCACATGCATTTCCCGAACAAATTCATCAATTTGATACACCTCTGTATCACATCCTCGACCTTCCGGTGCATTATCAATGGTCAAGCTTCTCAACCTTTCATTAGCTTCCGGGGCATACGTCAGGGTGATCCCATTTCACTTTGCTTATTCATTTTGGTATCCCAAGTTTTTTCTTCACTCATGACTCAGTATGTCGAGCCTGGATTATTATCCCCTTTCCGGATATGCTCATTTAGTCTTACCCACCTACTATTTGCGGATGACCTTCTCATTTGCCTCAGGGCAAATAAAAGGAATTGCATTAATTTAAAGAAGATCCTGCAAGTATATCAGTTCCTCACCGATCAACATGTTAACTTACAAAAATCTGAACTCTTCCTACCCACCATGCGTACCAAGCGTCGCCAAATGATTGCAAATATGCTAAATTTCAAAGTTGGATCATTTCCTTTCCATTATCTTGGTGTTCCTATATCCTCTAAACATATTCCCGCTCGTGAACAAAACTGCATTATCAACAAAATTTCCTCCCGCCTTACTGGTTGGCGGCGTGACGTCCTTAACCAGGCGTGACATACTACTCTAATCCGATCCACGCTCACTTCTATTCTGATCCACTCGCTCAGTGTGATGAACCTCTCTGGGGGCACCATTGCTTCCATCGAGCGGCTATCCAAATCTTTCTTATGGGACCTGGTGGGGGCCGTTGTGGTGCCCACCTAACCAATTGGCACACAGCCAAGCTCCCTCGTTACCACGGGGATCTTGGGATTCATAGCATGATGGACATATGACTCTGGTTGTTCTACGTCCATCCTTCTAGACCCTTGGGTATTCACAATACCACTCATTTGGACTCCTACTTACATTAACATGGAGGTCTGACTTGATGGCCTCAACGTCAATCACTTCATTGTTAATGGGTCCTGGAATGATTCTCTTCTATCATCCACCTTTGGTATTGATTTATGTTCGCGCATTAAACGTACTTATCTTTCCGTTTTCTACCAATGATGACGCACGAGTATGGGTGAATGATACCTATGGGCATGCCAATGCGAAATCAGTCTATTACCATATTAGTCACCGCTCTATGCCACCGATTACCAATGGAGGGCCGCCGACCGTTTGGAAGATTTCAACTCCGCCTAAGATACATATTTTTCTTTGAAAACTTCTACACAAAAAATTACCCACTCTCGATATCATACTATTTTTTGATAGCATTATTGATCCAACTTGCCCCTCTGTGGCCTCCACATGGAAACAAACGAAAACCTCTTCTTCCTGTGTTCCGCTGCTTTCCAATTGTGGAATCTCTTCAAGACAAATTGAATATTCATTTCCAAAATTACTCCTCTTGGCACATGGGTTCTTGGATTCACGAAGGTGACAATTTGGATCAACAGTCGCGAAAATCCTTTCTTTCTGCCTTTGGGAGCTGTGGAATCATCGAAATGAGATTCATTTTAAGTCACGACGTGTAACCGCGGGATCGTCTGGGAAAAGGCTCTGACTGGCTATCATGCGTATGCTGATGCTCACGCACCTGAGACTTTTTGCTCCTACGATCTGCATCCGCGTGTCCGACGGGAGCCCCCACCCCAGCACCAGGTTGTCTTAAGCTCGGATGGCTCACTCGGGTCGACTGAGGTAGGGGTTTAGGATACTTAACTATCTCTCACGATGGTTCTTTTATTTTTGCAGGAATGGATGTCATGCTCGTAGACTCTGTGATCGAGATTGAGGCTCACGCTATGCTCACTGGGCTGCACAAATGTATGGAGATCGGGCTCTCGCATCTTCAAATCTACTCTGATTCTGAGTCCCTGGTGCGCACCATCAACAACAAGTGTCCATGTCCTTGGCATTTGAAGGGGGCCATTGCTGATATTAGAGCGGTCCTGGCGACTATTAGCCATAACAATGTATCTTATCGCACCCGCCATGACAATCGGGCAACGAACTTTCTAACCCGTTTTGGTCGCACAAATCGTTGCGACAATTTTTGGCTGGGCAGACCACCTCCATGTTTTGCTCCATTTTTGTATTTTGACTCCTTTGAAAAAAATAAGATGTGATAAGTTAATTTTAGTGGGTGATTGAATTAAGAATATGTATGATAAATATATATTATAAAATTGTTAGAAAATTAGAATACATAATATTTATTTAAATTTTTTTGTTAAAAATATATTATTTAACTATAAAAAATCAATTTTTTTAATAATTTGTATTTAATAAAATATTTAAAATGGGTAATGGAATAATAAATAATATTATATTAATCCTTTATTATTTATATTTTATGGATAATAAATAAATAAACTTATATAAGTAAGGTTATAAAATAAAACAATAAAAGAAAAAAGTTTGGAAAAAAAAGAAAACATTAACTAAAAAAAGTGAAAAAAGGAACGGAGCTACGATGCTTTGGCTGAACCAGAGCATGGGAACTACTGTCACATGACCCGTGGTTCCCATACGGGTTCTTGGCTCGGTTCCACCAAAATAATTTTTAATAAAATTTTTACTAATTAATAAAATTATATTTCATATTTAAAATATATATTTTTTATTCAAATACCATCTAAAATTAATCTATTACATATACTTTTTTCTTATCATATCAACTCCATGATTCCTCATCATTACATTCCACCACATCCAAACACATCCCGAAGTAATTTGTCAATTAAATTATTAATGTGAAACTTATATACAATGTTTAGATTGAGAATTTTTAGTTCTTATTAGTTCTTGAGAACTAATTGATTTAATAGAAAAGTTTAAATTTGATGTTCGAATAAAAAGTGTAATAATAAAAATTTAAAAAATTAATTTAATAGATAAAAACTAAAAAGCGTAATGACAAAAATTTGAAAAGTTTTTAGTAGGTGTTTGCTAAAAAGTAATAACTAAGTGTATAATTTATTATTTTATGAAGTATAAAATTATAGTAAATTAAAATTTTGTCTATTTTTAGTTAAAATAATAATTTATAAAAAATAATTATACTAATATTATAATGTATAATTTATAAAAAATATTTATGTTAATATTATAATTTATAATTTATGAAAATAATATTATTATAATATATTATTTTCATATGTTCTTAATATTATAATTTACAAAAAATATTTATATTAAGTTAAAGAATTTATTTTATAATTTGAATGATAATATATTAATAAATAAAATATTTTAATTAATTATTATTTTAAATTATATAAAAATAATGAATAATATTAATATTAAATAGTAATTAGTAATATTTTACTAATTAAAATATAATAAAGAATTGAAGACAGAAAAAAAAGTGAAGCGGCAACTAAATTTTCAAGTTTGATCAAAGTTGCAAAACTTAACCAAATTCTCGGACCAAACACAATCATAAAAATCCATATCCAAACGCTCTCTTGGGTGCAAAGGCATAGTCGACGGATGATAGGTAGGCAACAATATTTTATTTATGTGAGAAATGTAAGAGAAGAAAATTTTAAAAGAATATATTTGAAAAAAAGAGAAACATTATACTTAAAAAAGTAGAAAAAAGCGGGTGAAAAAATTAGGAAGACGTCAGTCCTAATTTCCTCTAATTTTTCCCTCAGGTTCCAACGTTGATTTTCGTGAAAATGTTTTCACATAATATCAAGTTTCGTGAAATTCTTCCCATCAAACGCGAGGATTCGTAACGAGGCAATTAATATCTACATAAAATTAATGTCAAATTAACCACGGATGGTTGACATAATTGACTAGCAAGATTGTGTTCTAGGACATTCGATGTTAGTAATTCTAAGTTTGATTGTTAAATTTGTCACCCTTGACTAAGGTAATTAAACGATGATTACATAGTCAAGTTGTAAAAAATAAAAGTATAAAATTTAAAATATATTTTACTAAATTATTATTTTTGTGCATCATTATCATCTTATTTTATATAATTATAAAACAGGTTAAAATTTAAACTATTTTTTTTATCAAAGTTGTAAAAAATATTTTATTTTTATATTTTTGTTTTTTTACAACATGTCCTTGCAATTGGATGATAGTTGAATTATTATTTTCTAATAAAATATAACAATAGGCTATATTGATAATCAATTTAAAAATTTTAGACTAAATTTAATAATTAAATTAAAGTCGTGCAAAAGTGAAAAAAGGTTAAATTTCAAAATAAACTCAAAGTTCGTGTAAAATAAAGGTTGAGGATATATTTAAGAATAAAATTAAAGTTTAGAACTTTTACACAATCTACCCTTTTATTTTCACAACTCAATTAGGGTTTGCGCCGTGCTCGTCAAGCCCTCTTCCTCTTTCTCTCGGCCGCAACTGTTGAGATCTCCTCGGCGCTTCGAACTTCTCCCTCAATCGACGATATGGGGCGGAGGGTTCCATCGAAAGGGAAGAGGACGTTGTCGGACACCGAGGGCGATGAATCGCCGCGGGTGATCCATACAGTCAGCAGTGACGATGAGGAGGCGAACGAGGACCTCACGCTGGAGATCGTGGAGAAGTCGCGGCGGCGAGAGGCGAAGCGCAAGAAGGCAGAGAATGACGCCTCTGCTGCTGGTCCGGGGTCCTCGGTCATTGAGATCGCATCCGCTTCATCCGATGAGCGAGAGCTTACGACTGATGCGAATCTCGCCCCTTCAGGAAGAAGAGCACCTGCACTGGACAAAGAGGCGAAGAAAAAGAAGAAGAAGAAGAAACCCATAAAGATAAAGAAGGCGAAGCAACAGGAAGAGATAGAAACAGTAAGATCCGTTCGTTTTTTTTCCTCTGTAAATGTTGTAATCTGTTGTATGAGTAACGTGAAGAATACTTTTCTGTTTTTTCTCGTCAATTAATAAACCCTTCCTACTTGGTTAGTTTTTAACTTAAAATGAAACGCTTATACTTTGTGGTGTATCGATCTTTATTACACTTGAATTTGTGTGAATAGTATTATGAAGAAGATTTAGTTTTAAAAAACAAGCTGCTTAAATTTGATTGCTTAATTAATTTCAGACACCGGCAAGTACTGTTGAGGATCATCCAATGAGAACGGACGAGTTTGTGGACAATATGGTCAACGATGCACCTGACAACGCAGTGTTACGAAAACTTCTTGTAAATCTCAATCTCTATCATGTGTAAGCAGAGTTCTGTTGGTCTCATATTGTTAAAAAAACAGCTGACTCCGAATTTTATTTGCTGGTTTTCTTCCATAATTAGCGTGGTCCGAGATACTTTGATCCTGGAGAGAGTAATTTGAGCACTTGCTTCAATTGTGGCGAAGAGGGCCACTCGATTGCAAACTGCACTGCTGGGAAGCGAGACAAGCCTTGCTTCATTTGTGGGTTGTTTGGTCATAACTCAAAGCAGTGCATGAAGGTGAGGAACCTCATATGTTTAAGCACATATCTTCACCTTACGTTGTCGAGCATTAATTTACTCCCCTTTAAAAATCTATTATATACTGTTGGAGTTCTGCTGAGTTTTGTGTTTAAGTGCAAAAGTTGAAATGATTGTTTTTATCAACACTTCAGAACCAATTTGCTTGAGAATTGATGTTAATCAATATATGTAAGAGTAGAGTGTGATTGCCTTCTCAAAAAAGGAAAAAAAGAAAAAAAAAGAAAGGGTGTGATTGCTGTTATCAGGTGGGAAATTATGACAATCATCTTGGAAGGTCTGCCATTAATCTCATGCTTCCATGTTGCTCATGCTGCCATGTTGCCATTAATCCATAATTTGAGTATAGAAAGGATGGCGATAACTTAATATATCGGCAGTTCTGACAAGCTAACTTTTTGAGATTTCTCCAGACAATTTATGGACCATTAACATGGTTAGGTTTTGAAATACGTCAAACAGTAAAGTCAAGTTAGTTGAAATATTTCATCTCATCAAAAAGAGGTAGTTGAAATGTTTCCAAGGATACTTCATAGACCCAACCTTCCGATTTTTCTTCCAAAGCAAGTTGTATCCAAGAACTTTAGCTGTATGCTTGATTCATCATCTTTTACCACGATGAACAAAAAAATATTAGATTATAAGATTCATGAGGGTGGTTCAGCTTTCAAGAACTGCTGATATTTTTCATATTTGGAATTGAGAAGAATGTTCCTTTCTCCTTCTTCACCTATTATCTTAGAGTTTTTACAGTGTTTACTTGGAGACAAGATTTTATTGTTTCTTGTTGTCAGGTGTTCTTGATCAGTTTAGCTGTTCATTATGTTCTTTTCAGTTTGTACTAGCCGAGCTACATCTTAGATTTGTCTGGACAATTTACGTCATTCTAAGATACTCAGTCATGTCCATTATACACTTTAATGTACAACATTAAATCGCTGAGGTACGAAATCAGCTGGAAATTTTGATTCTTATATCTTCTCATTGCACAATGCAGGAACAAGCTTGTTTTGCATGTAAAAGAAGCGGTCACCGTGCAAAGGACTGTCCAGACAAGAACAAAAGAATTGCCCAGGATACAAAATTTTGTCTGCGTTGTGGAGATTTGGGGCATGATATGTTGTCATGCAGAAATGACTATCTAGCTGAGGACCTCAAGGTTGATCATTTCAAGACATCCCTTTTCCTTAACTAAGAAACCTAAAATCGCTCCATGTCTTTCTTGATATTCGTCTGCTATAGCTGATTATATCTGATCCTAGTGGCATTTTGTTTCTAATATGAAAGAAGAGTTTGTTCCTATCAATTACTTTGGGTTTATCTGCTGATTAAAATCACAAAAAAGTGATGTTTATTTTATGTTATTGCCTTCTTTTGCTCCAGGAAATTAGATGTTATATTTGCAAAAACTATGGCCATCTGTGTTGTGCCAGCTTCATGGAAGCTGGTCCCAGGGAAGTCTTTTGTCACAACTGTGCTGAAGCTGGCCACACTGGTTCGGTAAGATGGAAGAACTTTGAAGCTACATTTTGTGGTCATAGTCGGTTTACATGTATGTTAAAACAAATATAGTCTTACCTATGAACATTATCAACTAGGGATGTGCTAAGACGCGCAGTGAAAGTAATGGAATTGCATCAACAGCAGTGTGCTATAAATGTCACCAAGAAGGACATTTTGCACGTGGATGTGCATCAAATATCAAGGTACCTCGACATGAAAAGATCTAACTTTTAATTCTTTATTTTTCTACATTATCTAACTTGTAATTTGTTGCGTTCCAGTCTCATTCTCATTTCCATGATTCATCAACACCTTCTAAGCCTTCTGAAACATACATGGATAGTCCAAAGTTCAGATCGGTGCCCCGTTACGTTGGAAAAACATGGCAGGATGCATTAAATTCTGAAGAAAGACATAATAGGACATGGCAGGATGCATTAAATTCTGAAGAAAGACATAATAGGACAACTGGTAAATTAAGAAATAGTGGTGGTCACAGTGCTCATCACAAAAAACATCTGCATCGACAGAAGTTCAAAGGAAATGTAAGGGCATCTTCTACGACACCATTAAAAGGGAATCACATAGATTATTCTCGAAATTATGATGGGGCTTATTCCAATTCGTGGTCTCCTAAGAAACGCAAACCTTTGTTTAGGACTCCCAACTCTCATGTTTCACAGAAAACATATAAGTACGAGAGTTCAGCTTCCCGATTTGGCGACTATTATTATTGATCCTTTGGAAGTTGGGGTGCCAACTTGTACTGTTCAATTAGTTGAATGGTCGAGCGTGCAGAAGGAAGTCATATTCAAATTACTCTTTAAGTTAAACTGACCATGAAGTGAACCTAAAGATGGGTTTTACCAGTTATCTTGTCTGCTTCATTAAGTGGACACGCCAAATTGTATGGAGAAAGGTAAGCATATCTTATACATTTTTTTCAGATTTTATTGTTTTTCAGTATGGAATTCCTATTGTAATGTTAACTTCCTGTTGTCATATTTGGAGGTTAACATTCATGAACTTCATGGAAGGAAGGCAACGATTACAAGCATTTCTCATTATTTCTATGTCTATAGATATTTCTTCCAGTATCGTCTTTCATTCTTACAATTTGTCTCCTGGTTTAGTTGGAATATATTTGGCATATAGTTTGAATGATTGAAGTTTGCGTGTGATGTTCTGATGAACTTTGGTGGTATGTAGAATTGAAGTGTTCTTGCATATGTTGTCACTCCAATCTGGATTAAATAACAAACTGAAATGATTTAGTTTGCAGCTTGGGATTCTGTCCATGATTTTCATCGACCTAATTTTGCATGCTTACCTAATATCCAAGTATCAATTTCTTGTCCTCATTCGTCAGCTGGCATGCGGGCATGTCTTTTTGCATGTCACATGTCCATTAATCCATATTTGCTGCATTTGCAGGGCGAGGGGGATATTTCCCACAGAAACTGGACATGGTCATTCTTTTTGTTATAATACCTGGCTGTTGACTATGTAACTTATGTCGGCATTTTGCATTCAGTAGCAGATATTTATGGGTACAACAACTCTTAGTATTTGTTTCCTTTGTTACTATTTACTTGATTCAAAACGGTGACGCCTGAAGATACTAAGGAAATTAAGCACAGGTGAAATGATTCATATAAAATGCCTGGTCCGTGTTTTTGCCATTGTTGCTACGAACTTCTGCATTTTCTTTCCCTTAAATCCCTCCCATTTGGTTACTGAACCCTGAAATCTATATTTGAACCGTCAGCATATTCATCACCTATTATTACATCTAACGATTATGTGAAGCTTAGATTTAATTCCTACAAGAGTATTTATATGACCTGCAAATTAAGTCGAATTTGTCATCCTAAGAAATACAATTAATACTGGTCAACTCAAAATTTTAACAATAAGCAGTGTCCAAGCGTATGATGTGGACTCGGAAAATAGTCTAAGCTCACCTCCCCTCACTCTCACCCACCTGACCCACCGCTCCCTCCTCTCTCGCTGGGGATGGGAGAGGGCGAGGTAACAACCTCCTGTCGGACCGAAGAGCTCTGGTGGTCCGGCACCTCACAAATGCCTGCCGCCCACCCTTTCCTCCGAGGACAATGCAGCATTTCTCGTGCCACAGTCGAGTGCCATCGCTCGGCAATAGAATCTGATGAGACTGATAAATTAACTCCATCAAAAGAGGCTTTCTCGTGCCATAGTCGATGTCATCGATTGATTCAGCAACTTGATCCAAAGGACGGATTCTGTCATTTCTGAGAAACAATCCAAGCTCCGGATGAAGGAACTTGCTGGAGTGGCAGCGCCAAGCTTTTCTAGTAGAAGGATTCCCCTTGGAATGAAACCAGGGTTCTGTAGAGAGTGGCGGTTGGGGATCGAGCACCACGTTGGACGTCAGCTAGGGCTAAGCGTGAATGGCGGATTGGGATCGCTTCTGGGTTGCTGTTTGTGGCAATGCGGTGTGCGGGATGCTGCGAGAGGCGACAAGAAGCGTCGGGACCTCATCGCAGAGCTCGACGAGGAGGAGGTGGTCATCAACAATGAGGACGATGGAGGGGAGGAAAATGTGTAGGAGAGGTAGCGGGAGATGATATCCTTCCGACGAGACGCGCGAGAGAGGGCGCATTGTCCTTCTCAAAGGAAGGAGTTGATGAAATTTGTAGATTTCAAATTTCAAATGAACTATATGTTCATATTAAAAAAGGTGCTTAATAAAAGAGTATTGTTTGAATGAAACAATGCATCTTTGAATGAAAAGACTAAAGCCTGTAAAGGTGCATTTTTGAATAAAAAATTGTAACATTTGACAAGAGACATGTTCATACATAAAGAGTTGTGTCCGTATATGAAGAGTTGTGTTTTTTCATCACCTATAAATACTACTCACTTTTTGAGTTGAGATTATTCACTTCACTTGCAAATTCATTGAGTAAGAGATTATGAGTTCTTCGATATTGCTAATCGACAAACTCTAAGGTTTCGTTGAATTTTAGGAGTGTTGTTGTCGTAATCCGATAGCAAACTTTGTGTAGGGACAAATAACTCTCTAAAGATAGCAATTCGTCGTGCCTTGAAGTCTGATTTTGTTCCATCTTTCCCACTTATTTCTAACAATTTTAGAGAGTTATTGCGAATATGGCAACAGAGGCTAATGCTATGTTCAAAGTGATGAATCAAGAGTTTATGAAATTGGATCATTTCGATGGCTCCAATTTCACCCGTTGGAAGGATAAATGATGTTCCTACTTACGGTACTCAATATCGCATATATCTTGGATTCAAAATTGAAGCAAATAGAAGAACCGACCGATGATGCAAGCGAAAAACAACAAACAAAAGTTGCGGAGCAAAAGAAGAAAAGAAAAGATGATGAGTTCGCGTACAGAGAACACATCCTAAACATCTTGTTTGATCGCCTCTATAATCTTTACATGCCAATCAAATCTCCCCTTGAAATTCGGAAAGCGTGGGAGGACAAATACAACACCGAGCGATAATGTACTAATAAATTTCTCAAGATGAAGTATTTCAAAATTAAGATGTCTGATAACATTTCCATCTTGATCAAGTCCATGAATTACAAATCCTAGTAAACAAGTTTCGTGACCTGAAAATTGACTATAGAGTAATAATCTTTAATAAAAATGAAATAATAAGATTTAAGAATTAAGTAATACAATTTCTTTCTAACTATCAATTATTCTTATCCTAAAGAACTGAAAGGAAAGGGACCAAATTAGAACTCAATGTGGAATTGTATCTCTAATTTTATTCGCTTCTTCGCATATCAATAACTAAGGGAAAATGGCAAGGCATATGGGAATAGACGATTAATTTCTATCATAGACATGCTAAAAACTGAAACCATAGAGTACTTAGCACTGGTGCTACATAGAGATATGTTTTTATATTTCGCATTTCAAATCCTCCTTCCTTATTGGAATACATATATAGTCAGATGTTGTAGTTCAAGATCATTTGTATTTATTTTACACGAAATTCCTAATAAAAAAATTGCCCATAACTTGGAATGATTATAGGAAGAAACTCTTGCATATGGCAGATGACTTCACAGTAGAGAATATACTAAGGCATTTGTACATCAAGGAAGAAAATAGGAAGTGTAATGCTATGTATCTTCCACATAATTTTAAAGTGAATTATGTTGGTGAAGTTGAGAAGAATAATGTTTAGAAAAGTAAGAGAAAATTTTCTTCGAACACTGGTGACAAGCAAGATTTGAAGAAAAAATGAATTTGTTCCGATTGTGACAAAAAGAGCATTATGTCAATCAATGCAAACTACTAAAGAGGGGCAACTATTCTGGAGGTTCCTACTCCCAATGTCAATATTATTGATGAAAAGTACTTAGTTGCAATGGTCACCCAAGGAATTGAAGAAATTCAAATTGGTGTAATCAGTGAAATAAATATGGCATCATTTGTCAGGTGGCTTGATTCAGGTGCTACTGTATATGCTTTTAACAATAGAGAGCAGTTCAAAAGTTACGAAGATATTGTCAATAAAAAAAGTCTTCATGGAAAATAACAATCCAGCTAAAGTGCTTGGGCAAGGAATGATGGAACTAAATTTCACTTCTGAAAAAAAGCTAAACATTAATTAATGTTCTTTATGTTCCAGATTTGAGAAAAAAATTTAGCATCTGCTAATTTGCTTTGTAAGAAAGGATTCAAGATTATTCTTGAATCTAATAAATTTATTTTGCTTAAGAATAATGTATTTGTGGGAAAAGAATATTGTAATGAGGATATGTTCAAACTTAGTATCAATAATATGAATGCTCTATTTATATTATTGATTCTTGTTCATTGTGGCATGCTAGATTAGCACATTTAAATTATCAATTTCTTCGAAATATGTATAAAATTAATTTCATATCTCTTACTGATAAGTATTTTACAGATAAATATGAAATTTGTATGCGATCAAAGACTTCGAAGAAACTTTTTCATGCAATTGAAAGAAAAACATGTTAGAATTAATACTTTCTGATATTTGTGAATTAAATGCCATCTTTATTAGAGGAGGGGAAAAATATTTTATAACATTTATTGATGATTGTTCTAGATATACTTATGTATATTTGTTGAGAAATAAAGTCCGAAGTTGAGAATTTACATGAAAAGAATTTTTTTTGTAGTGATAAAGGTGGAGAATTTTTTCTGCTAAATTTGATATATTTTGTGAAAATAAAGTATTGTACATCAATGTACAACACCTTATTCTCCACAACAGAATAGATTAGCTAAAAGAAAAAAAGCGTACATTAGGAGATATGATTAATTTCATGATTTTAAACGCAAAATCACCTTAGAATTTATGGGGTGAAGCATTATTGACTGCATGTTATATTCATAATAGGATGGAAAACCCATATGAAAAGAAAGAAAATCAAACATAGGTTATTTTAAAGTGTGGGGATGTTTGACATTTTATAGAGTCCATGATCATTAAAGGACAAAATTAGGACCAAGGGCTTTGAAAGAAATTTTTATGGGTTATGCTCAAAATTTGAAAGCATATAAAATATTATATTTGACATCTAATACAATAGTTGAAATTAGAGATGTAGAATTTATTGAAAATAAATTTTCTAATGATTCAAATTCTAATTTTGAAAACTCACAAATAGATTCATAAATCTTTGGTGATAAGAGTCATAAGCGTCTTAACGAATATGACTCTATAAAACCAAGGAAAAATTAATGTATAAAAAAAGAAAATGATTTAGGTCCTGATTTTATTTCATCACAATCAGTAGTATTTCTTGTCGAAGGAAATATAAGTAGCGTTATTAATAAAATTCTTATAATATTAAATGTGGAAAAAAAATCCACAAACTTATAAATAAGCAATGGCTTCAAGGGGCTCAACATTTTGGAAAGAAGCTATTGATGATGAAATGCATTCAATATTATCAAACAATACTTGGGTACTCGTACATTTACCACCAGATTTTAAATCAATTGGGTGCAAATGGGTATTTAAGAGAAAATATAATATTGATGGCATCATACAAACATTTAAGACTAGATTAGTTGCTAAAGGATACAGACAACAAGAAGGCCCAAAATATTTTAATTCCTATGCATCAGTTGCTAAGATGACTTCTATTCGAGTTCTTTTAGCGTTAGCATCCATCTACAAATTGCATGTATATCAGATGAATGTTAAAACTGTATTTTTAAATTATGAACTCAATGAAGAAGTTTATATAAAATGACCAGAGGGCTATGTGCTTTTTGAAAATGAAAAGAAAGTTTGTAAATTGGTTAAGTCATTATATGATTTAAAGTGGCATGAAAAATTTTGATTCGATAATATTATCGGGTGACTTTATCCATAATGATACAGATAAGTGTATTTATTCCAATTTTACTAAAAATTATGGAGTGATTATTTATTTGTGTGTGGATGACTTATTAATATTTGGTACAGACTTAGAAGGGGTTCGTGAAATCAAGAAGTATCTATGTTCAAAATGTAAAATGAAAGATTTAAATGTAGATATAATTTTGGGCATTAAAGTGCAAAAACATGATAAATGTTTTGCACTAAGCCATTCTCATTATATTGAGAAAGTATTGAAAAAAATCAATCATCTTAATATCAAGAAAGTTAATACTCATGATCATAATTCCAAATTAGATAAAATTTTGGAAGGGAAATAATGTATGCGAGTGCTATAGGAAGTTTAATGTATGCAATGAATTGCACTAGGCCCGATATCACATTTGCTATGTGTAAATTATCAAGATTTACAAATAATGCTAATGTGGATCATTAAAAAGATATTTGTAGAATTTTGGATTATTTAAAGAAAACTATTAATTTGGGTCTATGCTATAATGATTATCCAATTGTACTAGAAGGATATACAGATGCAAGTGGGATGTCAAGTCTTAGTGACATCAATTCTATTACAAGTTGAATTTTTAGTATTGGAGGAGGAGCTATTTATTGGACTTCTAAGAAATACATTTATTACTCATTCACTAGGTTGAATTTGTCGCTTTGATAGCTGTAAGTAAAAAAATGAAATGATTAAGGAATATGTTCTATGATATTAAATTGTGGTCATAATCTATGTCCGTCATTTCCATATTCTATGACAATCAGTTTACCATGTCTCAAGCTTATAATAAATTTTATAATAGAAAGCATAGATATATTAGGTTGAGACATAAATATATAAGAACATTGATAAATGGTGGTGTGATTACTATTACTTATGTTAAATCAATTGATAATTTGACAGACTCGTTGACAAAAAGTATGTCAAGAGAAAAAGTCAAGAACTTTTTTTGTCAAAATGGGTTTAAAACCTATAGTTATTAATAATGGAAACTTTTCTTATTCTAATAAAAATCTTGTCTCAAGGTTCAAAGATAATAATAACTGGTGCATTATTAATGAGGATTTAATGCAAATATTATTGAGAATTAGTTAAGAAAAACTCTTAATTGATAGATATGTGCTATACGAAATCGATATGTGTTATCGAAGGATTCCAACTATATGAATATAGAAGTAGTGCCGCTTCAACCTAGAGTTTTAGAGATTTTTCTCGAGTAAATATTCATGAAATCAGGATGAGCACATGCCATAATAGTGCTAAAATATTAATCTATTATTCGAAATATTAATCCTGTGTGTGACCTTTTCGGTTCAAGTTTAAGGGTAATAGTTCAAATGTAATAGATATCGATTATTTGTTTTAACCTTAAAAGTTTACAATAAGGGAAGATTTAAATCTAAATATACATTTCATTATACCTTTCACTATGTATAATTGTACAATTTAATATTTTTGGACAATCTAGTAGGGAATTGATGAAATTTCTAGATTTTCAATTTCAAATGAACTTTGTGTTCATACTCAAAGGGGTTCTTAATGAAAGAATATATTATTTGAATGAAACAATGCATCTTTGAATGAGATTGCAACATTTGACAAGAGACATGCTCATACATAAAGAGTTGTCCCTATATGAGAGTTGTGTCTTTTCATCACTTATAAATACTAGTTATCTCTTGAGTTGAGATTATTCACTTCTTCACTTTGCAAATTCATTGAGTAAGAAATTGTGAGTTTTTTTATATTGCTAATCGATAGACTTTAAAGCTTTGTTCTTGAGAGTGTTCTTATCGTAATCCGATAGCAAATTTTATGTGGGGACAAATAATTTTATAAAAATAACGATTCGTCATGCCTCGAAGTCTGATTTTGTGAGTAAGCGGTGTTGAGGTGCTGATCGGAGCTCTTGCCCCTTTTTATCTTTTATTATATTATTATATTAATAGTTTGTGCTAATTATATTACAATGTTAGACATTTGCACACCTTGGTGAGAGAAAGTTCGTGCAATCGAAATGGATGATAATAAGTAAAAAGTGCATTGGATGAAATAAGAATTGAAAATAATGTAAGTTATTGAGAGATAAAGTTAAGAAATAAAGTAATATTGAAGAATATTTATTGAAATTTGTGAGGCCTTAAAAAATTCACTACATTATCTTTTATTAAAAATAAAATAAAAATGTACTTTGCTTCTTTTTACTTTTTGTTTTGTTCCTAAATCCAAATTTTCAATCCTAAATCAACCAATAATGACATTAAATTCAAATTATTTGAAGAAACATTAATTAAACTTAAAATCCAATCTTTTTATATTATAGACATTCCTTTGGTCAATAAAAGAATACAATTCCGATATCCAAAAAAGATTATATACAGAAAATGAATAATTAATGAAGTCAATAAAAAGTCCTTAATTACATTGAGCAATTAACTGCTAAAACCAGGATCAAGCGCGTTCGATTTATTTTCCCACGCATTCACAGATAATAAGCATTTCTTTCGTTTGTTCGTCTTTTAGTTTTAACATCCAAATCCAAGACACTTTTTCAATTAATGAAAAAAAAGAAGCTTTAGTAGCTACAGAAAAAAGTCAAATCTGAATCTGCGTTCCTAAAGAAAAAAAAAAGAAAAGAAAAATTTTAATCTACGGCTGCAATCGAAAGGCATTCTCTAGTTAAGCCGATGTTGGCTTAGTTGTTAGGCCGTAACCAAAGGGGTACAGCGGATCGTAGTGCCTGTCGCCGACGTTCATGGGGAGCTGCTCCACGGACCTGAACCAAGTGCGAGGGAGCTTTCCGGTGAACCCGTAGTCTCCAAAGAGCACATCGGCGACGCCTTGGCCTTCGGAACCAGGCAGCCAAGCTGCAACAATGGCGTCCATGGAATTCACGTAGGGCTCAATCACAACCGGCCGTCCGGTGACGAGCACGACGACACACTTCATGGCGCCGCAGACATTCTTGATGGCCGTCAGGCCAGAGTCAGGGAGGGTGAGGTTTTGGCTGTCGCCGGCCGTCTCAGCATAAGGCGGCTCCCCTACGACGACGACGGCGTACGAGAACTTGTTACTCTTCACGAAGTGCTCGTCGGGGTTCTCGGAGAACACGACATCAGTCGCGGGGTGCACTGTCGACTTGATGGCTTCAAGGATTGTCGTGCCTGCGCGCAGGAAATTACATTATATGTCATGCAAAATTGACATCACTTCGTTCTGAAATGGGAATGGTAGATGTTGTTCTTAAGCATGCATCTCATGCACGTACGTACCAGCAGTGACTCTTCCGCTGCCGCCTTGCCACGCAATTGTCCATCCACCGCACTGGTTGCCCATGTTGTGGGCATGAGTCCCAGCCACAAGGATCTTATGAGTCTTCTTCGGAAGGGGGAGAACTGGCTCTCTATGAGATTTCCCGTTCTTCAACAGCACAAGCGATTTCCTCACGGCTTCCCTTGCCAACTCCCTGTGCTCCTGTGGAGAGTAACAATGGCTTTGTGATGAGATGACTAATTAAGAACAGCTCGTCCAGCTCGTCCAGAGCAAATGGATGATGCAATAGACTGATTAACACACAACTCACCTTCTTTCCAATCTCGTTGGTCAAGCTAAGATCAGAAAGAGGGTTCTCGAAAAGGCCCATGGCGAATTTTACTCGTAGAATTCTCCTAACAGCATCATCTATTCTTCTCATGGGGACGACGCCCTCGTTGACGAGAGCGGTCAGGTTGCTAATGAATCCGGTGTAGTCAAATGGAACCATGACCTGCACGGTAATGACATGTTTCTGTTAAACAAGTTCCCTGGAAAGGTGATGGATCTGAGGAAGATGAATATTTACCATGTCAATGCCTGCGTTAACTCCTTCCTGGACAGAGTACGTGTAATTTACACCAGGTGGACTGGTGATCCTATCAATGCCCTGCCAGTCTGAGATGACGAATCCCTGATGGCATTTGCAGACAGAATGAGATCAAATTAAGATGCTACAACAGCAAGTACTTGAATTACAGGCAAGGTCGAGCAGTAATTAATCCACCTCGAAGCCAAGAAAGTTCTTGAGGAAGCCAGTGATGAGGTGGCGATTGGCGTGCATTTTTACACCGTTCCAGCTCGAATACGAGGCCATCACAGTGGACACGCCCTTTGCAACGGCGTCATAGTAACCAGGCATGTGAATTTCCAAGAGTTCCTTTGGGCTCGCGATGGTGTTATTCTCGTTGATTCCCTTCTGCGTTCCGCCATCGCCGACGTAGTGCTTGGCGCATGCGGCCACCCCTTTTCTGTCACAAGAAATTTGTCAGTACACCATGACATCGTACGAAATCTTTCAGCACAAAGAACAAAATTTGTGCGTTGAAACTAGACTGCACTCGATCTTCTTGAGAAAGATTCCTCAGAATGAAAGAAAAAAACATTTTTGAGAATTTGTTTTAATTGCAGAATGTCTTTTTTTTCAGTTTAAGTTGTTCAAATAGATTTAATCAGAATTACACTAGACATGGTGTTCTTACTTTGCAGAAACATAAGGGAAAGCCTTGGGATAATTTACTGGCGGCTCTCCTTGTAAGCCAGGGATGATCTCTGTCATTTCCTGAACAATTCTAGGATCCTCACTGTAACTCTCGTAGCACCTACCCCACCTCGGATCCCTACAGACCTGAATCCATGACAAAAATTAATATGATATTCATTCATCATTTACTAATCCAGACATCGCAAAAGTTCTGGTACAAGTCGGGACTTGCAGGGATTTACCGCAATACAGGGTGCAAAAGCGTAGTTAATTCCAGTTGCTCTTACTTCAAGGGCAGTTGCAGCGCCAATCCTCTTCACAAGTTCAGGATCCCTGTAGGCAGTGCAATATACTTTGTGATTTTTTCTGTTGGTTAAATCATAGTTCTTTTATCATAAAGCACAAAGCCTGTAATTTGAACAAGTTGAAGACAAGACACACTCATACAGAGTCCTTATTTGCAGAAAACACATTACAGGACGTGTGATCTGTATACTTGCCTTGTAGCTCCTAGGCCGACGTTATGTGGAAATATTGTAGCGTTGTAGACATTGTTGTGCCCATGAACAGCATCAATCCCGTAGATCATTGGAATGCCGAGGCGGGTAGACAGGGAACCTTTCTGGAATTCATTGACCATGTTTGCCCACTCTGCAGCAGTGGCCTTTACACGAGGAACACTTCCCCCTCCACTCAGTACGCTGCCTGTATGTATCAGACATCAGTAGTTCAGATTCAAGTATTAAACAATACGTGAGAAATCTCATATTCTAACTACGTCTAAACAAACGAGTACCTATGAAGTTGTCCTTCATGATTTGAGCCGAGGCACCCGCTCTATCAATCTGTGTCATCTGACCAATCTTCTCAGCAAGAGTCATACGGCTGAGCAGGTCTCTCACTCGAACGTTGACTGGCATGTTGGAATCCTTGTACGCCATGTATTCTGCTCCTGCGGTTGCCAAGCACAGTGCAAGCAGGATTGCCAGCAAAAACGCGAGACGAGACGCCATCTTTTTCATTGTGCCAAAGTCCTCCTCCAAGTTCTTAGCAAAACTGGTTCAGCAATTCATGAACGTTAGCACGAAAGCTCATATTTTTACGTCAGGTGCAGATATGATATGTCCTCTTAAATTAATAATGAGAAATTATTTGGGCACAGAGAGTGCAATGCAAAGTTCAGCTGATCATATCAGCGCAAGGAACAACTCAGACGTTACAACCGCCTCCAGCAGAATAGCTCCTCATGGGCAAAGCCATTACCAAAGTTTACGCCACTACCTCTGTCATTACCAACAGAATTGTACTCAACTACTCTGTTTAAATATACCTCTACAGAAACTTGTGCAAATCAATAAAAGTCTGCATCAAAATCACGTAAGATCACTTTCTTTCACAGAAGAAATAAATCATCTTCTGAAAGAGCGAACAAACTTATTAATGAACAGATCATCTTCTGAAAGAAAATATCAGAAATATTCAAAAGAAGGCATTACTACCGATACACAATGAAGATTAATTTACAGATTAAAAGAGTGCAGAAATACCTCACGAGTACTCTCTCCCTTTCTCTCTCCCAATCCGTCCTTCGATTCCAGATGAGCAAGGAGAAGGCAAAGAAGATGGGCTATTTATAGAGCCGAAGGAAGGAATTTTTATCGTATACGGACTTCGATATTTGAAAATATTATTTGTGAGTTCTTCACGATAAAAATTAGTGTATACAGATAATTTTTCACGAAATAAAAGATTTGTTCGAGCATGGACTTTTAGATAAGATAGGTGCTTCGAATTTTCCGGAAGCATAAGTATATATTTGTGCCTAATATTAGCACAATTTGGACTCTATATATGGTAACATAATATATCGATCGATCATATCGAGATCAAACTGACTAATGATCAAATTTATACCCAAGACGATTCATATTTCTTGGAGATCTTAATCGAAACCTGTTTTTTTTCTTCTTAACTAGTCATAAATCTCATGCACCGATGAATTTACAAAAATAGTATAGAATCCAGATATTATAATTTATAATAATTAATCAAACTAATTTATTAGCATTGAAATGTGATAAATAAGTTGGTCTATTTTGAAAATTTTAAAATTCAATTTAAATCTATCAAGACCCCATTTCTTAAATTATTCTTTCTTAAATAATTAACTATTTTCCAAAAATAGATTTCTTTTATGATTTGTAAATTTGTATTTCTTTTATAAGGAATTTTTAATTTTTATTGGACTCAAATATAATTCTTTGTTTTAAATTATTTTAAAATTTTGGAAATAACGAATATTTTCTAAAAATGAAATAGTTGTACATTACCTTTTAGAAAGAAAAGTTTATTTATTTTAATCATACTCAAACTGATAAAAAAAAGGAAAAATTAATATTAATTTGACTTAGTTTGAATTATTTATTTTTGAACTATGTTTAGATTTCTAGAATAACATTTTCTCTTTTAAAACAATATTATTTTTAGAAAGAAAATATTCTTTATTTCAATCATAACTAAACAATCCGCTTATAATAAAAATTTAATCATAAATTTAATCTTCTTTTATTTTTGTTACCTTGTATAACAAACTGATATAAGAAAAAATTTATTTTATTTTAATCATACTCAAATTGATAAAAAAGAATGATTAATCTTAATTTGACTCAAATTGAAATTTAGTTTTAAATTATGTTTTAATTCCTAAAATAACAAATTATTTTTAAAGTTGAAATTATTATTTACTTGCTTATTAACTTAATTTTATAAATAAAATATTATTTATTTTAAACATACTCCAATTGATAAATAATTGTTATTCTTACTTCCTAAAATAGAAAATTATCTTTAAAAATAAATTATTTTTACTTTTATTGATACTCAACTTGATAAATATGAAATATTCAGATTAATTTGACTCAAATAATTATTTTTTAATTCTAAAAATAATAATCATACTCAAATTGAATTATATTTTAAATTGTTTTTAAAATAGGAATCATTATTTACTTCAATATTATCTTTTGCAATATTTACTTCAATATTATCTTTTGAAAATAAAATTTATTTATTTTAATCATACTCAAATTGATAAAAGGACCGTGATCTTAATTTGAACTCAAATTGAACTATTTATTTTAAATTAATTTATTAGTTCAAAAATAACATATTATCTTTTAAATAGGAATTATTGTTTACTTGCTTAGAAAGAAAATATTATTTCTTTTAATCATGCTTAAATTGATAAAATGGAAGGGTTATTTTCTCAAACTCTAAATTATCACGATTTTTTAAATCTAACCTCAAACTACGAACCTTTTTTTATTCTTAAACTATCATAATTTTTTCAATTTGTTCTTCAGCTTCTCAGTTAAGTTCGACTTTTTTTATTTGTGAAAAGATTATTATACTCCTGTCTTAGACACCTTAAAGGCATAGTCTTCCTTTGCTTATTTCATACGACTTTAAGGCGTTTAAGGTAGGAGTATAATGGTCTTTTCATAAATCGAAAAAATCAAAGTTAATCGAGAAGTTGACGGAATTGGACGGAGGATCAAATTAAAAAAATCGCGATAGTTTAGGGACCAAAAAAATAAAATTCGTTATTTGAGGTTAAATCTGAAAAATCGTGATAGTTTAGGGGCGGTTTGAGGAAATAAATTAAAATGAAAATATTAATATTAATTTTGACTCAAATTAAATTATTTATTTTAAATTAGTAGAATAATAAATTATTTTTTAAAAAAATAATATTTGTAATTATAATGCTATCAAATTGATAAAAAAGAAATATTAATCTTAATTCAACTCAAATTGAATTATTTCTTTTAAATTATTTTTATTTCCAAAAATTTTAAAAATATCTTTTGAATAGGAATAAAAAAAATATTTTTATTATAATCATATTCAAATCGATAAAAATGAAAGATTAATCTTTATTTGAATCAAATTGGGTTATTGTTTGAAAAAGTTTAAATTAGATGTGTATATATATTATCTTATATAAAAAATTTGACATATGTCATGATGCGACTTGTCACATTCTCGTGCTTTTATCTCTCTCTTATGTTTATATATATATATATATATATATATATATATATATATATACATGCCTTTTACAAAGAAAATATTATTTATTTAATCTAAAAAATAATACATTATTATGAGGATATTAATTGTTTTATTATATTTTAGAGTTAATTCCACGAACCTCTTTTGACTAACCCTGAATTATTAACTTATCATATGATATTCCTAAATTTTATTGTGATTTCCACTTACATCCTTCCATCTGTTAATTTAACAAATTTCTACTTTTCAATTGAATTTTTAGTGTAAAAAGAAAATTATAGTATGACACGCTTCTTATGTATTTAGCTTTAACTAAAACTCTTGATTAGTTGAATTTAATAATGGTAACTAGTGCTAAGACCCGTGGAGCACACAAATGTTATATAAAAAATTAATATCTAATTATAATAGTAAGAACTTTAGTCATTATCAAAATTAACGCCGCCTCTCTCTTTCTGCCTCTCTCTCACGCGTTTAGCCTTGCCTTATGCTAGACGTCCCCTCCCCTCTTCCTCTTCCTCTCTTTGACCGCCTCTCTCCCCCTCTCCCTCTCAGGGCAGAGCAAATTTGGGACTCGGTCTGGATTTAGGCGGACTCGATTCTGGCTCGACTTTTGTCAGGTCGAAAATTTTTCGACCCGGTATCGGACCCGGACACAGTCGGGTCCGGGACCGGATCAGGCCCGGTAGATCGAGAATCGAACCGGGTTTGCATCCGGGAATTCGAAATCAGGTGGCGACCGATCCGATCGCTGACGGCCGATCTGATCCGATCGTTGGCGGTCGGATCGGTCGAAAGTTGCCAGATCCGACGCTTGGCAGTCGGATCTAGCAACCAGCGGTCGATGAGCGGCCGGATCGGCCACTGACGCGGCCAGATCCAGCGTCAGATTTGGCAGCCAGTGGCCAATCCGACCGCGCGAGTGGTCGATCCGCGTGCGGCCAGATCCGGCCGCCAGGCGACGGATCGGCCGACAGCTGGCAGATCCGACCGTCAGGCGGCCGATCCGACGGCCAGGCGATCGGATCTGGCCGCCAAGCGATCGATCCGGCGGCCAGGCGACTGGATTTGGCCGCAGGTGGCCGGATCTGGCCGCGCTAGTGGCCGATCCGGCCGTCCAGGCGATCGAAGTAGAGAGAGAGTCAGGAGAGGTGAGGAGAGGACGGCCGGAGTCGAGGGTCGCCGTCGTTGCCCCGTCGTGAGAGAGAAGGAGAGGGCGCCGGAGTCGTCGGTGCCGCCACTGCCGTCGTGAGAGGGAGAGAGAGGAAGAGGGAGAGAGAGAGAGGGGGAGAGAGAGGGAGAGGGAGGGAGAGAGAGGTGGGAGAGAGAAAGAGAGAGATTAAAATGAGAGGTGAGAGGAGAGAGTGAGTTTATATAGGAAGTAATATCGGGTCGGGTCCGGGTCGGGTATCTGCATTATAGACCCGGTCCTGACCCGATACCCGACGAGTTTTCTTATCAAAAGACCCGGTCCCGGCCCGGATCTAATTCGGGCCGGTCGACCCGACCCGTGCTCAGCCCTACCCAAAATTTTGTAAACAATGCGGGGTGGAATTTGTTGATTCTCATATACAAAGATATCAAATGTCCCTCTGTGTGATGAGACAAGGTTGCCTCTCCCTCTTTACCTCCTCTTTTCTTAGTAGTGATTTCTTGTGTGGACTTTCCGTCTGCGGCAGCCAGTCAAGGGTGAGGAAGAGGAAATGAATCAAGATTGAATATGATGAACTGGTCATGGTGGACCAAATTTAAAAAATTGAACCAACCTTTTGACCCAATGACTTAAGCGATTAAATCTTTGCCATTCATAGGTGGAGTTCCATTTTTACTTAATCTTGAGCTTTTAATTTAATTCATTGAAAATATATTGTATTTTACTGGTACCTCTAGTTCAATTATATTTGAAAAGATAAAATAGTACTACAAAGAAAATGATTTTTTTATTTTAAATATATTCAAATTTAATTTTATTCTATTCAAGACAATAAATTAATCATATTCTTTTTCTTTCTTTCTTTATGCATGTATGTATATTTAATTAGAGGAATATTAATGTGCTACCACACTTTTGTGATAGCGCTGTGCGCCCACAAAATCAAGACCATCAGATATGAGGTAGACGGCTAAGATTTATGCATGCGGTTCAGGATGAGTGGAGGCGGTTCGGCAAGCAGAGGGTGGTTCACAGGCCACGAGTGTGAGGTCTTCGGTCGTCTCCTGATCCACGAGCTCATAGCGGCAGCTTGTGACTCACAGAGGGTGGCGGTTCGCAAAGGAAGATCATCGGTTCGAAGGCGCGCGAGCGTGAGGTCTTCGGCCGTCTTTCCTCGGACAAGTCGGATTGCGACTCGCAGAGGGTGATCGGCGAATGAACAACGAAGGGTGGCG
Source organism: Pontederia crassipes (assembly GCA_030549335.1). Taxonomy (NCBI): domain Eukaryota; kingdom Viridiplantae; phylum Streptophyta; class Magnoliopsida; order Commelinales; family Pontederiaceae; genus Pontederia; species Pontederia crassipes. Next base: position 11,319,181 of record CM060184.1, on the reverse strand, counting down.
GCTCGCGAGAAGAGGGCGGAGGTTCAGAGCTCGCAGAGGGGAGGGCAGAGGCTCATAGTGAATGACGAGAGGGAAAAGGATACGATTGGCGAGTGGCGAGAGGGCAGAAATGCGGCGGTGTTGATCTGCAACGACCAACAAGTGCGGAGACCGGCGGCGATCGATCTGCACGTCTCGCACCCGGCTAGATCGGAGATGGAGATGTCACGTTCTGAACTGGAGGGGAGGTGTCGCCTGCGTTCTCATGCAGAGAAGGGAGGAGATTGGAGATCAGACGTCGCAGGGAGGAGACGTCGCTTGGCAGAGAGGGGAGGCGATCGATCGTCGATGTGGGAGGAGACGCAGCTCACAAACCGGACAACCTGAACCTCGCACTCGAACCGTTTTGAACCGTGCATCTATCATCTCGTCCATCCATCCTAGATCCGACGATGTTGGATCAGTGGGCGCACTGTGCGCCCAATTTGTGGGCGCACATTAAGATTGCTCATTTAATTATATACAAACAAATCAATAATATTGTATTTTATTACTACTTTTAGCTCAATTATATTCGAAAAAATAGTACTTTTAATCAAATGAAGAACCTATTTACCCTTGAACTATTTTGTAATTAAAAATAGATTATTTATTTAGAACTGAAACAATATTGATCTTAACTATACTCAATTTGTATTAAATTTTATCAAACCAAAAATCTTATTTATGTTCATTCACATAAATATATAGCTAAATTAAGGTGCAATCGCATCATCAAATATCATATTTTGGACCTTTTACATTAGAATATTTTTTATTCGACGGCTCAAAATATAAGTAATATGTAATATTGGATTAAAATAATACCAATCTAAATGTATAAAACTATGGGATTGCACCATGCGCCCACTACCCAGAGCCATCTGATTTGATATGGACAACTCTGATGAAGACACATTTGTTCAGTGATTCAACCATATGGTTCGGAGGGGTTCGGGCAATTCTCTATCTCTGCGCTTCGCTTCCCCTCCCACGCATCTCCTCCTCCCTCTCCCCTCTCGCACATCACCTCGCCCTTATCTGCACGATTCCATCTTCGTCTCCATGCGATTTCATTTTCATCTCTATAGGATTCTCTTTGTGTTCTCATCGGGCTCTGGCGATTGCGAAAAAGGGGGTCCAACGCCTGCGAGTGCGAAAAGGGGGACGTCGGCCCCCTTCATGAACTCATCGATGCTGACGCCCCCCTTCTCTGTGCATTTGCCCTCGCCCTCGACGTTGCTCACCGTTTACCCGATTGCTCGCCTCGCCCTTCTGTGATGCCCTTATCTTGGTAAGATCTCCAAATCCGAAAGTTCAGTGTTAAAGTAACATAGTCGGACCAAGTTTTGGGAAGCTATAGGTGTATGTTGGCAAATGTGGCCAATAGTTATTATAATCGTCAAGTGGTTAGGATCCGAACTGGTGGTAGGTTGGTCAACAACCATGTGGTGTAGATATTGACGGAAAAGAAACTTGGTTGATAGGTATTTTCATGTGGGATGCCAACTAATTCGAATTGGACTGAAAGGATGCATTGCTCAAGGAATGCATTATCCAAAGAGTGGAAATGAACTGGTGTGTTCACACTTGGTACCTTTTCATGAAAGGGTGTCACTCCAAAAGATGCCAAACACATGAAGAATTGCAACCCATGGAGAACCACTAAGGATGAGAAAATTAATGGGCCAAATATGAATGACTAAGGCCCAAAATCGAATTAACTTGGAAGGAGGAAGTTATCAACTTGGAGAGTTAGGAAAACTATCCCCTTTGGTAGCCTATATAAGGCATTTCGATTAGGCTCTTGATATAAGTTGTAACGTTCCGAGATCCATGTGATTTTTATGTGCTTAGTGTCATCCCAAATATGTTGCACAATCTTCAATAAAATATTTTTGCAGAATATAAATCATAAATGTGGAAGACTTTTCAATAATAATAGTTAAGAATTTATGATAATCAAAATACTAAAATATTCATAAGTTCACAATTCTAATAAATGCGAAAATAATAAAACTAGATAACTCAATCTAGTGTCATATGCAACATCTATCTGTTATTGAGTATAGTCATTTGCAGGATCATTCTCTTTCAAAACACTCTCATCTGCACGAATTCAGGTATATGAAAATATCCATGAGTAAAAATACTCACTACGTAGGGTCTAATAAATAATCAATATGCTCAATCGAAAATAAAATATGATCAACGATAAGTCAATTGAGCAATCAATACAATAATCAATTAAAAAATATAATAATTTATCAATATGAGCAATATATCATGTCGTGGTCAAAAGACCAACATAAATCAATAAAAATTTCCAATTAACAATTATCAATTGTCTCATCAATAAATCAATGTTCAATTAATAATTTCCAATTCGATAATTAATGGTCATTGTCTAGTAACGATTCGATTCAATAGGACAATAACAATTGTCAATATATCTAAATGACCATAAACTATTCAATTCAATTCGATTCAATTTCAATCTAATTCAATTCGATTTCAATTCAACTCAATTTATAATATTTGGAGTTATCCAATACAATGAGGAGCATTCGATCAATTAAGTGAAACTTCATGTAAGTCAATAGGGATCAACCCATGGCAAGACATCCAACAATATAGCATATGACGGGGGATCATGACCAAACACAAAATAATCATAACTTCTCTAAAGGATGACGACGTCTCAAACCATTAGATACACTATTTACCTCATTTAATTCAATAATAATATGGCTGATGAGCTTGGAGAAAATCAAAGAACATGAAGATCTAATAATTTTTAACTTTTATCTTATTTACCTAAGACGTTCATCTTTTAACAATTTAATTTAGATCAAATAAGACACAATCAGAAAGACTACTGAATCAGTATCATAATAAATGATAAGATTGAATATGATGATGATATGATCTGATATGATGATTAAATATGACAATAATATAATCAGGAATGACAGGAATTTGATAAGCACAATCAATAATAATACAATTAACATATCATATTCCAATAATAATAACAACAAAATAATTATTATAAAATTGATAATTAAAATAATTAATATATAAAATAACTCCTAATTCTTCTTATTATTATTTTTTATGCTGGCCAAAAAATCAAATAAAGAATTTCATAGTCGAGAAATTTCAAATCGAACTCGAAAAATAAAAGAAATTTCTTGTTGAAATTCCTCGACGAAAACTTTTTTTTCGTATAATCTCTCTTATTCGGTTAACACAATCGCGCCCCCTTTTTTTCCTTTTGACATCTCCTTTTCTCTCTCTTATGACTTGAGCAAAATATTTCTCTTTCATCTTTCTCTCTCTATTTTGCCTTACGCTTGATTTTAATTTCTTGGTTTTTCCTTCTCTGTCACCACCTCTCTCTATTTCTCTTCTTACCAGGAGAATCCCTTTTTTTCTTTCTTGGGTGCCAACCATCTAATCGCCTTTCCTCATGTAGTACCTTCTCTCCAATTCTCTTCCCTCACATAGTCCCTTTTCTCTTTCTAAGTTGATTGCATTTTTTTTTTTCTACATTACCTCACGCCATGATTCCTTCTCTCTCCACGTTACCGGATAGAAACATCTACACCTTTTTTTCATTTTCTCGAGGATCCCTTCGGCGTAAAATCGGTGTGAAATATTATATTCCCTTTCTTTTTTTTTCTTGGTGTTCCAACCACCCGAAACATCAATTTTTCTTTTGCTTTGGCAGGAAAGCATTCTACTTTTTTATCTCTATTGGAATTTTGTTCAGTCAATAATAATAGTACTTGAGAAACAAGAATCAATTATTAAATAATCTTATAGATCCTCTTTACGTAACTCATTTCACGCCTTAATCGTTCAACGCCGAATCATGACTTGCCGTCACCGAGAGTTGACGCGTCCCAAAACGTCATTGTCGCCGGACACCGAGAACCGAAGAGAAAGAAACTTATTTGATAGTCGACATTAAGAATTTATTTATAGGGCTCTTAGATCCTTAGTTTTCAATCCATCTATAACTTTTAATCCCAATCAAATTTAATCTTTTAATTAAATCTCCTTTAACAAATTCTGATTTATTCCAATAAATAAATAAATTCTGAATTTAATTAAATAACCCATAATACATTTTATCCTTAATTAAACTCCTCCTCAATTTTCCCTATATTTTCGGAATTATTAATTATAATAATATTAATGGCCATATTTTATAAAATAAAAATAATAAAATATTATTTTCTCAACTCTCAAAAATCAAGGTCCTACATAGGGGCATCTTGCACAAGAAATGAAGCATTCTTAAGGCATTAGATGCATACAATCCCTCGTTCAGACTATTCCCATTGGCCTTCCTTTAGTCAAAAGTGAGTGTGACATGATCCTAGGAGTGCATTAATACAACTAGTTACTCTTCTTCCCTGGGAGAAACGGACTGAGCCTAATACATAAGCAAAGTGTCGGCCTGCTTCAGGACTTAGGCTGAAGTACCAGTAACATTTTTAATATCAAAGCAAGGTTCAGAATCACGTTCTCAAATGGGAGACTTGAACAAAGGAAAGATACTTGGTGGTGGTGTGCGCGTTATGGTGAGGAATCCCCTTGTTCAGGATTCCCTAGGAGGAAGCAATCTTGGATCTGTAGTGCTGCATAGAAGCCATGAGGTGTAGCTTATCGAAGCCAGGCAACTTTGGAAACGTGCTGGGACAATTTGAAGGTTGAGGGGCATCTTGGAACAAGAAATGGTCCGTTTGGAGCACCTCCTTGTGGATTAAATTCGGGCTCTTAGTATCATAGTGGAAGAACTTCGAACTCTATTCCAATAAAACCTGCCACCTCGTAGGATGATTGAATAGTAGTTTAAAGTTGATGAACCAAGCCTCCTTCTCATGTCAATCATTGTCCCAAAGAAGGGAAAGATAGAGCGTTATTACTACGATAAGAATCACCTTATATGGGACTACCATGAGTGGGGTCGTGCATGGTCGCCTATTCGTGTGGGGGCCATTGCAAAGGAAGATCCTTCAGAGGGATCGTCACAACCTTGAGTGGGGGTGGCCAGGGAATCAAACCTTTTGCAAGGACGATTTTGGGGCCAATAAGGGCCATGTCGAGCCATTGGAAGTTTGGACTTGGGGGCTCACATGTTTGGAAAATATATGAGAAGTTAGAAAAAAAAAGGTGTTGTGTTGTTACTTATATTTTGTTGCCACTATTTATATGGCATTAGCGCCTAAGTACAACATGTAATGTTCATTATGATATAACGAAAACTCCCTTTCCTCCCAATACTAGCATGTTTTTGTTCTCTTGTGTTTATGTACGTAGGTACAGGGATGGAGACCATAATGGAAGGAGTTTAATTCCTCTTCTATTCATAGGAAACGGCTGGGACCATTAGATGCATGTGATAGGATGTGGCCAGCACACCTCTTGGGTAGCCCAAGAACATGCTGACAACATGTTCGATGTTATGTCTCAAGGACATGGAAAATAGGAACACCATGGGGAAGTGTTCTAGATTTGCTAAGGCATAAAAGTTGGTTCCAAGGGATGACTGGACAAGACATTCCGTGATAAAGAATCCCAACAGTAGCCTTTGCAAAGATGTTGCTGGTGAACGTCGCTAAAGACGAAAGCATGAGGCATAAATGTTCACAAGAGAAAGCATTGGGGTGGATGCTTGAAGAGTGTGTTTATTGAGGCGGGTAACAACTCGAATTCTCGAACATTTGGAGGGATGTCCAGTGAAGCTATAGGTAAACTTCATGAAGGAATTGAACACATGGTGTTCAGTTGAATGTTTGGAGACATTCGAGGCACGAAAGGTGGTTGTCCAGGTGACAATAGCATCAAGATAATGCTCTGTAGTGTTGGGTTGAACATTCTGATAGAGAAGACTGAGCCACATGCTGGGATGTTAGTAATTAGCATCCTAAGGAAGCATGCGATGTCATGTTGGGATGATCGCTCGAGTGATAGAACGTTCACCAAAGGATGTTGTGATATACATCTTGGTCTACAGCGGACACAGACGAGAGAACCCCAAGTGATTGAATGGCCGGAAGACGTTCAATGCGAGGATGGCTTCATAAGCATCCTAACAACCCGATGTGTCCCGATAAAACAGAGAGATGGGGGAAGCGTTGGTTTGATGATGACCACTTGTGGGACTCATCTAAGTCTTGAAAAAAGTTGGATAGTGATAGCTTGATGAGTATTTTGTGACCTTGTAGGTCTTGGTAGATGCACTCGGTGAGGGTAGTATTAGTGACATGTTACAATCGGCAATCCGGTTAGGTTTTGCTTGAAAACTAAAAATGATAAAAAAAACATATTGAACTGGATTGAATCGGGCAAACCGATTGAATCCAATTTTTTAAAATTTTGCACTAAAATAAGCAAATTAGAAAGTCGATTAATAGAATCAAATGAAAAGGGAAAGTGATCACTTTTTTGCATTGAAGAAAATGTAAATTTGGAATTCGAATGATGGAATCAAATAAGAAATGAACGGAAATAAATTAATTGAGAAAGAAGAAAAGGAAGGTGATGGCGTATAAATATAGTGAGAAATTTAAGGAGAAGAATGAAGTGAGAAATTTAAGAGGAAAATAGGAAATGAGAAAAAAAAATAAAAATGAAAATAATTGAATGAAAAAATAGAAAGGAGAAGTAATTTAATAAAAAGATATGAAAAAAGGAAAGTTATTAATAGAAAAGAAAAATAAATGATACTAATGGGACAAAAATAAAAGAATAAAAATACTGTTAAATAAAAAAATTGTGGTCAATGTCACTCATAAGTTTTTCTTGATACGTTTTATTAAATAATGTATTCAAATTTTTGATAATATTTACATTATAATAGTAAATTTAAATAAAATTAAATCATTCTATTTTATACCTATTAAATATAAAGAACATAGAGTTCAAGAATTAACATAATTTTTCATATTATTTTAATATAATGAGCCTACATTTTCTTTTTATATTAAATTTATACAAAATTAGAATATATTCTGGATAAATTTATTTAAAAAATTAGTGCAAATATGATTTTAAAAATAAGATATTTAAATTAATGTTCAATATTAAATATATATATGTTGTAAGTATCATGTACTTTTAAGAGTACTATTCATAATATATCTTTGAAATTATATAAAATAATATTTTAATAAAAATTCGGTTGTAACTGGCATAATATCCTTAAGATATTGAGTCATCTTTATTTTAAATTGTTAGTATCGGTATTAATATTTATTTGTGGACCACACAATTCTTAACTCTTATTACGAATAATCATGTAGATAAACTTAGGGATGAAAGTAGTTCGGATCGGTTCGAGTTTTCGGTCTAAAAAAATCAACCGCTATTTTTCAGGTCAGTTTTTAAAATTAGAAAAACCATCCTAAAATTATTTTGTAAAAATAAAAATCGCCCTTTAGCGAATCAGTTTTTTCGGGTGATTTTTTCGGAGCCCTGCTTTTATATAATTATATTTTAAAAATATATTTAATAACTTAAAATTAATATAAAATTATTTAATTTTATATTAAATATAAAATATACTACTAAAATTTTAAAGTTATTAAATTAGAGTTTGATAATGTGGTAGAAAAGTATGAAATTTTATACAAAAAATATTATATCTATAATAAAAGAATTAATAACATATGTATTAATTATATAAATAAAAATTGGGCTCCACGAGTCCTTACGATTTTTTCGGATGGGACCCTAATTTTAGCGGATGAATTTTAATTTATTAAAAACCGTCCTAAATTAAATACGGACCCCTAATTTTCGGTTTGATTTTTTTGGATTGGATGAATTTTTCGGGTTGGTCGAGTTTTTCTTACACCCCTAGAATAACTTATCTCTAGTGAAAAATCAATGAAATTAAAAAAAAAAACAGTAACATATATGAATCCACTCAACTACCCGAGGAGATATGGAGATGCGGGGTATCGATCCCCGTACCAATCAGTTTTTTCGGGTGATTTTTTCGGAGCCCTACTTTTATATAATTATATTTTAAAAATATATTTAATAACTTAAAATTAATATAAAATTATTTAATTTTATATTAAATATAAAATATACTACTAAAATTTTAAAGTTATTAAATTAGAGTTTGATAATGTGGTAGAAAAGTATGAAATTTTATACAAAAAATATTATATCTATAATAAAAGAATTAATAACATATGTATTAATTATATAAATAAAAATTGGGCTCCACGAGTCCTTACGATTTTTTCGGATGGGACCCTAATTTTAGCGGATGAATTTTAATTTATTAAAAACCGTCCTAAATTAAATACGGACCCCTAATTTTCGGTTTGATTTTTTTGGATTGGATGAATTTTTCGGGTTGGTCGAGTTTTTCTTACACCCCTAGAATAACTTATCTCTAGTGAAAAATCAATGAAATTAAAAAAAAAAAAACAGTAACATATATGAATCCACTCAACTACCCGAGGAGATATGGAGATGCGGGGTATCGATCCCCGTACCAATCAGTTTTTTCGGGTGATTTTTTCGGAGCCCTACTTTTATATAATTATATTTTAAAAATATATTTAATAACTTAAAATTAATATAAAATTATTTAATTTTATATTAAATATAAAATATACTACTAAAATTTTAAAGTTATTAAATTAGAGTTTGATAATGTGGTAGAAAAGTATGAAATTTTATACAAAAAATATTATATCTATAATAAAAGAATTAATAACATATGTATTAATTATATAAATAAAAATTGGGCTCCACGAGTCCTTACGATTTTTTCGGATGGGACCCTAATTTTAGCGGATGAATTTTAATTTATTAAAAACCGTCCTAAATTAAATACGGACCCCTAATTTTCGGTTTGATTTTTTTGGATTGGATGAATTTTTCGGGTTGGTCGAGTTTTTCTTACACCCCTAGAATAACTTATCTCTAGTGAAAAATCAATGAAATTAAAAAAAAAACAGTAACATATATGAATCCACTCAACTACCCGAGGAGATATGGAGATGCGGGGTATCGATCCCCGTACCTCTCGCATGCTAAGCGAGCGCTCTACCATCTGAGCTAGATCCCCGTGTTGAAATTGGTTTCATTAATTTCATATTCTTGCAAAACCCATAACTGAGTAATATCCTTCCTCATTTCCAAGCAAGTGATGAACTTAAAAACTCACATCAAACAAGCAACGTAAGATTTGAAGAGTTCAAATTGGAGAAAATCTAGTTGGGCAACGTTCCTACTTCGCCTCAAGTTGGCTTGGTGGTAAGGCCAAATCCAAAGGGGAACAGGGGATCATAATGTGGGTCTCCGACGTTCATCGGAAGTTGATCCACAGACTTGAACCATGTCCGGGAGAGCTTGCCGGAGAATCCATAGTCACCAAACAGCACGTCGGCCACACCTTGGCCTTCTGTTCCAGGCAGCCAAGCAGCTACGAGTGCATCAATCATTCCGATATACGGCTCGATTACCAGGGGCCTGCCGGAGATCAGGACTACCACGCACTTGACGCTCCTGCACACGTTCTGTATCACACTCGGACCAGGATCGGGAATTGTGAGGTTTAAGTTGTCGCCAAATGTTTCAGCATAAGGCTTTTCGCCCACGACCACAATTGCATGGGAGTACAACTTGTTGCTCCTGAAGAAGTCGGGACCAGGATTCTCAGAGTAGACGACCTCAGTGTTTGGGTCCACTGTGTTCTTGATGGCCTGAAGTATGGTGGTTCCTGTAAGCAAAATTTTGAATTGTCAGGTTTCCTGATACATTATTATCATATGACAAGAAAAAGGATAGTCAATATCCTGATATAATGTACCAGATGTGAGATCATTGCCACCGAGTCCTTGCCAAGTAATTGTCCACCCACCACATTGGAAGCCCAAGTTGTCTGCATGGGCTCCAGCCACAAGAATACTGGGTGACTTCTTGGGAAGGGGAAGCACAGGACTGTAATCAGACTTGCCATTTTTCAGCAGTACAAGTGATTTTCTCACAGCCTCCCTTGCAAGATCCCTATGCTCCTATAAACACACGAGTTGGATAAGCGAAGCATACAAATGTCAGGAAGCTTAGTGATTGATGTGTTCTCCTGTTCTGCATTAAAAATGAATACAGAATATTGTGCAACACTATAGATTCTGCAGGCCTATGAACTGCAATTATGATATATGTTTGAGGGTTGAAGGAGATAGTACCAACCTGTTTGCCAAGCTCTCCAGCTAAGCTAAGATCAGCATAGGGCTTTTCAAAGAGACCCAGGGTGAACTTAACTCTGAGAATCCTTCTAACGGCATCATCAATTCGGCTCATGGGAACGAAGTTGTTTTTTACTAAAGAAGTCAGATCACTTATGAACTCTGTGTAGGTAAAAGGAATCATTATCTGCAAAAGTAATATGGAAAGAACAATTATTAACAAGAGCAATAAAGAACATCTTAGCAAGACAAATTTTGTCTATCAGAGGAGATAATCCATCTATATCTTTATTCTTCTTTTTCATCAGTTGGCATTATTCTTCAACTAAAGTTAGCCACTTCATGCTAATTCTCTGTCCTAAATAATCAAGCTGCATTTTGTCCCGCTCTTTGAAACTCGTGGTTTAAAATCTTGAATAGCATTATATATTCCTCTAACTTGGATGTCCCTAATGCAATAAGCATCAGGAAGACAATATCCTAACCCATGCATAATCTAGCATCCATTGAAGCTTATAGATAGAGTGAAGTTGTTCACCATATCGACTCCGGCCAGAAGTCCTGTAACGATTGAGTAAGTGTAGTTCGCATGTGGAGGTGAAGTTATTCTATCGAGACCTTGCCAATCTGTTATTACAAACCCCTGTCATGTGATAAAATTTCTTCAGTACAAAGGAAAATAACAAGGTAATCACAAATCACCAGTTTATGAAGAGTTAAGAAAAGCTAACCCGGAAGCGAAGTTTGTTCTTGAGAAAATCAGTTATCAGAAAGTGATTAGCATGCATCTTTACACCATTCCAGCTTGAGTAAGAGACCATAACAGTAGAGACACCTTTAATGACTGCACTATAATAAGGAGGCATATGGATACTGAAGAGTCCATGTTGGTCAATGATGGTGTTGTTCTCATTGATTCCCATAAATGTTCCACCATCACCAACATAATGTTTAGAACATGCTGCAACATTTTTCCTACAAGACAAACAATTAACTAGATGAGATGCAATCAAAGAAAATTTTAGGCCCCTGATTTTGGGTGAGGTTGCCTATTTGACAAATTAGAAATCTGAAAAAATATGCATAAAGGTTCCTAGTTCCTACAGGTTAATAGTCAAAAGGATGATCATGAAAGGAGCCTAAGAAAACGTTACTTGCATGTATTGTGACTATTGTTATTTGCATGCTGAAAGGTTTGGATAAACTAGCTGCATTTGACAATTATCTTGCTACTTCACAATTTAGAAATCAATCATGCTATGCACATAATGTAATACTAATGAGAAAAAAGGTGGAATTGGTGATAAAGTACTTACGGCCCGGCTATAAAGGGAACTCCTTTCCGGGAATTCGCCGGAATAGTTCCTTGTAAACCAGAAATAACCTCTGTCATTAGCTGGACAACTTTGGGATCTTCACTGTAACTCTCGTAGCATCGTCCCCATCTTGGATCTCTACAAACCTGAAGATGTTTAATCAGAAGGTCAAGAGGGATACAGATAAACTAATCAGCGTACCACATCCATGCTAGATTTACAGTCCAGTAATGTGCCATAAAGCAAAAGACAGATTCATTACCGCCACACATGGAGCAAACACATATGGAATGCCCGTGGCTCTAACTTCAAGTGCAGTAGCGGCACCAATTCTCCTCGCCAGATCCGGATCCCTATGATTTCATTATATGCATACAGGTAAGAACCACTTTTGACACACAGATGAACAGTTCTGTAACAAATATCTGAGAAATCCATATCACCTGGTCGCCCCAAGACCAATGTTGTGTGGGAAGATCGTCGATTTATAGACATTGTTGTGACCATGAACAGCATCAATGCCGTAAATAATTGGGATTCCAAGGCGAGTGGAGAGTGCACCCCTCTGCATCTCATTAACCATATTGACCCAGGTCCCAACAGAAGCCTGAGTAGCAGGCACACTACCTCCTCCACTCAATACACTTCCTGCAAAGGCATACAGAATTAACAGGAATACCATAATTCAGCAGTATTTATTTGTCTGAAACCATTACCTATGAAATACTTGTTGATAACATCAGCAGTTGCATTTTCCCTCTCAATCTGTGACATTTGGCCAATCTTCTCAGCAAGAGTCATCCGGCTCAGCAGATCGGATACTCGAACATTCACCGGCTGCTTTGGGTCCTTGTACTTGCAATACTCTGCTCTCCCCATGATCATGGAGCATTGTAGAACTAGAAGCATGAAAACCAATCTTCGGAAAGTTCCCATTTTTGGACCGAAGTCACCCAACAGACGTCCTAAAAGTCAATTATTTATAATCCTGAAAGATGAAACGCGAAATTATCAGCTTACGCAACGAACACCTCCAACATCAATCTTGCGAGATCCAAAGATGCACGCAATGCATGACTGAAATGTAAAGTCTAGAACCCCGTCACACTGCTCAGGCAAGACATGAAATATGCTACGATAATAAGCTGCTGCAAGTTCTTTCAAAATGAAGACTGAAGAACAACAAAAGAGAACCAGAATCCAGGAGGTAAAGAAGAGACTGCAACATCACATACCAGTAAGAAGAAAGAGAGAAAAAAAAATAGAACAAGAAAATGGCAGGAATAGTTTCTCTCCTGCAAAGGGACATGGGCAGAAATGCCAGTCTCAGTGCACGAGTCAAATCAAATGTATCTATGAATAAACCAACAAAATCACATAAGGGCACAGAACCAACAGAACATAGTACTCTGGGAATAAATCGGATGCCGGGCAATGGACACTAAAAAAAAACGTTTCACATCCCCCAAGATATTAAAGCACTATAACGATCTAACTAATAGCTCACCGACAATAAAATAAATCGTCGATCTGATCTTGATATCTAGACTCGTCCTAGATGCCATGCCATCGCTGTACATGTCCCGGTGGAATCATGCAACTAGTGAATAAAGTTGGGGACTAAAACAAAGTCATGGACTTTGGTTGTGGGGAAGAGTTGAAAAGCCTGGATTAAGCTCGCTAAAGTGAAAGATTGGAAGACATAGATAAGGAGGAACAACTGGCAAAAGTTAAACAAGGTCACCTAAAAACAAAACGACAAAGAGATAAGACAGAAGCTGTGTCAGTAGAAAAGGAGCACCGAACACCACGAAATAATTCACATCAAATGATAGCTAAGCTCTGACGGCATCCATTCAAAAGATAATATCTAGGAAAGTAGAACAGTCCAATAGGGGGAGCGAATTGCTCTGAATTTAAGTTTTGGAGTCATCAGGAAAAGATATTTCTGTTTTTTTTTATCCTTATTACGGATTTGTTAGTAATACCAAATATTGAAAAGTATGGAGGAGAAAGGAAAATATCAAGAAATCACTATCGGAAACAGACAAGATTGGCATTGTGCCGAAGAACTCCAGAACCGAAAACTTGGACAGACAGACTACCATTATCAGCAGAGAGCTGAAGGATCCCATTTTTCATGCATGAAATCCTTCAGCATTAAACACCTTATACTGACTACCTTCAAAGATTCAAATGCATTAACATGACACCTGCGCACGCTTCCATCAACAGCAAACACAAAAGTTTCTGAGCCGAACGCAGCAGCTCAAAGAATGATACAAGGAGAGGAGAGTGCGTACCAAACCATGCACAGAGAGGGGAGAGCCAATGAGAAAGATCGGCAGTGGTGAAGGCCAGATGAGAGGATGATGCATATATATACACAGAAGGGGCCATGATTAATTATTATAAAATATAAATGCCAAGTAGCTGCAGTCTTATCTTCCTGTGATTGTCTTGATAATAGAACATAAATTTGAGAGTCTCGGTCCCATGTTAATGGTCATTTGTAAAGTCAGCAACTGCCATTAATGAACGCCTTGATTCCTTCCAGTGAATGGGGAGTACTTATCACTTGTTAACTCATGAGCTCTAAAATAGATGTGGATTTAGATCCTACTGTGTGATGTGTGCGATCTGCCGGTAAAACCGTAACAAAGCTTTGCAACCTGTTAAGTTTTGGCATGTGATCATGTTGTCATGAAGGGATCTGCTGCAACTGCAAGAAAGATGCCAATGATCTCATGACAGGAAGGTTTTGGAGGTATACCCTCGTGGACAAATTTGGATTTGCGTGTTGGTCCTCGGCAGCAGGTCTAGTGGATAATTCACATTTATGGGGATGGGGGCTGAACTGAACCCAAGCGGACGCAAAGTAGATCGGCACATTTAAAAAAAAATTTATAAAGTAGTTATTATAGGTTTAATGAGCTAAAATAATTAAATTGACCCCACTTATTTGTTAGATTAAAAATGATCTAACTTAAGTAGTCTATCAAATATTATTTATTAATAAATATATAATAAAAAAACGTATGCATTAAATTAAAATTTTGAAATATTTAAGAAATAATGAGTATGTAATAAATGTACCAATATATAGTATGTAATAAATATTTTATGGAGGATGCATCTAAGGTAGTGAATATTATACCAAATGAAAAATATTTGTTGAAGCTTTTTCATGGTTTTTTTTTGTGCAAGTTAACATTACTATCATGATTTTATAGCATTGATTAAGTACATTTACCTATTTTTTGTTCTTAATTCTATATATGCAAGCTAAACGTAAAATACGGCAAGAGGTTTCCATTCTGTTCTTCTTTTTTAATTCAACGTCGTTTTAAAATTTTAATTATTTAGTTCTCCATTGTTTTTTTTCGATTCTTTTAAGTGTATAACACGTAGTTTGTATATAGAGAATTAACTTGTGCCAAAATAGAAATGAGTTTTTGTTAGATAACTTAGCTAATCTCGTCACTTGTAACATATTTATGCTTTTGCTATTATCAAATAGGATCTTACTCATTTATAAGTTTTAGAAAAGGGTTTAATGGGGTGGACACTTCCACTTACACACACGTCCCTAGGATATCCGACGGATGTGATCGGATGCACGGTTCACGCATGGTCGAGTGCTCATGAGGACCGCCCTATCGACCTCGTCATCGACGACGGCGATGCAATGGCGATGACGATGAGGGTGTCGACGACCAGTGGCAGTGAATCTAGATTTTTGGGTCTGAACATGATCATGAGTGGCGAGGGTGCATTTGAAGGGGGCGGCAAACGACAAATGTCGAAGGATTTGGGGGGCTGAATTGCACGTTTGCGTCCTTGAACCGGCCGGCTTCCTGGTTAAACCGTACCCATCCGATGTTGAACCGAAACGATTACATCACGGTCATAAGATTTAGATCCTACGGGCGTGCGCCTAAGTGGGAGCGTCCACCCCATTGACACCCATTAAAATAGAGAGAAATGATGAAGAGTTAAACACAGGCGTATTATGATATGTACATCCATTTATTTAAGGTTTTTAATACGCATTAGGCCATTACCATGTTACTATACCCCCCCCCCCCCCCCCCCCCCCTCAAACCAACGTAAATCAATTATAAATTTATTTAAGCTGATAGTAGTGGGGGTTGCTCTTAATTATAATACATATATTCATCAGAAAAAAACGTGATGATGTGCCATGTGCGTGGCTAGCATCTTCTTGATGTTTGTTGGATTTATGTCATCACAAAATGATGGCTAATACAAATTTTAATAAAGGTTTAGGTACAAATTAATCATCACAAAAACGTGATGATGTTTGTTGGATTTAGTTAATTAATTTTTTTATAAAGGTTGACAAATTTTAATATATTATATACAAAAGGGAAAACTTAAGAAAACAAGAAAAAAAAAAGAGAAAAAGAAGACGGTGATTATGGTGAAATAATAATAGACATAATATGATAATAATCAAATGGTTCAAATAAAATTCAAATAAACATGTATTTTTTTCTTAAAAAAACAATTAATGTTCTATTAGATGTTACAAAATTCTATAAATGAAAACGCAAGAAAGAGGAATCCTCCAAAAAGTTTACCTTAACAAGAAGTTTTTTTGCTTTCATTCATAAAACTCTTCCATTATTTTTAAATATAATACATTCAATTAATGTGTATATACATTGCGTCTTTTCCATTGAAAGAAATAATATATATATATGAATAATTTTCACATTATTGTTGCTTTTAAGATAAATAAATTTGTGGGCCCCCCCTTATTCGAAGATATCATTGTTTGATGGATGTGATGGCCTTCCTAAATGGTTGTCATTGTCACAGAATAATGTTGATAATAATAATTATTATTATGGTGATATTTTCTTTTCATAATTCCGGGTAAAGACTGAAGAACTGATTAGCATGAAGCTTCAGAGCTTGTCACTGTCATTACTTGGCATGATTTGGAGAAAATTTTGTCATAAGTTAATGATGGCATTTGAAACAATCTTCTTTCCCGTTAATTTGGCATTTCATTACTGATGACAGAATAAGATTAATTTATTCTTTTAATCATTAATTTTTTTTTAAACAAGAGCCAGAAATATAAACAAAAATATCTCATAAAATTTTCTGTTCGTGAGAATAAATATTTTTTTCAAATTTAAAACTATCCCTCATCATTATTTGAGAATAAAGAGGGTGTTTGACAAAATTTGATGGAATAACCTCTCATTGTTAACTTTATGACCATACTAAACGCCTCTAAGTCAAAAATGTATCACAAACTTTTTTCTTAAAATCAAAATAAGTTAGCGACGCTTGATAACATTTGTTGTTAAAGTGTACTAATGAATAAAATAAAATACTTATATATATATATATAATGAGTCAGCATGATATGAATAAGTTTTCTACTTAATGAGTAATATGTCAAAGAGTTTGTCTTTGTAGATTTTGAAAAAAAAAATCAAATTTGATTTTCACACATACGTAATTGTTAAAAGTCCGAAACTATCAATTCTCTATTATTTTATCAAGTTGGCCTTTCAATCGAGTAGCTATCAGATTAAAAAGGTCGCAAAGATAAAAATTTGATTTGAATTTAATGGCATCTTGATAAGATCTTAATTGGATACGATTTGGTTAATTAATTATCAACTTGTTTAATAGTAATGTAGCTAACCATATAAAAGCCCTTCATTATTTAAAAGATTAATGTTTGATTTTATCTATCTTTTTAAAATTTATCCACGTCTGAAATTCCTGTTAGAAAAAAAACGAAATAACGAATGGTTAGTGTTTTGTACTCGTGTTTTGATCAATATTAGAAATATAATGAGTGAAAACAAATGGTTAATAAAAAACGAAATAACAAATGGTTGATTAAAGAATCTAATATTTAAAAAAACGAAATAACAAATGGTTAGTGTTTTGATCATTTTTTTAATGTTTGATTAAAGAATCTAATATTTCCAAATTATTTTAAACTTAGTATTATTACTTTTTCTTTCTCTCACTTTGCTGATAAGGAATAGCAACGATGATGTTTAATCAAAAATTTAAATTTTTTTATAATATTTGATTGTTATCATGAGAACAAATCTTTACTGTAATCATTATTCTCATACGGGAACAAGTCTTTATTCTTATCATTATTTTCATATCAAACATCCCATCCACGAATTACATAACTAGACAGATTTATGCAAACTTATTGTACGATTTCAATTATTTTCTTATGATTTTTCTTATAAGAGAAGATTATGCAAAAAAGATTAAATTAGTAGAAGCTTAATTAGTAGATAAGAAATATATGAAACTTACATTTATGTCAGAGCTAAAATAAGTTGTAACTATTTTAAAAATCGAAATTTAGACAAGTAATTATTTGAACCATTTAATTTCGATAATAATTTATGAACATATATAGCAAAAAAAATTATACCAGAAAAGTAACAAATTGGGTGTTGGGGGGGGGGGGGGGGGGGGGGGGGAGGAGGGAGGGACATGAATATTATTAACTTTGTCGGCAATCGAATGGAGCTATTTGAATTTTGAGCATAAATTTGAGCACTTTATTCAAATTCCACCGAGTGTTTTTTCCCAAGTTGTCTCCAACTTCATTTTATCCCATTTTAAAAAAATGACAAATTATTTTACATTTTTTTTCATCGTCACTAATTATATGTTGTTTTTGTCATTCTAAAATGATATATTGCATCAAGGTCTCTTCTTCACTAGATTTACAAATTTTTACTACTTCTATTATTTCCTTTTTTATAACATTTTTCTTTAAATTGATATCAAGTAAACATGATACTTAATAACCTATACTGATTTTATTATGTGAACTACTACAAAATAAAGTTAAGGAAACATATAAAAGATTACGAAGTTGTCTAGTACATGTGATAATTACTACTGGCTTCTTAATTAATGTGCCATAGGAGAAGAGATATCCTTCTTAAATAATGTGTTTGGTACCGGAACAAAGAGAATATTCCTTTTTTCTTCCTAAAAAAGAATAAGAATGAGATGTTCTTGTAATTTTTTGACTTTCATGTTTGGTTAATTAGTTGGTATTCCAAGGATCAAAACTAAAAAATGTTTGGTTGGAAATGAGAACAATATAAAAGTAAAATACTTATAAATATGTAAATAATTGATCAACGTTATTTTTAATAAAATTTTAACAACTAAATAATTATGTAAATTAGTTAATACTCAAAGTTGTAAATATGTAAATCCTTGTAATATTTTTATTACTATTTTTTACTAGCATTAGACTTTGTCAAACACTTCGAACCTAATTATAATCAATTTTTTGTAATATAGAAAAATTAATTAAAACAAAAAGGATAAAAAATGGTAGAACAAATATGTTCTTGGTGTGTGTACAAACAGTGTGCTCTCATCTTAAGGACAAAATTGGGCGGTGATTTTACACATTTCAAAGTGGTTTTAATTTCAACAAGAACAATCTTATTCCAAGTAATTTTAAAGGTTTTTTTATGTAAAAATAGAAATAAAACTATTGTTCTTACAATTATTCGGATACCAAACGAGACCCACTAATCAAAAGAGTAGAGTCTAGAAAATAATTATCAAAGATTTAAAATATTAGAATATCCTAATGCAAATGCCTTGAAATCTAGGATTGATTTCAAATTCAATGCACATCAAGGTAAAGCATGCTAACAGCTAGATCATTAATTCTACAATGAGGCCATATAGAGGCACAAAAAGATGCTAGACAATGGAATCTATATAACAGATAATTTCTTCTTCTTTTCTTCAGTTATATCGAGTGGTCATTCGGGCCTATTATAAGAAAATTAAAAACAAATTTCATTCGAAAGTTGAATTGTCCACCTGTGCAAGATGAATCCATGTTCCAACCAGTTCATCTAAAAGTTAGTTGTAATCAGGCAATTCCTCTTTAACATTCACAACTTTAATTTTATTATAATTTGGCTGTTTGATTACTAAGGTTAATATTCTTCTCTATGTATTCATTTCTCTAACAAATTTTGGTGTAGTAGGATTCTTTTAGTTTTTTTTTTCTTCAGCATCATTTTTTTATAAGAGTCTCAAATTTATTTTGTATGTTAGTATTATTGTTTGAGCATTCACACAACTTACCCCTACCCATTCAATCACTAAAAAAGAATAATGTAATTTTTTTTTTTGGATAGTCTTTAAAAAAAATAAAAGTGTAGCGAAGACTCAGGCATCACCAATGAAACTTATGATAAGTTAAAATCCATCGGTATAACAAATTGAGGACACTTGAAGCCTCTGGTAAATCCGAGCGGGCATCCAAAAACAAATTGATCATTATAAGAATCCAGCTAGTAAAATGATCTAAGTTTTGAAAGACATGCAAGCTGTACATCGATGAGCATCCCTTATAAAACTAGCTTGTAACGTCCCCAAATGGATCCCCGCCACGTAGTGAAGATCAACCTGAAGGCGTTACAGTATGTTATGACTTTAACCATAATATTGATCGTATCTCAGTCAAGAATCGAGACACGTCAGCAGAAGAAAAGAAATAAAGAAAATGATAACTTAAATATGCGAAAGTCTAAAAGTGGCTATATCATTGCTAAGAAATAAAGTAAGTTTTACATCATGAATCTAAAATGCGAAAGGTAAATGAAAACTAGTAGCACTCTAAAAAGTCCTATGGTTCATGTGTTGTCATATCGCCAGAGCTTCATCATCACACGCCTACTCCACCACTTCACCGACATGGTCCTGTGGAAATCAGACACAGTGGAGGAGGTCCTCCTATAAGCTTTACAGCGTAGTAGAAAATCACATGATATACAATGCATGACATGAATATAACAATCAGCGGTAAATAATCATGCTTAACTTGAACGTAAAAGATAATATGTCAGTATCATGGATCATAATAAGAATAAGATCATAGGATATCATGAATCAGGAGAGTAACATGATGGTTAATAAACTTAAACTTATAGTATACTTGGAAATCATGACAGTAACTTGACTTGACTTGAATATGCTTCTTGATCTTGGTTATTAATTAACAATCAGGGTGACTTTGGGTGTCTTTAATTCTTAGGGTATGCCCAGCAAATAATACGACCTTGTGCGAGTCAATGGGTGATCAAACCATGGCCAAGAGAGCGATCCTTATCTTGATGCACTTGGCTTGGACTGGCAACCCATTATTAATTTTTCATCTGAACTTATTAATCGCTTTTAATAACTTGTAGCTCTTGGTTCTTGATTCAATAGATACGATAGGATCAATGCGAAATAAATTAATAAGAGAGTAAATCATGTAAATCGGTGAATGATCTCTGTGGAATCAGACAATAGGATCAATCATATATATATATATATATATATATATATATATATATAATATCTGGATAACAACAATAAAGTCTTATCCCATTAGGTGGGTCGGCTAAAAAGTGGATAAAAGGATAAAAGAAAAATAATTAATAAATATAATAAAAGATTTTTCTGGGGAATCGGTCTACCGGTTTAGGGGAACGGTCGACTGGTTGTCTGCGGGTCGGTCGACCGGTAGATTAAGTCGGGTATCAAATAGGTCGGTCGATCCGTTCGGTTGAACGGTCGACCTAATAGGTTAGGATCGGTCCACCGATGACAGGAATCGATCGACCGGTCGACATGTGCAGAAAATGGTTGCACGCAAATTATCGGTCGACAGGTTGTCGCGATGCATACGGGCCAGTCGACCGGTCGGCGTCTAGAAAATTACAGAAACTCTCGAATTTTATCGATTCTTCAGTGCAATCTCAACCTAACCTAGTTTCTATCTCCTAGTAAGTCAATCACACAACAATAGCACAACAGAGACTGAATTATGCATGCAAACAATCAATCAATCAAGAATTCAAGAAATTAACAAATAGAACGATAACTTGAACCCTATTCTTGTTCTTCTCTTTTCATATGATTAGAGCGTGAATTGGGATAATTCATGGGTCATGCAAGGTGATTTCGATTCACTCACCTCGATTCGCGGTTAATTTGTTCCTAAGTTCGTCGGAAAAATTGATTAACGGCGATCTCCCCTGTTTCTTCCCTGATCTTCCTCTCGGCCTCCACCTGCAATTCGACAGCAACGTTCAGCCCCACCTAATCGATTACTATACAAAGAAAGACATTACGAGAAGGGAAGAGGGTCGATGGTGGCTGCCCAGCAACCTGTCGATTCTTCCTTGGTTGTTCCAGCCGATCCAAAAGTCCAACAGTGAAGGACGTTCGTGAGGGTTTCAAGGGAAAAAAGGTTTAACGAATTCTATTCCATCTTTTATAGTCTCCTATAATTCTAATCAGGTTCAAAGGGATCAGATTAATTTCCTGATTTCGTGGAAATCACTTAATAGATGGAGTCCCAATTTGATTGGATTTTTATTCCTTTCCAACTGTGCCCTTCATCACGTTTCCTTTTTTTTATATCTTTTCCTGATTGTCGGTTATTACATAGCTAGTATGCATATTAAATGCAGCTGGGTCCCCGGTGATCGGAATGCATCGACGGTCTTCTGTTCGAATTTATATGAGAAAATTTTACTTATCATTATTAAGTACATGACGCATGATAATTTGCGGATGATACTCACAAATTAATGAGAGAGTGCATGGCATTGAATGTTAGCAATGTACAAGTTGAATCGTCAGACACGAAAGAGTGCAGCAGGGTCCCTAGTGATGGGAATGCATTAATTTTTCCCTGATGGAGTTATAAACTTATAATAGGGTTGATGACTTTTGGCAGTGTTGTGGGGTTTCCCACACCTGACCAGACCAGTGAAGTCAAGCCTTTGAAGGCAGTGAATAGGAGGAAGGAGTGGGGTACGTGGGTGAATGAAAGATCATTAAACGAGAAGTGAGAACCATGTGATGTGGAAAAGTCTGCGACAGGGGTACATGTCATTGATTGTAGTCGTTCGGACGATGAAGCGCAATCCGATCCGTTTCACTGCTCATGGTAAAGCAAACAAAAACCTCACCGTCTCAAAACTGAACCAGTCATCAAAACATGATAAGAGTAAGAAGATTAGAACCGACAACCAGAAGTGTCACATGATCCCATCTTAAAACTCCATTGTTGCAACTTGGAAGTATCTCCCACCGCATGTACATGCATGCATTTGAGTATTTGGACACAGGTAGAGAACCACCTTGTCCCACGTTTTGCACTTGCATTAGGGATCTGACATTGGGCGTTTAGGTAGGTGATGTACTTGAGAAGACCAAACATTTTAACATGTGCTCTAACACTTGCATTAGCAGTTTTCTACAAACTCGATCTGTGTGAGTTTGAGTGAGTGAGTGAGGGAGAGAGAGGCATCTATGCCAGAAAGATCTTATGCGATGCCATCACGTCCAAGCAAGTTGCAACAATCCAATATCTCTGTATTTCCTAATGAACTTGGCAAAAAAAATATATTAACAAAGGAGAGAGTAACCAATTACAAAGTCTCTGAGAATGTTATGCAAAGCAAGTGATAAAATTCTTTTATATCTACCTTCCCACTACGTTCGACAAACTTAAAATGCAAGCAACTACGTACCCAAGGGCCAATAATTAATTCACCACCGGGTCTCTGCTAAACTATATGATTGGAAATATATATAAATCCATTGGATCTGGCAGGAAAACAACCCTCATCAAAACAGTGTTCTAGAACCATATCTTCCTTTTGGCCATAAGTACCTTAATGTACTAAACTCCTCTCAGGACCCTTTGAGGACTTCATCGTCTCTATGTATGGAAGAATGCGTGAGTCATAAATATTATGGTGCTAAAATCCGAAGATTCCTTTGTAAACTGATATAGTATGCAACGCACGTCTCAAACTGATTTAAAGTTCGAGTTTTGAAGTTATCACATTTTATTTTTTTCCGATCTAAATTAATACACTAATAATCTCAACACCCCAAAAAAATACATATTACTTATATCGAAATCTAACAATATACTTTAACCCCCATCCCTCCTATAGAATTTATCATGACCTGTATTTGGGCCACAACGACCAACATGAGTGATATCATTACGCCCATTCACGAGTTGTAGTGTCTTATAAGAGGCCCAACTAGCCATCATGATGATATAATGAGTAAGAATGAGAAAATAAGGGGCTAATTAGTAATTACAGAGTTGATTTCTTTTGGGTCGTGAGATAGTGACTTTGAATATTACGGTGGCAATAGAAAATATATATATAGCCTTATTGTGGCACACTTTCAAGGAAGAGAAAAAATCTTGAGAGGCAAAAGAAAATTCAAGGTATTAATGTCCTTTTCTTTTTGTATATTATAATCCATTATTTCTCAATTTTCTTTATCACTTGGCTTGTATTTTTTTCATATCGATTTTTTTTTTCATTAGCAAAATAGATGAAGACTCATGTTTCTATCTTGATCTTCCTTCTCGACATCGGTCAAACGACCAGGTTATTGTATGCTTGTAAGTTTTTTTTTCCCTTATAAATGTTATTAGGATCTTTTGCAATTTACGCATCATAGATACCTGTTGGCTTTCGCTACATTTAATTTAAATGATTACACATGCGTAAAAGATGTTATTAAATTACATGATCTATTGTGATAAAAATAAAGGTTTATTTTCTTGAATATTTTCTAGTTATTCTAATATTTTTTTCTAGTTTATTATGATAAAAATAGTTCCCTACATGTTTCTTTGGTATAAATATTTAAAAAGTAACTCAATACCAAGAGAGTTAAATTGTAGAGCACAGATAACACTCAAACAGATAACGTAGGATTTTTTTTATCATGCCCATGCAGGTGATCAGAATATTAGCACTTCACTAAGTGCAGGCAAACTGATCGAGCAGAAATGATTATTTCTGATAATTTCAGGATCAATTCTGGTAGGATTTTCTTTTGTGCAGAACAACGTAGGAAATGAAGAGTTCAGATCGGAGTAAATCTAACTAGAGATCTACTGCAGAGCCATCCTAGTTTGCTTCAAGTTGGCTTGGTGGTAAGGCCAAATCCAAAGGGGAACAGGGGATCATAATGTGGGTCTCCGACGTTCATCGGAAGTTGATCCACAGATTTGAACCATGTCCGGGAGAGCTTGCCGGAGAATCCATAGTCACCAAACAGCACGTCGGCCACACCTTGGCCTTCTGTTCCAGGCAGCCAAGCAGCTACGAGTGCATCAATCATTCCGATATACGGCTCGATTACCAGGGGCCTGCCGGAGATGAGGACTACCACGCACTTGACGCTCCTGCACACGTTCTGTATCACACTCGGACCAGGTTCGGGAATTGTGAGGTTTAAGTTGTCGCCAAATGTTTCAGCATAAGGCGTTTCGCCCACCACCACAATTGCATGGGAGTACAACTTGTTGCTCCTGAAGAAGTCCGGACCAGGATTCTCAGAATAGACGACCTCAGTGCTTGGGTCCACAGTGTTCTTGATGGCCTGAAGTATGGTGGTTCCTGTAAGCAAACATAGTCCAGAAAATTTTGAATTTTCAGGTTTCCTGATATACTACAATCATATGACAGTAAATATATAGTCAATATCCTGATATAGTTTACCAGATGTGAGATCGTTGCCACCGAGTCCTTGCCAAGTAATTGTCCACCCACCACATTGGTAGCCCAAGTTGTCTGCATGGGCTCCAGCCACAAGAATGCTAGGTGTCTTCTTAGGAAGGGGGATCACAGGGCTGTCGACAGACTTGCCATTTTTCAGCAGCACAAGTGATTTCCTCACTGCCTCCCTTGCAAGATCCCTGTGCCCCTATAAACGCACAAAAGAGTTTGATAAGCAAAGCATGCAGATCCTCAACTATGAATTGCAATTATGATATATGTTGGGGGTTGAAGGAGATACCAACCTGCTTACCGAGCTCACGAGCTAAACTAAGATCAGCATAGGGCTTCTCAAAGAGACCCAGGGTGAACTTGACTCTGAGAATCCTTCTGACGGCATCATCAATTCGGCTCATGGGAACGAAGTTGTTTTTTACTAAAGAAGTCAGATCGCTGATGAACTCTGTGTAGGCATAAGGAATCATTACCTGCAAAAAGAATATGTAATGGAATAACTATTATCAAGAGTAACAAAAACTAACAACATCTAAGCAAGAAACAATTTTAGAACAAGCATAAAGATGGATTATCTCATCAGAGGAGATAATCCATCTTTATGTTTGTTATTTCTTTCTCATCAGTTGCCAATACATACTAATTATAAATCTTAAATAATAGGCTGCTTTTTTTCCTCTTTGAGACTCCTCTGATTTTAAACCTTGAGGAACTAGCTCTTGGATGTGCTAAATGCAATAAGCATCAAGGACATGAATCTAGGATCTGCTGAAGCATATAGATATTAGAGTGAAGTTATTCACCATGTCAACTCCAGCGAGGACTCCTGTTACGATTGAATAAGTGTAGTTTGCATGTGGAGGTGTAGTTATCCTATCGAGACCTTGCCAATCTGTCATCACGTATCCCTGTCATAAAGTAAAAATGTCTTCAGCACAGAGGAACATTCCGAAGTGATTGCAGATCATGAGGTGGTAGAGAGCTATGAAATACTGACCCTGAAGTGAAGTTTGTTCTTGAGAAAATCAGTTATCAGAAAGTGATTAGAATGCATCTTTACACCATTCCAGCTTGAGTAAGAGACTATTATAGAAGAGACACCTTTATAGACTGCGCTATAATATGGCTGCATATGGATACTGAGGAGCCCATGCTGATCAATGATGGTGTTGTTCTCATTTATTCCCATAAATGTTCCACCATCACCAACATAGTGTTTAGCACATGCAGCAACATTTTTCCTACAAGACAACAATCGCATAGATCAGATGCAATCAAAAGAAAATCTTAGGCCCCTGATTTTGTATTAGTTTGCCACTTTGCCTATTTGATAAATTAGAAATCTGCAACAATATGCATAAACATTCCCACATATTGATAGTAAAAAAGATCAAAAAAGAATTCTAAGAAAGAATACTTTAAGGTTGGATAAATTTATGCACAAGACTCCTTTTTAGGCTTGGAGAACTCATTTTGTCATCGTTAGAGAATTATCTTGCTGCTTCACATTTTCTAAATCAATCAGGGTAGTGGACATAATGGATTAACACTGCATATTTAGCACTACAAAGATTCACGAAGAGGAAGAGGAATACTATTTGAGAAAGGCGGAATTGATGATGGAATGGACTTACCGTCCAGCTACAAAGGGAACTCCTTTCCGAGAATTTGCTGGAATAGTTCCTTGTAAACCAGAAATAACCTCTGTCATTAGCTGGACCACTTTGGGATCTTCACTGTAACTCTCATAGCAGCGTCCCCATCTTGGATCTCTACAAACCTGAACATGTTTAATCAGAAGCTTAAGAGGACCACAGAGAAGCTACTCATTATACTTCATCAATGGTGGATACAGCCTATGTTCTCTGATGTGCCATAAAGCAAAAGATAGATAGATTCATTACCGCCACACATGGAGCAAAAACATGTGGAATGCCTGTGGCTCGAACTTCAAGAGCAGTAGCAGAACCAATTCTCCTCACCAGATCCGGGTCCCTATAGTTGCATAATATGCTTTAAGGTAAGATGATAACGATGGATGTCATTCATCTACGCAGCAAGAATCATTTTTAACACAAAGATGAACAGTTCTGTAACAAATAAAACTAGGAATTAACTGCAATATCACCTGGTCGCCCCAAGACCAATATTGTGTGGGAAGATTGTAGATTTATAGACATTGTTGTGACCATGAACTGCATCAATGCTATAAATAATTGGGATTCCAAGACGAGTGGAGAGTGCACCCTTCTGCATCTCATTAACCATATTGATCCAGGTCCCAACAGAAGCCTGGGGTGTAGGTACACTACCTCCTCCACTCAATACACTTCCTGCAAGGGCGCACAGAATTAACGGCAATACGACATTTCAGCAATATTTGATTGTTTGAAGCCATTACCTATGAAGTACTTGTTGATTACATCAGCAGTTGCATTTACTCTCTCAATCTGTGACATTTGGCCAATCTTCTCAGCAAGAGTCATCCGACTTAGCAGATCGGATACTCGAACATTCAATGGTTGCTTTGGGTCCTTGTACTTGCAATACTCTGCTCTCCCCATGATCAAGGAGCATTGCAGAAGTAGAAACATGAAAGCCAAGCTTCGTGAAGTTCCCATATTTGGATCGAACAGGTGTCCTAGAAATCAATTATAACCCTGAAAGATGAAACGCCAAAGCTGTCAGTTTATGCAACCACACTTCCAACATAAATCTAGTTGCAGCCAAAGATGCATTCGTGCATGCATGCATGACTGAAAGGTGACATCTAGCATCCCGTCCCGTGACACTGCTCAGGAAAGGCATGAAACGTGTTTTGCTAGTAAGCTGCAACATGTTCTCTTAAAATGGAGAGCAGCAAAAGAGAACCAAAATCCAGGAGCTAAAGAAGAGACTGCTGCAACACATACTGATGAACAAAAATAAAAAAAAAAACGTAGTAGTGGCAGGAATCGTTTCTCTCTGCTGCAGGTCGCAATTGATCAGTCAAATGCAGCACAAAGAAAGTTGGATATGGCTAAACCAGCGAAATCACATCTTTTTTTCTTTTTCAAACAGATTTAGTAACCAGGAACTAACAAAAACATTGTACCTAAACACCATATTGCGAAATTGCTCATGAGGTTTTTAGCATTATGGTAATAAACTGGGAGACATACATTTTTTCCAAACACAGGAGGATGAAAGGCATAAATAATAGGGAACAACCGGCAGAAGTTAAAAAAGATCACATGTCTACAGAGATAAGACAGGACCTGTAACTGTAGAAATGCCGCACTAAACATCCCAATTCCGCAAATCATTGGCATCAAACAAATTCACGGCATCCATTCAATAAAGTATGCAAAAAAAAAGAAGGTATAAGAAGAAATCACTACTGGAAACAGACGAGATTGTCGCACAGCTGAAGAACTCCAGGACTGAAAACTTGATCAGACAGACTACCAATGTCACCATACAACTCAAGGATTTCATCCATGAACACCTGCTGACGACCTTCAAATGCATTAACATGATCAGAACAGCAAACAGAAAAGGTCCCCATCCAAATGCAGCAGCTAAAAAATGATGCAACTGGAGAGAAGAGTCCATGTCAAATCATGAGAAGAGAAGGGACAGGGAGAAAGAGAAGTGGAGATGGCAAGATGAGAGGATGATGAAGCTCTATATATGCCACTCACGTGGTTACAGTTTTAATCTTACTGTGATTGGCTTGATAATATGCTACGAATTTAAAATTGTTAGTCTTCTGTCAGTGTTCATCTGCCATTAATGAATCCCTTGATTCCTTCCAGTGAACGGGGAGAAGAACTTGTAACTGGTAATTGCTTCAACATTGCCGTCTTCGATGAACGTATAAGCCTGATATGTGATGTGAGAGATCTGTAACTCATACGAAACAGTAATAACGAACAAAGCATATTATATACCTAATTCTTGAGCAAAGCTTCTGCACTGCAAAAAAGATGCTTATGATCTCATGCACGATAGAGGAAGGTTTTGGAATTGTGACGTCGTCGACAAATTTGCCGACATTATTGTTCGGGTAAAGTAGTAAAATGACGTTCTTGTTCCCATTAAATTATATGAATTTTAGTAACCCACGTACATTTAAAAAGTTAATCTTTTTTTCAAATCATACTTAGTTAACAAGAACAAAGATAAATTAGGAAATCATGAGATGAATGATGGGCATGATATCTATATAATCTAGAGTTTAGAAAAAAAAAAGTAAAAGAAATGGATGTGCAACACAGTCTTAACATGGTACGCAAGACCTGTGTCAAAAAGAAATTAGCACAAGATAACGAAGATTATGCACTCCACTTATTGATGCAATTCTAATTATAGTACATACATTGATTAGAAAAAGGGATGACGTTTTGGTATATTCTTGATGTTGAGCACTCTTCTAACTTTTGGATTTATATCCAAAATAACAAATAAAAATATTATTATATTTTGTATTTCATAAATGTTTTAATATTTAATTTTATATATGCTATACCAAAGGAAAACTCAATAAATAATAAAAAGGAGATGCAAAAGATTTATACTAAAGAATATAAAAATTCAATATATATAGATAGAAAAATAAGTGTGTAAATTGTTTTCCGCATATGTCAAACTATTTTACACTTAAATATCTATGATTTATCTTAACAAATTCTAGTTTTATTGTGATCCTTAAGTAGAATTGTGAAACGAAGCCAATTCTAGTTTTCACATTATTATTCAAAGATATTATTTTTAAAAATATTATTTTACGGGGGTATGCGCGTACAGCGTCCATCAACCTACAGATGCTGTAAATTACAATCACAAACGGGGCAGCCTGTTTCTTTTATCCTTATTTTACTTGTTTTCAAAAGAATATAGAATGCGCGAAATGTATCCCTTATCGGTGGTGATGAGGTAACCCGTGACTTAGTATCAACATTATTGATGGATGTGACGGCTTCTTGGTGATGGTTCTCATTGTCTAACAAAAACAACAATAATGACAAATTTTTTATTTATTGATATATATATATATGAAATATCAAATGATTGTGATTAAAGTCACGTACACCTCTTACAACAACAACAAAATCTTATCCCACTAGATGAGATCAGCTACATAAATCATTCAACGTCATTCCGCCTTATTAATAACCAAATCTTTAGATATATATGTACACGTCTTAGAATAGAAAAAAAATGTAAGATCCAAAAGCATAGGGAATACCAATAACTGCAAGAATTGTTGCAATAATTGATGATAGCAAATGAAGAAAGCGACATTTGTTTTATTTATTTATTTATTTCTCGTAATTAACCAATTACAGCTTCCAATATCGATGCAAAGAAATCAGTGCACCATGTTGAAGCAAAAAGGGCTTTCTGACAGATGATCCAAATAACAATTTGGCAGAACAGGGCAACGATTTAGTTTTTATCATAGAAAGTACAGAAAGATGTGAAAAACAAAGATATTTTTTTAAAAAATATAATGTTTGAACCATTCGAGGCGCAAGAAATATCCTGGAAGGAAAAACTAGAGATGTATTAGAGTAAAAAAATAAAAGAAATAACCCGAGAACAATGGAGATAAGTTCTCCATCAATATAACTGTACGGTGTGCATGTAACAGAGAGCTAGACTAGAAATAAATGGCCTACGCGATCCAACTTAATCAACAAATTATTTCCCTCTACCAAGCCGTGCATTAATTCTGTCGAAGAATTTGGGCATGAAATGGGCCAAGCAGTCGTTGTGTATCACTCAGCTTAGAGAAAATGCCTTCTAGCCCAAGCACAGAGATAGAAATTTGTGAAAGTTGCTGCATTTTCTTTTACCTGGAGGTATATCAAAGGTCTGTACAGCTTTTCGAACCTGCATTTTCCACCAATTTGTCATCAATCCATGAAACCAAAGGTGTCCGCCAGCTTCAACATCCCAGTTACTCCCCAAAGTGCTACCGGTGCCAGTGGAAGCTTCAACATCCCAGCCGCCCCTCAGTGCTACTGTGCCAGTGGAAGATGAAGCCCCCCTGTGAAAAGCGTCAACATGAATATGTTGCCGCCAATATCATTATCTGTTGACCATAGGACCATCCTTTGAGTAACTGTTCTCGGTTTTGCTTCACTTTGTTGGTCATTCTCTCACTCAACTCAGCAACAATCGGCATTAAGTCTCAGAATTCATCTCCCAAAGCTCTCTCTAATTTGTGCTCCCGATTCCAGTTTCAACCCGGCACTGTATCCTTCAAATTGTGCCTCAAGATTCACGTTTCAACAGGCCATTCTTGTAAGGTCCTTCCCAGTTCAAGGGGCAATTAAGCACAATCAGCCATCAAAAGACAGCGCCTCCGCTTAATATTTGCCTGAGAAATACGGCAAGCCCTCAAAATGTTGTATCACTGCACCTCTCTTCTAGAAGCCCCAGAAGCATATTGCCTCTTATTCGTGCCATATTGAAAAGAATCTCGAGATCTATCTTTCAAATGCCCAATGTCATCTAAAGGTCCACCATCACTTGGTTTCAAGTTCCTATAGCTGCCATTTCTAGGCACAGATGCATTCGATTTATCTTCATCTGCACCCTGAGATCCACTCTTGGGTTCTGGGTGCATATCCGGATGTCTTTGCCTCGGACCACCAGATCTAGAATTCCTCATGTTCATAGGGGATCCCTTGACAGGAGCAGCGAGAGAACCAATCCTTGAAATCAAGAACTCTTTTGGAATGTTATCCATGTCAAGAAAACATTTTCTTGACTTAGCATCGGTAATCAAAGCAGCCCAGTCATCCGATTGCATGAGAGCAGCAGCATTACCAACCACCTGAACCAAAAAAATAAATTAATCAAGAGCTGTATCAAATATGAAGTAGAAGAAAATAATAGAATCACAATATGACAGACATTTAAACGTACCCATAATGCCCTCTTAGCCCGAGTGAGTGCAACATTCATGCGACGTATATCAGCAACAAAACCTACCCCATGGTTTGAAGCACGGACGCATGACATAATAATAACATCACGCTCCTGCCCTTGAAATGCATCAACTGTGTTTATATAGATGTCCTTTCCCTCCTCTGAGTTCAGAACTTCCTCAAACTCTCTTTGAAGACATTTCAACTGCAACTTGTATGGTGTAATTATACCAACAGAAACTTTTTTCCCACCATTTGCTTTCACAATCTTCTGAAGATGCTCATACAAACGAAGTACAAATTGTGCTTCATGAACATTCTGATAAGAGACAGATCCCCCCCTGTGGGACTCCCGTCCATGGATGACATCATAGAATATATATGGCTGCAATAAAGGGTCCCTATAAAAAACTTCATCTGCTGAATTAGTGACACTCTCACTGTCTGTCAGCCGCCCTTGATAGAAATAACGGGATGGAAAATCCCGTATTTGAGGATGCATCCTATATTGCACAGATAATAACATAGTCGGGCATCCCGCTTGTTGAAACCGCTCAAAGAGGCTTCTACTGTATAGCAAAGTTCCAGCAGCTTTACTAATTACTGTAGCAGGAAGTTGCTGAGGATCACCAACCAGAACACATCTTGCTGCACCAAGAGAAAGAGGCGGAAGGACAGCAACTTCACTGGCCTGGGCTGCCTCATCAATGACAACCATATCAAATCCATGGGTGAGGCGAGAGAACAATTTGCGCCCACTGCTGGACACTGTTGTAAAAACAATTTCAGCTTCATTAGCAAAACTTGCTTCGAGGCTGGCTCGTGCATCTTCAAGATTGAAATTACTTCCAGGGCGAAACCTACTTTCTAAGATTAAGAGCCGTGACATTTCAACCAACACTTTATCCCTACTCTCGACAGCTGCAGCAAGGTTTTGGAGTAACAGATCACGATTTTGGTCCCGGGTAGCAATAACTTCAGGATCAATACCAACAGACCCTTGAGAGCGACCTGCAGCAGCAGTAACATTAAGTTCCCTCTGAAGACTAGATATGTGTTGAGCAAGATTGGATTCACGATTTTTTAGCTGATGCAGCCAGCCAATTACTTCTTCCCGGCCTTTCAACAAAAGTTGTTCAGTTCGTCGCTCTACAGAAACTGCCTGTGCTGCTCGGGTTTGTGAATCAACTCCAACACGAGCCACATCAGGACGGTACACTTTCATTTCTCCATCAATAAAACCACGATCAAGAACACGTGCTAGTAGTTCATCTGTAGCAGCATTAGATGGCGCACAAACAAGCATTCTTGGTTTGGGACAAAGCTTAGGTAGAGTCCGTAGGAGGCTCTGGTCCATGCTCTGCAAGACTTCATCGATTGATCCAGTGCTGGCACTCTCAAAGCTGCTATCAGTTATTTGCTTGTAACTTTCAGGAGCTAGCTTCTTGAGCAATGCAGTATAATAATGCTGATATTGGACCAGATGAATTACATTTAACATGCCCCAAACCGTATGGGTTTTACCAGTTCCAGGTGGACCCTGTACAAGTGTAAATGGCCAAGGATCTTGCCTTCTTGTTGTCCCATTGCTCGTACCAGCAGCAGTGTGCATTGCAGCCCACTGAATTGCAGCCAGCTGTGGGCCATTGAATGACCTATGAAGATGATCGACAAAATTTTGAGTAAAACAATCAGGCATAGAAGGAGTCTGCTCTTCATACTTTGGGAAATGATCTGGACTAGGCTTCAGTATTGCAGATTGCATCTGTAATGCATTAACATTATCAGTACAGTAAAAAAAACTGGAAACATAGATGAGAAAGTCGACACTGAAATGTATGATACTTCACCTGCATGTTAAGATGACGAAATGCATGGAGCCCAATGTATTCACGCTGAGTAGTTGCGAGGGATCCAAGGACACTGAGATACCAAGTGGTTTTGGGTCGAAGCTTCCTCGTAATATGATCATCATCGTTCTTGCTGAGAGTCAAATTAGTTCGGTTAGCAGGGAAGCCTCAAATTAGGAAATGAATATGGCCACTACTCACTCAATTTTACAAGTCTTGGCCTACAAAATAACTTTATTTCTTTTCTTTTATTTTTTCTTTTTCCTTTTTTTTTTGAAAGAGAACACTTTATTTCATCAATCAAGAAAAAATAGTTGATTTATGTAATCCATTTTCCACATTAACATAAGAAGATAGAACGAACATAACAAAGTGTTTTTAGCACTTATAAATGCAAGAAAACTGACATCAAATAAGGTTTTATGGCTCTGATGCTTAAAATACCTCAGACAAGGGCTTGTCAATAACTATAAGAAATTTTGCACGCAGGTACTTAGTGTTAGTAAAATAAACATTACCTACTGGAATCAAATGAATCACCAACATAAAAATGAAATATCACCCCCGGTGGATCACGAGTGTCTATAGGTATATGGCGCCTGACTGTACCAACAATTCGCCCATTAGCATCAAGCTCCGCATCTTCATCATTTGTACCAGAAGTATTCCTCCGAGATCTCACTGCTCAAAGGAACAGAGCATTATCACAATGCTGTTATCGTGGTAAATGCAGAAGACAGATAAATAATGTAAAATAAAAACAACAACAACAACAACAAAGCCTTATCCCACTAGATGGGGTCGGCTACATGGATCATACGACACCGTATTCGTTGATCCATGTTCATGAGATTCGACAGGGTTTTACGCTGACTGTCGGAGCCTAACACAACCCTCCTCCTTTATCCGGGCTTGGGACCGGCTATAAAACATAGGCGGAGTTGTAAAATAAAAACCTCTCAGAAAAATATATAGAATAAGTAATATCAAACCTGAACCAGGTCTCGAGGATGAGAGGACTGCAACATCACCTTCCTTAAAAGTCCATTTGCATTCATAAATTGGAAGGATTATGACATCAAACCAACCTGTAATGAAGAATGCACAATAACATATAAAAGATGATACAGAATCCACAAAACAAATCCCATTCCTCAACCAAATAGGTGCAGTTTAACAACCTAAAAGAACACACCTAAAACATCAAACATCCCAGCCACAGTATCAGTGACAAGCAATCCATTTACAACAATATAATCAAATACTTTCTTACCACCAACATCAATAATTCAGAGACAGCTAGTTGATACTCAAGCATTAACTAGTTTACCAGTCAACACTCTGGAACGAGGAAAATTACTCAGCCAGCCACTGTAGCAGCAAGTATTGTTCTTTTGTAGAACATATACTTTCACAGATCACTGGCTACTGTGACCTGCACAAAACAGGCATATTATCTTCCAAGCAAGTTCTGTAACCTGCAGAAAGTCAAAGCTTAATCCAGTTCCTTTACTCTTGAAAGTCTTCATCAACTATCACTTTAGATGTTTCCAGAAAACAATGAACATCTGGTAAGATATCAGACTATCAGTGACAACTGACAGATGTAATAATCTTATAGATGTTGTGCATCTGTTATAAGTTAACATTGGCTCCAGAAACCAAGAGCTTTCATGTTGACAAATGTGTGTAAATTATTTTTGTCACAAATTACAAGGATAACCTAACCTTAAAGATAACAGGTGCACCCAAGAAAGAAAAAGGAGTAAAAAACACTTTTCAGTAGAAGAATAAACACCTTTGTAGCAAAAAAATTTGAAAAATGTAATAAAGCAAAAAATAATACCTCTTTCACGTCTATCAACCAGTTTCACATTGACTGTTGTATATGCATCGCGTGCAGTTTCATTAAGTTCCTCATAAGTGCTGTAAAGCTGAGCTCGACATTCTTCAAAAAGCAAAGGTTCAAAGACTCTCACATATTCCTCAACAGACTCAAAATGCCCAGGCACACACTGAAGTTCAGTCTCCTCTGTTTGACAACAAAAAGAAGACACCATTTTTTAGTAAGACGATACTTTTGAAACAATTTAGCATAAAAAAAGCAAACACATATTGAACACCCCCTCCACCCCAATACACACACGAAAGGAGAAACAATTAATCATCGAAAAATTACAAGTCATGATCCCTTGTGGCAAGTTATTACAATGGCCAAGTTCCAGTCATTCATAGTGGAAAATTATTACAATTCAATTCCAAAGAACTCCCTCGATCAAATAAGAATGCTTTCTGAATTCCTTATTCACCTTATTCAAAGAAAAAGAATATTTCAACAAGTATAATTATGCCAAAATCATAGAAATTACTAATTCCTTGTTTTAGTTGTTTGATGGAAGATTATAAAATCATATATTTTAAAGCAATTATAAATTGTATATAAATATCTCTCAAAAGAAATAAATCGTATATTTAATAATTAATTACCAAAGATACATGAAGCTCACACAGAATAGAAAAGAAAAAAGGAAATGCTGTGTAAATGCATATTACTTTTTTCGAGAAGGAGTAAATGCATATTACTAACCTGGATGATGCCAAAATTTATCACTTGTGACCTCCCTGAGAAGTCGTTCCACTGATGTATCTTGGTATAGAGGTACAATTGAAGACTGCTTCTTGGATGAAGGATTTTTTTTATTTCCTGACTTTTCTGTGATCGATTGACAAGCCATAGGAGGTTTTCTGGATGAAGTTGGGGGCTGTTTAAATTGTCTAGAATCTACAGACTGCTTCCATGAACCCTGCCTCAAGCCAGGCTGCACTTCTGACGACAACTCATTGTTGCTCAACTTCCTAAAGCGATAACCTCCATTGGTATCACCATTCAGTTCAGTTTTCTGGTCACTTGATTCCATGGGTATGTTATTTTCATTTTCAAAAGTGTCAAATTGCTTCTGATCTTTATTAGAAAGTTGATTTTTTTCTGTGCTTCTCTCAAGAACTGCTTGGTTAGCACGAGATGTATCTTTGACAGTGCGTGTAACAACAGGCATTGGGAAAGAAGTCTGCCTCCTTGGAGTTGTAGTTTTCATAGTTGCTTGCTTAGCCTCTTCTACATTGATAAAAACAGTCTGCCTAGCCCTCTTTTTTCCCAACATAGCTTCCTTCTGTTCATCAATCCTAGGCCTCTTAACAGGATTGCTGGAAAATTTAAGAGCATGAGCGGCCTCAGCTCCTTTAATGTCTTTTGGCCTTGCAATTAAAGAAGGATCCCCTGATACATCCACAGACATATCATTCCTAGGATTACAATCTGAAGATCCTGAAGGATCATTAGTTTTAGAGTCTTTTAAAACCTCCACAACATCATTATGGACAGAACCAGCAACAGTAGAATCGATTTTACAATTCACATCAACCTTAGGAGATGGCTCATTTTCTTCTCTTACTTTTTGCTTCTCTCCACTTTCATCCTGATCTATCTCTTGCTTATTACTGGCACCTTTCATGACCTCATCCTCATTACCTTCCATATCAGACCATTCTCCTTCTTCTCTTTCAACTTCTTGAGAATCACGGCCGCATTCTGACATCCGCTTCGCATTAATGATACCATCATCCTGATTTGCTGCAGAAGATGTTAATGTTTGATTTGCATTGGATTCATCTAATATTTGTTTGCTAAGCACATCTTTGTTCCTCACAAAAGGCTGAAAACCAGAGCCAGATTGTGCATGTGTGAAGGCACGGTTATTTAATATCCTTTGGCAGTCATCTGATGCTGATAAGGTGTGGGGATTGACAACAGGAAGTGATTTCTGTGGTTGGTATACATTAGACTTGGTATCTTCATCTTCCTCTTCCGTCGGAAGTTCGTTAAGATCAAATATTGGCCTTCCTCGGCAACCCATTTCATATGTAAATGCATAAAAACCCAACAGGTACTGGTAATAGGTTCACAAACTTTCTACATGTATTAGTTTCATGCAAAAGAAACTTACAATGCTACACGAACAAGTGAAATATTAGGGCTTCGCTTGTTCCTGACAATTTATTCACCTGCAAAATGAATAAAGAATGACTTAAAAGAAGAAGAAAATGTTTGGAATAAGATATAGAGAATCATCAAAAGGAAAATAATAATGCAACGATGCAGTAGAGAAGTCATGTCAACACAAATAGAAATAAAGCGTTTAAATATTACAATAAATAAAACTTTAAAGAAGGACAAAAGACACCAAAGACCACCATATTGAAGGGAAAGTAAACATAATCCATGGAAAGAAAGCCCTGACATTGCAACTTTCACAAAATTCTGTTCAGGTGCAAAGCTGAATTAGAAGATTCATTGCACGTTAGTCAAAGTATTTCATTAGACCAGTTTTTTTTTTTTGAGAGATCATTAGACTAGTTGTATACGTTTGTCAATCATTAAATGACAAAATTCAATGAATGAAACAAGTTAAGAACCTAAAACACAAGTAACATAATGAACTCATATGCATTATTGCTAACCCAATTCATGTGGAGAATTAGGAACTCTGGGGACCAAGGTTGGAGACATCTTTTAAACAAAATGGCATTAATGATTACTATTTTGAATGATTCATGTAAATAAAATGATATTTCAGCATTGAGTTGCAGGACCCGAAAACAATAAAAAAAAGAATAAGGAAGAAGTTCAACTTTTTTAATATGATAAATAACTTAATGGAGAAAACTTTTATGGTGAGTGTATCCAACAACTTGAACCAATTGCCAAAATCTTTCCACATTTTCCAACCTATCTGTCAATATCTTTAATGCAAAAATCAAGGCTGTGCTAGTTCCGCTGAAGTACATACCATGTATGATAAATACAAATGCATCATTCACCATCAGAATTTATCAAGATCATTTTACAGGCTTCTTAATAATCCATGCACTAGAAGTCATTTAACAGATAAATGTGTTTCAAAGAAACTACCAGCAAGAGACAACTTAAATCAGGGATCTAAGTAATTCTATTTAATGGGTCATGCAAATGTGAAAGAAAATTTAGGCACGTTCTTCTAGTGACAGGACCAATAACTGCATTTGAATAGTTTTACGAATATGCGGACACAAAAATACGGCAAGTGAACAACCAAGATTAACAAATTTGAGGTTTAAATCTCGCATACGACAACGCAATTTAACATAAAAGAAACCTCATTAAATACTTGATAAATATTAATGATATATCATATATGTCCAATATTTCATAAGAGTGATAAATTACGCTAACCAGCTTAGAATCATTTTGGTAAAGGTCAATCTGACATTAACAGAAAACTTAGATTTAACTTAGAACCAATATTTCCTTTAGTGGGGAACTTAAATCGCACTGTTTTCACCCCACAAATCGGGTAGCGTTGAACCATTTTCATCATTGCGCCATAATTCTTTCAGATTAGCAATAAATCCCCCCCACCCCACCCACACACACATCCTTACCTTTCAAAATCACAACACAGCCACTAGGCATTCCCCTCACGAAAAAAAAACTGAACCTTCAAGTCCTGCAAGAACACCAATATCGTTAATTTCTCTCCTTCCATAGCTCAAACAGGAAACAAGTCCTAAAAATTTCCACACGGACCCAACGTACATCTCAAAAGCGACCATATCCAGCCTCCTTAAGTCTGATCGCAATCACAAACAGTATTCTTGCCCCATACCCAATCAAGAATCCACTAAACCACGACCAATTTCCGTTTCGGCGCAACAGAAAGTTCAAATCCGAGCGCGGAAACGATCCAACCCGTAGTCAAAACCAAAGCTTTCCGACGCAGCCGACACCGCGAGCCGATCCTAGGGCTTCGGACATCAATCAAACGTCCGACGAAGGGGAGGGTTTGGGGATTCGGAGGGATCGAGATCTCACCGAGAGGAACGGCGGAGAACGGGGGGCAGAATCCAAGTGCGCTCGAGCGAGATTTCTTCTTTACTCTTCGTCTTCGCTGAGTTCGCGATTGCCGAGCGGTGCGACGAAGAGAGAGAGAGAGACAGAGAGAGAGAGAGAGAGAGGGGGGAAGAGATAGAGAGAAGGGCGAGGGGAGAAGGGTGCCATCGGGCGGTATTTATAGGCGCTCGCGGTGACTCCGAGACCACCACAAGGACACGTGCGAGCACGTGAGATGACCACGGACGGCTCTGATTTAGATTCACGGAGCATTTTTTTAACGACGATGTGGGATGCTATAATTACGCCGTCTATCCGTTAGGTGCACCCTCTTTGGGCTGCTGGGATGTGAGACAGAGGGAGGGGAATTGGAGATTTGGAGGGATGAACGGAGCAGAATCGCCCGGTGACAAATAAGGCACGGTCGATGGATAGAGTTGTCATTTTTATTTTTCTTTATTTAATTTAATTAAGACATGGAGGGGAGGGAGGAGTCCATGACTTTGGGGTGCCATCAATTTGCAAGCATTATTAATTAATTAATTAATTATGGTCGGAACATTTGAGATTTTCAGAATTGTTTTACTTAAATCTTTAAATATATAGAAGAATGTCTATAATATTTTTTTCTCCTACGTTAGATGTCAGTAAGAGTGTGTTCCCTAGATCAAGAAAGAAATCACATTTTATTACATTTAATTTTTTATTGTTGTTCTTACCCTCATGCTTAAATTAAGAAATTAATCCACTTTTTGTGTCAACTTTTTAAGTTTTTTTAGCTGTATCAACTTTAATACTTTTTTCATTTTATTTCAAATACTAGATTTAATTAAAGTTAAAAATTTGCATTTTTCACTTTCACTTTCTTTTAACATTCAGATATGCACCATTTACCCTGATTTAATTATGGATATTTTTTATTATTTTATTAACTTAATAGTAATATATGTTTGGTTGCCCGCTATTTTTTACAGGTCTATTTGGGTTGTAAACCTGCATTTTTTTTTTTTTGCTCTCTTTATTGTTACATCTGCTTGGTTGGATTAAGATGTACTAAACATGCATCATTAATAAATGAGATTTATCTTCTCAGTTTTCACCCAAAAAATGAATCATACGATTAAAATGTCAATTTGCGTGACTTTGGGATAATCAACATTGAATTTATACGAGGAAAGTGAACATATCTAAATGCTTTTTTTTAAGGCCGATGATCCAACGTATCTGGACATTAATTCGATTGAATATTTAATTGAAGAGAAAAAATATTTGTTTCTAAGTATTATTATCACTGGCTAATATGAATATTTAATTGTGATGATATTGTTGTAAAAAGATACAAAAGTCATCCTACAAAATCGAAATGTAAAACTAGAATGTCTGTAGTGTATAATTTTTATATAGTTCTATATGTTACCATCACGAAATCAGACTATAATTTAATAATCTAGTATTATATCCTATATTTAGTTATAAATAAATTTATATTACTTTTATTTGTTATATTTTTTAAAAAAATATATTATTTTATTAAAGTGGATGTTGAAAAAATATTCGAGAAAGTTGACTCGCTAGAGAATGATTTTTTTTTTAAAATGATCGTAGTATTATTTTTTGTAATTTAAATAATTGATGAAAAATTCGACAGAAAGGACTTTCATCCCTAAGTCCCGTTTGGCTCGAGAAGAAGGCTGGAATTAACATGTTAATTCTTGTCCTATTACCAAATAGCTTCTTTTGTAACCCGGTGGAACCCACGTCAATTAATGTTGGATTAACAAAAAGTTGAGGGCAACGAGTTCTTGACTTCAGGGGGAACAAGTTGCTCATGCTCCATAGATTAAGAAAATATTTGGTATGGGACTTATTCCAAATCATAATTTTATGGTGTTTTTTTTTCTTTTTCGGTTTCTTTTTCTTTTTTTTTTCTGGCTTTCTCATCGAAGCAAAATTAGCGTTTGACCATGTCTTACAAATCTCTGAGTTAGTTGGAGTTCGAATCTAAATTCAGACTTTTATTTAAAATAAATTAAAATGATATGTTTGGGAAATTAATTTCATATATGATTTTATACGTGGATATCTTAAATTTTAATTTCACTTAATCTTTTTTGTTTTTTTATGTTGAAGTCTTAGGATGGTAATACTTCATTGGAAAGATTGTAAGGGCAAGGATGCCAGGATGGTCCTACACTCTATGTCAACCTGATAATTATTTTCAAAAATATCTTGTGCCTATCGTGTATCAATAAATAATAATAATTATTATTATTATTATTATTAATATTATTATTATTATTATTATTATTATTATTATTATTATTATTATTATTATTATTATTATTATTATTATTATTATTATTATTATTATTATTATTATTATTATTATTATTATTATTATTACTACGTGTTAAGTTTTATATTCGTTCTTTGTCAAATTCAAAACAGAAAATAATTTTTATCACCTTTTAATTTACTCCTCGCTTCAGACATTTTTTTTTTCTTTTCCGCAATGTAAAGTTGTGCGTAGATTGCTCGTTAACGATTAACATCACAAAATTATAACATCTTTGAATTTCTAGTCTTTTAATGGGGTGCTCCCAACCCTCCTCCAAAATTTTTAACCGTTGGATCTATTATTTACGATAGGAATCACGTGTGATTTTTTAGTCATTCGATTTGTGCGTGACGATTGAGATGCGCCGTCTTTTTTCTTCTTTTCTTCAAAAT
Source organism: Pontederia crassipes (assembly GCA_030549335.1). Lineage (NCBI taxonomy): Eukaryota > Viridiplantae > Streptophyta > Magnoliopsida > Commelinales > Pontederiaceae > Pontederia > Pontederia crassipes. Next base: position 11,276,582 of record CM060184.1, on the reverse strand, counting down.
CTTTCACGTATCTATTTGATCTCTAACCGACAAGCTTTATATGGTGGCGACGGAATGGGGCTTCGGCGAACGCAACAGTGGCAGGTGCAAAGAACGCGACGGCAGCGACAGGTCACTCGCAGAGGATGCGATGACGATGAGGACTCACGATGGAAAGAAGGAAGGGCTCGCGATGGGTGGCATTGGCTCGCGAAGGCAGCGGCGAATGTGGTGGCGAATGCGGCAGCAACAAGGAGCATCGGTGAATGCGGTAGGCGACGAGAAACATGATCAAAGCAGTTCAAACAGTTGCGGAATGAGGCGGCAGCGATGAATGGTAATGACTCCCGAACGCGGTGGCTAGGAGGAGCAGTGGCGAACGCGGCAGCGACGAGGAGCATTATCGAGATCACTTGGGAGAGAAAAAAAAAAGAAGAAAATTCCAATGGACGAATATGCAGTTGTCACTCGAAGATCCAATGATTGAGAAATCATGTGCGATTCCAACTATAAAAAACAAATGGGTTTAATAACCCCCTCCCCCCATCCGCGCCCGTCGGATGAAGATCTGACGGGCGCGGATGATGAGCGCGGTTTAATATGAAAAACATGTGCGATTCATAAAGATCCGACGGTTCGGTTCATCAACGGAAAACATGTGCGCGGTTCAACACAAAAAAAATCGAAGAAGAGACGACAACGACGGCGGCGAACCAGCGGCACCGTGCATCGACGATCGCGAATCCTCGGCGCGACGAGCGATCGATCTCCGATCGGCCCCCGGCTGCGAGCGATCGATCGTCGCAGCCAGATCTGGCCAATCGCAGCCAGAACTGGCCAATCGCAGCCAGATCCGACCGCGGGCGGCCGATCTGACCGGCCCACAGCCATATCGACCGTGGGCGGTCAAATCCGACTACTTGGGCGGCCTATCTGAGCGCCCGCAGCCAGATCAGCCGCGGGCGGCTAGATCTAACCGCCCGCAGTAAGATCGGCCGCGGGCGACCAGATCCGACCGCCAGAGCGGCCAATCGGCTGCGGGCTGCGGATCTGATCGGCCGATCTGATCGCTCACATCCAGATCGGCCGCGGGCGACTAGATTCGGCCAACCACGCGGCCGATCTAGCCGCCCACAATCAAATCCACTGTCGGCGATTAGATCCGGCCAACGGCGGCCACATCGACTGTCGGGCGAATATATCGTGAGAGAGGGAGGGGAACGGAGAGGGAGTCAATGAAGAGGGAGCCGAACGCCATAGGAAGAGATCGTCGCCGTTGGGAGAGATCCGGTCGGCGTCGGCCGTCGGGCGATCAAATCGCGAGAGAGGGAGACGTCGGACGAGAGAGAGAGGGAGAAGAGAGAGGGAGAGTGAGAGCGAGAGGAAGAAGAGAGAGGGAGAGGGTGAGGGAGAGAGGAAGCGGTTTACAAAGATCGGCCGGTTCGAACCATTTTTATCATATTAAACTACGCTCATCATCTGCACCCGTCGGATCTCCATCCAACGAGCACGAATGAAAGAAGGGCGCTCATCATCTGCGCCCATCGAATTTCCATCCGACGAACACGAATGGGGGGAGGGGGTTCCTCCCCCTGGGGGGAGGGGGAGGGACCCCCATTCAATCCAAAACAAATCTAATAGTTAAAAACTTGAGAGTAGTGAACTCCTATCCCAACTTAAGTTGAGAACACCCCTTAAATCCTTATAATTAGCTTATTTTACAATATATAAAAACTGAGTTCATTTATTATCATACTCGGAATAATAATTAAATTGCAAAATAATGTCCCAGTTGATCATAACTTAGGAGCCATGCATTCACGTACATTTTTTATGGTTACGAACAAAAGGATCTAAACATGATATCGCTTATTACACAATTAATAGTGATCGTTACCTTTTTTGACACAAAGTAATTATTTATAATAAATAAATTTTTTTATGCCAATTCGAGTCTACAAGAGGTCTTCGGTGTCCGAGACTACTAGTACTCAACTAATTCGGAGTCAGGAAGAGAGCAGTAATAGTTTATTCCCTGATCAAAATGACGATTCTAAGACTCGAACATGAGATTACTAACACTTAGCGAGCGTTTGAGATTCAATCCTGTTATTAGTTGAGGGTTATAAATAGTATTTCAAATAAAGGATGCTAATTAGGTATTTTCTTTTGGTGTGGAAACTAAAATATATTAATGTTGTCAGAATTTCTTGATAAGTCTTTGTACATCCTTTGGACTTTGGACGGTATCCAATAGATGGAAATTCTTAAAATAGATGAATTTAAGCTACTAGTTGTTATGCTACATTTGACACGTGAGAAAACTGAGAAAATACGATAGCAAATATTTTGATTCCATAAAAACTTTAGGTGTGATAATAAAAAAAATTAGAGTTATACTTATAGAACGAAAAAGTCATATGCTTCTGCTAATCTATATTTACTATGAAGATATTATTATTTAAATGAATCAATTATTTCTTTTGTTTTACAATAACATTTTGTCTAAAAAATATAAATATCTTGAAAAAATAAATATAATTCATTATTACTTTATAATAGAAATGTCTCGTGCATATAGCTAAGAATACAAGCTACATATCTATGTAAATAAAAAAAAACGTAATTAAGTGAATTCCATTGATTGTTAATTTTACATGAAGTTTGCTAGTCAAATTTGTTCTATTTTTTATTTATTTCAAATTCAAAAACATCATTTTTGTGCCTAATTTTTATTATTTGTTCCCATGCATTTTATGTCAGTTGACTAATTCCATATAAGGTAGTAAAATGGATATATAATATACGTTTGTGCAGTAATCCACATCAGAAAAAGAAGATAGAGAGAGAGAGAGAAAATGCAGACCGCCCCACCTACTTCCACTTAATTCCATCAAATGGCGTTACATTTTATTTAATGGGTTTAGACTTTGGAGACGGAATCGAAGTGAGTTTCCACCAATTGCTTCCGGTCCTCGAACAGGACCATCTCCTGATTTTTTTTTGTATGTGGTTTTTTTCTTCCATTTTTAAGGTATTTTTTTCCTCTCCCCATGTTATTCTAATAACTTGTATATTTTTATTTTATTTATTCTAATAATTTTAACAATCACGATTCATTTCGTTTTAGATAGTATTTGTTTTGTTGTCGATAGTTCCTTAAGTATATATTACTTTATTTACGAATTATGTGATTAATTAAATTATGCATTATAATAATTAAATTTAATTAAATAATAAATAAGTACTCAGTACGAATATATAAAACGTTATGTTCTATGTTTTTTAAGGGTCTAATGATGATGATTCCGATCTCATATTTCTATACCATTAATTCAAAATTAAACTTTTCTCTCTCAAATAGTTTATCAAAATTTTCTATCTTTTTTACGTGTCGACACGAAATCCATTTTTTCAGGCTTTTCGCATTCATGATTTTTTTTAACGCCAACGATAACATGACATGGAATGATTTTTAGAAAAAAAAATAACTTTTCCATGAAAAAAAAACATGAAATTCGAAAATCCTTATGCAAGCAAAAATATAAGAAAAAAACAATTGACAACAATTTTAACTAAAGGGCCGTTTGGTTGAAAGCGTAATGACAATAAAGAATAAGAAGGGGAAATGAAAGGAATACGTTTTCTTTGATTGATTCTAAAATGAAGGAAAATATTTTACCTTTTAATGTGTCATTTTTCTTTTCCCTCCAATATGACATAAAAGAAAGAAAAAATGAATGATCATACCTAATTTAAATATAATTACATATATATATATATATAATTTTATATATACATATATTATTACTAAACATTTATTCACATTATTTCTTTCGATTATTCAATTCAAAGTTGAATATTACCCTCCTCCTTTTTATTTTCTTTCCCCTAAGGAGCCGCAAAAATATTTTACTATATTTCTTTTTTTTCTTATGTTATCTTTCTTTTTCTTTTCTTAATAAAATTCGAATCAAACAAATGAGTCGCAAAAAATGATTAATTTTTCATTATTACATCAACAACCCCAACATTTGTATTGAGTTCAATTTTGGTGTTTCACATCTCAACTTCTTCCTTATCTTTTATACCATCATATTTTCATCCAACGATTCATCGTCGAATCTCTCAAATAATTGACGATAAAAAAGATAAAGAATAAAATGAGATAAAAAAAACACCTTCGTTTTATCCATTTGTATGATGAAAGGTTTGACATAATTTAACTATATATTCATATTGCACATGGAAAAAGAAGGACCCACAAAGTAGGTATCATTGGCATCAGCAGAGATCGTTGTGGCAAAGTTTTGTATTGACTTTTTTCACATGTTTGATCCACAATTGAAAATGGGGCTGCCAAATAAACCACAATCCAAGCTAAAATTCAAACAAAACAAAATGAAAAAAAAACAATATATATAGTATGATAAAAATATACTTTTTATTATATCTGAGAAAATATTCATATGAAAATTACTTAATTAATATCGAAGCCAATAAGATGGAGAAATATATTTTACTAATGTTGACCTATAATTCTTTTGTCAATATATTTTAAATAAAAGTATAGAGCATAGAGATTTAAATCCCTCCCTGTATGAACGATTGCAAAAGTATGAGATGTCTCGTTTCTAATTTTGATACTTTGGTTGTTTGAATCAATCCTATCCTCAGGAAAGCTTGCTTGGTCGCTGCAAAGTTTTCGACGGTAGAAATTATTCAGGAAATCCATGCAAAAAATGTTTCTATATTCCATCAAATTATTGGTTTAATTAATGCTCACACCGAGTTCATGGAAACATTCGAGTCAATGCAAAGAACAATTGAGAAAAGAGACAAGCATTCTTTGTTATGGATGAAGTGGTTGCATCATCTACCACAGGCTGGTGACGAGGATGAAAAGATAGACTTCACCAATCCCTTTGCTGCATTTGTGGAGCTTATTGAATTGGACCATGAATGTTTTGATACAACCATGGCTGAACTGACTAGGGCTAAGCACAACTTTTGTAAATATTGCAACTATGAAGATGCATGTCAGAATTTCAATGTCCTGTTGCGGAAGTATAAAAAAACAAGACAGCAATACATGGAGGGAATGCTTTCACTTCATTCTATATAGTACGTTTCAACCTCCTAACATTTATTGTTCACATTTGCTTTGTTCAGCTTGATATGTACTGTGTGATTATGGTCCATCAAGGCTGTAACTTTGTTATCCTCTGAGTTCACTGTACACATGAGTTATGACAACTGTGAGAGGTTAGGTGGATGAAAATTCAACATTTGATAGCATTGCAGGTGAAGATTGGTTCTGTGTAAATTGTGCTTGGCCCTTTTTTTATAGGTTCATGTTTGATAGATTTATTTGCTCCAGTTGTATCTGCTTATCATCTTGAACTATTATTGTGTGCTGTGAAGCATTGTGTGGGACTTCCTGTAATTTAAAAAATGCATAGTGTTTCCTCAATCTTCTTACAGTAAAATGTTTGAAGGGAAAATAAATTGTTTTAAGGTAAACAATAAACAGAAACTCCGCCTATATTTTATAGCCGGTCCCAAGCCCGGATAAAGGAGGAGGATTGTGTTAGGCCCCGACAGCCAACATAAAATCATGTCGAATTTTATGAACATGGATCAACGAATGTTACTAATAAAGCGGAATGGCGTCGTATGATCTATGTAGCCGACCCCACCTAGTGGGATAAGGCTTTGTTGTTGTTGGTTGTTTTAATCAATCGTTTCTAAATACTTGTTTTATTTATTTGTTCCCTTTTTCCAAAAGTCAAGGAGACAGTGGACTATGCCACATTTCTAATGCAACGAGGGAATGTATATAATGTGGGGGCACCATCACAAAAACTTCCATGTCATGAGTTATGACATTTGAGCTACAAAATTTTATTATTCGAGGTTGTTGTCTTTAGTTTACGGACTACTTTTTTTGAATGTTTCGTTCATAATATTATTAGCATATCTTTTCATTTGAAAATTTAAATGTCACGAGTCAAAAATTTCTTCTGTCTTTTTAATTTCAATCTTTAATACATAAACTTTTTCTTTGTAATCGAAAAAATGAATATTATTAGCAGATAATTTAATTTATCCAAGATTATTAATTCTTGGATTACTTTTGTTAATTAGGAAAAGTGGCAATGGCTTGAGCAAGAGAGAAACTACAATTTTTTTCTATTGTATAGAATAATAATCCTCTATTATATTATTCTCATATGAGCATATCAGATATCTAAGGGAACTATTTGCAAATTATTTTATAAACCATGTTGTATTTATTTCATATAAAATAAGATATAAATAACATAACTGAGGAAAAAAGTTTTTCAGGAAAGAAATATTTTCACGTTTTTATTAGGTATTTAATTATTTAATTATAAAATTTGAGATATCATATTTGGAGAAAAATATTTTCCCCAAAAATTACATGATCAATAGAATGTTTGTATACATTTTCGTTTCCAAGAAAATACTGTGGAAAAAGTTACCATCTTTAAAATTCACCAATTTTATTTTTAAAAATGATAAACTGTGATCAAATTAGCAATTCAAAATTTGCAAATCTGATCGACTTCGGGCTCAATTTTGCATTTTTTCGAACAATTGTCCAGCCCAGATCGAGCAACACGGGCTGCCTGTTCGCACAAACGGGCCGTGGTATCATTTATTGCGTTTTCTCAAATTGTCCTGATATTTTTTTCCATTTTTTTGGGGTAGATAAAAAATATTTTTTAAATGAAAAAAATTTGTTTTTATATACAAAACACAAAATGTAAAATTTTAAGATGAATAACTCTCAATTTGTTTTATTTCGATTACCGTCGTAATGACATCAATAGGTTGTCATTCATTATTTTACATAAAAAAAGCATATAACGTTAAATATTAATGATTCAAAGACCTATTATAGATCAACTCGGTCATCCAGTATCATTTGTGTGTGTCTTAATCTCATTATTATTGGATGCCCTTTTGTGGCTCAGCCATCGCGTCGATAATTATCCAAACAATCGATCATGATGACATGTGAACAAGACATGAGTGAGAAACTTATCCTCCAAAGTATAATAATGCGTATAACCTGTAATTCTATCATTACATTTTAAATTTAGCATCAAACTTATCCTCCAAAGTATAATAATGCGTATAACCTGTAATTCTATCATTACATTTTAAATTTAGCATCAAACTTATCCTCCAAAGTATAATAATGCATATAACCTGTAATTCTATCATTACATTTTAAATTTAGCATCAAACTTATCCTCCAAAGTATAATAATGCGTATAACCTGTAATTCTATCATTACATTTTAAATTTAGCATCAAACTTATCCTCCAAAGTATAATAATGCATTTAACCTGTAATTCTATCATTACATTTTAAATTTAGCATCAAAGTTATCCTCCAAAGTATAATAATGCATTTAACCTGTAATTCTATCATTACATTTTAAATTTAGCATCAAACTTATCCTCCAAAGTATAATAATGCGTATAACCTGTAATTCTATCATTACATTTTAAACTTAGCATCAAACTTATCCTCCAAAGTATAATAATGCGTATAACCTGTAATTCTATCATTACATTGTAAATTTAGCATCACCAATTGAGATGTCTCTGCGTCGACCTTATTACATTTGACCCTTTAATTGTGCATATATGTCACATTGTTTACCAATTCAATTTCAAACATGCATTGAGCATTGCTCTCATTGTCTCTATTCGAAGATGTTTTCTTTTATTTTTGGTAATCTCAGTCGTCCTACTAATTTATCACTTTTGTAATAATCTTTCTTTCTATAGATAGAACAAAGACATAATGATCCCTTAAAAAAAGGAATCCTTTGAAAACGACCTAAGAAGCATGGCCAAAGTGCACAAGTGTGAGGAAGAAGAGTGCAAGGGAAACAAGGAACTTGCCTTTCTCCATGCTACGAGGTGACCCAAACACAGGGCCTATGAAAAAGGGATAACCGAGATATCAGAACAACTAAACCTCAAGGAAACAATTTTGCAGTATAATATATATTTTGTGGCCGCGTGTTCCACAACTCCATTGAACAATGCATGCATGTTATATAAAGGATTCTGTGTGAATATCTTGACATAACATCCAACTCCATATAAACATTGATATTGTGTTGTAAGATTTCAGGAAAGAGAGGACATCATGGCCAATGGTGCAACATCAACTCATGAGCAGCGCATTTATGATCAATTTACTCCCAGGCATCGGCTGGTGCAGCAGGGAAGAGCTGAGACGCTCGTCATCGAGCTCCAAGGCATGCATTAGTTCCGATCTTTCAAGTTCACAAACACCGCTCACGTGGATTTTGTTCACCAATCCTGACTCTAACTTTTGGTGTCCATTTACAGGTTTCAGGAAGGAGCAGCTGAAAGTTCAGATAGACAAGCATGGGATGCTGAGGATTAGCGGAGAAAGGCGCGTCGGAGACAACAAGTGGATCCGCTTACTCAAGGAGTACCAAGTACCAGAGGACTGCGACGCCAGTGCCATCCGCGCCAAGTTCGAGAACGGGCTTCTCAAAATAAGCATGCCCAAGTTGGTGACAAGAGCACAGGACAAGGACGCCGCAGTGGTGTTGACAGGGCCGCCATTACCTCCGAACGACGGCAAGCCCAGAGGTGGACAGGAGTTCACAAGCCAACAGACGATGACTGCAGAGACTGACGCAGGGAAGCAGCAGCAGGCAGTGAAAGCAGAGCAGGAAAATTGTGGTCTGAAAGATAATGCTGGATCATACTGGCGAAGACAAACTACGTTGAGGATGATGAGCGTGGCGATATTTGTTATCGTAATTGGAATGATATATGCGGCGTATAAATTCAGCAAAGCCTACGCAAGCAGATAGCTTGAAGAATCAGATTTGGACGAAGTTGGAGGCTCTTGCGACTTCTGAAATTTAAATCATGTTATCAAAGTAAAGATGACATTATGACAACGATACAATGTCTATATGTAAGGAACACTGATTTATTACTGTTATCAGAAAACGACGTGCTTGTATCTATTGGCCTCAAGATTTATACTATATACAGAAGCTTCATCCGTTCTTTATTCTGTTCTTGTTACAGTTGCTTAGCTAATACTCGTCTAGCTCTATAATACTAATAGAGCAGATATATCATTCGCTGTACTTCATGGACTTATCAGATGCGTCAAAATTGTGCGACGTGTTATAGAGACTGTGAATTGAAGAGCAAACTTCCATATCACGATCTTTGTATCCAGAATAAGAATTCAGTCGCTGGAATACAGAATAAATGGTTAAAGGAGATTAGACATGAGAGGTCAAATTGAACTATTTACGGCATTTTGATCTCCATGCATGAAGCCGCATCTTTAGGGAGAAAGCTTTGCAGCCGAGTATCTGGCAAACTTAGGACGTACCTACATTTGTTTATGATTTTGGGATGATTTGCCGCCTCAAGGACCCCTCATCTACTTGTACTCAGACTTGGATAGATCATTATTTGCCTTTAGAAAAATAGGGCAAGTAATATAGGATGTTATGGACTTTTCACATTAGGTCCATATTGCAAAAGGAGTTTAATGAAGGTAGTTATTGGAAATTTACGAGCATTGACTGACTATTACAGAAGAAACAACAAATTGGCTACTGAAAGAAGGTGAGAATGCTTTATCTTGATAAGACCCTGATTCTTTCTCTGTTTTTTGTTCAATATAAGTATAAAATTATGATAGCTAATCAACTATGAATAAATGTCTGCCTTTTTTTTTTGGCCGTAAAATGTTGCCTTCTCAATTATGTCATTGCAAGGGAAACAGAAAAGTGAAACTAAAGTAATCGTTCTATTCAATTTGGTGACTTGAATAAGCCTAAAGGACTTGTTTCTCTAATATGGGCCAAATTAATTCAGCATGATATCGACCAGTTGCCGAATATGCTCTCAGGGGCTATTGACAACAAGTAAGAAACGTCGAGTATATCGAATGTACAGCTATCATAAGTTAGTAGAGTGTAAAGCAATCAAGGCATCCCCCCTGAGATCACCTTACAGAATTCCAAGTCCCAAAGAAACATCCAAGAATAGTTCGTCTCTAAAGCAAAAGCTTGCTGTGCTAATTTCCCCTCAGGAGCTATGCTGCATATAAGAAGAACTAGTTCGCATATTTCCTTCCCATTGCTGATTAATCTCCGACAAGCTGATCATTCAGAAACATATCCTCATGGAAGCTGCATCCAGTGACTTCACTGAGATCGATCCGCACTGCGAATGGGTACAAGCGGACGAATTCAATGCCCTGGTGGTCCATGTACCAGGCAAGATCTCAATGTTCTTTTTCTTCTTTGTTTCAGCGTGTTAATTTAATATCAGTAAGACATCATTGTTCTTAACCACGTCCAGGTTCTCAGCACAGTCCGCGTGTGTCTTAACATCCATACTTTAATTCCGTGAAACTTCTCAATTTCTCATCCTTCCTTTATCTGGTTTGAGTGCAGAATTCAAAAAGGAAGAGCTAAAGGTTCACGCGGACACTTCAGGGAAGCTAAAGATCGGTGGACGACGTGCATTAGAAGGCAACAAATGGTGTGGCTTCCTGAAGACTTTTCAGATTCCAAAGGGATGCAATATTACGATGATCCGGGCCAACTTTGATGAAGAAAAGTTGTATGTGGTTCTTCCAGATTCAGGGCACTCAAATGAACAACTTGTTCATGAGATCAGGGAGGACAGTAGTTGTCTTGGTGCACCTGTAAAAGCTTTCAGGAAACACTGGAAACTGATCACGGCTTTTGCAGCAGCGGTTGGTGCGTACGCCGCCTACAAGCTTTCAAAATGATGAGAGAAGTTGTACAGTTCAGAAATATTTGGTCAGTGGATTCTGCATGGTGTTGTCCCATGGAAAAAGATCAACTTTTTAATACCCATTACTAGAGCTGGTTACTGGTGGAATCATTTGGGTCATGCGTGTATCAGAACTCAAAACAAAGTTGTCCATGAATGTGCTTCAAAATCAATCAGATACACTGTAGAGATTCAGAGCATCATGTTCTGAATCTTCGTCATTTGCAAAAAGTTTTTTACCATTCTTTCTACTAGACCTTACATCTCATGGAAAATTTTGTTACTGCAAGATCTAGTATATATAAATGATAGTGGGTAGCATACTAAAAACTGTGAACTTCCCAACTGATTAACATGTAAAACACACACACACACAGCAGTGAACCACGATCAATTTTACAACCTAAGATCAAGTTCGAGCTTAATCAAAACTGAAGAAGACATGCGTGATTTAAGGAACTCGAACTGGACTTATCAGCTTGTGCTACAAGAGAAACACTTTATCACCTTTGGCTTTCTCTCTCTCTTCACATTTGTAACTTTTTAGGGTCCAATTAGTTTATCTCATGGTCTGTTACTTTAAGCAGATGAGGAGATGACTGGACTTGCAATTCTTTCGGTGGTAGTCATATTCAGATTTGTACTCATTCATGTCCTGGTAATCTGTATCTTCTTTGACATTTTGTTATGGTTATCTTTATTCATTTGGAGAAAGAAAGAGGTGAGTCGGGTAACCTTCATATTTATCAGAATCGATAGTCTTCTGTAAACTTTAGCATTATCTTTTTTATGGGTTAAATTTGGTGTCGCCTCCTTTAAAGGAGAGGCACGTGTTTCTCCTCTTTTTATCCATCAAATTAAAAATTCATTAATCATATCAAAAGACTTAAAAAAAAAGAGATATGTTTATACTATGAGTAAAAAAGGAAGTCACCTCTATTTTATTTTTCCATTATTGTTTATTATTTGATGTGATGGTTTCAAACTGCAATTTATAGCAGTAATCTCGCAAAAGTGGCAATTGTAGTGGGAATCACCAATCAAACGGTCCACAAGACATGACTTAAAGATGACTTTACTTTCTTCTTTTTCTTTTATCTTTTCTTTTCAATGTATGCTTCTTAGCTTCTAAGATTCTTTTTTTTAGAAACTTTTTAAGATGACTAGGGATGTACAAAATGTAATAAACAAACACATATTTAAATTACAAAAGTTTAACTTCTTTTATTAGTTCATAAGCGATTTTTTTATTAGGATTATTTTCATAAATTACTCTTAAATTATCGTGATTTTTCACATCTAATATCAAACAACGAATTTATTTTTTGGATCCTTAAACTATCGTGATTTTTTTAGTTTAATCATTCCGTCAACTTTCATCATGTTTTCCGTTAATTTCATTTTTTCTCATTTATAAAAAGTTAAGTTACCCCTTTAACACATTATATATATAATAAAAAAAAGAAAAATCTGCTCTGCCAACGAGATCACGGGAGGACAACGCCCTCCCCTCCCCCTTCCCCTTCGCTTGTCGTCGACGTGCATGAGGGGGGGAGTGCTGTCTCCACGATCTTGTTGCTGGCACACACGAGGGGGTGCCCTTGCACGAGCTCGCACATCACGAGTCTTCCTCACACACAATGAGAAATTAAAAAGGGGGTCGACGCCCCTTGTGCGAGCTTGCACGTCTCGGCCCCCTCTCGAGTCTTCCTCATCATGCGCGTGCGAGCTCTCACGCCGACAAGCTCGCACAAGAAGATGGTGTCAGCCTCCTGCCCCCACCCTCACCCTCTCGTGTTTCTGTATATATTCAGCATTTCTTTCATAACTTGTGCATGTGAGACTAAATCAAGCATGCCTCATACATCCTTTCCCCCCTTGGGGAACTCAATGTCCTCGTTGAGTGATCGCACTCTACCATACATAGAGGCTCATGCAGAATGACTCTGATACCATATGTAACATTCTTGCATTTGATTAGGATATTATACGCTTTGGACATCGGCCCTCACGATTTTACCAAAATGCATTTTACTAAGACAATGTCATGTTTCCATATATACCCATCTCTCCTATGACTTGTGTACATATGACTAATTCAGGGTATGCCCCATGCATCAAAGTTACCGGGATTGTCAGAATACCTCATGACCTACCTCGACGACCCATTGATGAGCCATCGAAGGAACAACAAGGACAAAGTTGTACGAGCCTATAAAACATAAAAATATGACAAAAATCGATCGAAACGTTAAATCGAAAAAGTCGTGATAGTTTAGAGGTGATTTATGAAAATAATCCTTTTTTATTATTGACACAATGTTTTTGCATGATTACACTCCTTATCTATTGCATCACGAAAATCATATCTTAATATAATTAAAATGATAAATTTATATTTAAGTATGATATTAGACGCATGATTCGTTATGATTATATGTTCCTGATCTATAGAAACTGTGTGAAAGAGGTTGATGCACTTGAGTAGAGTTAAAGATATCTTCATGGGTAGCTGCTACATCTTAAATGGCACTATGGCATGTGACATTATGCGACAACTTATCTGTGTGTTTGTATGCACCGTATGCAAGATCAAATTATCATAATCATAGGCATTCCTTTGTTTCTGGAACAACATCAAAATCATCATTTGGACAAACTTCAAGAATAGATGACGAGCCCTACACCACCTTGCTATGAGTTGAGATCATTGGCATTCCCATTGTAATGCTTATGAAACAACGAGCACTGTAATATGTCCAAATTGTCCGAGAAAGCAAAATTTGGATGTTGTTTGCAAATTCAAATCAAAATTTTAAATTCATAGTTCTTCAAACAATTCAATTGAGGTGAATAAATGTTTTATTCGCTTGAATAAAGTCAAGCAGAGTTGATATTTTTTTGGTGTATTGAAATAATTATCAATATCTCAAAAGATGTGTTAATCTAATTTAATAATTCTTATAAAAGCATGAATAATAATACTTATTATTGTTTAACCTTTTTTCCATTATTAAAATCTTTTCATTTGTTATCATATGCTATCCAAATAAAGGAAAATTAGGGTGAGATTAAGGAACCCTCAAATCAATAGATCCCGACCATTATAATGGTCTTATGCGCACATCTACGATCCAAATTTCTTGGGAGTGAATCGGTTCCATAAAAAAAACCTAAATCAGTAGATCGCCATTCAAATCCATGAAAAAGAGAGGTTGCCACTACAGGGGAATGTGGGCACGGTCTGGAAGTAGGGGAACATGGAGGGATCACACACCATAGTGTCAACGCCGCTATAGAGGTGAACTTGAGTGGGCGAGGTTGTCAGGGGAGATCGTAACCTCTCCCTTCACCTAGCGAGAGGGGTGTCGAGCGTCTTGAGCAAGCAATGCCGGGGGGATGGGGTTGTTCATAGCGTAGATCAGGCGGCGTCTAACATCGATCTTCGGTCGAGCGGGCGATCACTACTAGAAAATCAGTAATTTTTTATGGATACAAGTCCTTCGTAAATTCCAACGAATTTTACAACGGATACAAATCCCTAGCAATTTTTGACGAATTTATCGATTGATACCAATCCTTCGTAATTTTTTACAATTATATCCGTCGAAAATGTCCGTTAGAACTATCGACGGTCCAGTCCGTCGGTAATTTAAAAAATATGATACAATAGATAATATGTTTAATATTATTAATATTTTTGATAATTTCGGACGTAAGAAGTACTGATGGAGAGAAATAAAATAAAAAAGTATAATTAATAGTACTTCCAACGGTCTAAACCGTCAGTAATTAAATAAATTATGATATAATAGATAATAAATTTAATATATTATTATTAATAATAATTTTGACAATCTCGATCGTCGAAAGTATCGAAGGAGCAGACTAAACCATTGGTAATTAAATGAAATAAATAAAATATGATACAATAGATAATATGTTTAATATATTATTATTAATATTTCTGATAGTCCTAGCTGTCGAAAGACCCGACAGATTCCTATTTGTTGGTACTTTCGATGGCCTTAGTCGTCGCAAACTTGAAAATCTCGTTTATCTTTTCCTGCATCTCTCTCTTGTCTTTTCCTGCGACCTCTCTTTATTTCTCTCTTCCTCTCTTACTTTTTCTGTCACCATCTCTTACTCTTCTCTTTCCCGCTTCCTCTCACTCTCTCCCTGTCTCTCGCTGTCTCTCTCACTCGACTCCGGTGATGGCTGCCCCGACCTCCCTCTCTCTCGACTTCGATCTCCCTCTCCCTGTCTCCCTCAATCTGTCTCCGCAAGGAGCTGGATCTGACTACCCACGCCGAATCCGACTGCCTGTGACCGATCGGTCGTGTGCAGACGGGCATTTTTTAATATTTGAAAAATCTTTTCGACGTAAAAAGCATATACCCGTCAAAAGTTCCCCGTCATGAGAAACTTTTGCCATGACTTGAGCCATGGGAACTTAGCTGCGGGTACTTCCGATGACTTTATCTTAGTCGTGAGAAAATATTTGCGACAAGCCATTTATCACGGATCTCTCTCGTCGAAAAATCTATCGCAAACTTTATTTTTCGACGAATTTTTCACAATTTACGACGGTTCGCGCCGTCACAAATAAGAAATTTTCTTGTTGTGGATGTCGTGAGAAAGATTGTCACTTAGCAAGAGGGGGAGACGGGGTTGTTAGCAGCATAGATCAAGCGTCGGGCGTTGATCTTCGGGCGTCTAGCGGGTGATGTTGAGAGGGAGATCGTTGCGAGCAATGTCAAGCAGGTGATGTCGAGAGGGAGATGGGGCAGGCGCATATCATCTTCTCAGGCTTTTTTTTTCTTCTGAAAAGGTCAGTTCAAGGAGATGGGATTTGGATCGTCGATGTGCACGTAATTATAATAGTCGAGATCTATTTATTTGAGGATAAGATCAATTTTTTTGACCTAATTTTCCTCGTTCAACTAGTCACGTTGCTTAACATATAATAATTTTACTGAATAAGGAATCCATAGGTTCGATTAATTTTATTTTTGGAATAACAGATCTTAAAACAAAGCGCCACCTTAAATTACTTAAAATGCGTATATGCCTTTAAAAAATTAACTTCAAAAGGCAAAGAGAATATATGCGTTCAAATGTTTCCTGCATGTATAAAAGTTAATGAAACTGTAAAAAGTTTCTTGCTTTCACAGTCAAATAAATAATGTTCCTCCTGTGACAGGCGATGCCACATAATTGGATTCATGAATGGGAGTGAACACAAGGATTGGTCGAGTGCTGGAGAAAAGATTTATTTATTTTTAATAATAATTCTCAATAGAGAATTGAAATTTAGGATTTCTCGAACACAATAACAATAAAAACTAATTCTAATCAGTTCTAAAAGCTTAATAAAAAGTTTTAATCATCTTTATACTATATATATAATATTTCAGAACTACTATCATTGGAAGTTCGAACTAAAGAGTAGATAATTTCAACTTCGTACGAAGATAGTTGTCACACAGCTTTACCAAAAAAAGAATTTATTGTGGATGATCACTTGCAATAATAAAATACTTTTCATAATGACCCCACCAACTTATTTCTATTTTTTATTTGTATTTTATAACCAATCGATCTTTTAGTTTATAAATTTATGACAAAATAATTCCACTAACTTATAAGGGTTATTTTCTTTAACACCCCTTCAACTATATTTTTTTCCACATCTATCCCTAAACTATAAGTTTACAAAATTTAGTCCCCAAATTTTCTCAAATTTGACATTTAGATCTTTCTATTAAATTTTAACTAAATTTTATTAAATTTAATTATCAAATGTCTTTTTTACCCTTACATTCATATTACAATAAAAATATTTTAAAAATAAAAAAATAATCAAGACAAGTAAAAGTACTAATTGATAATAATATTTGTATACAATATTTAATATTATATTTATGTCGATATTTTTTTAATATTTTTATGTTAAAAATAAGGGATAAAAATGACATTTCATAATTATTAGAGAAAAAAACTTAACAAACTTTAGATTATATTTAATTGAAGAATTTAAGTGTCAAATTTAGATAAGTTTGACAACTAAATTTTGTAAATTTATAGTTTAGGAGTAGATGTGAAAAAAAATTAGGTGTTAAAAAAATAACCCAACTTATAATCAATTTTAAAATTATTGTGTTGATCATGTTGCTGTGAATGTCATGTGATATCCATAAATAAAAGATAAAAAAAAGAGAGGACCTCTCTTTCTTTTAAAAATATTTTAAAATAAATATTCATAACATTTAATAAAGAATATTATATTTTGAAAAAAAATAAAGTTTGGATTTCGGATTACGTGATGTCACATGACATTCGTCATAAAGCAATCCCATCAACAAAATAATTTGAAAACCAAATATTATAAGATAACAGAATTATAAATTCATAGGTTGAATGACCCATCGTTCAATTGGTATCAATGCAAAGTTAAGATACGAATTGTAAGACTTTTATTCGTGAATCATGCAATAAGGTCTTATATATATATATATATATATATATATATATATATATATATATATATATATATATAATTTCAAGCAAACATTAAAGTTAATAAAATTATTAGATTATAATTAAAATTTAAAAAATTTGATATTAACTTTAAAGAGTATCCCTCTCGATCTTTGAAGTGAACCCTCAAATCGCTTTCATTCTCATTTTTATCACACGAGGGGAATAAATTTTTGCCATCCCTACTATGAACTACACGAACAAATCTCATTAATTTACTCACTTTAATTAGTCAACAACTTTATTTATTGAACGGGAATATATCATGTTCAAGATTCTACCTCAATGACCACAATAAATTTTTGATACTCGAATTTATATAGACCATAATTGTTAAATTTTGATCCATTTTTAAAATAATAACCATTTAAACAGCGATAATAGTACTATAAGTAAATTTTATTAAAAGTGTTTGACGTGACAATTATAAAAAGTATGTCTATGATATATAATATATAATTTGTTATTACAGGATAACTATGTTACTTATATTCAAATTTTTTTTTAAAATTATTATTATTATTAATAGGATTTAATGAGGGTCATACGCCATCTCAGGCGTATGACCCCCATACGCATGCAGCGGTTGTGCAGTTGGCGGGACGACGGTCGAGCGGGATAGAGATGATCGGCAGCAGTCGACGGTGCTCTTAGGGGCTCGAGTGTGGGAGAAAGGGGCTCGAGTGCTCGGCGGCGGACGGTAGATCGGGGATGGCAGCAACTCAGATCTGGAGTCGACTGCGGATCGAAGACGACGACGCAAATCTGGAGAGAAGGCGCATAGACGCGAGCTCGACGATGATGACGAAAGGGAAGAGGAGAGAAAATCGATGGGGGCGACGGTCGCAGGCGAGATGGGGGTGCCGACGTGCCGTTCGTCGCGTCCTCCGCCGGATCGCGAGGGCATTGACACAATTCAAGCCATCGTCTACGCCGATTGCAGCTGCCGCCGCGCCTCCCTCCGATCGCAATCGCCATCGCACCCCCGTCCCCCACCACCGACCGTAATCGTCGTCGCTTCCCTCCTCTGACGATCGCTCCTGCTCCGATGATCGCACCCGCTTCGACGATCGCTCCCCCTCCTACGATCGCACCTGCTCCGACATATTGCTCCCCCTCCGATGATCGTTCCCCCTCCGACGATCGCGCCATCGCTCTCGCTCAGACGATCGTGTCCGCTCTGGCGATCGCACCCACCGTCCGATCTAATCGGACGGTGGGCAAGCATGCATATGTGGTCATACGCTTGAGATGACGAATAACCTCCGTTAAATTATTATTATTATTATTATTATTATTATTATTATTATTATTATTATTATTATTATTATTATTATTATTATTATTATTATTATTATTATTATTATTATTATTATTATTATTATTATTATTATTATTTACGGTGCCAAGCGTCGGCTTTTGCTGTCCCTCTTTGCATTCTGCTTAAAACCTGCCTCTAAACGTCTTCGCTGAAACGCCTCTCGAAGATCGAATCCTTCGAGCTCTCGTCATTGGCGGTCTCCAAACCCTAACCCGCTTCACTACGAGTTCTAGAGTGCGAAGAGTACAAGGAAGGACGCACGCGATCTTAGCTCGTGCGTCGCGCTGTCTCGCGGCCTCGCAAGAACCCTAACGCCCACCACCCCTTCGATCCATGGAGGCGGAGCCGCCGTCCTCCGATTCGATGGAGATGAAGCAGAAGGTGGACGCCCTTCATGCCTTGGCGTCCGGCCCCCTCTCCGCCGCAACCTCCAAGCTCCACAATCGCTCCAGCGTCGTCCCCTCCGGGAAGGACTTCCATTTCTTCAACAACTTCGATGAGTTTAAGAACCCCGTCAAAGATATTAAGGACAAGTCAGAATCGTCCCTCAGGAGCGTCGCCGCTGCAGACGGTCTCTGGGGACGCAGGAAGCCGCCGCAGCTCCCCGATGACGACAATGACGACTCTATCGAGTGGCTCATCAACATCAACGATGAGCTTATTGAGCGTTTCTCTCTGTCCATGGACGAATTCAAGAGCTTGAGGGAGAAGGAGGAGGTGGATGGTGGGAAAAGTGCAGTGATGGATTTGGACGGGGGATTTCAGATGGTTTATGGCAAGAAGAAGAAGGAGTCTTCGCCGTTCAATGTGAAAGACGAGGCCTTGGCTGGTTCGAACAATCCAACGGCCGTGAATGTGGCGTTGAAAGATAAGAAGACGACGGCGGCTCACTCACGGGTTCCGTTTCACATATCTTCCATTCCTCGACCTCAGGCCGAATACAACATTCTGGTGAACAACAATAATGAGCCATTCAACCATGTCTGGTTGGAGAAGACCAGTGATGGGTTATGTTATATCCATCCACTGGTTAGTCTTTCTGAATCTTAAATTTTCTGTTCATGTTTTCAGCATATGCATCGCAAGCGTATCTTTTCAGTTTGCACGTAATTCAAATTTCTTCTTTTGTTGGGATATAACTCCAAAGGTTGATTCTTAGAAAGAAACTGAAAGAGCGACGGCAGTTGAGTATGTTATGACAACTCCGATGACAAGATCAAGTTATCTTCTTCCTTCATTCTGTTAGCGATGATCATATATTTTTTATTCTTGCACTAATCAATGTCGAACATTGGTTTCTTGTTCTAAAAATCTCTGAATTTCTTGGCTTCATAATATTAGTACACAATTGCTTATTATGCTTTCCTGCTCGTTAAGCGTATTTATTTTATTTTCTTACCATTATATCATGGCCATTTTTTAATCAACAGGAAAAACATTCAATAATGGACTTTGTTGATAGAAACGTTGATGAACGTGATCCAGTTATACCATTGCCTTTAGAGAGTACTCCGTTTAAGCTTGTGGAAGGGGTGAATGACTTAAAAGAACTAGCTGCTAAGTTGCGGGTTGCAAATGAATTTGCGGTTAGTAATTACCAAAGCTTTCCCTTTCACTTTTTACTTTTCTTTGATGCTTTTTTGTTGAACCAATTTCTCATTTTTCATCCCATGCTAAAATCTGACATTTTATTTGACCTCATTGTGAAAATTTATTTTGCAATTTATTTTAATAAGTTTCTAACATGTGATATGGTCACCTAATTATGAAGTAATTTTATGAGTTTTGTAAACTTGTACTTGTAGAGTATATCTAAATATAACAGTTAGAAGTCTGCTATTTTTTTAGGGCTCTTTGCCATATTGTCACATTAATTTCTGAGAAGCATTGTAGTTACTTCACATGGTTACTTCTATCCATCTAAACATCTATTTGTTTTTCATTAGTACATAACGAGGTAGTAAATAAACGTTTACAAATTTTAAGCTAAGAGCTACCTGCTACCTCATCAAATATATTGGTGAAGTTGTGCCCCTACACTATATTGATCAAACTGTACTTTTCCAGGTTGACCTGGAACACAACCAGTATCGTTCATTTCAGGGTTTAACCTGTTTGATGCAAATCTCTACTAGAACCGAAGATTTTATTGTTGATACCCTAAAATTGAGAATTCATGTTGGTCCATACCTAAGAGAAGTTTTTAAAGACCCTTTGAAGAAAAAGGCAAGTTCTTTGCAACTTTCTACATTTTCTCTATGTTTTGTCCTTTTTTTAGTGGCTACCTGCAGGTTGCTCACAACTTATCTCATTTGTTTTCTGTTTTGCTTCTGCTAGGTCATGCACGGGGCTGATCGTGACATAATATGGCTTCAACGTGACTTTGGCATATATGTTTGCAATCTTTTTGATACTGGGCAGGTATTTAGTTTCCCTGCTCTCTGTAAAAAAGGTCTCCCTTACAAAGTATTAATAATGTCATTATTTTGTTGTGTGGATGACATTTCTCTCACTAAATTTAAGAGCCTTGATGTATTTAGATATAAGCATTCAGGCTTTTAACAAATCCTGTCATAGATCTAAACTCTTTGTTGTTTAAATATTCATATAAAATTTGTTGATAATAGCCGCAGTTATCTGGATTGCAGGTTCCTAGCTTTCTTTCTTTAAAAGCCCACATTTGAAATTCTGCAAAGAATAGCAACTTTTCAATTTTGTCTATAAGTTTACACTTTTTGTTAGAAAGCTACCTCTGCTATGCTCTCCCTTTAATTGAAGATTCTTTCTATTTTCACATATAGGCATCACGTGTGTTGCAACTGGAGAGAAACAGTCTGGAGTATCTTCTGCATCACTTTTGTGGTGTTAACGCAAACAAAGAGTAGTTCCCTTTAGACCTGATTGTTCTATCTTATCTATACTTAATTTGCCCTGAGGCTAATGTCAATATATGCTATGTCAAAATGATGACACATTCTAAATTTCAGGTATCAAAATGCTGATTGGAGATTGCGACCTCTTCCTGATCAAATGATTAAGTAGTGTACCTATTTTATTCTAAGTGAAATATAAATATTTATTCTGCAAATGAACATTTGATCTATCCTTATGGTGTTCGTCATCATGACATTGACTTTTTCTCTGTAGGTATGCTAGAGAGGATACTCATTACCTTTTATATATATATGACTTAATGAAGAGAATGTTGTTATCTGCATCATCCAATGAAAGTGATCTTCTTTTGGAGGTCTGTTACATTTTTCAATTTCTTGTTTACCATTATCTTTTTTTCCTTATATATTTATATTAGAGGTTGATAATTCATTTACTGTTTTCAACTACAAAATTAGGAATTTTCTTGGTAAAAAAGGTAGATTCTTTGATAAACCATGAATTTTATATAATTCAAAACCTAAGAATGTGCTGATTTTGACTAAAGTTATTTGATGTTTATGATAAATTCTTTCTGTGTGGCACACCTCTTTTCTATTTTCATTTGCTTATTTCACTGGTAATATAGTCTGTTTTTCAAATACAGGTCTACAAACGCAGTGCTGAAATCTGCATGCATCTTTATGAAAAAGAACTTTTAACAGATACATCATTTCTGCACATCTATGGGTCAGTAGCATTTTTCCGATCACTTTATTCATGTAGTTATCCTTTCAGATTGCAGAATTCTTTGTGTGCTATTTTCTGGTGTATATGTGCTAGTCTGGATAAGAGGTTTATACTCTTGACTAGTCAATTAATTTCTTAGCATATAATATTTTAGTTCATCTTTCTTTGAACTGCACTTCCTAATGCTATCTTACTATAATTTCAGGTTGCCATATGCTGAACTCAATTCACAGCAGCTTGCAATTGTTGCTGTAAGAATACCTACATACGCCTAAATTAGTTTCCAAATTGAAATAGTTTGTCGGTGCTTCCCTTGTATAATTTATGATGGAAGCGACCTACTGTTGAGCTTCTCCAGATATCATTATTGTGCGATGATATGTTTGAACTACATAAACTTCCCACGAGGACCAAAGACTTTTAGTTCATAATTGTTTGTGCCAGCTTTCTCATGAGCTACCCCAAAAGGAACCTATGCCAAGAGTTAAACTAATTATTGGTGGTTCAAAGTGTCTGTTACTGTCTTTCTAGATGCGATTAGGCAATATTTAATGTATTCACTTCTGAGGCCCTGGCATTAGTATTCTTGTGTGTTACCCTCTTTTGGTGTACTTTTCCTGTCTAATGTATTTGCAACAGGGCTTATGTCAATGGCGAGACAGCATTGCACGTACAGAGGATGAGAGCACCGGGTACATACTGCCTAATAAGACATTAATTGAAATTGGTATGAGATACTCCATCCTCATGTTATACATTCATTCAATATCAGATTTATCGTGACCATCTCCATTCATGCTATTAGCAAAACAGATGCCTCTATCTTCTGGAAAGTTACGCCGACTTGTCAGGCATAAACACCCATTTGTGGAACGCTATCTCAGTGTTGTCATTGATATCATCAAGGGTTCAATTGAGAATTCTGCTGCTTTTGAGGGCATTGCTGAAATGCTTAGGAAGGAGCGACTTGAAACAGTGAGTCATGAACAATTTATATTTTGTTCAAATTTTTTCTGTATTATTTTCCATTCAGATTAGTATCTGGATACTTAACATCAGACTGCATGCAGTCATCGTCAAACCATATGGGGGCAGTTAGCCAAGGCTCTGTTCCGGCCTCTGATATTGATTTCCCAGTTCCATCTACAATTGTTGAATCTGTTGATGGTGCTAATCACTCAATCGGGGGAGCTGTAGATATTCCTGCTGCTATTAATAGTTCTGGTGAAAATCTGATCAGTTCAATTTCTTCACCCACTAAAGTTGTGGAAGAAAATAACTTCATAAATGTGACATGCTCTGAAACTGCCCTTTCTACTGCACCTGTTGACATATCTGGAAAAGTAGGAAATGAGGACCCTAGAAGTCCCAAATCCCTGCAGTCAAGAAAAGTATGTATCTCGAGTTTTTTTTGCTTTTGATATTCTGAGTAATCAACTTGTCTGGAAATTATTTCTCCCTTGTGCAGGTTGGCATAACCTCGGTTCAAGTTCTGAAGAAACCTGCTGGTGCTTTTGGTGCATTATTTGGAAACCCATATTCACGAAAAACAACTATCCTGAATAAAGGGTGTATCACTGACAAGGTATTTGCCAAGTTAATTGCTAGAAGTGCTCAAGTCCTTGTGCACTCAAACTTAGCTTCTTATCGACTGCACATTTTTATTTCTAGAGGGTTCTCTTATCTTGGTCTGTGGCTGAAATCTTCGCTGTCTACCTTACAATGGAATCTGATCAATTTAGCTGCCTTATGATTTTGTTTATTTGGAATTTGTGGAAGTTAACTCCGCCTATGTTTTATAGCCGGTCCCAAGTCCGGATAAAGGAGGAGGGTTGTGTTAGGCCCCGACAGCCAGCGTAAAATCCTGTCGAATCTCATGAACATGGATCAACGAGCGGAATGGCATCGTATCATCCATGTAGCCGACCCCACCTAGTGGGATAAGGCTTTGTTGTTGTTGGAATTTGTGGAAGTTGGGGATATTTAATCTCACCTGTTGTTGTTGAAGCACTTGTTATAATTTATTTCTTGTTTATTGGCAGGACTACAATGAAAATAAAGTGGAGCAAATCAAATCCAGTGTAGCCCTCCCATTCCATTATTTTTCTGGGGAAGAATCTGCAAATTCCCATCCTGTCGGAATAAACCATGTTCCAAGGGAAACTTCACATGATTGCCATGTTGATGCTGTCAAAATGGAAGATGTTATACCGTTGGAGAATGAAGGAGACACAACCTGCTCACCGACTGACAGTCCAATGGAAGATGATAAGAAACGACACAGGGAAGAGACAGAAGAGGCAATTTGTCAACCAAAATCTGATGAAGAGGAAATTTCACCTTCGTCCCTTTCCTCCAGCTTTGAGAAGTGCTTTCAGACGATTAACCAGAGGAGGAATTCTCAACAAGTTAGAAATCCATCCCAAGAACCTGAAATTAACTTCCAGTTAAAGCCATTTGACTATGCTTCCGCTAGGAGAAGTATGAAGTTTGGTGGAGGTGGAGTAGATGAGGGCAAAAGCAAAGTCGACGACGAACTTAAAACTTCTCCAGACAACAGAAAGGTGCGTAGAGGCTTAGTATCAGCTCAGGCCTCAGAAGAGAGAGCAAAAGGATCTCAGCCCCGGCGACGTCAGGCTTTTCCTGTTTCAGGCAACAGAAGCATGAGTTACAACTAACTTTCACAGGAAACTTTTGGGAATGTAAGATGGGCTTTCACAGGGGTCGTTTTCTCATGGAATCTTTTTGCAAAATCCTATTTCATTCTTTTGAAAATTTTGTTAAAACATTTCATCAAAGTGAATGAGAAAACGTGATGCTTCCGGGGTGATCGTCATTCCTGCTCTCAATGGTCACTGAAATACTGTTCCGTCGTGCATTTAAGTTTTCATCGTTTCATTAGAACGCGTGTTGCTAACTCTCGCTCTCTCTCGTGTCGCTTGTGACATTCAAAAGCAAACTTGTATTGACCATCCATGTAAAGTTGGATCACTCAAGTTTCCCATGTGAATCAATGTGGATGTCTGCATCAGATCAAGTATTAACAGATTTACTTGGGTACCTCCCTTTGGCCATACTGCTGGATATGGAAGTTTCACTGAAAATATGACTTAAAGATATAAAGGAAATAATCTTGAAATTGCAAACGAAGAAAATTGTGGGGAAAAGTGAGCTTCATTTTAAAGAAGTTTTTTTCTTCAAAAGAAATTGTGGATCAAAAGACATCGTCTTTTTTTCTGCTGATAAATTATTTTTGGATCACGAGACAGGAGAAAGGAATAAAGCAGGTTTCAATAAAAAAAAAACTTTGGGTTCGAGAGTATAATTTATTATCCATTGCACAAACAGCTAGCTGACGTGACTTGTTGCCGCTTGAGAAATCTCGACGCCAGTAGATATTTAGCTGCAAGTTGCACTACTCTCGTCCAATTGGATGGTTTCTCGTTGTATTCCAATCCAACTAAAACATGCAACATGATCTCACAAAAAATCGCCGGCCGCAGGACCCATCATTTTTTTTTGTTTATTTTATCTTGAAAATAAATTATAACTTAGATAATGTAAACCTTCCGAGAAGGATTTAATCAATGTTGTAAGATCCGACCCGGCCATCGATTCGGATTGTGTAATGAGTCAAGTCGGACCAGTTGGATCGAGTCGAACCCAATGGTCGGATCGGATAATATAAATTAATAAAAAATAAAATAAGTTCAAGTGACTATTAGAATATTATTAATATGTAAGATATTATTTAGCAAAAATATAATGTGATATAATAAAATAATTCAGATCAATAGTATAATAAAGTAAGCATAAATTAAATCATTAATTGAATATTTTCTAAATAAAAAATTTTGTGAGTAATTATAAAAAAATAAAGATATTAATGAAATTTTATATATATGATAAAGAAGAATATTGAAATATAAATTTCAAGTGTATATATATATGATATTCTAAAAATTTTTAATAATTTTTATATATTTTAATTTTTTTATATTTTTTAATTTGACCCGACCGGGTCGGTCAAACCCATCGGGTCGGCCGGTTGAACCCGAGTTTTGACCGAGTTTGACCGGGTCAACTCCGTGGCCGAGTTTTGGACGATCAACTCCGGGGTAAATTATACGAATGGTCCTCCAACTTTGAGTCGATTTTCAGTTGGTCCCCCAACTTCAATTTATAACCAAAACGTCCTCCATCTTTCACTTTCTTGCACGCCTAGTCCTCTTGACCGGTGATCACAGGTTCCCCGATTGCCTTGCTAACGTGGCCGACTTTCTCTCTCATTCACGTCAGCTTAAGTCGGTCATGTCAGCTTAAAAATTTTAAAAATTAATAAAAAAATATGAAACTGTCAACGACACAAAAAAAATAAAAAAAAGTTGGAGAGAGAGGAAGGGGGGCCGCCCCCCTCCAGTTGAGCTCGCCGAGCTGCGAGAGAGAGAGGGAGGGGGCCCCCTTCTCTCTCTCCGGCGAGCTCGACCGGAGGGGGGCGGTCGCCCCCTTCCCTCTCTCTCCGGCGAGCTCGACCGGGTCGCCCCCTACTTATCCAATGTTATTAAAATCGGACCGGCCATCCGACCGGACGACCAACTGGGTCGTGGTTGGACCAGTTTGATCGGATTCAACCGGGTTCAACCGGATTTTATTAAATTAATATTTTTAAAATAATTATATAAATAATAAATATTACATAATGCTTATAATTCATAATAAAATATAATAAACAAATATTTAATTAAATATTAATATTCATAAAAAGAGTTTGTTTTTTTATTAATATAGTATATTAATTCTTTTATTTTATTCTTTAATACTATTTTAAGGTGATAATATATTAATTAATTTTGACATATATCACTCTCCTGTTTATTTTATTTCTTTACTTTCATTTTAATATTTCTATTTTTTTTATTTCCATTAATTTCTCTGTCCCCATTAATTCCCATATTTATTTACTTTTTTATAATAAAAAGATATTAGAAATTTTAATATTCATAAAAACTTTAAATTATTATTATTGATATACTATATTAATTCTTTTATTTTATTCTTTGATACTATTTTGTGATGATAATAAATTAATTTAATTTAATTTTTTCATACATCACACTTACTTCCTTTTATTTTCTTCTCTATTTTCATTTTAATACTTTCCTTTTTTATTTCCATTAATTCCTCTCGCATACTGATTTTCCCACATTTATTTCTTTTTTAATTTTTACCAAATCTAATTCAAAATTCAAATACTTTCTCATTTTTACCTTCCTCACTAACTTTTTATTTCCTATTTTTTTCACTTTAAATATTGAACCCGGTTTTTCCGGCTTAGTGGTTGAACCGGTTTTTACCGGTTGAACCGGTTTTTACCGGTTGAACCGGTTTTTGGCCTGTTCAACTTCAATTCCGTTTTTTATATTAATTCGGACCGGATCAGTAGCCGGTTCGTGGTTGAACCGGTCGGTCCGGTCCGATTTTAATAACCATGTCCTTATCTCTCTCGCCGTGCGAGAGAGAGAGGGGAGGGGGTGATCGCCCCCCTCCAGTCGAGCTCGACTGGAGGGGGTGATCGCCCCCCTCCAGTCGAGCTCGACTGGAGGGGGCGCTCCTCCTCTCTCTCGCACTCTGATCGATCTCGTCGGAGGGGGGCGGGCAGTCGCCCCCCTCCCTCTCTCTCTCCAACTTTTTTTTATTTTTTAATGACGTATACAATTTCATATTTTTTTTATTAATTTTTAAGCTGACGTAACCGACTTAAGTTGACGTGAATGAGAGAGAAAGTCGGCCATATCAGCAAGGCAATCGGAGAATCTATGATCACCGGTCAAGAGGACTAGGCGTGCAAGAAAGTGAAAGATGGAGGACGTTCTGATTATAAATTAAAGTTGGGGGACTAACTGGAAATCGACTCAAAATTGAGGGACCATTCGTATAATTATCCGCCACCGGTCCGACCGGCCGGATCTTACAGCACTGGATTTAATTCCCAAGCTCGTGCTACCAACATCTTGACCGTCTGATCTGATCATGAACGATTTATTAAATTTAATCGATCTCGGCCATCCGATTCTCAGTCATTTCTTCATTCTGGGAGCACTGCTGCACGGATCGAAGTACAAAGAGATGCCCATAAGTATAAAACTAAGTATGTTATTTTCTTTGGGAGTTGACTAACCATCCCCTAGTTATGTTATTTTCTCTTATCAATCAATAACTATTTAATCATTCAACTTGGGGCAATTAATATGGTTACTCAGTGTTTATCCTTTATCTTATTTATCTAAACGTCTATTTTTGCCACCTTTATCTTATTTTTTATGGGTCATCACAACAAAATTGAGGTATAAGAACATGATCATAAATCATAACCAAACATATAGCATGAGGTAACATGGAAATAAAAAGCATAATTTACAAGAAATTAACCTACAGAAGAACAAGATTTGATCATCAATAAAATGAGTCGCAGTTACAATCATGTGGTTGCAACCTTGTGCAAGTTTAACTCCAATCAGTACTTCCCAAAGATAACCCTTATATTATCTCCTATTTAACATTTTTATTTTCGAATTTAAATAAATATAATTAAAATTGAAATCCCGGACGTCACACGAATATTAAATAAAATTAAAGTAGAAATATTTGAAAAGTTATAAGAGCGTAGGAAAAGGTATATCGACATCTAGCTTTTCAACATAAAGTGTCGTGCGAGATTACATAATACATATTTATTTTCCTTAATTAATGAAATCAACAAACGCTAAACAAATATTTTGCATAGGTAAGTGGTGACGCTACGCTGCCTGCAGAGCGCAGTAACATGGTTCATGAATGAATTATCCCGTAGATTGAATGCAAGATTCACGCACGTGCCTTGCACGAGGATGTACCACGTTTAATGTTGAATACTCAAAAATAAAAAAAAGGCCTACTATAAGTCTTTAAGTATTCAAAAGTTCAATATATTTTAAATCTTATAGTCCATAGCTCGCAGATTGGTAAAAGGTAAAGATAGGGCATCACTCTTCGGGCTGAGCAAACTCGGGATCGGATCCAGCCGGTCTCGACCCGAGTTATACCGAATCAAAATTTTTTTGACCTAGTACTGGACTTGGACCCGGCCGGATCTGGTTCCGAGTCAGACCTGACGGTCGAAGGAGGGAGAGAGAGGGAGTCTGGAGAGGGGGAGGGCGGCCGGTGTCAAGAGGTTTGTCGAAGTCGCCGCCATCGTGAGAGAGAGGGAAAGGGCGTCGGGCGAGACCGCGAGGCGTGAGAGAGATGGGAGAGAGAAAGAGAGGTGTGAAATGAAAGAAAAGAATGAGAGTGAGATTTATATAGTAAATAATAAATCGGATCAGATCCGGATCGGATATCTGCACTACAGACTCGGTTCTGATCCGAAATTCGACGGATTTTTCATCCATTAAATTCAATCCCGGTCCGAATCTTATCCGACCTGAATTTTTTATTCGATTTTTCGGATCGGTGCGGTATGGGTGCTCAGCCCTAATCACTCTATACCTCGTTTGGATGAACCCTCCAAGGAAAAAAGTTCTCCACTTAAAATTGATGTGCAAGTTAGGAAGAACATAAAGTAAAAAACATTTTTTATAAGAGCTTAACAATTTTTATTTGAACTCTTTATCTCATGCTCTGACATTATATTAAAATTGATGTACTAATTAATTTTTAAAAAAATTTAAACCGTTAAAAAGAACAACATCATTTATTTTATATTCTTAATATTTTTTTTACATTTCAATTTAGAGCAAATGAAATTGAATCGATTTTTCATTTCTTTCATTTAAAATTTTACTCAACTAAGATGAAATAAATTGTTTCCTTCCCCTCCCCTTCTTTCTTTTCTTTCACCTCAGTCCGAACATAAGCTTAGATAATAATATTTCGTAATGTTGATATTTTAGTTACTGATATATACTCTTAATTGTTTATCATACGAGATAATCATTTTCATTGTAATATCATATATATATATATATATATATATATATATATATATATGGTGTCATTTTTATTTTCTTTGAAGGATTATATGAATTGCGCATGCTTGATTAATTTCATTTCTTACCTCCTTGAGAAAAAAAAATGACTCGGATTCTTTTCTCCAACTTGGTTAGTAACCTTAGCAGACAACTATTTTTTTTAGATGAAATATTAGAGTCCAATTATTAAAAAATATTTTATATTCATAAAAATTCAAAGTGGACGAGCCGCCTATCTCTCCGCCCGACCGTGTTGTTAGAAGACAACTTATTTCAATTAAGAGTAAGTGAACACTTGCAGTGGTCGTCGTAGTACAAGATCTTTTAGATTAAAAAAATTTGTGATAGTACATCGTGCACACTGTTTGGATGTTTTCCTCATATTTTGTTTTTGTTTTTTTTTTTCTTCCTTCTTGAGATCTCTGTAGATTGAATTATATTATTTATTTATATATATGAATCATAATGTAAACAGAAGAAATGTTTTTGTATCATCTCAATGACCTCACGTATGATCACAAAAGATTGAAACCCTGGTCCTGCAGTGCTCATGCGCAGCCTTTGCAAGATGGTTAGCGAGGACCAGGTGGCCCATCGCATCAGGACCAGAAACGCCTTGGCGACCACATGCTGTGTATTTTCGCAATGTGTTCAATTTTCAGGTCAAAGAGTTACAAATAAATTGCTCCTCGACCTCAGTCCCAAATAGTTCTATAATTTGATTCTCAAAATTCTCATGTGAGTCAGGATTTGTCCATAATTTTCTCGTCTGATCATCGAATTAGTCGTATACTAATAATTTTAAAGGTGAGTCTCGATTGGAAAATAATTCTCTTGATTTAATTTTGAAATTATGAACGATCTAAGTAACTCTAGATTTGAACCGATATAATGTCTTGACTCTTAATCGTAACATCAACATTCGAGATCAAACACAAGGCGAAATTCGTGAAATCCAAGCATGTTCACACCCCTCCAAATCAAATAAGTTTCTTAATTTTATATATATTGATTGATCTTTAATATATAAAATTAACCTTTAATTAGTGGTTTTATAATTTTTTATCTTAAACATTTTCCCAGACGCTACAAATTACTGAGAAATTATCTTACATATAACATTGAAGTTGAAAAGTATATCAACACGGGTTGTCTGGTAAACCAAATTTGCAAAGTAACATTTTACGTTGATTAGATGAAAATAATAACAATATAGAATAGATGAGTACGTTATGTACCAGTCAAAGTGGAACTAGGAAAATAATTTATAAATATAGAAATATTTAATATTTTGAGTTGCTTCTTAAATAAAACTTTATAAATTTAATATCCTTTCGGGGATATAAATTTTATTTATATCTATAATCAACAATTAAATATTGACTGTCAAAACGTTGACAAAATAATTATATAAATAATTAATTTTTATCCATTTGTTTTGGAAAAAAATGACTAACAAAATAATAACATAATAATTAAATATTATTTTAATATTCACTATTTGCAGAATGGTTACGTATTCAACAACAAAAATCGCTTTGCTCTAAAATGGATAAAACTATTCAAATAATTTTTAAAAAATATCCATCTATATTAATTATTTTATATTTATCAATTAATTCAAACATTGTCTTTATTTGAATCGTTTAACTATTTCAATCATTAATCGTGAAAATTGAATCCCTAGTCACACCAATAAAATCTTACTTGGTTATATCTTTTTATTTAAGGTACCTATATTTATTTCAAAATTTTAAAAAATATGTTGGGTTATTAGTTTTTTCTTACATCCTCTATGAGCGGAGGAAATACCGATATAAAATCGAAATAAAAAAAATAAGAAAAAATGGAGGTGTCTCCTCTTTAAACGAGGGACCTTGTGTCACATATGTTTTTGTCCATTAGATTAAAAATTTATGAATTCTATTTTATTTATTTTTATTTAAAGATTTTAAATATGATTCATAGATTCTAAATCTAATAAATAATAAGAAGGGAGACATCGTGTCCGTCGTTTAACGTCCATTAAGTCCATTAAAATAACATATGCGTAAAAAGAGCTTAGGGACCATTTGGTATGAGGTACTCTAAATATATTATCTGCTATTTTATTTAAAATTTTCAAGGCCCACCACATTATCCCGTTTGAATGCGATTGATTACTGGTAATTTTAATTGCTCTGATAATTTAGATTACCACCTCACTGGTAATCTATATAACAGACAGAAGAAGTGTCTTTTCAGATTACCAGGTGGTAGGAATACATTTTGACGAAAATATTCATTCGATTAAATTTTTTATTTCAAATATTTTATTAATAAATAAATATCATTTAACTTCATTTTTTATTATTTGAAATATTTTACAAATAACTTTTAATTTTGTCTCATCTTTTTTATATATATTCACTATTTTATTTTTTCTTTGTTTATTTATAATAATATGTTATTATAATTTGAAATAATTTTTAAAGATATTTTGATAATTTTATTACTATCCATTTTGATTATTATTTATATTACTTGTACTTACCAATTATAAAGTTATATTATTGATAATTTAAATAGTGATAATCTATATAAATAATGATCTAAATTATCAATTATTTAAATTGGTAATGCATCAAACGATCCTTAATGTACTTTTATTTTGGGTTTGGTATATGACGAAAATAGTAAGTATATAAAATATAATTGCGTGACACTCTATTTTAGTATTTTTCAAATCTCAATATTATTATACATATTTTTTAGGTTACAAAATCTCCACATTATACTTTTTTTTCCACGTTATACTTTGGTAGCACCATCCTTCTTTATACTTGTTGATATTAATCCGTAAATTCGTCTCCCTCGGACTCTTTCACGTGTCACGGGGTCATTCTCGGACACTAGACCACGTGCGGCGACTAGGCGGATAGGCACCTAGCCAAGCCTGTTTTGAGTTTGCAGCGGAAGTTTTATGGTCGAGACGACTTTGCCGAGAGTCGCTCTTATAGGCATTCAAACACGGACATGACTAGAGTGTTGGACTACTCGTCACGAGACCGTGGCATTAGCGCGTTGCGGCACTAATGTTGGCGCTTGGGCGCTTAAAGTCCGAAGGGGCGACGAAGGGACCACGGGACGCCACGAAGGGACACCGATGTGGGTGGCCACCCCACGCTCAAGGCCATGACACTAGAATTAGAGGAAAGCTTACTTGTATTAAATATGATGAAACATAACATACAATTGGGCCTCGGAAGGCACTAGTGAACTCCTCCCAGTGTACCGTAGGTATAGGAGTCTTGTTACATATTGAAGATGCAAAAGACGTACCCTACGGGAACGTCACCTACTTGGCCATTCATAAAGACGGCCTTTACAAGATAAATGCCCTAAGGGCGGATAACTTGGTACTCCGCAATATTACGCAGTGCGGGGCGGCTGCATGTGTTCCATGTTTTCGGCGCTGAGCGGCCGAGGACTATAAGTTGAGCGGCATTGGTGCCGCGAGGCTTCACGCTTCGTGTCACGGGAAACGCCCCGTGACATTCTCCCCCACCAAAGTCGGCGACGCCCCCGACGCCGTTGTCCGGGCTTCCTCGGGGCCTTCGTCTTGAGTCTTGACTTCGCTTGTCTCGTTCAATTCTGCCTTCTTTGCCTTGACTTCAACTTCACCAGCATCACGCAACGCCAGGAATGCCCGCTCCTTGGGGTCTCGCTGAGGACTCCTCCCTCAGGCCTGCTTCGCTCGCTGATCCTTCGTCCAATCCGGGGTCATCACTTGTGCAGCGCCAGTGGAGTCCGCCATGTGCGGTCTGACTTCATCAAGCAACTATCCGTCCATCAAGTCTCTGTTGGCTTCACTTCTCTTTGACTTGCGCAGCGTCAACTTGTGTGGTTTGGCTTCTTTGGGGGTGAAACAACTCTTGTATGCCTTCAGGAATAGCGCGGAGAAGAGTTGTCTCAGGGTCGTGTAGAACACGATGAAGAGTCTCGCCATTCGACCTGCATGACTTGACTCGATGCCTTCATGTTGCGGATGGCCACAGCATAAGGTCTTCCTTCCGTCGAATGCGAAGTGCGGGACCATCTCACCCTCGATGATCATTCTTGAATTTCGACGGCTTGAAACAGCACAAGCCCTCCGATGTCGATGCTTGTAGCTTGTCTGCTTCGAGTGCCTAGGGTCGCTATGATGAGCGACGAGAGTCTTCCCACGGATACTTTGGGACGCTTCAGGTCTCTTTGTGGGCTTGACTCAACATCTCTATGTTACAAATGATTGCAACGTAGAGTCTTCCATACCTCTGCCGAACTAAAAGCGCAGGACCACCTCCTCCTTGGTGACCACATGATGTTTCGACAGTCTTGAGGCGGGACAAGGTTCTTTGATCTGACAATTCATGCCTTGTCCATCCAAGTCGCCATAGTGGGCGACGAGAGTCTCCCCACATTTCCTTGTGGTTCAACTCGCTGTCCCCAAGTTGCAGATGGCTGCAACGTTGAGTCCTCCATCCGCCGAGCCTTGAAAACAGTTCCACCTTCCCCTTGGTGGACAAGAGATACCTCGACGGTTTGAGGTGGAGCAAGGTTCTTTGGTATAACATTCCGCACCTTGTCCACTCCCAGTCGCTATAGTGAGCGACAATGAGGGTCTCCCCACATGTGCCTGTGGTTCGATCCGCTTCTCCTGCTTCGATGGGCGATCTATATCTTCGGCATAAGTAGCTTCCTCCTTGCGACTTGAGCTTCTCTCCCCCACCATTGCCCTTGCCCAAGGGCTTTGGTGGTATGGCACTTGTCCTGATTGACTTGGCAGCGTCGACTAGTGAGCGGAGGTTGGACGATCCGGTCGTTCCAACTCCTTCCTAGTCCAAAGCTTCTAACCCCTCTGCTTGAAGAGCACCAATACTGGGTCTTCATCCTCCTGGGAACACTGTAGGTGGAGCTCGGTGATTCCTTTCACTTCCTCCTTCAACATGCCCATCTGGCCGATGCTGAACAATGCGATCTTGACCTCCAGTCCCAACTTGTCAGGGCCTGCATAATTGATGAACTGCCAATTCTTCCGTCCCATGTCTGGGAGCATGTTTGCCCTATTCT
Organism: Pontederia crassipes; assembly: GCA_030549335.1. NCBI lineage: Eukaryota > Viridiplantae > Streptophyta > Magnoliopsida > Commelinales > Pontederiaceae > Pontederia > Pontederia crassipes. Next base: position 11,241,168 of record CM060184.1, on the reverse strand, counting down.
ACATTGTCGCGATGGCAACGCCATCCTGAGTTTGCCACATCTTGCAGGGTTCTCGGGATATGCCTTCTTCTGATCCTGGGACCTCCTTTGAAGCTTTGACAATCCCTTTGGGGTATGGACGGGGCGAGATCATTGTGCTCGTTCACGAAGAGGATGCACCTTAGATGCTCGTCCGTCCGCGTCTTGGACAAAGTAAAGTCATTGTGCTTGTCATCCTAGATCATACACCTTTGACATACTCGTCCACCGGGCGGCTTGACCCTTGCGAAAGAGTAGCCGTTCCGGGCCTTCACTAATCCGTGCGGATGCTTGTGAAGACGCTCCGCTTAGATAAGCGGACTGCGGTTGGTGAACTCGTGGCATAAGCTCCCAACATTACCTCCATCTCCATTCGAAGGGACGACATCGCCAATGTGTCCTTCGAAAGCTTCGCATTGCGATCCTCGGAGGCCGCTTCGATTACTCGAGGCGATGTCCGAAAGGAAAGGGCACTCCTTCCTTCGGTTGGCGGCAGAACGCTTGACAGCAGCATGCCAAGGTTCGCCGATGCTCGACGCTCAGACCATTTGCCAAATTGGTCGCTGAGTTGAGGCGTCGATTTGCGTTGGCATGTATCAGGTTCGTCCCACTCCTTGATGGATGACATCGCGCCGCTTGCGGGGCGACACTTGACGAGGCAGGCAAGGCTGACAGCTCGTCCACGAGTGTTTGCAAGTAATCAACGCTTTGCTCCATTCCTGAAAGTCATCGTGGCGTGGCAGGCGATGCTGCGGCACGACAAGATGCTTGTGATTGATGCTCCTCGGCCGAAGGGATGATATTCTTTGGCCGAAAAGGGACTATGAACCTTGATATTTGTCTTTAAGCCAACTTCTCCCGTGAAGCGGTTGTGCACTTCACGTTGCATGACTGGGCATGCGATGCGATGTCACGAAATACCGAGCAGCGCCAGGTCGCCATGATAGTGCATGACCAACAGTCCCTGAATGTGACACGGGTCCTCCGAGTTACACGACGCTCGTGTAAGCGATCTCATGATGTGAGCAGCGCAAGACCATCATGCGGAGCATATGGCCACTCTTTGACGCAGCGCGACACTTCAGGATTCCCGACTGTATACCTGGGGTGGTTGATCTGCTCGAGTGAGCGACGCATGACCGTCCCGGTTAGGCGGGGCGATCACTCCGCCATCATGATGCATGACGGATGTTCCTTGACACGACACGGGTGTATGAGGAACATGCTGCGGGGCACGACTGGGCGTGCGGCGAGGAAGCTTGCCATGCATTCCTCGTTGGCGTCCATGATCAAAGACCATGGTACCAGTGCGCCTGGGCGTGATGGAGTATTTGAGCGGGAGCACATTTCCTACGCCAGGGCACGTTGCGACGACACGAGCGAGTCATCGTCGCTGGGTAATCCGAGCAGGAAGAACTGCTCTGATACCACTTGTCACGGGGTCATTCTCGGACACTAGACCACGTGCGGCGACTAGGCGGATAGGCACCTAGCCAAGCCTGTTTTGAGTTTGCAGCGGAAGTTTTATGGTCGAGACGACTTTGCCGAGAGTCGCTCTTATAGGCATTCAAACACGGACATGACTAGAGTGTTGGACTACTCGTCACGAGACCGTGGCATTAGCGCGTTGCGGCACTAATGTTGGCGCTTGGGCGCTTAAAGTCCGAAGGGGCGACGAAGGGACCACGGGACGCCACGAAGGGACACCGATGTGGGTGGCCACACCACGCTCAAGGCCATGACACTAGAATTAGAGGAAAGCTTACTTGTATTAAATATGATGAAACATAACATACAATTGGGCCTCGGAAGGCACTAGTGAACTCCTCCCAGTGTACCGTAGGTATAGGAGTCTTGTTACATATTGAAGATGCAAAAGACGTACCCTACGGGAACGTCACCTACTTGGCCATTCATAAAGACGGCCTTTACAAGATAAATGTCCTAAGGGCGGATAACTTGGTACTCCGCAATATTACGCAGTGCGGGGCGGCTGCATGTGTTCCATGTTTTCGGCGCTGAGCGGCCGAGGACTATAAGTTGAGCGACATTGGTGCCGCGAGGCTTCACGCTTCGTGTCACGGGAAACGCCCCGTGACACACGCACCCCACTCTCCTCCCTCTATATTAACACCAATGCTTTGGATCTGCTCACAAAACACTCCTCACCAACCTCTGCTCCCTTTTCCCTCTCTCGGGCATAACAACAAACGCCACCTCTCTCCAATGGCTGCCACCGCCTCCACTCCCCACTCCCTCCTCCTGCAACACCCCCTCCATCCCCAACCCCTCAAATCCACCTCCAAGCCCACCGTGGCGCTCCCCCTCGGCCAAAAGCCCCGCCGCCTCCCCATCTCCTGCACCGCCGTCACATCCGCCCCCGTCTCCGCCCCATCCTCCGTCGGCAAAGATCGCATCTTTAACTTCGCCGCCGGTCCGGCCACCCTGCCGGAGTCCGTTATCCTTAAGGCCCAGGCCGAGCTCTACAACTTCCGAGGCTCCGGTATGAGCATCATGGAGATGAGCCACCGCGGAAAGGAGTTCGACGGCGTCATCAAGAAGGCCGAGGCCGATCTCCGCCAACTCCTCGCCGTGTCCGACGACTACGCGGTCCTCTTCCTCCAGGGCGGCGCCACCACCCAGTTCGCTGCCGTGCCGCTCAACATTTGTGGCCCCGAAGATGTCGCCGACTACGTCGTCACCGGATCCTGGGGCGACAAGGCCTTCAAGGAGGCGCAGAAGTTCTGCAAGGCCAACCTGGTTTGGTCAGGGAAGGCCGAGAAGTACACCAAGATCCCGCCTTTCGAATCCCTCCAGCAGAGCCCCGGCGCCAAGTACCTGCACATCTGCGCCAACGAGACGATCCACGGCGTGGAGTTCAAGGATTACCCTTCGCCCAGTGACAAAGGGGCCGTCTTGGTCGCCGACATGTCCTCCAACTTCTGTTCCAAGCCCGTCGACGTGTCCAAGTTCGGCGTGATCTACGCCGGGGCGCAGAAGAACGTCGGGCCGTCCGGGGTCACCATCGTGATCGTGCGCAAGGATCTGATCGGCAACGCCCAGCCGATCACGCCTATCATGCTGGACTACAAGATCCACGCGGACAACAACTCGCTCTACAACACACCCCCCTGCTTCGCAATCTACATCTGCGGCCTGGTGTTCGAGGATCTGCTGGAGCAGGGAGGCCTGGCAGAGGTCGAGAAGAAGAACATGAAGAAGGCCGGCATTCTCTACGGCGCAATCGACGGCAGCGATGGCTTCTACGTGTGTCCGGTGGAGAAATCCGTCAGGTCTCTGATGAACGTGCCATTCACGCTGCAGAAGCCTGATCTGGAGAAGAAGTTTATCGAGGAGGCTGCCAAGGAGGGAATGGTTCAGCTCAAGGGGCACCGTTCTGTCGGTGGAATGCGTGCATCAATCTACAACGCCATGCCATTGGCTGGGGTGGAGAAGCTCGTCGCTTTCATGAAGGATTTCCAGGCCAAGCATGCCTGATCCCTACCCCCATATGCCATCGTTACATAAGAGAGCCTCTCACTGTTGTTTTCTGTGTTATATGCAGAATGCATCCAGTTGGGTATCTTGCTTTTGTTGTCTTTTCTATGGTTCAAGTTCAAGGAGTTGTAATCACCCCTTTTATTGTCTTTTGATCAGAATCTTAACATTTTTGTCGTGACAGCAGTTGTGTTTAATATTTTCTGATTTTGTTCTACTTAATTAGATTAAGAAACATGGCTAAAGATCTTGTCTTTCAAGTTTCATCATCACCTGTACCTTTTAATGCCGTATTTTAGCATATGTGAAATAGTACTTTCTTTTTTTTTTTTTGTGTGTGTGTCGGCCCGGATTCACTTCATTGGAGCAGTTTAATTTGGAATCGGAGAAATGGAACATTAAAATAAAACATTTATCCTCTGACCAATTCAGAAGTCGAATTCAGAGCCGGGGCTACTAGTACATAAATAGTTGTTTATCACTGGTGATTTCTATACGAAAGTTTGAAGACAATTAGCCTCATAAACTTTTGTTGTTCTCATCTCTTCATCCACTTTTTTTTCTGGTTAAAGATTCCCTCAATAATCAGATTATGTAAATTGTATTCTGTACACGCTTGCATTGGACAAAGTGCTCAAGTTTAGTATGCAAGCCAGCGAGGAAAGATGAACACTTCTTCAAAATGCATCTTCATTGCAGCATGCTGTTAATTATATATTGGAGTTTTCTTAGCATCACTTTTCATCTGTTTTCAGGATATCAGATAAGTTCAAAGGTTTTGAGCACCACGAATCTTAACTTTCTAATCGGAGTTATGATAATTATTTAATTCTAGGCGTATGCTATTTTTTTCCCAGTCACAAAGGAAATCTATAGGTGTAATACGAAAAGATAAAAGATAAGGTTAAAACTTAAAAGCTGCTTGTTAATGCTATTTCTGGAACTCTTTGTTAACATTTTTCTGTACTGTCATGTAGTGTTCTGACGCTATTGCTGACTAGAAACCTGCAAATAATTTGGCTGCTCAAAAAGCGCCTCATGCTAAAAGTCCTTCACGGGGCTGAGAAATAATGTTTAATTCTGTGGCTATTTATCAAATTGGGAATTCCCTTTGGCATTTTAGAGGTAAGGATAGTCCACAAATTTTGATTTGCAGCAGGATCTCCTCAAAATATTTAGTTGTACTATGCACAGTAAAATTATATTAACATAAAAATTATTTGCGTTAACCAATGGATCCGAAGTCTGATTCTTCAATGCTAAAGAATAAGATTTGCTTCAACTTTACGGAAACTAACTAAAATATTTATGTTATATGTAAGCAAAAATTACCTAGGATATTGTTATTTGTGGAAAGAAAAAATAAATGTGGGAAGAATCGATAAATTTAGAAATAAATTTTATTTAGTTATTTTAAATAGTAATATGTGTATATATTTAGTTAAACATATAATTTCATTATTTCACGTGCCATATGTTTTGCATCCCAAAATATTTTCTCCTAGCCCAGTCATTTGCCTAATTCTTTCTTCCTCCACATGAACGAGCTAGGTGTCTTTTTGACGGCCTTACATCATATTAGGCTAAGAGCGATACGGGCAGACGCTTGGCAAATCCAGAATGCTCCTTGCCAAATTAAGTCAAGTGAATAAGTTGGGTCTCCGGCAGGATATGAATAGGGTCATGAACATGAATAAGTTGGAATTAATATGGTTGATGAAAAACAAATATAGTAGCAATCCTTTCTTCTAGACGCTCACTACCAGTTCTAAGCGGAATGTTATCTAAGAATTGGAGGGCCATTGTGCTGCGGATTGGTTGACTCGAAATATATATGATTTGAAGAAAGATCATCTTATTATCACTCAAAAGCTTTGAATATCACCTTTTGAGATTATAATATTTTATAAAATATCAAAATGTTGACGATCATCAACAACAACAACAAAGTCTTATCCTAACAACAACAACAACAAAATGTTGACGATCAAAATATAAAAAAATCAAAAGATAAAATTATCTAAAAGAATATCTCATTAGAATTTTAGAAGTGGACAATAAAGAATTATTTCGGCATACATCCACTTTTCATCGCCTGTAGATGATTTAATTCCGCTTTTATTGGCCAATTCAATTAAGCTCCCATAGCACGTTGGCAGGATAAATTTTATTAAATACTCTCTAAGTTTGATCACTTTCCTAACGTTACCTTCTAATTTCACTTTGTTATCACGTTGCCCTTTATATTTTAACTTATTTTATCAATTATCCTTTTGACTTATGATCAGTAGTTTCTCGATTGCATTGTCAACCTGATGTCTACATGATGATTTTCTTTCTCCTCTTGCTGAGCAATTCACTGATGTGACATCATTAAAAAATACTTTAAAAATAAAAAATAGGTGCCGCCCCTCGACAACTAGCTAGTCGGCATGAGGGGTGGCGACCATTTGCCGATGGAAGGGGGCTCCCCTCTGCGACCCCGCCGGAGGTCGAAGAAGGGAGGCCTTCCCTGCATTGACGAAGGGAGAGGGGTCCCTAGCGCAAAGGGAAAGAGGGGGGTCGTTGTCCGCCTCTGTGACTTGAGTATGGCTCGCTTTCCTGCTAGATCGGTGGGCTCGAGACGGCCTCTAGATTTTTCATCATCATCACCATTGATAGAGAAATGCTCCTCATTGTCGACGATCTCGTTGACGAGGCCTACAAGAAGACGAAAGCTCGTAAGCCTTTGAACCCTTCTAAAAGTCAATCCTAATATCGAGAGCACTTAACACTAGTGCATGCTAGCAACCAGAGGAGCCCTAGGACGTGGGCGCAATTCGATGGGAGGGAGTAGGAAATCATTATCAAGATCGTGGGAAAGAGGAAAGATTAGGTGTAATCCATGCATTTATTTAAGATATTATTCGCTTTGAACCTCGGCCTGTATGATTTTATCAAAACGCATCATATCAGGCCAAGGCCCTATTTCCATATATACTTAGCATCTCCCGTCATTTATGTATGTGGGACTAATTCAAGACATTCCTCATGCACCATTCCCTTCTTAGGGGACTCAACGTTCTCATTGAGTGATCGCACCCTATCATGCACAGAGGCTCACGTGGAGTAGCTCTAATACCATATGTTACATTCTTACATTTGTGTAGGATATTGTCCGTCTTGGATTTTGGTCCACATTGTTTTATCAAGAAGCGTCCTTCAGTATCAGAGTGGCGCAGCGGTTCACCTCTATACTTGGCAGGATACTGTCTGCTCTGTCCTATCCCTAGGCTCATGGTTTGTAACGACCTGAGTTATAAGGATCAAGATAGTTTGATTGAATAATTTCACATGGTCAAAATACGGAGGTGGTTGTTAATATGTAGCTACCTCCTTCACCAATCAAGACGCATTTTAAATTCGTGCGGATCGAAAGTCTAAAGCGAACAATATCTTGATTGGGCTAGGATGTTACAAAATGATATCATAGTTAACCTCGCGTACTCACTTGAGCCACGTTGGAAACACGTACTATAGGCTAATAAGGATCCACTTAACGATGACGTTGAGCCTTTATGGGGGAAGATTATGACGACGTAAGGTCTAAGGATCAAGATGGTTTGATTAAATAGTCTTACACGGGCAAACACGGAGGTGATAATGGGCTAATATGTAGTTACCTCATTCACCAATCAAGACAGATGTTAAATTCGTGCGAGCCGAAAGTTCAAATCGAATAATATTTTGATTGGATTGGGAGGTGTTATATTAAAGATGTTTACCGGGTCGTATCGATCCGTGAACTCGATGACCCAACTCGACTTGATCCAAACTCAACCCAACCGCAGTGATGAAGTGGCGAGCTAGGATGAAGTGGAGTTGCAACAGGCGGAGGGCTTCTCACTTGTGGTGAACGCCGACCCCTTTTCTCACGTCTTCCCATTGTCGAAGGTCTTTCACCGGTAGAGGGGCACCACCCCTTGCGCTGGTGAGTTGGCTGCCAAGGGTGACGACCCATTTTTTATTATTTTTTGTTTATTTTTAATGATGTCTGACGAGTTACTCGCATAGAAGAAAAAAAAATTATCGTGTGAATGTCACATTGACAGTACAATAAGAAAAACAAACGATCACAAGTCAAAAGTGCAGTTGTTAAAAAAAAGTTAAAAAATGTAGAAGGATGCGGTTAAAAGTGAAATTGAAAAATAGTATTAAGAAAATGTCAAAATTAAAAAATATTTAATGAATTTAGTCATTAGCCATGAAAGTTTGATCTCTCTTAATTAATGCATGAAAGGAGCATGGAATGCGCACAACCTTTGTCAAAATTATTAATGATCTTAATTTTCAAGAATTGATTACGTCCATATAAAAAAAGAATTAAAATTAGAATTACCTGTATGCCTAGCATTTCGTTACTGAAAAAATTATTAAAAGGTACATTTACAATTCACGTCCCTAAATTCATACTTGTTTTCCACATGAATTTTACTGTAATTTTCTTTTGTAATAATATCAGTATTCTTTAAGGAGTCTCTGACAAATCCTAAAACATAATAATTATTATTATTTAAAGCCACTGGTATGGAAGTTGGGACCACACACTAATGCATAATATCAATGCCAGTGCAGCATGCAATGGTGCCGTGGCTATTTAATTAATTTCATAAACTAATTTTTCTGCCATGATAAATATTAATAAAATAACGAAAAAACTATTTTCAGCAAAGTTTAATTGGAGTGTTTGCGTGGATAAATAGGACTCTTACCCCAACTTAGTCCCCTCCGGTTACCGGGCAAAATAGTTCCAGACTTCCAGAAAGGGGAAGCGACGAGCGCGAGATCGACGTCTTCAATCACCGTTCGCCGGAAGTCTCCCTCCATAAATTCGCCTCAATTCCTCCCGATTCCCTTCGTCGTTCGCTAGATTTCCCCTCGATTCCGTGCATCTCCGCCTCGAAACCCTAGAAGACCTTCCCTCCTGGTTCCGCCCACGGATTTTGATGAGAAGGAGGTTCCGCGGCTTCAAATGATGCCCGAGTTCGACGCCGACGGGAGGCCGGAGAGGGAGTTCGCGATCTCGTCGCCGACGAGCTCCCGGTCGGTGACGGAGACCGTGAATGGGTCGCACAAGTTCGTGATCCAGGGGTACTCGCTCGCCAAGGGGATGGGGATCGGAAAGCACATCGCCAGCGACACCTTTACGGTGGGGGGATTCCAGTGGGCGGTCTACTTCTATCCAGACGGCAAGAACCCCGAGGACAACTCAACCTACGTGTCGGTCTTCATCGCGCTCGCCAGCGAGGGCACCGACGTGAGGGCCCTCTTCGAGCTCACGCTCCTCGACCAGAGCGGGAAGGGAAAGCATAAGGTGCATAGCCACTTCGACCGGGCGCTCGAAAGCGGGCCGTACACCCTCAAGTACCGCGGCAGCATGTGGTAATTACTACATCGGAAAAAAGCCACACCTTCTTCTTCCACTATATTCTGAAATCAGTTAGCTTTTATATACATATATTTACTGTGAAGTTGGTTTTTTAAAACGAAGATTGTTGATCCCAGAAGTGGCATTGTACCTGTGGGCATAATTTGCAAAGCCTATTCACTGATTATTATATTTTTGTACATGGCGTTTCACTTAAATTAATATGTTTATGTTTTCTGCTTCTTCAATCTATAGACTGCCTAGATGATGAAAATTAGAGTTACACGATGCCAGAATTTTTACATTTTTCTTCGTAATGTCTGTATTTGAGGGAGGTTTTCAATCACCTATATATTCAACAGGTTGATGTCTTTTCTTATGTCCAAAAGTGTTCTACTTTTTTTTATTAAATAGTATGGTATATTGGTATACCATTCTAGGTTTGGTTCTTTGTCCTTCATGATATACTTTGCCGTTATGGAATGCTTTGTCTCGTCTTATCATGTACTGTTCAACAATTTATGGTCCTTCTGCATCGCGTATCACATTTTGGGGAGAAGAAAGACTCACAAGGCTGTTGGGCGAGGTGCATCTAGAAAGGTTGACCACATTTGAAAGGACTAAATAATATTTTCTTCATTTATATAGGGGTTATAAGCGTTTTTTCAGGCGCACTGCACTTGAAACATCAGATTACTTAAAGGATGATTGTCTGAAGATAGATTGTACTGTTGGGGTTGTCGTCTCCGTGGTGGAGTCACCAAGACTTCATTCCATACAAGTGCCTGAATCCGATATTGGAATGCACTTTGGTGCACTTTTGGACAAAAAGGAAGGCTGCGATGTTGTCTTTAATGTCCATGGACAGATGTTCCATGCTCATAAACTGGTATTAGCAGCTCGGTCCCCTATATTCCATACCCAATTTTTTGACGAGTTACATGGTGAAAAGAATGACATTATTGTGACCGATATGGAACCCAAGGTTTTTGAGGTTAGCACATTAAACAGCCATAATCTCTTATGCAGTTAACATCGTATTGCAAATAATGTTCTTAGTCCTTTTGTTATATTTGTTTGTGTAGGCAATGTTACATTTCATCTACACAGACACTCTTGTAGAAGCTGATGCACCAATTCCATCAAGTTCACCTAAATCTTCTGTGTCCGACTCGTTGGCTGCTAAGTTGTTAGCTGCAGCAGACAAATATTACTTGGGAAGGCTTAGACTGTTGTGTGAAGCTCATCTATGCAAAGATATATCTGTAAATTCAGTTGCCAGCATTCTGGCATTAGCTGATCGTTATCATGCCACGGAACTTAAAGCTGCTTGCCTTAAATTCATCGCAGAGAATCTTTCAGGTAATTAGATTGTTCCTTCAATGCCTAAAAATATGCACTTTTGTTTTTGAATGTGTTGTTTTTCCTATAAGTAGTGTTAAAACACCCTATTATGTAAATTATGAGTAAAAAATCCTATATAACTATAATTTTGGCGATTAATCATTTTTCTTTAACCCAGAAAGAATGATAAAAGATATGGTGATGCAGAATTAGGAACCATGACATGGAAAGCTGTGATCTATAAGAAAAAAAAATAGAGGATAAATAAATCAACAACAACAACAACAAAGCCTTATCCCACTAGGTGGAGTCGGCTACATGGATCATACGACGCCATCGTTGATTCATGTTCATGAGATTCGACAGGGTTTTACGTTGGCTGTCGGGGTCTAACACAACCCTCCTCCTTTATTCGGACTTGGGACCGGCTATAAAAAATATTAATTTAAACAGGAATATGCATAATTTTCTAAGTGGATACAAATACAATGTCTTGATTAAGGAAATACCCAGAACCAGAAGAACGAGGCCAGCACAAATGCATTCTGGAAAAGAATGAAATAACATGCATTCTGGAAAAGAGGATAAATAAATCAAACTACTTAATTGTATAAATAACATGCAGAACAGTTCTAGAAATATGAGCACATTTTGGAGAGCTTGCAAAATGGGCGGGAGATTAATATGTAGTTGAGATCATTCCTTGTATTTATGAACAACTTGTAAACTTTTATTCCATCAATGAATCTGGAGGCTACAGCAGTAGTAGTCATCCTTTCCATTCTCCCCCAAAAAATCTAGAAATATCTCTAGATGATAGATCTTTTTTCTTCTTTCTTCTATACCCTTCTATCAATTATGAGGGGTCTAATTTATAGGAAATAACCATGTTGCACGTCGAGGAGGATTCACATTGAGTAAGCAACTCTTTTATCAAACCAACAAAAAAGAAGAAAGTAAAAATGACGAGTTTCTATAAAGCTTATTCAGCATGTGGATGGGATAGAACGAGCTGTGGGTGATTGATAACAAGGCCAGCACTGTCTGTTGTTCATTCAAAATGGGGGCGGTTGAGACCAGTTTCAGGTTTATGTTTCAAGAAGGCATTGGGTGGCACCTTTTGCCTTTTTGTGGTCTATTTGAGTTCAACGGGATGTATACATCTTTAGAGAAGAAAGGGTATATATGAAAAATATCATAGCTATAGCTAAAATCCTGGTGGCAGAGTGGATGAAAATCTAATTTTGTGTTGTAATATGCACATGTAAATTGGCAACATATGAAAAAAAATGGATGCGTGCTCTTGGTAACCCAGATTCTTGGGAAAGAGTAAAGTGGTGATGTGTTATGAGAGTGGTTGGAAATCTAATTTTGTGTTGTAGTATGCACATGCAAATTGACAACATATGAAAAAAATGGATGGGTGCTCTTGGTAACCATCCCCTTCCCTCGCAGAAAAAAAGTAGGATGGCAATAACCTTGGTAGCTCATTTTCTGTCTCAAAAATAAAAAAATAAGAAAATAATGTGAGTGATTGATAAGAAATATTTGTAGCAAGAGTTAAAGATTCTTGGAAAAGTGTAAAATAGTGATAAAGTGTCATGTGAACTCATTCATGTCCGCAATGATCTACATATGAAAGTTATGTCTGTCCGTAAAAAGTCGGAGGTTATTTTATAACCAAACATGACTTTATTAGTGGTCACATCGTTTTACCGTTTAATTCTTGCTAGAAACTAGATTAATAAGGTGTTAGTAATTCTGAACACTAGTGAGTCTAAACAAAAAAAGAATCTCAAATCACTCGACACGTAATCTCTATATTAGTGGAACTTCTCATTTTCTTTATTTACACATTCCACTCAATTTTGAGGACTCCGGTCTTGTATGTTCGTTGTTACTTTCAGTGGGAAGTTGACTTATGGTTGCATAGATGCACTTTCTGCATGATTGTGATGCAGAAATAGAAGTTCTATGAACGTGACTGCATTGCAGTATTTTTCTCCACAAATTTGTCTATCTGATTTATCTATTTATATATGCAGCCGTGATGCGCTCAACTGGGTTCGAGTACCTTAAGGATAATTGTCCAGCGTTGCAGTCAGAGGTTTTAAAGATAATTGCAGGCTGTGAAGAGGAATGTAGCAGTGGTGGGAAGAGCCGTAGCGTATGGGCCCAACTTTCAGACGGTGAAGATTCCAATGGACGGAGGGTGAGGCCTAGACTGTGATGATAGATACTAAACAACTTAATTTACCTATTTGTACAATGACCGTAATGTCCGAGGTGAGGCGGACAACCTTGGCACCTGTTGTATAGCATAGTCTGTGTGTGTCGTGCTAATGTAACGTCAAACACTGTACTTCTGTTAAAAGGAACAATTCAAACCAACTTGCAAGATCTTATTTGAACGACCCAGTTCGGCTATTTGTGTGTATGACAAATGAACGCCACATTGAGTAAGCTATTTATAAAGATGACGATGGAACGATGGTCCTCCGGGGAGCGCTGAAGCATGTTCTGTCGTGTTTTATTTTTCTTTTATTACTATTCAATTCAACGTGTTTTGTTAGACGATGCTCGTCCTTTGGTAGTAACTTAATATTATTAATATAATGATGGCAATGATAATAATATTATCGTTGTAATATTCATGATCTATAATTAATTGAATACATGTGTTGTATTATAGGTTCTAGTGTCACGTGTTGACATAATAAAAATTTGTTAAATTTAATTAAAACACTAAAATATGATTAGTAATCATATTATGCTAAAGCTTATGAATGTATAACAATATCGTCAAGTGACGTATGGAAAAAAACATATATATGCATAACAATATCATCAAGTGACGTATGAAAAAAAAACATATATATGTATAACAATATTTGATATAGAAAAAATGTGAATAAATTACAAAATAATAATAATAATAATAATAATAATAATAATAATAATAATAATAATAATAATAATAATAATAATAATAATAATAATAATAATAAGGTTCATTACGGATAAAATTAATGATTTTAAATGTCAAACGGTGATTGGATAAGAATTTGAACTCATAACATCAAGCTGCCACCAAAGCAAGTAGCTTACCACATCATGCTTGGATAATTTTTTCAACCGATTTTTTCTAGTGATAAAAATATGAAAAAATTCATGAAGTTGCATATTTCTCTCTAGAAAACGCACAAAAAGTTTCATAGAATGAATCCTTCATTGGCGTTCTAAAGAAATTCGACAAGGATAACTAGTCAATGTGATAATTCTAACCCTAGGCTGATAGCTTTTCTCTTGGCGTGTTTCTTCGAATGAATTCTTCTTTTATTGAGATTTGGAATCACTTAATCATAGGTCTATATAAAAAGTTATATTCTTGTCTTTAAGATGCTATTAGTCTGTCCATTGAAACTATTATCCGATTTTATAAATTATGTAGTAACTTCAATATTTCATGGAATTAATTGATAATTTTATGGTTGTATATATTCAGGTGTTAGGTTTCATTTACAGTTAGAATTACTCGAAAATGATATGTCTAGTGAATGTTATAAATAAGTAACCGGACCTTACTCAAACTGTCATAATAGAACTTAGGGCAACTTATGCTAGTAATTGTTAAATTTATTTTGCTCGGTCCAGAGAGATATAAAAGGTAGAAATTTTATGAGTTACATCCTAGGAAGTATAATTTTAGAGAAGATTAAAAATACTAGAACAAGTGATGTTTTTCTATGTTATAAAAATCATAAACATAAGGTCACTCGGCCTATCAGAACACAAAAATAATATGAAAGTTAGGCTGAATTTTAATTTTTCTGAGAACCAACCATAATGAAATAAAATATGAAACTTTTAGAATTAAGGATTATATAATATGGAGTTAAATATAATTAAAATAATTCAATTTTATTATTTATATTAAGAGTTATGAATTTTATGTCATAAGGTATGTAATTTGCTAGGGTATAAGATGAACTCTTATGATTTACTAATTAATTAAGTTATAGGACTAAAGGTATGAGGATATATAGTATTAAACATTATTGTGTCCCAGTAGAACATGTTAGTATGCACACCATACTATCGATAAGAAAATCATAGGATTGGAAGAATAAATTACAAGGAAATAATACTTTAAACTTTTAGTAGGCAATGCTATAAAAGCCTATGTTCATATAAAATTGGATTCATGAGATTTGATCATGTATAATAGAAAATATGAATTTTGTTCCACAAAGCATACAATATGCCAAAAAGAAAAGATGTTTATACTAAATAAAGTATGCTATAGGAATTCATATTGTTAAAGAAGTAATATCATTTAAGAAGAATATATGATTCGCCTAGTACCACGCGATATGTGTTTATGTTGATTTCTGTTCCACAAAGCATACAATATGCCAAAAAGAAAAGATGTTTATACTAAATAAAGTATGCTACAGGAATTCATATTGTTAAAGAAGTAATATCATTTAAGAAGAATATATGATTCGCCTAGTACCACGCGATATGTGTTTATGTTGATTTCTTGTCTTAGTAATATTATGAACATATGCTATTGTTATAGGAAGAAAGACTAAGATAAGAAAAAAAATGAAAGATGATATTGGCATAAGGTATAAGAATTTAGAGGGAGGAAGTAAAAAAAGAGATATGTAGGGTGGATCTATGTGCTTTTATTGTATTGATCATTTGTAAGCTTTTTGCCATAATACATGTAATATGAAATTTTATGCATCTGGATTCATAAGAAAAGCTAAAGTGAATACTTGTGAAAAAGTTATGCTATATCTTTGTTTCATATGATAATTAAGAGATTGCTATATGAGTGAACAAGAATGTATGAAAAATCAACTGATATGATATTGACGTGAATAAATTCTTTCACATGTTCCTGAAGTATCCCTATTATTCATGATTACATAATTATATGATTATTGCTATTAAGACAAGTATATATGATATGATATGACATCACATGATTGAAAAGGACACGATATGATATTTTATAAGATGACATGATATGATACGATACGATATGACATGATTGGGTCATGCATATGCATTGCATCTCATTATCATGTATTTGCATTTCCTCTGTCGAGATAATATGTCTTATGCATAAAAAGGTACCATATTTTTATAGGACAATATGATATCCTACGATATAATAAATATTCTCCGATAAGTATGATATGATATTCTACGGGATAATATATGTTCTCCAGTATGAATGATAAGATGTCATACGGGATAATATAATGCCTATGACTAGGAATGATATGTCTTATGCAAGAAAGATACCCCATTATATGGGATGATATGATCAAATACCCTACTTGATGATATATACCTCCTATTAGTTGGCGATATGACATGTGCATGCATCATTTTCTTTGCATACCTCCACTTTAAACAGCAAGACATCTCATGCATTATTGATTGTGGTATTTTATAATAATATGACGCGCTTTGATATGAATGATGTGATAACACGGCTTATAGGATAATGATTAAATGTACGAATAAGGATTGTGATATTATATGAGAGATTATAAAATATGATATGGTTATCACATGTAATGATAGCTTATGCTTATATGAAAATGTTTAGGTGCATGAAACTCTGTTTGATAAAATAGGATAGGATAACTCATATTTTTACGATAATGATAAATATGTATCAATCTTTAAAATTCTTCACATGATACCATCATTCTTATCAGTGAATACTTCATGTTTTGAATAGGTTACAGATGTCTTTTAAGCAATATTATTTTGGTATGTATGTCTTTTAAGCAATATTATTTTGGTCATACATACGAGCATTTGCTCATGTAGATTATGCATATATATGTACATTTATGTATAATATATATGCATATATTTCCCTGTACTTTGATCCTACATGTCAATGGCATGAGTGATCGATGCTCATGATAAGTGATGACACATGTAATTGAGTGTTAGAGGGTTTTTCTTCAAGTACATTACCTTATAATAATATTTAAAGGTATTAGTATTTGATATACGAGTTCTATTTATGACAAGATGATAGAAGTAGCGATCGGACGTTCAAGTAAAATAGAAAAAAAAAATGCTTCCGCTGGCTCGAGGGTAAGGATCATATAGATATGCTATATATATGTGTGTGTGTTTTTGTATAAGATTGAAAATAATAAAAAATGAAAAGAATATAAAAATCAAATTTGCACTTAAAAGACAATGTGTAGACTCTTAACCAGGACGACACCTATAACCGGGTCATAATTAATAATTATGGAAATAATAAATTAATTATTTTATAAATAATAAAGTAATAGATAATGTATATTAAAATATTGAAATATGACTAATTAAAATTAATATAATATTGTATTTTTTTAGAAAATATTAAAAATTACATATAGTATTTGTTTTAAAAAAATAAAATTACTAAATTAGTATTAAAAATTAATAATAATTTTAAAAATTGAAGCCTCGCGGGGCAGGGGCAAGTATCCGATCCCCAAAGTGAACCCGGGGGCCACTTTTGACCTTGCCCCGCGAGGGAAAAGAATTTTTACAAACGGAGCCCCGTGTGGGAGACATAAAATATTGCCATCACTACTCCTAATGAACGTGAATTACCATTTTATATGAAGCACTCCCTAAATATAACTATTTTCTCATCCATTTAACATGTTGGTTAAAGCAAATCCTTGATATATATATATATATATATATATCACTTGTATGTTTTTAATATAATATAATGTAAATAATTTTAAATTAACTATTTTATTATTATAAACATATATGGGAAGAGACAATAAAAAGTTCAACATATTATCTTTTCCTTCTGATTAAGTTTTGGAGATAAGAAATTGTAAATAAGTAAACATGTAAAATATTGAAGGCAGATGTGAAGTGTAATTCTTTGAGTTCAACTTCTGGAATGAAAGTTCATAAAATCAAAATATAGATACATCAATAAATCATTTTCATGAAAAATTGCTAGTTACTTTGGGAATATGATAATCATACCCCCGGTGTTTAAAATCTTTTATAAAAAAAACTCATATATATATTTTGTAGGATCGCATTAAAAACTTGTGGGAGCTACTTACATATAATTTCGTACTTGTTATAAAATTTGATCCCCTGTTTGCACAAAACAACAACAACAACAAAGCCTTATCCCACTAGGTGGGGTCGGCTACATGGATCATACGACGCCATTCCGCTTTATTAGTATTCGTTGATCCATGTTCATAAGATACGATGCCATTCCGCTCTGTTTGCACAAAAGTATTTAAAATTTTCGTAAAGCACTTCACAAAAATTGCCTTACAATGAATTAAAGAACGATAAAAAATTTAATTAGGTCTCCGGGCGCACCTATTGGAATTTTTTCACTATCCATAAATCTAATAATCTATAAAAATTAAGAGTACAAGGCAAGAAAATAAATACAATATATCGAAATATAAAAATGTGCAATAGAGTTTTGGAGTGGTGCTCGTTGACTTGAAAGGAGAGGAAAATAAAATATAAAGAGAAATAATTGCATATGTTCTCTTGACTAAAAAAAAGGAGTCCCCGTGCGTTTCTTATTATAACAGCGGTTTCGTGACAGACAAGTACACCCTCACCCTCCCAAAACCGTACATCTACTAACGGACGGTTGATATTGATCGCTTGGGTGGAGGATCGTTTCCTGCCGCCGGTCTGGTTGGTGACGTTTCCTAATCTATCGAACCGGCCGTTTGTCGAGCATCTCGAACCGGGTTCACCGCGCGAAAACGCTATAAAACCCGGACCCTCACCAATCGCCGAAAAGAATTCCCAACACGATTACCTTTGCTTCCCTCCCGGTCCGTCGTCGTTTCTATTCTACTCCGCTCCACTGCGACCTAGTCAGGCGATCGGCCGCGGAGATGTCGGAAAAGTTCTCGCCGGCGCTGCGGCTGGCCGATCTCAACGACTTTATCGCGCCATCTCAGGATTGTGTCGTTTCGCTCAAGGCCATCAAGCCTGCCAAGCAGGAGAAAAACGAGGTACATGGAATTTTGAGTTCATCCCCTTGATTCTGGACTGCCTTTCGTTCCTTTTTTATTATGTTCGTACTTGTTTAAGTTGTCCAATTGTTCTCTGTACTTAAGATGGGTAGTAGTGTTGTTTATAAAACTAAAAAGAAACTTGCTTGTGATGGAAATAAGGTTCAGTAGCTTCTTGATTTGCTCTATTGAAGTGGAAGGTTAACAAGGCGGGGTTTGTTTATAATTTTGTTCATTCTCTCAAAATGCATCGTGGATAAATTCTGAAAGGAGAGTGCTTTGGTGGCTTTGAATGGTTTTAGCTATTAGCTTTTGCAATTTGGGAGCTGGATAAACTCAACCATTCTGAAGAAATCCTTAGCTGGTTGTGTGTCTTAGTACTTGGCACTTAAATCCATGATCGATTTGTTGACCGAGTTTCCTCAAGTATGAGTGGCGCCATAACTTGGATGAAGGTCAAAATTGTTGATCTTGTTTTCCTTTATCCTTTGCAGAGCCGGGAAAAGGTTCAATCTCTTGCCCAAATGCCGCAAGGAGATCCAGTTAGGATTTCACTGAAGGACTGCTTGGCATGCAGGTAACATATATTTCAATTGTATCTGATGGATTTGACTGGCAGAGAAGAATGCTGCACATATTTTAAATGAGCACAATGAATTTTGAGCAATAGATTTACCTGTTGTTGTGCAGAAACATTTCATAATTGATTAGTTAGAAAGAAACATTTCATGATTGACTAGTTAGAACAATGGGCTCTTATTACTTTGCAGTGGATGTATAACTTCAGCGGAAACTGTTATGCTTGAGAAGCAAAGTCTGGATGAGTTTTTGTCACACACAAAGTCAGAGAAGACTGTGATTGTTTCCATCTCACCTCAGTCACGAGCATCATTAGCTGCTTTTTTTGATCTTTCTCCATCTCAGGTGATAATATTGCTCAAGTCTGTGTATTAATTTGAGAGTTCTGTAACATCCGTAATTGCTAAAAACTGTCTTATTTGTCATATTTGAAGTGTATGTCTTGAAAAGTTTACTGCATAGATCTTGATATTGTGAATCTTTTAAAATGTATTATGTTATTTTTTGTTTTGTGCTTTGCAACTAGTCCCATGAACGTTTTTTTCCCACAAACTGCTGACAAATTGTGTATCAGCAGTCATGTTTTAAGAAGATTTAGAAAGATATAGACATCTCTTTTTAAGGGTAAATAAATAAAGAAGGATCTAGAAACAGAGTGATAAGGAAAAAGGAACTTGGGGTTGTTTTTGTTCTAAACAACTAGGAATAGCATCCTTTTTAAGCTGAATTTCTTTTTCCCGATTCATTGGATATAATTTATTGATGCTTACATCATCTCTTTTTTTTAATTTGGATTTCCCGTTGTTTTATACCATCAATAAAGAAGTTGTCATATGAAGTTGTTCTTATAGTGTACATTTAATAACTGATATGAACTATAATGTCTTGCATAATTTCAGGTTTTCAGAAAACTTACTGCTTTGTTTAAATCTTTGGGAGTAAAAGCTGTTTATGATACAAGTTGCAGTCGGGATTTGTCCCTCGTTGAATCATGTAATGAATTCATATCAAGATACCAAAAAATGACTGGTGGCAAGGAAGCTGGATCCATAATCCCTGTGCTTTCTTCTTCTTGTCCAGGTAATTCTGCATTCATAATTTGCTTATTATATTCTTTTAATTTGAATATTTTTTAAAGGACTTTTAATTTGAATATGTTTTCTACTTAAATTTGGATTGTACTTTTGGAGGCACCCATATGTTATTTCTCACACTTTGAGGTCGCTTGTATGGAAGACTCATTATAATATTTTTTTCCTTTGAGGAAAACTGATGTGAACTCCGCCTATGTTTTATAGCCGGTCCCAAGCCCGGATAAAGGAGGAGGGTTGTGTTAGGCCCCAACAGCCAGCGTAAAACTCTGTCGAATCTCATGAACATGGATCAACGAAGCGTCGTATGATCCATGTAGTCGACCCCACCTAGTGTGATAAGGCTTTGTTATTGTTGTTTTTGAGGAAAACTGATGTGATGTTAGATTCATTAGCTGTTCCTGAGTGTTTGAATTATCAATGTCAAACAAGTATTGTCACATGTCTATTGGTTTGTGCCATAACAGTTTGGTTTGTGCTAATTTGTCATTGTACCCCACCCGTTGAATAAAGAGGGCTTTGTAATGTCGTTTCAAAAAAGAGGGCTTTGTAATGGATAAGTTGGGTAGGGTAATATCTGTATTTGCATGCCTATTTTCAGATGTGGGCAGATCCTTGTTCATTGTAGTTCACTTCTATCCTGCATTCCTGCAACGATAGGTCATGTGTTGAGAAACATATTTTCTCTTATTATTCACCAAACACTAATGCCTCCTATTTATAATCAAGGTATGCAATACAAGAAGGGAGAATATGCTAAAAATATTACTCTAAAAAATCAGGGATATTATCCCAAAATATCTGAGATATTATCCCAAGAAATTTGGGATACTAATCCTAACTAATATTATAAAGAATATGCCTAGATATAGAAAGATATGCAAAGATATGAAAAGATATCTCAACACTCTTCCTCAAGCTGAAGCGTAAATATCATTTAGGCTCAGCTTGGAACATATAACTTGGAGTTTCTTCTTGGGAAGTGCTTTAGTAAAGATGTCAGCGAGTTGATCTTTAGTGGCCAAGTGTGGAGTGGATATTTCTTAGTTGTAATAGCATTACAAATGAAGTGACAGTCCACTTCTATGTGTTTAGTCCTCTCATGAAGCACAAGATTGTTTGCAATAAATATTGCAGCTTTGTTATCGCCATACATAGGTACTGGAGAAGTAACGGAAATTCCAAAATCGCGTAGAAGAGAGATCACCCATAAGAATTCACACGTAGTATGAACCATTGCCTTATATTCTGACTCAGCGCTAGAGCGAGAGACCACATCTTGTTTCTTGCTGTGACACGTTACAAGGTTTCCACCAACATAAGTACAATAACCAGCGGTTGATCTTCTATCTTCATGAGCTCCGGCATAATCTGCATTAGAATAACCCCACACTTTTAAATGTCTATGATGTTTTAAGTGAAATCCTTTTCCTGAAGAGGCTTTTAGATATCGTAAAACCTGACATACACCTGCTCAATGTACTTCACGTGGTTCTTGCATAAATTTGCTTAGGCGACCAACAACATAAGAAATATCAGGATAAGTTACAGTGAGATACAAAAGTTTACCAACCATAGCTCTATATTTGGTAACATCTTCTAAAATAGGACTGCTCAAATCAGCTAGAGGTAGTTGTGGATTCATAGGAATGGTGACTATTTTATTGCTCATCATCCCGGCTTCTTTTAATAGATCCAAGACGTATTTTCTTTGAGAGAGAATGAGTCCATAATCAAATTGATTTACTTCGATGCTTAAGAAGTATTTTATTAGACCAAGATCTTTGATCACAAACTATGATTGCAAAAAGTTCTTTGCTGTCAAAATACCGTCAGTGTCACTACCAAATATTAAAATATCATCTATATAAACTATGAGGATGGCTGAACCTTTAGAAGTATGAAAAGAGAATGTCGAATGGTCTGAAGAGGATCGACTAAAGCCATATTCTTCAATAGCTCTGTTGAATTTTTCAAACCATGCCCTTGGATGTTGTTTGAGTTCATAGATTGTTTTCTTTAACTTGCAAACCTTTGAACACTCCCCCTGAGTAATATACTCAGGTGGTTGTTCCATGTAAACTTCTTCAGTAAGATCACCATATAAGAAAGCATTTTTAACATCAAGTTGGTGAACTTGCCACTCAGAGTTGACAACAATAGAAAGTAAAATTCGGACCGAATTAAGATGAGCAACTGGAGAGAAAGTTTCAAAATAATCTACTCCATAAGTCAGGGTATAATCTTTGGCTACTAAACGAGCCTTGTAACGATCAACCGTCCCATCAGGAAGGTACTTCAGAGTGAACACCCACCGACAACCAACCATTGTTGCATTAGTTGGGAGGTCTACAAGTTCTCAAGTCTTTCTAGATTGTAAAGCGGACATCTCCTCATCCATAGCAGTTTCCCAGCACGAATGGTAGAATGCCTCAGAATGGTTGCGGGGAATAAAATGACTATGAGAAGCTGAAAAAACTTTGGCAGCAGGAGATAAATGATCAAAAGTCATAAAATTAGATAGAGGATATTTCACACAAGACCTAATGCCTTTGCGATGTGCAATAGGATCATCTAGATCATGAGTTACCTGAGGAGGATCTCCTTCCGACAAGTCAGGATTGTTTGGAGGATTGCGCGATGGAATCGTGGAGAGTGGTTCATCTTCAAGGTCCGGATGTTGATGAGTATGTCGGCGACTATAAACTTTCAAGGGCGGTACAGGCGATGGAGGAGACTGTGGCTGTTGTGGCGGTAGATCCTGTGATGGGTTAGGAATTGAAATTAGATGACTCTCATGGTTATTCATAGGATCTGGAAAGTAAGGTTTGTCTTCGAAAAAGGTAATATCAGCACTAACATAGGACTCGCGAGAAGTAGGATCATAGCACCTATAACCTTTTTGAGTTCGCGAGTACCCCCCAAAAAAAAGATAGAAGATCACCCACTGGTTATTATACTTATGTTGGTGGAAAAAGAGTACGATGATGCTTTCCTATTTGACAAGCCTCACACTCAAGAACCTCAGTACTTGAAATGTTAGGAAATTGTCAACTAAGAATAGTGAAACTGGGATGACCTAGGTGGCGATGGAGTTGTAGGGAAATGCTAGTAGTGTAGGCTGTGGGATTGGGAGTAGATGGTTGGAGATAATAGAGTTCATCATGTTCAAATCCTCCACCAATCTGTCTCATCGTTTGGAGATCCTGCAGAACGAACAAAGAGTCATAAAAAAGTGCTAGACAATTTAAGGATTTTGTCTGTTGATTGATCGAAAGAAAGCTAAGAGTAAACTTTGGAGCATACATGACATTATTAAGGGAGATGTCACAATTTACAAAAACTGTTCCAAGGCCAGTGACCGGAGAGAGAGAACCATCGACCACTTTAACATTAAGAGGATCCGATAGAGATTTGAGGGATGAGAAGAAAGAGGCATCACCTGTTATGTGTGAGGAGGCACCCGCCTGTTATGTGTGAGGAGGCACCCGAATCGGCAATCCAGTCAGATTGAGAACTAGTAAAGAGAGCAAGAGTACCTGAATGATGCATTACAGCAGCACCAATAGACGGAGATGCAAATTCAGTGATAGACAAAGAACGAAGGCGATCATATTCTTCTTTTGATATTAGAATATCCGACTCATTTGTGGTGTCAACATGTACCTTTGGATGATCAGCAGGATATCCAAACTTTTCCCAGCAACGGTCAGAGGGATGATTGGATCGATGACAGTGGTCACAAAAAAATTTACGTCCTCCAAAGGCATTCCCTCGTCCACGTCCACGGCCTTTGCCTTTGTCAGGGAAAAATCCTCTTCCTCGTCCATGTGTAGCAAGTGAAGATGCATCCGTATGAGGAGAGAAATCATCAATACGAGAGAGCCGAGCATAGATTTCTTCAAGGGTCGGAATAGTTTCTTGTGTCATCAACTGATCCTTGACCGATTTATATTCAGGACCAAGACCAGAGAGAAACTGAACGGATCTAATTTGATCATGTTTTCTTTCAACACTTTGATATCTGCAAAAAGAGGTTGATAGATATCTTGCTCATTCCAGAGGTTAGTCAATGTCCTAAAATAATTTGCTAACGACTGATCATTTTTCTTGCATGATTGGATTTCTTCAAGAACCTTGTAAAGGTGAGATATATTACTTTTATGAGAGTGAAGTTTTTGAAGTACCTCCCACATAGTCTTGGCTGACATATTAGCGATGTCCTGTTTGGTAACAGATTTGGTCATGCTATTGAGCATGGCTGAGGTGGCCCAATCATTGTTAGCATCCCAATCTTCTGTACGTTCTTCAGATTTGGTAAGGATATGCTTCTTCCTGTGGGACCCTACCTAGCGTTCAAATGCCGTGGACCAGAGGAGATAATTGGTACCATCAAGTTTGATATTGATACCGAGTGGAGTGCTGAGGGTGGATTTAACACCAGAGTTGCTAGATTCAGCTTTCTGATCGGCTATGGTTGAGCACGACGGGTTCCACAGAAAAGAATCAAGCCCCGATCTTGAGAACTATGGACATTGACATAGTGTGGTAAGGGAAGTAGGAAAAAGGGGCAGAAGGGAGGAGAGAAGAAGGATGATGAGGAAGGGGAGAAGAACAGTTACCAGATCGTTACTGCTCTGATACCATGTTTAGAAACATGTTGTCTCTTATTATTGATCAAACACTAGTGTCTCCTATTTATAAATAAGGTAGGCAATACAAGAAGGGAGAATATGCTAAAAATATTACTCTAGAAAATCAGGGATATTATCCCAAAATATTTGAGATATTATCCCAAGAAATCTGGGATACTAATCCTAACTAATATTACAAAGATATGCCTAGATATAGAAAAATATGCAAAAATATGAAAAGATATGCAAATCATATCTCAACAACATGCAATTTCAGTCAGATTGTATAATTTAGTAATTTACGTTTCCCTACCTTTTTTGTGTGCTAGTTCTTTTAGTGAGGGGAAATTATTGATAGAAAACCACCTTTTCCTCATAGGTAATGGTCAGTTGGTTCACATGTCAATAGATGTGCACATCTCATTCTTTTTATATGAGAAAATGCCATCTAGTCCGAAGTCCACGTAAATTCAGAGTCTCGAGTCCAGTGGAAATGTCTTGTTTTGTATCTTACTAATTTGTACTCAAATTTTACTTATGTCTTGCGCACAACAATTTGTTGGTGCATAATCATTCCCACCTTGGCAAGAGCCTGAATGTATTTCTATTGAATTGTATCGCTATTCGTGTGAGTGATTTTTTTTATCCATATGTTGTTCTAAACAGGTTGGATATGTTATGCTGAGAAGACACTTGGTGCGTACATTCTTCCTTATATTTCATCTGTTAAAAGTCCCCAACAGACTATAGGAGCTGCAATCAAGCATCACACTGTCAGAAAAATGGGTCTCAAGTAAGATTTTGTCAAGATACTATTTCATAGACATATTTAATCATTTTTTTTTAAATTATCCGTGAAATAATTTCTCTTTAACTGAAAAGTGAGTATATTTGATGAAAGTCCATTCACCAGTGGTCAACGCTATAATGGAGGAACTCAAATGGAACTATTATCACTGTTCTTGTATCCATTTTGAGGGAACTATGTCATTCTTTATTCATTTAAAATATTAGAACACGTATCATTCTTTTATATCGCCTATGTTTTATAGCCGGTCCCAAGCCCGGATAAAGGAGGAGGGTTGTGTTAGGCCCCGACAGTCAGCGTAAAACCTTGTCGAATCTCATGAACATGGATCAACGAATATATTGTGGCGTCGTATGATCCATGTAGCCGACCCCACCTAGTGGGATAAGGCTTTGTTGTTGTTGTTTGTTGTTGTTGTATCATTCTTTTATAAAGAATAAGCAGTTTATGGTGAATCAAATAACTTCATGATACTGAATTTGATTGTTAGAAAATATGTTCATACGGCCATTTCTTTTTCCAGCTTCCATTTGTTTTCAGGAATAGAAGTGTATAAATGCTTGATTTGCATTCATTTTTATATACCTTGATCAAAGCCAACTTCTTGTTATATTATTTTTTTAAAACGAGACAAGACGACTAGCATGATGGTAGTCATCCAAAAGTTCCATTAATAGTAGTAGGGATTTATATTATTTTTACTTTGGTCCTTCATCCTAGAAATTAATGTGAAACTATTAAACCTGAAAAGAGAATTTTTTTCAGTTCTAATTGTAATATTGAAAAATGTCTTTGGAACTTGTATATGTGAATCTGGCTTCAAAGCTCCGGCAGAAAGGGAAGGCCTGTCAGGCCACACCTCAAAAACAAAATTCTACACATATTTTATCCAAGTTATCTTATTTCCTATTTTGATGAGTGTTATGCAGGCCAGATAATGTTTACCATGTCACCGTCATGCCTTGTTATGATAAGAAGCTTGAAGCTGCCAGAGATGACTTTGTTTCTTCAATAGATGGGGATGAATCAGGTGTAAAGACGGCAGAGGTAGACTCGGTTTTAACATCTGGAGAAGTCTTGGACTTGATTCAGGTTGGAGTACGGTATAAACTTGGACAGTTACATTTTAAGAAAAACTTTTTACTTAGTCTCTTATGCTTACTGCAACAGTTAAAGGCTATTGATTTCAAGACATTGGAAGAGGCTTCCCTGGATAACATGTAAGGATATATTCTCCTTGGTGTTAGAAAAGTATTGTTTTAGAATACTTATCCAATTTTCTATTGTCTAGTGGATCTGATAATATTTATTTCTTTCCTCATTAGGATCCATTGATTTCTATGACTTATCCACTTTTGATATTTGGAGCACTTCATTTAATACAGGTTAACAAATGTTGACGAAGAAGGGAATCTTTTCGGGGTGTCAGGTGGTTCTGGAGGTTATGCTGAAACAGTTTTCCGACACGCTGCTAAAGTGCTCTTTGGTAAAGAAATTGTGGGACCGCTTGAGTTTAAGAATATTCGCAATTCAGATTTTCGGGAGGTCACACTAGAAGTATGCATTCTTGCTATCTTCTTTTTTGTTGCTTTTACTATTAGCATCACCTCTTTTATATTTTCTTGTTTAGAGCAGGTCGATGGAAAAACAGTTCTGAAGTTTGCACTTTGTTATGGATTCAGAAATCTGCAGAATATTGTCAGGAAGATCAAAATTGGAAAATGTGATTATCATTTCCTTGAAGTTATGGCCTGCCCATCAGGTAAGTTTTATTTATAATCATATTATTTTTACTTTAATCCACAACCTCAACTTTATGATCTCTGAATCAGGCTGCTTGAATGGAGGTGGTCAAATAAAACCAAAGGCTGGTCAGTCTGCAAAGGATGTCATCCAACTATTGGATACTATATACATGCAAGATGTAGGTCTTACTGAAATTATTTACCGTAAAGATCTCTTCTGTAGAAATGCATGCATTTTTGGCTAAGCATTACACATCAATTGGTATATCTTACTGATTATGAGCAACACCCTCACCCTACAATGGAGACTGGGGCATTGCTTAAAAAACTGCCTTCAAAGCATGAAATATTAGTTGTTAGCCAACAGGGTGATGAGCATTGTATGTCAGAGACGATTGCTAGTCTATTCCAATGTTGATTTGTATGTGCTATGGATTATGGATTACTAATTGCTTTGATCTACACCTGGGAAAAAAATTATTTCTACTTTTTCTTAGAAGGTTCTTAAGTTTTATTTGGGCATGGGTGGAATATGTCTGTCCTGGGAAATTCCTCTATTGCTTGCCTAGTACAAAACAGGCTGATGACTGAACCAGACATTTTACTTAGTGCAACAATTATTGGATAAAAGTATGAATGTTTTTCCCTTTTTTTAAATCACAATTATGAGCATTTACAATTTATGTTTTCAGGTGCAAGTTGCAGATCCTCATGATAATCCAGTTGTCAAAAAATTGTATGAGGAATGGCTTGGGCGACCTGGTTCAGAGAAGGCAATGAAGTATCTGCACACCGAATACCATCCACTTGTGAGAAGTGTTTCATCTCAGTTGCACAACTGGTGATGATACTGCCCCCTTATGATGCGACGACTTAACATGGCTGATCATTTGGACAAGGAATTTATTTTGACTTATACATTCGCTCGGACTTGGGCACCACTTCCTAATTTATAGGTCAGAGTTATTATGGATAAACTTCCCTTTGCCTATACAATTATGTAATTAGTTATTGTAGGAGGTATGGGGAACAAGCTTCCAAAGTAAATGTTAAAGGAGTTTCGATGTTGAGTTGTATTTCGAAATCAAGATCTTATCCTCTTTCAGTTATTTGTAATTTTCGTTGTTCTTTTTTTTATTTTTTTGCAATCTTAAATCTACTGGGGATTGCGCGACGGCTGATCCAATTGTAGTTCAAACAAGTGAAAATTTTGAGGCCGTGTGAACTAGCAAGCGTTGGTTAAAGGTTGGCATGCATGCCAATCTGTTCGAAGATAGAGTAAAAACATCTTGCTGGGTTTTATTGGTTTCTACATTGTAGGAGTGTTGCAGTAACAAAGAGTTCAATGAAGAGTCCATATTTTGTGGTTTGTACAATCTAATTTTGTAAAAAACAAAGACAAAGATTAATGAAAATCAAATGTGAGAATATTAACAGCACGTTTTCCTTCAATAGTACTGGCATTGAGATGAGAGAAACAATTAAGTATAATGAAAAAAAAAAAAAAACTAAGTTTGCTTGGTGTTCTTCACAAATCACTGAATCGTATGCCATATTGTCAGCCTCCCTTATTGATTACGATTCATCCAAACAGTATGATTTACATAATCACATTGTGGAAGTTGATGACGATATTAGATCAGGAAGGTTTTCCAGGAAGAAGGTAAGTATTCCTCCAAGTACGAACATGAAGACGAAGGCAAGCAATATCTTTGCAACATACTGACAACTGAGATTTGATCCTTTCTCACTCGCCTTCTTGGAGTAATTGAGGTTGAATGATGCCTGCAAAATTGAAGATAAGCAATTTATTTGAGGAAATATTTAGCTGATAATAGTTACTAGGATGAACAGTAAAAAATGGCAAATTAATTTTTAATTAACCATTTCTTAAATGAATTTATTCGAATCTTGATTCATCAACACGATCCCTACAAGCTATTCGGATATTGTAATTTTAAGAACTCTACTTTGTACCAGTAACTTGCGTATCAAAAGAGTATAAAATATGTAGATAAAGATATCAACCACTCCACCCTCATCATTTTTTTCTCCCTCAAAAAGAACAAACAATGATAGATATATATATATATATATATATATATATTTCTAACTGCACTGCAAGTTCTATTTAGAGATATGTTCTTTTGTCATGCAAAATTTCAGAAAACTTATAACAGTGAACATACCCCCATGTCAGTGAACATATCCGACATCTGTCGTGACCTGATTGCTTCTTCATCACCTGATTTCAGTAGAGGCAAGTTCGTGATCAAAATGGCAAGCTGCAATTCCTACATGAACAGTGAAAGCCGCAAGCGTTCATGCATCTACTGACACGAAAAGGAATACCTTCAAGAACGGTCTGCAACTTCCATCCCTTGCCATAATTCACAAGAACAGCATTGGCCCCGAAACTGATAGGCTCCTCACCTTCCTTGACGGCCTCAATGTACAAGGCTCGAGGACCTCCAGCATCCGACTTATGGTTTATTGCACGCGATGCGAACCCCGCCGTCGTTCCAGCTGCAAAGCGTCTGACTTTGCCGGAGCTCTTGCACAAAACCTCTAGAAACTGACCGGCCAAAACAAATCAACATTAAAAGATCTTGTAGGGATCTATCATGATGTTAAAAAATTTCCAGGGACCGATTTGAGAACGGTGATTTCTTGAGAGAGAGAGAGAGACCGATGCAACCTAAGAGAGAGTCTACAGACAAGCTAATGCAAGTCACAGAAAACTTGATAAACAACAATGATAGGTTGAAACACAGAAATAATGTTGCACGATCGATATAATCTAAGTATGCGACCAACAGAAGAGTCAAACCATGACACAATCAAAATCAGATCTTTGTACTACAGCGATCTAAAGCCGAACGCATACCAACAAAAGAATGAACTCGGATTGAACTTGTTCTTTCAGTACCATATAAATTAAGCATTCCAAGTTAATCAATAGATCACCAAATAACTTCATACAATCTATAAGATCGATCCGTCCAATTCATTGGCTTATTAACTAACAAAATCCAAAACATATATATATCTTTAAGCCCTAGGAATTCAAACTAGAAAAACAAAAAAGATCATCACTTACCGCTTTAATATCCGAATCGTCGGGATCATCTTGTAGCCTTCCGTTGGAAACTTTCGGCTCTTCCGCCGGTCGTGCACCGCCAGCTCCATCATCGGCGACAGAGAGCGATTCGATCTTCTTCTCCTCCGCCTTCAACGGCACAGGATCGGCCGCTGGCGCCGCGGAGGAATCATTGCTCCCGGCCATAGATGGGACTCGAAAGGGGAAACAGAGGCGAAGTAGATTTGCAAATCTACGGCTTGTGTATAAATTTACGGCTTAAACAAGAATAGTTACAGGAGGCGAGACTCTGAAGGCTTCCTCTCCTCCTTCGCCACTTCCATTTCACCTTCCACCATCAACGGCGTCTCTCTCTCTCTCTCCCCCCTTTCTTCTCCTCTCGTTCGTTTCGTTTTGAACTCGTTCCATTGACCTGAACTTGGATTATAAATAAAAGAAATCACCGTTCTCAAATAAACATCATGAATAGATCCCTCCAAGCGGTTTGGTTGTTTGGACCGGGTCCACCAAGCCGGTCCGCCTTCCAAAAGGATCGGTAATGGACCGGGTTGGTAGTTCTGTCACTTGAATCCGACTCCGAAGTCGGTTGTTACCTACTTTGCTGAGAAAGTGAAGATGTAGCTTTTATTTGACAACATCAAAATTAACGTTTGAAATAACGTTTAATGATTTAAATATTAATTTTTTTATTTGATAAATGATAAAAATAAATAACATTTATCATTTTATATGCAAATATTGAAAAATTACTAGTGTTTAACGTTTAGAAGTTAACGTTTTATATATTTTTTTTAATTTTCCCCTGTTCAAATATATTATTTTTTTCTAACTTATCTTATTATTTTATTATTTTTTATTTTATAAATATTTGACTATATTTCTTTTTATATTCATGTTTAATTAATTGCAACTTATTTATATGTTAACAATGGATAAAAAATATTTTGACAATTAATATTTTTATATCATGAGTGCACTATATAAAAATTTATTATTAATATAAATTTCTATATATTTTGACAAAAAAATTAATTATGAAATTTTATTTTATTTAATTAAGATATAAAAATTTAATTTATTTGTATTATATTATAATTTATATAGCGCTTAAATTAAAAAATTTGTCTCATCAGTTAATTTTATTATTAAATTTATCAAACTGTAATAAGAGCAGCGAGAGAACCCGTATATACGTATAAAATATACGTATAAATAGCAGCCGCATGCACGATTTCCACATGATCTACGGTCAAGGCTTCACTTTAGTGGACTAAGCAGTCGAGTTCTCTACTTTGCCTCTGCTTTCCCCTTTCGAGTCCCATCTATGGCCGATAGCAAGGATTCCTCCGCCGCGGCGGCGGCGGCGGCGATTCCTGCGCCCTCGAAGGCGGAGGAGAAGAAATCGTGGGCGGACATCGCGGAGGAGGAGAAGGAGTCGGCAGCAGACGCCCCGTCTCAGGTTGGCGGGGAGGCCGAGTCGTCCGAGTTAAAGAAGATCGAGTTGCTCTCTATCGCCGATGATGGAGCTGGCGGTGCACGACCGGCGGATGAGCCGAAAATTTCCGAGGGAAGGCTACTAGAAGATCCCGACGATTCGGATATTAAAGCGGTAAGTGATGATCCTTTTGTTTCTCTAGTTTGACTTCCTAGGGCTTAAGAATGTGTATGTTTTGGGTTTTGTTAGTTAATAAGCACATGAATTGGATTGATCGATCTTATACATTGTATGAAGGACTTTGCTGATCTATTGATTAACTTGAAATGCTTAATTTAGTACTTCTGGTTGTCCAATATTCGTGATTATTTATCTGCCCTTAGGGTTCTACATGGTACTGAAACAACAAGTTCAATCTGAGTTCATTCTTTTGTTGGTATGCGTTCCGCTTTAGATCTGGGAAGTATAAAGATCTGATTTTGATTGTGTCATGGTTTGAGGGTTCTGTTGATCTCATGCTTAGAATGTATTGATCGTGCAACAGTATTTGTATGTGTTGCAACTTGTCATTGTTGTTTATCAAGTTTTCTGCGACTTGCATTAGCTTGTCTATGGACTCTTAGGTTACATCGTTTTCATTCCTATAATTCAACCTATAGTCATCCAATCTATGGGTTTTGTCGTCACTTTTTTGTTGTTTTCCTGGTACTGCGAACTTGGCTTCTGCAATTATACACTATGTAACTTAAAGTCAGAGTCAAATACATTGAAATGCAAAGGATGAAGTTTGTGGAGCCTTTGGAAGCGTTTCTTGATACATTTGCGATTTGTTGGGTGCTTTCCTGTCTAATTTTATTCCTTTTTATTCTTCATGCTGAGGCATATAAGATATTTAATAGTTAATTAATCTTATATTTTTAAAAAAATATTTGGGCTCTTTATGATGTATATTGCATTATATCTTCTGAAAAAATGTATATTGCATTATAATAATTGTTTATTAACTGATATTTCTAATGTGGTGGAAAAGTATTTATAATTGTGAAGATATAATAAGAAGTATACACGTACTCTGACATATATGAATGATATTTATTATGATGAAGAAAAAATCAACCTTTTAGAAACATATAGCTAAAATTTGAGGTTGAAACGTTATAATTTAGAAAGAAATATGAATAGAACAATATGTAAATTCTATAATTTTATTAACATAAATAATATTTATTATGAAATAATAAAGCTTGATTGATTAAAGAATAAAGTAAAATAAACTTGGAAAGGTCATAAAAAATGATATTTCAAATTATGTGTTGATGATGTAATACATCCAGTTGAAAACTCATACATTCTCTAATTGCAGTTAACACACTTCTCAGTTAAATGCGCCCTTGCATTATGCTGAGTGCGTATATAAACTATTAGGGATTTAGGGTTACTAGTTAGAGTCCTATCATTTGTAAAGGGAGTGCTTGTATAGACTAGTTTTTAAGGGTACTGTATAATCTAGTTAGAGTCTTTGTCAAAGTAAAATTTCTATCATCTCTTTTTTTGAGGAGTGTTTATATAAACTTTCTGAATGATTGTAATAATCTTATGAATGATGTCATCTAGTAATATTCTATTGTCACCAAGAATGTAGCCGAATCGAAGGGTGATCCTCGTAAAGGGTGATCCTCGTAATTTGCTGGATGACAGCCAAGGACGGTCTATGTTTTATAGCCGGTCCCAAGCCCGGATAAAGGAGGAGGGTTGTGTTAGGCCTCGACAGCCAGCGTAAAACCTTGTCGAATCTCATGAACATGGATCAACGAATATGGCGTAGTATGATCCATGTAGCCGACCCCACCTAGTGGGATAAGGCTTTGTTGTTGTTGTTGTTGTTGTTGTTGCAATATCTTTCTCATCCGAAACTGACAACATGATGCAATAGAATAATAATTAGAAATAATTTATCTATAAAGTACTAAGTATAATCGTACAATACAATATAAATAAATAATATTGTTATGAAATTATTACATTTAACCTAATATATATATATAAATGATTTTTGTTAAAAAATAATAAAATCTTAATATTTGAGCAAAAGTAAATTACAAATAAAAAACTAGTGAACTACCGTTGTTGACACTTTTTCGGTGATAAACAATGTTCTCTGGTGCAAATGTATTTAATAGGTTACATCTGGTAACACTGTTTATACATCTGCTGTGATGTTTGAAGACTTGAATTTGTCAGAAGCTCTCATTAAGGGGCTATATGTGGAGATGGGTTTCAGTAGGCCCAGCAAGATACAGGCCATTACCCTTCCTATGATTCTTAGTCCC
Organism: Pontederia crassipes; assembly: GCA_030549335.1. Classification (NCBI taxonomy): domain Eukaryota; kingdom Viridiplantae; phylum Streptophyta; class Magnoliopsida; order Commelinales; family Pontederiaceae; genus Pontederia; species Pontederia crassipes. The sequence continues at coordinate 11,207,125 of CM060184.1, read as the reverse complement.
CCTTATAAGGATCTAGTAGCTCAAGCTCACAATGGCTCTGGCAAAACGACATGCTTTGTTCTTGGAATGTTGAGTCGTGTGGATCCAAAAAGGAAATTACCTCAAGCTATATGCATTTGCCCTACTAGAGAGCTGGCCCAACAGGTTTGTATGCAATCTCACATTCCTCCCTTCTTTCATTTTAGTGATAATATCATACTCTAATCCAAGGATTACAGAATCATGCAGTTCTTTTGAAGATGGGAAAATTTACCGGCATAACATCAATGTGCGCTATCCCATCAGATTCTGCTAATTATATCCCCATAACAAAGCGCCCTCCAGTAACTGAGCAAATAGTCATTGGCACACCAGGGACCATTAAGAGATGGACCTCAGCCAAAAAGTTGAGTACACGGGATGTGAGGATACTTGTTTTTGATGAGGCTGATCACATGTTAGCTGAGGTCGAACTTTCTAACCTGTTTCATAATTTCCTTTTGATGTGTGTTTAATAGATTTTAGCTTTCTTAATGATCTCTAGTTAGCATGTAATTTGTGATCATTTCCCATGGTTCCTCTTTGTTTCTGTCATGATTAAGAATATGCCTGATTTGTTTTATATCTATCTTAATATCCAAAATTTATTAGTAGGAATCCTTAGTTGCTTGCAGTGCTCCGTTACATTTTTTTGAGGGTGAAAAAGTTAACACCAAAAGGGATCACAAGACAATTTGTAATCCTGGTTTATTTGAATTTTGTGAGGATGCTCATACTATTTTTCCCACTTATCTTGCATTACACTGTACTGTACACATGAGCAGACAAAGGTTCTTTACAGCAATGACCTGAGAAGTTAGAAAAGATCAAGTTAAATTCTTGCTAATTCTTTGTATTTCTTGTTGTATTTATCATCTAGTCTGCCATCAAGAAACTTCCTGGATCTTCTACATATGTTTTTGGTACTTTATATGAGTGCGGATTGGATTACTAACAATACATTGGCATGAAATTTCATGGTTCTTGAATTGTAGTTTAGAATACATAAAATATTTTGATGATGGATATAAAGGGTAAATGTCACTAAATGCCCTCCAACTTTGATGTTTTCTTAGCGCTACTTTCAAACTTCATTTTGTAATAAGATTGTCCTCCATCTTTTAACTTGTTTTACCAATTACCCTTTTGACCTCCAATCGGCGGTTTCCCGGTCGTGCTATCGACGTGGTGTCCCCGCGCTGATTTTCTCTCTCCACACATACAATCGTGTGATGTGGCATCACTAAAAAATAAAAAAGTAGGGCAGCACAGGGACCTTGCCGGAGGTCGTCGGAGAAGGGGAGGGGGGGAACCTGCGCTTGGGGACGCTCGCCGGAGATCGTCGCGGCAGGGGGTTTGGGGTGAGCGACTGCGCTCGCCACCACAGGAGCAGAGGTCCCCCCCCCTCCCCCATGGGTCGCCAGCGAGCGCAGTCGTAGAGGAAGGGGTCGCCCCCGTTCTGCGACTGCGCTCGGGGGGTTGACCTCCCCTCTGCGACTGCGCTCGCCGGCGCACCTTCTGCGAGGTTGCAGGAGAGAGAGAGGGGGGGGGGGGGGGTCGCCAGCGAGCGCTGTCGTAGAGGGAGGGGTCGCCCCCCGTTCTGCGACTGCGCTCGGGGGGTTGACCTCCCCTCTGCGACTGCGCTCGCCGGCGCACCTTCTGCGAGGTTGCAGGAGAGAGAGAGGGGGGAGGTCGCCAGCGAGCGCAGTCGTAGAGGGAGGGGTCGCCCCCCGTAGATGTGGCGCCGAATCCGTCGTCGCCCCTTACCGGTGTGAGATCGGCGTCATCGCGGCCGCTGTTGCCGGAGAGCCAGTCTTCTCGACGGATGATGACAGCATCCAACGCATCTCCTGTGCCATCGTCACATCGAGGTCAATGAGGATGTCAACCTCTGCCCTTCAACCGCCTCCGCATACGTTGCCAACGAAGTCGAACGTGGCACCTTCGCCCTGCGAGCTCCTCTGTCAATGGCAATGAAGTCGAACGCGGCACCTCCGCGTCCGCCACCTCAGGCGATGATGATGTCGAACGCAGCGCCTACGCCGCCTCCGCCCCCACCGGTGAACCCGAACAGGAACACAGAGCTTACGCAAATGCTTGTGTGGCATCTTTTTTTCCATTTTTTAAATATTATTTTATTTTTTAATGTTGCCACATAGGCAAATGCTTGCGTGGAGGAGAGAGAAGATGTGCATCAGCGCCACATCAGCAGTGCAACCGAGTAACTGCCTATAACCGGTAAAAAGAGCATTTGGTGAAAGAAGTTAAAAGATGGTGGACAATTCTGTTACAAAGTAAAGTTGAAGGATAGCGTTAGGAAAACGATCAAAGTTGAAGGGTATTTGGCGTAATTTACTCTGGATATAAACAATTTGTCACAACTGATGCAGAGAAATGAACACATTTATTTCGTGTTTCTTTCTTATTTTGTTGAAGTTATTTCTAAACTAGTTCAAATTTTATTGTTGTGGCATTGTCTTATCTATTAGAATCTGGTGATTAGAATGCACCAGTCAGGATGTTAGAGAAGTAGACATGAGAGGAATGTAAACAGTAATTTGTGCTGACTTATAGATATTGAGTCAAAACATGTTTAAAACATAAGGGTGTAAGCATGCCGTGATTAATGATTCATATGATATTTATGTATCCATCTCTGAAATGAACTTTTAACATCGTAAACAATCATTTTATTTCTACGGAGATGCAGTTTTTTATTTGTTACCGAGTTTATGTATGTTTTGTCTTTTGGTGCAGGATGGGTTTAAGGTTGATTCTGAGCGAATCATGAAAGAAATTCAACGAAGTTGTGGTGGATGCCAGGTTTGTTTTTGTTTTATCTCATTTTTCTTTTATGTTATATGAAAGAATAAGGGGCACTGGGGAAAAAAATGAGATTAAGGATGTGATAAGGGGTAAACCACATGCCAAGTTGACCTTGATTAGCAAGGTAGGAGATGATAGGCACATGTACCACATGGGCAGAGACTCTTGGCAACTAGAAGTTTTGAGTTAAAGATTTGGAAACAGTCACTATTAAAGGTGGGAAGATTGTGTCATGTCTGTCTACTCTTTCCTACTGTTGATAGTTGAGCAATGCTTTGTGAGTGGAGTTTTACTTTCCTTCGATTGTTGAAATCACAGAATTTATGCTGTGTTACTTGTACCTGCCTATTTGGCATTATTTCTTCAATAGTGAAACCAGGTAGACACCAGCTCTTACATAACTATGAAAGCTAAAAGAAACAACAAAGTCATCTTCCACTAGAATTCATTTACTGCTGCATTTTGTCACATTTTCCACAGAGCAATAAATATCAGCCCTAAAAAAAGTTATCAATACCTTTGGTGATGTCTGTCATATGAGTTTCAGAATTGGAAACTCTCATTGTTCTATAGACATTCTATTAAGATTTCATTAATAAATCACAATCAAAAGGATACTTTTTTTGAAATATTGGGGGATCCCTACCAAGATGTAAGCATCTGATTTTATTGAGAGCATAATTTAGAAATTACATACAATAGAACTTATATACAAAAGGAGCACTAACACCAAGCACCAAATGTGCATCAATCATCCGACCACAACTTTGTCATGCTTAAAGCATGGGATGTAATATTATCTGTATAGCAACGTTCATCCCTAAAGATAACCAAATTGCCCAGATGACAACCATTGATAACAGCTTTTTACGTCTTGGACCATATGTCATGATTGCTTGATGTCTACCTCCTTGTCTGAATGATTGCTAGAAATGTCTAGCTGAGGATATGTCTAATCATTGGCATCTTGTAGTTGCCCACGTCTCCCTTGCAAAGACACTAAAAAAATAGGTGGTTGATGTCTTCTTCGGCATCATCACATAGGGCACAAGAAGCATCAGATGTAGGCAGCCACATTTTGCGATAGCTTTTGGTGAGGAGACGCCCACGACGAAATAGCCATGCAAAGATTTTTATCTTTAATGGCATCCGTAGCTTCCAAAGCAGCCTACAATTGGTCCTCAGCTCATTCTCCACCTAACTTGTTACTGTGTGTAGAGCTAAATATGCACTTTTGGCTGAGAAAATGCCCAAGGATCAAATCCATGAATCATTCTTATCAGTTGTCAACCGTTTACACTTAATGATCCCTAGTAAATTGATGAAATCATAGAGTCATTGGTCGGATAGAGAAGTTGAGAAAGGAGGCAGCCATGCCCCATTGGAGTGACCAATGGGTGACCAACAATCTGCCACACATGCTCGCTTGTCTACAGCAAGGGCATATAATCTTGGAAACATTTCAGCAAGTGGAATTGTCGATGCCCAATCATCTTCCCAAAATCGAAAAAGCCTTTTGTTACCCCAACAAGTGGATAGAAATGGGCGGATCTTGGAAAGCACCGACGTCACCCCTCTCCAATAGGATGAAGCACCAGATGACTACATTAGACGTGATTCCCATGAGACAGTCCTCTCGTGACATGCAAAAATCACAGTAGACCAGATATTCTCTGCATCACCCATCAAGCGACATACCCATTTAGCAAGGAGAGGATCATTTGTTCGGCGAAGGTCACGAACACCAAGACCACCCTCTGAAGTTGGCCTGCAAACATCCTTCCAAGCCACTAAATGTGTACATTGGGTACTAGTGCCCGAGTGATTCCAGAAGAAATTGCTTCTTAACTTGCCAATCCGAGTTTCCACATAACATGGAAGAGGTAGGAGTGACATGAAATAAATAGGAATAGCTGAAAGGACCGACCGCAACAAAGTAAGCCGACCACCTCGTGATAGAAGTTTGGAGCTCCACCCCACGAGTCGTCGTTCTACTCGTTCTATTACTGCCATCCAATCTCGAGATAGTATTGCTTTATTGGTGAGAGGTAGTCCAAGATATTGAATAGGAAGTGCACAAAGCGGCGTTTGTAGTGCTGTGGAGCACTCTTGACATCCAGATCATCCATACCAAAGGTGATAAGTGAAGATTTAGATCTGTTTTTGAATCAAAAGGATACTTAGATGCTCACATTCATGTAATTTCCACATTTATATATCCACTCAAAAAACAAAAATCTCATCTTGCTGTATATCTTTTGCTTTTTCCTATGAAAATATTGAATTGTCTGGTTCCTTGGCCATGTAAAATGATTTTTTAGTTCAAATTAATGATGTAGCTCGATTAAAACTAATTAATGGAGCTAGAAGGTGTGCCTTAAGTCAAGATTGATTGAGATGGCAATTACATGTTCTTATTTGAATTGTGACGCTGTACCCCTGGATAAATTTTGACCTTATTGCTGATCAATCATCACTGAGTGTTTTCTTTTTTTTTTTCTTATGATCTATTTTCTTCATCGGAATGGCGTCGTATGATCCATGTAGCCGACCCCACCTAGTGGGATAAGGCTTTGTTGTTGTTGTTGTTGATCTATTTTCTTCATATCTTTTCAATGATTCGCCTAACATCATCAGTCAACACTAAGGCGCGTTTGTACCTGATAATGTTTTTGAGATAGGTAGGTCTTGAGATGGAAACTTCCTTTTATATCAACTATTGGCTGTCAAAACTATTATTTCTTTCTGTTAATATTTAATCTGCCAATCATGACAATATAAATTCACTGTCCATCAGGTTCTTCTATTTTCTGCAACATTTAACGAAACTGTCAAGGAATTTGTATCCAGAGTTGTTAAAGATGGAAATCAAATATTTGTAAAAAAAGAAGAGCTTACATTGGAAAAAGTAAAGCAATACAAGGTCCAAATTCCTGATGAGTCTGGCAAAATACAAGTGATCAAGGATAGAATTTTTGAATTTGGCCAAAAGGTGGGGCAGACAATTATATTTGTGCGAAGAAGGGATAGTGCCAGTATGCTACACAAAACTTTGACTGATGAGGGTTATGCCTGCACATCTGTTCAAGGCGCTCTCAAGCAAGAAGACCGGGATCGAATTATAAATGAATTTAAGGTTGGATTGACCAAGGTCCTCATAACCACTGACCTGTTGGCAAGGGGTTTTGATCAAAGACAGGTATCAACAGCATATACTTGCATGCAGATGGACATTGATTACTTCTCAAATTTCTGACATTTTTTCATGTCTTGAAGGTTAATTTGGTTATAAACTATGATCTTCCAATAAAGCATGAAAATCAAATGGAGCCTGATTGTGAATTGTACCTGCATAGAGTTGGTAGAGCAGGGCGCTTTGGTAGCAAAGGTAATACTTCTAAAATGAGTTTTCATGACTTCTTATCAGATCTATATTTGGTTTCTTTCAAGTCACATGGAACCTGCAGTCTGTTAAGCATGAATTACTTGGGTAAAATAGAAGACAGATCACTTCTAAGTGTTATCAGAGAACTGTTGCACTCAAAATCTTCTCTGCCTTAAATCAAGGTGTCATTTCTTTTGAAAATTGGATTTGTTTGACTTCCTCATCTTTCTGGTGATTATTCAAACAGGTGCGGTCTTCAACTTTGTGTGCGGCAGCCGTGATAAAATGGTGATGGAGAAAATTGAACGTCATTTCCAACATCAAATACCTGAGGTATGTTTAGTCTTAAAGTTTATTCTCTATATAATTTTTTGTGGCAATCTTTCTGGGCATGTGTATATAGAAAGCTAACCATAACCTCCATTACAGATCCGTAACTGGATGAGCGAAGAGGATTTTGAGACTGCCCTTAAGGATGCTGGATTGCTGTAGAAGTAGAACAGTTTTCCCCCTCCAGTGGGTGGCAATGAATCCTTGTGTATGTCTTTTTTTTTTTTTTCTTTCGTTCTTATCGATCAGTTTTGTAGTTCTCTAATTTGTGAGCTTTCGAGGACATGTCACGATGTAGATGATGTTAACTGTTTCATTTAAGTAAATCTTGAAGGTCATTGCCTGTTCGGCTGTAGTCCCATTGTACGAGATGAAACGTTTGCAATTTGCTGTGTTCAGCGAATCAATAGCAAACATGAGCTTGTGGTTTACTTCATTCATTGCTAATGCAATTTTGTGTTCAATTTCATCTTTTCCAATTTGGCCTCCTATGTGTACCTCATGTGCAATGTCCCCACTTTTCTAAGCCAACCAAAAAGATGACCCCGGGTTTACATGTAATTTGCATCTGTTTTTTTTTAAAATAAAGGAGACAGCAATGTAGAATTTCTTCTTGTTATTGTTTCCCATGATCAATTGCTGGTGAGAAAAAAAAACTGCAAAAAAAGTACGTTCATTCCCTTGATGGTCCAAATGAACATGATATGGGAAAAGAACAGCAAAAGACAAAGGGACGGCAAGGCAGCTAAATTCTGTACTACTGTTAAAAACCACATCTTGTAACAGAGCCAGGAAACTTGGCCACTAATGACCAATGGGCACATTAGCCAACGTTTGCAGATGTTTGGATCATAAGAAGGGTGGTCCTCTACATATTGAGGAAAAAAAAAAGAGAACAAAATACATATCATGTGTAGCTGAGTAGCTCCATATTTGTTATCTCATATATATATCTATATATATTCAAATCTCTCAAGCAGAAAAAATATTGAAAATGTTGCCCGTGGCCGTTTCATGAGAAATAATAGTACGGTAAATTGTCCGATCGATGGACCTACGGACAAACCAAAAATAGTTCAGGTCTCACTTTGAAACTCTCCATTGAAACATGGGGTGGTGACAAGACAGATAATTCTTGGACCGCTGATGGTTTGATGATTTTTCTTTTATCTTATTTGATATGACTTATTTAAATACAGCAGAATTATATACTAAATTTAGGGGTGTAAAAAAATCCGGCCGAACCAAAAGATCGATCTGAACTCAAAAAAATCGAAAATTAAGGAATCGATTCTGATTTTGACGATTTTTAAATAGAGCAAAACTGATCTGCAGGGCTCTATTCGAAAAATCCGTAGGGGTTAACGAAGTCCACTTTTATTTATATAATTAATTTAGATGTAATTAATTATTTTATTACTAGTGTAATAATATTTTATATAGCTTAATATATTCTTATCACATTATGAAACTCTAATTTAATAATTCTAACACTATATCATATATTTAGTTATAAAATTAAATAAATTAATTTTAATTTTAAGTTTAATTTACTACATATTTTCTGAAAATATTATTTATTAAAATAGGGGTCCGAAAAAACTACTCAAAAAACCAACTTGCTAGAGGGTGATTTTTTTTCCTAAATGGTTTTAAAGTAATTTTTGTTATTTAAAGAATTCACCTGAAAAATTACTAATAATTTTTTTGAATAAAAAATCTGACCCAACCCGAACCACTTTCTCTCCTAACTAAATTAGAGATTAAGGAGCTTGCAAGTAATTTTTTGTGAAATTATTGCACGATGATTATGATTATATGATCAAGATTCAACTTATATTAAATTTAACATTATTTTCTTAAATTTAATTTCAATTGCACAATCATCATTCAATAATTTAAATTTATTAGATCCATATTGATTGTACAATTAATTACATATTACTTAATTACACCCTTTGTATTGTATTTTTTGAAAAAACTTACATTTTTATTAATAAATATAAATTTATTAGGCTATTAAGTCGTATTAAACTATTTAATCTAAGTCTTGAACCTATTATCAACCAATAAATAAACTTAAATAAAAGAAAAATTATCATGAACATAAATAAAAAGATGACAAAATTTAAACTATTATCAATAATACACATTAAAAATATGAAAATAGAAACATAATAATATAGTAGATTTTATAGGAGGAATTTATACAAGGAATCAAATAATATGGAAAGAAAATTTCAGTTTGAAAAATAAAATGAGGGGAAGATAATAATAATGGAAAATTTGAAAAAAAATTCATGAAATTATTAAATAATAAAATATAAAATTAACTAATTATAAGTAATATATATTCTTGAAATGTAAAAAAATAATTTATTAATTTAAAATGATGATTAATGTACTTTTGTTTTATTATTTTTCCCTTTTATACTTTAATTTGTAATATATTTTTTGAAATGATAAAAATAATATTATTTTAATAAAAAAATCAATTCAATTCGATCTAATCTGATTGAGCAAATCAAATCATGATTCAATTAGTTGACCAATATGATAGCTGGTCTGATTTAAAAACGTTGAATATTACTCCTTCCCCTTTCTTCTCCGACACCGGTGCCGTTCTCTAGCATGAAGTGATGAAGACCTCTCTCTCAATTTTAAAGATGACATGCATAATATTTTATTAGTTTAAATATAATGTGTAAAAGAAAAAAATATGGACGTGAGTGCCCAATTATTGATTACGATTATCACAAGATATTTGGAAAGTTGGGTAATCATATGATTATAAATTGAAATTTGATGATGATTTAAGAAGCAGCCACAATCGTCCAATTATTTTTTAGCTCAACTAATATGATATTCATCTAAAAACGAGATTACGAAAGTAATGATTGAAACTTCCACCAAGAATATTTAGTTTTACATATATTTTTAACAAGCAAATCCTGAGGTCGCACATATAACACATGGTCTGGTCATTAATATCACTCGCTCCATCATAATTTGTACTATATACGTACCTCTTTCATGAATGTACTTCTATACGTCAATTTAGCAGCCTCGTTATTTGATAAAAAAATATTATCTCAATGCATTACCTTCTGAAAACCAATTAATAATAAGATGTATATATATATATATATTCATTCGTGATTATATTATTACTGTCTTAAACCTGCAAACAGTTTTTTTTACGACAGAATGGGCGAGCATCAAATTAACAGTGGATAAGAGGTTTCAAATTTTACTTTTACTAGTGAGATTTCCATTAATTGTGAGTACACATGCATATATATATATATATATATATATATATATATATATGATATTATGATTACTTTATAAACGTACAGGGGCACGCACGGGAGGGCATCAAACATTTATGGATTACTTTTCGCCTTATTCCTCTGTTTTCCTTTTCGTTGTTCATGTGCCGATCAGAGCAGTGCAAACGAAGCTTCGGACTGGTTTCTCGCATGAGTCCACCCGTTCCATGGGGAATCCAATTACTTTGTCCATTTCCATATCCATGTCTTCATCTCTCCTCAAACCCAAATAAAACTTTCCAGCGCACAGTCCTCATCAGTCCCTGCTCAAGATTCTCTAACCTCAACATTCTTGACAACATTATAATTAATGACCTCCCTCTAAGATTAAAATAAAAAAAAACAAAATCAGTATATACTCCAATGTATAATATATATTGTGGATACTAAAATCTCAATGTCTGCCTTAAAAAGTGTGTGCAACATATAGCTTATTATATACTAATTAATTATCTTAAAATAAGTATATTCAAAGATTCATCTTCGTGTGTAGCATATTAGTTATTTGCTTTCATGCGTCAAGTTTATGGCTTCATTTTTATTTGAGGAAAAAATAAGAAAAAAATATAACAAATACAAAAGAACGTGAACTGTTCCAATAGAAAGGGAGAACCAACCCAAAGAACGTTTTATAAAACTGCCATATGGAACATGTAGAAACCTCTTTTGCGTCTCCCATTTCACAAACCAACGTGGTACCGTGGCGTTTCCTCCCTGGCGCATCCCCAACACGAAACACCCACAAGCTCTAACCACTACGTGACATCTAAAGGTTCGAAGAGTTGGATGACTCGATGTCACGCTTTCGCTTGGACAGGAGCTGTGTTTCCTGTTACAAGATAAATGATTATATTGAGGACGACTGCCCGTCCCTGCCGCATGCATGCCACCGTATTTGCTTAAGCTTCTTAGCTGAATCCACTAACACATATATATATAAGCCACATAGAATCCTAAGAGCCTATTCAAGGTGTTTGTTAAAGCACCTCTTCCTCCTCCAACCCTCTCATTCTCTCGGCTCATCACTCTCTCTCTCTCTCTCTCTCTCTCTCGCGCGTATATCAAACACTCCAAAGCAGCTTACCAAATCTCAACGCTTGTCTCCATTTCAGTGAGAGCTGCATTAAAGACTACTTTTTTGGCATAGTCTTCGAGCGCATTGCGGAGCTTTAGGGCGATGGCTTTCGTGATTCCCAACAAGTTCAAGGCCTTTATAAACACGACGTTCCTGCTGCTGTTGTGCTTCTTCTTCACGACCCACATAAGATCTCCTTCACCTTCCTTCAACCTCAAAACCCTAAAGGCCTCCAGAGGAGACGGATGCGTCGGACTGCAGAGGCTCGAAGAACACCATGCCAAGTGCCTGTACCTCAAGGATCACATCCCGTGCGTCTCCCAGGGCTACGTCAACTACCTCCACATATTCTACTGCGTCTGCGAGCGGTACACGCCGCTGGGTTACACCCTGTTGGCCCTCTGGCTCCTCGTGCTGTTCTACCTCCTGGGGAACACAGCGTCCATCTACTTTTGCTCCTCCGTCGAGAGCCTATCGCGGGAGCTGAAGCTATCGCCGACGATAGCCGGGGTCACGCTGCTGTCGCTGGGCAACGGCTCGCCGGACGTCTTCGCCAGCATCGTCTCGTTCCGGTCGGGCTCGGGGGAGGTCGGCATAAGCAGCGTGCTGGGCGGCGCATTCTTCGTGTCGTGCGTCGTCGTGGGCATCATCAACGTCTGCGGCGCGTCGGGGCCCGGATCGCGGTCGTCGGCGCGCATCGACCGGTCGTGCTTCGTGCGCGACGTCTGCTTCTTCGTGGTCGTGCTCTCATCCCTCCTCGCCATCCTCCTCGTGGGGCGCATCAACATGCTGGGGGCCGTGGCCTTCACGTCCCTTTACTTCATCTACGTCTCCATCGTCTCGGCCGTGCACTTCTTCAGCGACAAGTACGAGGACGACGACCTCGCCGCGCCCATCCTCAACCACGAGGAGCTCAACGAGCCGGTCTCGGATGCGAAACTGGAGGCCACCACCGCTCAGAGCGTTAGCAGCCTAACGCAAGAAGAATTCCCAACGCTGTACTACAAAATCAAGGATACCACTTCCCGCTACATCAGTTGGCTCCTTTATCTCATCGACATGCCGCTATATCTACCACGCAGGCTAACGATTCCGGACGTGTCAGAAGAAAGGTGGTGCAGGCCATTCGCGGTGGCCTCGGCCACACTTGCACCGGTTCTGGTCGCCACGTTGTGGAACTCCAAGAGGGGAGGGATGGCCACCAAGGAAGGGTTAACCATATACCTATACGCCGGGCTGGTAGGAATGGTGCTGGGACTCGTCGCAGTCCATACCACGAAGAAGAACACCCCGCCGAAGAAGACACTGTTCCCGTGGCTGGCCGGAGGGTTTCTGATGAGCGTGCTATGGACCTACATTATCGCTGAGGAGCTCGTGGGGCTGCTGGTGTCCCTGGGATACATATGCGGGATAAGCCCTTCAATTCTAGGATTGACAGTGCTCGCATGGGGGAACTCCATAGGGGACCTCATAGCAAATGTGGCCATGGCCTTGAACGGGGGGCAGGATGGTGCACAGATCGCCATCTCAGGGTGCTACGCCGGCCCTATCTTCAACACGCTGGCCGGACTGGGGCTGTCGCTGGTGGTCTCGGCCTGGACCGCGCACCCAGACCCTTTCGTGATTCCTGTAGGGCCTGCGGTGTTTGAAATCTTGGGGTTCATGATTGGAGGTCTGCTGTGGGCTCTGGTGATACTGCCGAGGAAGGACATGAGGCTTGACAGGGTATTAGGCATTGGACTGCTCGCCATCTACTTGTGCTTCCTCTCCCTCAGGCTCTCTCAAAGTCTAGGATTGGTGCAAGTTTGATTTTTGTTTTGAGAGAGAGAAAGAGAGAGGCTTGTTAATTTCTTTTTTGTCTTCTTTTCTCCCAAATTAATCTCTGTTCTTTGTCCATGCATGCTGAGTGAGCTTAAATATTAGAGGTTTTATATGCACTGGAGAAGGATGTTAACCACCCCCACTCTTTTTGACATATAAATAATTCATGTCACCATTTAACTTTTGCTCTTTGGCCATCGAGATTGAAAAGATAAGAGTTCACCGAATAGCATATCACACAGTATTTATCTAATGTAATGTACACTATGGCCCAACGTCTAATGGGCAATATACCTTTGCTTTTTTCTTTCAAATTCAGCGTCATCACGTCTCATTTTATGGTTCTGTTTTTGTTGTGCAATGAAGACGAGGAGTTGTTAGTTTTGGGTGGAACTTCAAATCAATCTTATGATCGGATTTATTATTCTTTTAGGAAGTTTTTTTCATCTCGAAGAATAATTCTTGCAAAACTATATGGCATTTTTGGAGAAAAAGCATTTTCCAATCTTGGTTAGAGAATTCAAATTTTACATTATTCATGAAATTTCATCACGTATTAATTACAGTTGACGTAAACAATTAGTTTATATTGATGTACCTTGAATTATGTACTCTATATCAAAATTATGAAAGAAAAAAATGAGGCCCTATACGAAAATGAAGGATTATATGTGAGGATTAAAGTTTTATCATTATAACTCTCTTTCATTCATAGTGATTTTTTTTTGCGACGGTCTCCTTTGTCCATGGATATTTCTCTCTTGTTCACATTGATCAAGTAGATTTTACCACGTTAAATCATTGTATTCATCTTCTCTTATGTTTCTCTATTTCGTTGCCTTAATTATTCATCGATCCTTAGTGTTCTATTTCCAACAGATTGGTATCCGAGCCAGATTCTTCCGCGAAGATGACTACAACGAAGTTCTATATCGAGAAGTTCGCTTGCCATCCTAGTTCAGAATGAGTTGAAGAAGGCGTTGGGTCAAAAGCCTGATGCTATGGAGACGTCCGCCTTGGAGGAACTTGATGAGAGAGCCATGTCTACAATCCAGTTGTGCCTGACAAATGATGTTCTTCAGGAAGTTCTTGCAAAGAAGACGGCGGCAAATCTCTGAACGAAGTTAGAAACTTTGTATTTAACAAAAACCCTAGCAAATCGATTTGTGTTAAAGCAGCAGCTACACACCTTTCGTATGGTCGAAGGTACGTCGATCAAATCGCATATTAGTGAGTTTGTTATCCTTATCAATGATTTGAAGAATGTAAATGCCAAGGTCGATGATGAAGATCAAGCGTTATTACTTTTGTGTTCTCAGTCATCTTCATATAAGACCTTTAACGGAATTATAATTTACAATAGGGACAATCTTACTTTTGAAGATGTTAAATGCAGACTTCTTAGTAAAAAAATTGGATAATGAGTTGGGATCTAGCAGCAAATCTGATGATTAAGTCTCAGGTCTGATCGCAAGAGGCAGACATCAAACAAGAAATCAAATCAAGACAGAGATCCATATCCAAGTCAACGAACAGAGATAAAGTCTGTAACTACTATAAGAAGAAGGGCTATATCTAAACAGACTGTTACAAATTATACAATAAGAATAAAAGGATCAATGAGAGCAACAAGGAGGGAAATCAGAAGGCTAATATTGCAGATGCTAGTGTAGCAAAAAGTAAGAATGAAAATGTTTTATTGATAACGACATCAAATAAATTCATATCATTAAGTGAGTGGATCATCGATTATGGAACATTGAAGTCATGAAAGACTTTGCTAAAGAAGCGATATGAAAAAGTTGTGAAGACGAATAATGGACTAGAATTTTGTAATTCTAAGTTCAATTATTTTGTGACAAAGAAGACATTACGAGGCATCGCAAAGTTGTGAGGACTCCACAACAAAACGGAGTCGCTAAAAGAATGAACAAAATTCTACTACAGAGAGCACGATGTATGTTGTCAAATGTAGGACTTAGCAATGAGTTTTGGATAGTAACTATCAATTTGGCATGTTACTTAATGAATCGGTCTCCTCATTAATCCATAGACTTAAAAATTCTTGAAGAAGTGTCATCACGTAATCCTCCTAATTACTCATGTTTAAAATTTTTCGATTGTCCTGATGAAAAACTTGAAGCCGAAGTGCATATTTTTTTATTATAAATCTGGTGTTAAATATTATAGATTATGGTGTCCTGAAATTAAGAAATTTATTATTAGTAAAGATGTTACTTTTGATGTGGAGTTGTGCCGTGGATTTGAAATTTTTTGTTCATAGTGAATTTTTTCTGACAACGATCTTCTTTGCCCGTGAATGTTTCTTTTTTATTCACATTGATAAAAAAAATTTATCATATTAAATCACTATATTCATCTTCAGTCTATTTCTCTACTTCGTTGTCTTGATAAATCAGTCTTCTTAACTTGTTGGTGCACAAATATTAAAACACCAGTAGATATATCAATTTTTCTGTCAAAAGTTACTTCTTAAATCAATCTCCTCCCGAAATTCGTTACAGTGCAAGAAATACAAACCATGCACAATTGCAACAAGCCATGTGAATCTTCTGATCAACGGTCCGGATCTTGTCAAACAGTGCACATAGATTTTCCGCTGTCCCAACAAGACTATTCATTTGCAGTCAAATGTTGCACGGTTGCACCTAATAATTGCCGAAAAAACAATTTTGCACCTAGTGATGAAAAGATGGAAGAGAAACTACAAATGGATTATTCGATACGTGGCACTGGCACGTATCAATAATGAACGCATATACTTTATTATAATTTGAAAACTTCTTTTCAATTCAAAGGACTTATGTCGTTGGCTTGTTGCTTCGAAGGCATGTTGCTCCTGATGATTTAACTAATTCTATAACTAAGTAATCGGCAGTAGTTTCTATTATACTAATGTTGTTACTTAATAATCGTACCTTAGTTAGAGAACACTACTAACCGTAAACAAATATTAGAAACCGACAGAAGTTAATTTGCATGAACGCAAAAACCAAAGTATTATATCATGTCGAACGGCTCGAATTTAATGATTAATTAAATATGAAACGGTACATATGAAAAAGTAAGGGAAACAAAACTTTACGACATATCACATGCGGGCGATTCCCAACACTGTCGCTTATGGGAACACTGTCAAAGTAAAATAAACAGGATCCAGAGGATTCATCCAACTGCGGCCTACAGTGTTTGTAAATAAACCATCTCAGAGGATCTTTGTGAGCACATCGTCCACATCCAGTCTTTTTCTTTTCTCCGGAAGGATGATTGTTTTGAGACTGCATGCTTATGAGGATATTTCCTGATCGATAACAGCTTTCAGTATAATTCCCGATCTCAGTTCATAAGTTTCAGTTTTCTAGTATTTCATGTATTTCTTCTGATAATGGCTGAAGGACAGAAATCAAGAGAGCAAGAAGAAAGTTGATATATATATATATATATATATATATATATATATATATATATATATATATATATAAGCGACTAGACTGAAAATGGATGCATGCATAGCATACGGGTCGTTGCTCGTTATATATCTCATGATAAACTGCGAGCCGCACGTCACGTTTGTCTCAAAGGGGATACGAGTCTTGTGCTCTAGGGAACAAGACAAGTTTGCCATGATTTTCTCGTGTTGGCTTGCAGGATGGGGCTCAGATGGAGTTGCAGGTTGCAACTACAATCCACCTCATGACCCGTGGACTGGACGTGACCGGCCGGGTCTCTCGAGTTACCTTGAGAACGTGTATGGGACAGATATCGTAAAAAAAAAGTTTTCATATATAACTAATTAAAAGTTACTGCTACTTTACACCATTTTTATCTATTTTTATAACGTTTAATTTTGTTTTTTTTTCCATTTGCTTTATTATGAAATTGATTATTTCATTGGCAAAGGAGTACTTGACTTATCCGGCCGTCACAAGATGAATATAATGTACTGCATATACGTGACACGACATAATGATAAGAAAGAGCTTGCGAATATGCGTCTTGCATGAGGTGGGGGAGAGCTACACGCTCTAACATTTGGCCTTTCATTAATCGCTATGTCATTTGTTTTGATCGGTCGCTATCCCTGAAAAGAATAAAAAAACAACAGTTTTTAAAGGGAGCATGGCTTAATTTTCTTCAGCAAGAAAATTACTTGCCATAGTTGCTATAATAAAATTTGGCTAGTTTGATCTGTAAGATTATTTTAAAATTTCCTTCATTTGCGAAGATGATTCGTGATATTTGCTTGTTATATATACAAAGTGCAATCATGATCATATCCATCCTGGACAAGCGTTATCAAACTACAATGAGTGTGTTAATTTTGATCCTTTATTTCGCCGGGTGCGAGTGGATGGTTAAAATTGCACTTACCATATATACTCGATATAATCATTATTTTTTAACAATAGTAAATATACGTGCACTTCAAGCTCTTAGATAAATCTAATAATTATATAGGAAACGAGATGTAGGTAACATACTGAAATTAATAACGATTGAATCATTAGCTGCCAATCATGATACGTCGGCACACAACTTAGATATAGGAGACTGTCAGAAAGGCTATTAATTATTGAAGGGTGGCAAAAAAACTCACCAGTTCTTTTGATTATCGGTAAAAACAATAGTTCGGTACGTGTCACCTACCGATTCACAAAACATTAATTAATATCCGCGTGTTCACCCAATGCAACATGTATCTAGCTACATGCACATTCAGAGGAAACAAGCACTAATTTAAAGTTAAGTACGCCATGTTGCCTTAATGACATACTCGTCCACAAAAGCATGACTTGGCTCGTTCTGTCCATGTTTGTCTCCATACTATTCCTTCTGCCATCGTCCAAGTTATTGGAAGAAGCACGGCATGTCTCCATTAGCGCCACTCCCATTTTTTTTTAGGTTAAACAAATTGGTTCGCTAGCCATGCACACAATGCATGCATCTACGTTGAAAAAGAATGTTCGTACATCTAAGTTCGAGTGCTGGAGAGAGAGAGAGAGAGAGGATGTGGGTACATCTAAGTTTGAGTGAGTGGGTGGGGGTGGGGAGAATACAAAAAGCATTTAATGGAGCAGTGCCCTTGTTGGAAGTTGGATGTTCAGCGTTTAATGGAGTAGATGCTGGTGAATGGTGGCCTGTCATTGTAAGGTGTCTGCTACCGGCGCTGGTCACAGAGCGGCTGTGTTCTGTGCTCCTCAGAACTCAGAGGAGCTCGATGTCTCATTTTTTTAAAGAATGATATCGAAGAACGCGCACATGCAGATGCAGGCATAATTATTATAAGTTGCCGCGTGATGAAGTTAGAGCCGCGTTGATATGATCATAGGACCGTTGCGTCCGCGGCGATGATGATAAAACTGAGTTTGTATTTGCATCTGATAGGAGATGCCGAGGGCAACATTGCAACATGGATGTTCGCATCGTGTCAGTGATCAGTCACAGTCACTTGGCAGTTGTGCACACAAGGATCCATGGTTTCTTCGTTCTTTTCTATAATTAATTTAGTATTCATTTTCATTATATTAAAAGAAAAGATCGATCCGGAGCAAATTAGGTAAAACATTAAAACAGTAATTGAGAAAAATGGAAAAAAAAAAACGTTAAAAGCCATCAACTTAATATATATGAAAACATATGTCTTCTGAATCTCAACAACCTAACGTAAATAAAAACTCTGACCAAAGTATTTATTTTCTTTTATGTAATAACATTTTATAATGCTGCAAGGAAGGATTTTAAAATCATGCTCATTATATAATTCACGATGAATTCTGATTTTACTCCTCTCTCTCTCTCTCTCTCTCTCTCTCTCTCTCTCTCTCTCTCTCTCTCTCTCTCTCTCTCTCTCTCTCTCTCTCTCTCTCTCTCTCTCTCTCTCTCTCTCTCTCTCTCTCTCTCTCTCTCTCTATTGTATCTTTATCCTATGTGTCTATGTTCAAATACTTCCTCCCTTATCGTATAGTGACTATAGTCATTTTTATTCTATCCGCAAATTTCAAATGTTAGACGCAATACAAAAAAAAAAGTGTTCATTATGTAAAATTTACTAATATTTCGGCGAATCAATTAGATCATGAAGCGATGATACTTTCTTCTGCTGAAACGTTGGATAATTGCATGAGAAAAGGAGCATATATATTGATGCGTCTTTGCATATGACAATCCGTGCACAAGAGTATAGATCTTGTTTGGCTCTTTTAAAAAAAAAATCCAACTTCCAAATTTAAGATACGTCGATTTCATATCATGCCATGCCATGTATTTTAGTGAAGTCTCAACTGACGATATGCTCACATAAGAGACATTTATTACATGTTCTGTGTGACATCGTTTTCGTGGAGACAGACAGATGAGATACGGAGGCACAGCCGTAGCCGTGGACGCACATATATAAGACCTAAAGGAGCGAGCACGTTATAGACAGCTTCAGAGCATGCAGTTTTGGAACGAAATGGACATTGGAAAAATTTTGGCTCCTACTTAAAAAGTCTCTATCAAATTTTTGGTATGCACCAGCGGTCTCATCATAATTTTTATATTTTAATTTTTTTTAATGTCATCTTAGATTTACGAAAAATCTTCAATGTTCGAGATTATTAGCACTCGATTAATTCGAAAGTCCGCGTGAAAAATAAATCTGTCCCCACAGTGCATATCGTAACCTCGCATATTTGATATATAGAGATAAATTATATAAGGTGCATTCATTTTTCGTAATTCATCATAAAATATCGTGTATATATATATATATATATATATATATATATATATATATTATAACACTTCAAACATTTATAAAAAAAAACTAAGTGTTATTGAAAGACTTTAAAGCATCATGCTCATCCGTCTTTATATACAAAATATAATATTACTAGAATAAA
Source organism: Pontederia crassipes (assembly GCA_030549335.1). Lineage (NCBI taxonomy): Eukaryota > Viridiplantae > Streptophyta > Magnoliopsida > Commelinales > Pontederiaceae > Pontederia > Pontederia crassipes. Next base: position 11,187,433 of record CM060184.1, on the reverse strand, counting down.
TTAACAATGTAAGATTTTAAATCTTATATGAATTTTATTAAAAACTAATAATCAAATATAATATAATTAACAATCTAATGACTTTAGTTTCATAAAATTTCATTATATAACATAATTCACTATTCTATTTTAGCTACTACGATGTTTAACTAATGTTAATCATGTGCAATCTCTTTTTCATCGTGAGTTGAGTCATTATCATCATTTATATTTTATTACCTGCACGAATCTAGATCAATGCAGAAATTTTTAATTAGATTATATAAAAAAATAGCTTACATGACATGATTATATGCATCCGTATATAAATACAATTTGATGTATGAATGAAATGAGCTATAACATCATTGTCTATATGGCATATGAAAGCACATCATAATTTCATACAACACAAGGAATACATATCATCATGGAACATCATAAAATGTGTTTCATATTTTTTATCATTATTCTTTCCTTTGCATTTTTACTTTCATCATCATACTTTTCCATGTTGCCTAACCACGTTGGACATAATTTTCAATATATACATGTTTATATATTATAAGATACATTGAAATATTTTACTTAACTTTAAAATATTATTTCCTATGATATGTTTTATCTTAAATTAGTTGAAAAATCTAGTCACTATCATTATATAAAGTAGCTATGCATTGGAGAGTTATGTTTCATATCTCACTAGCGGGCATCTTAGAAACATACACATCATTGTCGATGTGATAATTTTATTTTCAATGGATATGTACACAATCTGTAAGAACTTTATTGTATACAACTTTATTTTAATAGATGACAACAACATATATTCTACAATTGCTTATATTATGTTTTTACAAACAATAATCATTAACATCCTCCAATCTTCAAATTTTAATCCATTTGTGGATGTGCATGAACAACTTCGTCTAGGTATTCATCAATCATCAAAACAATGTTATCACAAGTGTTCATAAACATAATAATCATAAGTTAGATCGAAATTAATGACATTTATATGTCATTTGTTAAATAAAAAACCTACTATTTTAATAACTCAATCATGAAGATGCATCTCTAATACTCACACAATTGTTCACGCTAAATGCTTCAAGACTGTGACGATCTTTTTCACGCTTGTGAGTTAGAGTTGTAACGTAGACTTCTAATAGATCGCTCACGTCATGACAGGACAGTGACAATCGTCACTTGTTTGCATCACGATCATGAGTGAAACCTCATTATTTGTTCTATTTATATCCATTCACTCACATTTATGATATGAAGGTCATGCTTGTGGATAGTCGCCTTGTAACGGCCAATAATTTCACCTTAAAGTAATTAACTTAATTAAATATTAATTAAGTTAATTATTATATTTTTCTGAGATAATTACTCTAGTAATTAGGATTATAAGAAGGTGCCAATTACACTAGGCATAATTATGAAAAACTAACTTAATTGAGTTTAATTAATGTAAATAATAGTTAAATAACTAATTATTTTATTCCTTTGATAAATTGTTCACGTAAATGAAAATCTGATAAGCGTTAATTTTTTAGGTGGAATAGTTCAAGAACAAGATCGAAATAGTCAAATAAATTAATTTGAATATAAATCAACAAATGATTAATTTAATGAGTGGCTATGTGCTTCCACAACTCAATACAAATAATTTACAATTGTATTTTTTCAAACCTTGTACGGCTGTGTTCACACTTAAGGCCTGGCAAATAACTAATGGAGGGATGGGATGGGGTGGTGTGGTGAGTGATAGGGTGGAGTGGCGTGGTGTGTCATTAGAAAATTCATGTTTGGATAATAAATTATATAAAATGTGGGACGGGGTAATGAAAGTTTTATTTGTCTAAAAGTCATTTTTATCCTTCATTATATATTTAAAATATTTATAATCATTAATTAGAAGTGAGCATGAATCGGGACGACCTGGTTGCCGTCGCCCGCACAGGCTCAGATTTTTTAAGTTTTTTTCGACCCGATGGATAATTGGGTCAGGACCGGATCTCATTTCTTTGACATCCGGTCGGGTCGGGACCGAATCCGAATTTTACATTCCGACCCGATTGAATATATTATATTAATATTAAATTATTTTTAAATAGTATATTTATGTTTATTTTGAATGAAATTTTATATTTACTAAAAAGCTTTATTTAATAATAAATTATAGATAAATATGTATTCACATTAGAAAAAAGATAATATATCAATGAATGAGAGAGAAAGAGATGGTTTAATTTGGTAAGAAGAGAAATAATTTAATTTGTTAATAAAAAAAAGAAAGAGGTTAATTTGATCTAAAATAATCTATCTCTCCTCATTCCACCAAATTGAATGAAAAATATGGTGTTTAAAGGGTTTAGCTATTCCACCCCACCCTTCTTAACTTAAATAAAAAATGTAGCCAAACATGATGTAACTAATTTCATTCCCGCATATTCCACCCCATCCCTCCATAACCCTCAATCCAAACAAGCTCTAAAATCATACCACATATCATGCTTCCACCTCATATTCTATCTCCTCCACCTGCACACACCCATGGCGGTTACAGATGGGGAGAGAAATGAAATAAAAATACAAATAAAAATAAAAATAAAGCAATGATAAGAAATCTTATCTTCCTGATTGTAAGGAGCTAGGAAAAAAAAGAGAGAAACGAGGGAACGAGCTCCATGAAGGCCGAACCAAGTAGGGCTGAGCACGGTCCGAGTAGACCCAGTCCGCATCGATCGGAAAAATCGGATAAAAAACTTAGCCCGGACAAGACTCGATCCGGGCCTGGGCCCGGGTCTAATGGGTCAAAAACCCGACGAGTTTCGGATTAGGACCGGGTCTAGAGTGCAAATATCCGACCCGGACCCGACCCGATTTATATTCACTATATAAACCCGACGGCCCTTTTTTTCATTCATTTCACACTCGACTTTCTCTCTCCCATCTCTCTCACCGTCTCACGCCTCGGCCTCGCTCGACACCCTCTCCCTCTCTCTCACGGCGGCGGCGATGGCGGCAACTCCGACTCCTCCGGCAGCCCTCTCCCTCTCTTAACTCCTCTCTCTCTCAGATTCGGTGCCAGGCTGCCAGATCCGGTCGTCTGGCGCCGAGATCCATCGCCTGGCGGCCGAATCGGCCGCCTGGCTGCCAGATCCAGCCGCCAGGTGCCGGATCTGACAGTTGGCGATCGATCCGGCCGTCAAATGCCGAGATCCGCCACCTGGCGTGCCTAGCGACCGAATCGGTCGTCTGGCTGCCAGATCTGGCCGCCAGGTGCCGAATCTGACAGCTGGCGGCCGGATCGGCCGCCAGGCGTCGAGATCCGCCACTTGGCGGCCGAATCGGCCGATCCGACTGCCTGGCGGCCGGATCCGATCGCCAGGCAGCCGGATCTGGCAGCCGGTGGCCGATCCGGCCACCTGGCGGCTAGATCTGGCCGCTGGAGGCCGATCCAACTGCCTGGCGGTCGGATCCGGTCGCCTGTCAGCCGGAGCAGCCGCTGCTGGCGGCAAATTCGACCGCCAGGCGCGATGAACCGATCTATTCCCGATCACAAACCCGGCGATTTTCCCGAATTGCCGGGTCTGATCCGGAACCGGATCCGACCAGGTTCGGGTCTGGTACCGGTCAAAAAAATTTTGACCCGGTATAATTCGGGTCGGGACCGGGTCCGCTGAGACCCGGACCCGGTCCCGAGTTTGCTCAGCTCTAGAACCAAGGGAATTAGGAAAGAGACAAGAAGGAAAATAAAAAAAATTAAAGATATGCATAAGATGAATTTATTTCATCTTTTTAAATTTTCTCAGCAAGTTTAGATGGAAGTAGAATCGAATTGATAAAAGAAATTAGAAGAGTTGGTTAGAAACATACCAAACATATGCTTCAGAGGGAAGGTTGAATTGAGTAACAAAATATTTTATTATAATTTAAATTTTCTAAAAATTAAGAACAAATGATCCTTTGGAGACGTGGTTTACAGTTAAGAACTAATTATTAATTATTTTAAAATCACCCCTGTTTATAATGTTGTGTGTTAAATAGTTTGAAGTGTCTTGTTGTTGTAGCAAAAGTAGGCCTAATTATAAATTATGTGATAAATTTTATACTTTGGAATAAATTATGATTTTTCTATATCCCACACTTACCTGGTCTAAGGTTCTAAAACAATTTTCATCATTTCAAAATAATTTGTGTAAAGAAAGTTATGAGTAGAACAAATAGCATCTCTCAGTTTTTTAACATGACAATAGCATGCATGTATTTACGAAATTTTATGTGGATAAATTTTGAGGGGTACAAATATAAAATTGACATATGTTGTACAATTTATATTCTAGTTTTATTGAGGTTTGGAATTAGATTTATTAGATATCCATAGAGAAAGCTATACATTCATAATTAGGGTGCTATCATACAGTCTTAGGAAATTATTACCTGTCTTTGTAAATTATGCATTAAATTTAATATGTTATGAAATTATTTTATAAGTTAGAGTACTAAAGACACAGATTTTATATTTCATTTAAAATTGGAATAATTCGAAAATGAGATGTTTATGGTGAAATGTTCCTGCGGAAAGTTCTTGCCTTCGGCAAGAACATTTGCTTTTTTTTTTTCAACTCCAGTCGCAATATTTGATTTTTTTAATTTCATCTATTTTTTAATTATTTTATAATGTATGTATATATAATTTATAATATATTAATACATTATTAGGGATATTATAAAATAATTTATTAAATGTTATTAATTAAAAGCTATAAAATAATTAGTTCTAATAATTAATAAATATTTTATTAATTAAACTATTCAATTATTTTTTTAAAAAATATATTATATTTGGATCTTAAAATGTACATAAATTGTAATATTAATAATATTTAAAATAATTAATCAAAATAAATAAAAATAATATTTAAAATAATTAGTTCTTATTTACTATAATTTTATACCTCATAAAATAATAAATTATATTTTTATTTCTTACGTTTTATCCAAACACCAACTAAAACTTATCCATCACATCAACTTTTTAAATCATCATCATTACACTTTTTCATCCAAATACCAATCCAAATTTTTCTATCACATCAATTAGTTCTCGAGAACAAAAGTTCTCTCAATATTCTCGTACCAAACGCAGCCTTAGTGAACGTTATAAATATTTTACCGAATGATATTCAGGCTATCAGAATAAAACTTAGGGCATATTAAGCTACTATTTGTTAAATTTATTGTACTCAATCCAGATAGACATAAATAAAAGAAATTTTATTGGTTTCATCCTAGGAAGTCTACTATTAAATAAAATTATAAGTAAGATAACAGGAAATATTTATTATTTTATATAAATCATAAAAGTAAGGTCACTCAATCTGTCAAAATATAGAAATAACATAAACGTTAGGCTAAATGTTGACTTTTCTTATGACTAACCATGTTGTAATAAGAACTCAAACTTCTACAGATAAATGTTTCGATAATATGGAGCTAAGTAAAACTAGAATCATCTCATTTTCTTACTTATATTAAGAGTTATGAATTTTCTTTTTTAGGCGTGCAATCAATCATAACACAAGATAATCAGTTATGACAATTTGAATTGATTGAGCTTTATGGAATGTGTAAATGATATTTAATATCCACGTTGGTATGGTTGTATGAGTAATATGAACCTATATTATCGTTATAGGATTAGATGAATGATAAAGAAAATAAATGGGGAAACACCTTGTATGATTGCTTATGTCAGGTAAGTTGATGTCTCCTATTTTATGTTTTCACCTCTTTTTAATTCGGTGTAACATTGATTATTATATGTATTAAATATGGTATGGATATGTTATGAATTGATCGAGAAATGCAGTTATGAAAAGTATATTTAAATGATTGTATAATTGCACATTTAAAAAACATATATGATATGATATGAACGGATTACGAGAAGTGCAATCTTGTTTTGTTTGAAATGATTGATCGAGTGATGGTACAATTGTAAAGCATATGTAGTATGTTAAGGATTGATTTAATAAAATGCAATCATATTCCGTTCGAATTAGTGTTCGACATGATTCTTCTTCTGATATTTGAGTTACAAGATATGGTTAATCTTTTGATCTTTGATATGAAATTATTATATGATGAATCATGCATTTACATCTATCTGCATCTACATATGCGATGGTTGGAACTAAGTGCTACATCGCTGATCGCGATGGGAGCCACCTCTAGAGTCCAATCCATCATTTTGTTCCCCAATAATGAGATAAGATAGGTTGGAACTAAGTGTCATACGGAGCTAAGTGTCATATCGTGAATAGTCACGATGGGGGCCACCTCTAGAGTCCACCTATTGCTATATGATTTATTCCCCGAAAGAGATGGGGTAGAATGGAGCTAAGTGCTACATCGCTAATCACGATGAGAGTCAACTCTAGAGTCCACCTACCGACCACTGGTCAGTTGGTGATCTGTGCATACATATAAGAGTGTTGCATTGCATACACATGTTTGATATATTTAAGTGACGCTGAATGTAAATTGAGTGTAATGATTTTGATTGCAATGTTATATATGCATTTAGTAAATGTATGAAGATATTGACTTTGATATTATGATTAATACGTGTTTGTTTATGTCTCCCCGAATTTATTAGATGGTAATACATAGCTTATGAGTTATCAACTTATTGAGTTATTTTAGCTCACTCTGTTGTTTCTAACATTTTTCAAATAATTCTTGAGAATCATGCGAATGATAGTATTCGAAGGGTTCGTGGTAAGATGAAAAGATTTGAGTCTCTCGTATCCTTCTATTAGGATGTCGAGAGGTTTGGTTATGTGTAATGGATATGTAATATTTTATATGTTGTAAGAAGACAAAATTATTTTATGAAATGTAAAACTTAAGAATTATTGATTTGTTCTGAAAGATCATCATAAATTGTGTAGTTTATTTTATGATATCTTCATTTTTATGTATGTTGTAAAAGAAAAATTTACATCATGTTTCTGCAATCTTTTCCAACTTTATGTGATCGTCCGTAATTAGTCGCGAGTTCCGAATTAAAGTAAGGTTTAATTCGGGGTCGTGACACACCTCATGGTGGTGAAATTCTTCTTCACAATCGTGAATGAGAGCTAATTTTCATAAAAATCTCCATTTACTCACTTATGATAGTGACTCGTAGACTATATCTCTTCGTGTGATTTTTTATGGATTTTTATGTAGGCAACTTACAAAAAACATCTACTTAAACATATATTAATACAAGGGATGAAATTTAAGCATTTATTATTAATAAGGATTGTCATTCTACAATGAGCATATCATAAGTTGAGGATCTTTCCCAAAACATCATAAGGGTTGAATTCCTTTTAAATATATCTTTAATCAATTGATGTTCTTCTCTTCTTTCTTCCTCATTCTTCATCTCCTTCTTCCTCATCCCTAAATTGTTAATAATATAAAATTATTAGTGTTGTTCTTCTTAACAATTTAAACTTTTAGAAAAATTCATCAGTCACATCAATTTCAACATGATATCAGAGTGACAGGTCAAGAATTCAAACCTCTTTAAATTTTTAGTTATACCAAAGTTGTCACCATTTCACATGTGAGGAGGAGTGTTAAGAATATAAGATTATTAATGTGCTCTTTCTAACCGCTTAAACTTTTAGAAAATTTGGTAAGCACATTAATTTTAACATAAACAATATAGAATGTGAGGGAAATTATATTTTTTTACATAAATAAACTAGATCCTCTCTCTGGCTCATTAGTCGGACAACAACATAAGTTGAATCCTAAATTTCTAGAAAAGTTAAATGAGACTATATTAACAATCCAACTATAAGAGATAAAAAATCATGGTAAAATAAAAAAAAAACATGAATTTCTTGTACACCACCTTTTACATTCGTATGATGTTCTCTTTTTTTCTGCTAGATATAAGAGGAACAAAAGCATAATACAAAAGAATGATAACTAAATAAATTGAAACATCTTAAGCTTAAGAGTTGTCACTACATTACACCATTCTTGCCATGCTATTTTGATTTTGATTAATTGCAAATTTCATTTTGTGATGAACAACTCCTTTCCATAGTCGAAAATTTCATGCTCAGTTGGGATGACAAGCTATCAAATTCAAATAAGTGGCTTGAAGCCTTAGTTAGTTAGCGTAAATTATTTCTTAACAAAAAAATATCTCAAGTATTTTTTTCTCACAAGTAAAAGAAAATTAGTTATTGTTTAATGAAGAATTGCACAAAGAAATAATTACCTTATCCCTGTAATTGAATGATTGTGGAAATTTAACATGTTTACATAAAATACTATAAAGATAAATCGAAATATAACAATACTTTTTATTAAACGAAGATCGAAAGTAAAACATAGCCATAAGCTAATTAAACAAAGATCGAACATAAACACTGACTGATCATTTGTATAAGTGGTTAGTCGATTGGACCTCGAAATAAGGAGATTTTACTACTTTAGAATCAAACATCGAATCCGATCGAGGCCTTTGAACTCTCCATTAAAAACACTTAAGGTTGTATTTGGATGGAAACTTTTTAGTATAGCCACAATCTAATTAAACGAAGATCGAAAGTAAAACATAGCCATAAGCTAATTAAACAAATATCAAACATAAACACCGACTGATCATTTGTATAAGTGGTTAGTCGATTGGACCTCGAGATAAGGAGATTTTACTACTTTAGAATCAAACATCGAATCTGATCGAGGCCTTTCAACTCTCCATTTAAAACACTTAAGGTTGTATTTGGATGAAAAATTTTTAGTCATCATTAATTCTCGAGAACTAATCTATTTGATAGAAAGATTTAGTTTATGTGTTTGGATGAAAAATGTAATGATGAGGATATGAAAAGTTGATTTGATAGATAAGTTTTAGTAGGTGTTTAGATAAAAAGTAAGAACTAAGGATATAAGTTATTATTTTATGAGGTATAAAATTATAGTAAATTAAAATATTATTTATTTATTTAGTTAAAAAAATAATTACTATCATATAAAAAATACTCTACATAATTATTAATTTAAATTTTATTTTAAAATAAGTTTTTTGTAATATATTAATATTAATTTTTAATATGTTATTAATATTATAATTTATGAAAAATATTTATATTAAGTTAGAAAATTATTTTATAAGAAAAATGATAATTGTATTAATAAGTAAAGTATTATAATTGATTATTATTTAAGATAATATAAAAATAGTTTAATGAATAATGTAAACATTAAATAGTAATTATTAATATTTACTAATTAAAATATAATAAATAATTGAAAGCAAAAATGAAAAAAGGCAAAAAGAAAAACAAAAAAAAGTCGGTCGCTTCATGCGAGAACTTAGGAGAACCTTCATTTTCCATTCTCGTTACATTCTCTTCACATGACAAGAACTCATGGGAACTCGTCAATTCAACTGTTTGGCTGCACTAATCAAAATTTGGGCAAGTTCTTATTCAAATTGCGGTACGTAAACACAATTTAATGCAAGGGCGGAGCTACATGGGTTCACGTGCCTGCAAGTGCAAGCACTGGAATTGTATCTTAGTATGTTTAGTACTTAAAATTTATATATATTCGTTATTGGCTTGTTGGTTAGTACACTCCCTCGCTGATGTAGGTTCGAGTCTTCTTTTTGCCATTTTTTATATTTTTTATCCAATCAATTCACTCTTTCTCTTCTGGACATTATATTTAATATTTTTTATTTGTATCTTGTCTTTAATCAATTATTTTTCTTAATTAAAAGGTCCAAGTACATCATTTTTTTACCACTTATTTTTATAGTTGGCCTTCCAAATTCTATAATTTTATTTTAATATTTTTTCTCTATTTTGCATCTAATCAACTCATTCTTTCTCTTTAAACATTACGTTTACTATTTTATATTTTTATTTTAATTATTTCTATTTATATATTACCTTTAATCATTGTATATTAGGTAATTATGATATTATGTATGCTCATTTGATTTATAATTATTATATATAATTGATATAAATAAATAATAATGTAATATTATTTTGTTAATATATTAGTATAATTAAATATTTATGTTTACTATCTTATTATACTTACGAATTATTTGTTAACTGCTAAAGTTATTTTTTAATAAATTAAGAAAAATTGTATCCATGATCTACAAGTAATCTTTTTTAATTGTAGTGTTATAAATAATATTACAAATTATTGCTATGTTTTAATATCATAATATAAACATTTTAATTATTTGGATTCTAAAATTAATATATTTATATATATACATGTAAAAAAAATTAAAATTTATATAAGGAAGGAGACGAACTCTTCGACTACATATATAAGAATGTGAACCCACTCAAAATATTTTTGACTCTACCACTAGTATAAGGAGGTGTTTGGCATCGAAACTTGGGCCAACTCAAGTTTCGAAACTTTGACCAAACACATTACATGACCAGCACTTGAAAGGTTTCGATCACGTGATGCAAGTTCTCCTTTTTGAAGAACTTAAATTTTTTGCTCGAGACAAGAACTTGGAGTTCTCGCCTCTCGCGAGAACTTGACCTTTTTTTTTTGCTTTTTTTCTTTCAATTCTATATTTTAATTAATAAAATAGTAATAATTATTATTTAATGTTAATATTATTTATTAAAATATTTTTATATTATCTTAAATAATAATCAATTATAATATTTATTTATTAATATAATATTAATCATCTTATAAAATAAATTCTTTAACTTAGTATAAATATTTTTTCCCAAAATAATTATTTTAACTAAATAAATAATATTTTAATTTATAATTTTATAATTCATAAAATAATAAATTATATCCTTACTTCTTATTTTTTATTCATGCACCTACTAAAATTTATCTATCATATTAATTTTTTTTAAAATAATAAATTATACTTACTTTTTAAAACTAACGAAAAGTCAAAATTTTCATACAAACTCTAGATTACACTATAAAGTGTACACGTGCATAGTTACGATCTTATCGGTATTCTTCATAGGAGGAGGGAGGGCGCCAGGCGCAGAGAGAGACACTCCGGATGCTAATGTCAGGATTAGAAAGCTACAATACGTTTTACCGAAAGAAAAAAAAAACGGACGGCTACGCTGCGGCTACGTGTTCACGGTAAGAACGAAAGGTACGTTTCGAAATGGGCACGAAGTTATCATCTATCAACGTTTGCAAGCTCGTGAACTCGCTTGTCGCTGGCTGAGCCGATTGTAACAACCAACAAGTACTGTTGCCAGAACTGAGTGAACAGTGGAGTAATAGCTTTACAGGATCCATAGAACCCGAAACTTTGATTTGTAGACCCAGTAAAAAAAAGATTTATATATTCACCCAATCAAGGAGGAAAAAATTACACCAAATACTCTACAATTTTAAGCACTGCTCAGCGATATTTTTTAACTTCACTTTATAACACAAATATCTTCATTTTTTAACGTGCTTCGACATGGCACATAAAATTACACCAAATACCTTCTAACTTTAAGATTTGTTTAGTGATATCTTCCAACTTCACTTTATAATACAAATGTCTTCATCTTTTGACGTGTTTCACCCAATCCCCTCTTTACTTGGGGCAACCAGTTTCTCGATTTTTCGTTGATGTGACATCCATGTGATCATCTCATCTTTCTTTTATGTAAATAATCATCCGACATGGCATGCTCCGACGTGGCACATAAAATTACGTTAAATGACCTCCAACTTTAAGGTTTGCTTATCAAATGCACATAAAATTACACCAATTTAGACGAAGAGGACGACTAACGAACGCAAAAGGTGAGCGATGAAGGAGGCGAACGGCGAAGGAGGTTTTACGCGAACGATGGCAAAGAAAAAAATAAGGAAATAATTTAACAGTGAGTGGGTCAACTTACAATAAGTTTAATATGTGATGCCACGTCGGAGCATGCCACGTCGAACGACTATTTGCATGAAGAAAAGAGGAGATAGTCACGTGGACACCACGTCGACGAAAAACCAGAAAATCGATTGTCCCATATAAAGAGAGCATCGGATGAAATGCGTTAAAAGATGAATGACATTTGTGTTACAAAATAAAGTTCGAGGATATGCTGAGCAAATCTTAAAATTGGAAAGCATTTGATATAATTTTTTCACCAAAAAAAGAATGGAAAAAAACTCTAACTTTAACAACTTTGTAATTATAAGTGGTAGAACAGCTCAGATCATCCCTCTTTCACTAAGGCTACCTTTCAGAAGTTTGCATTATCCTTCTTTTTGTTCGGGCTCAAGGATGAGTTGTATTTTCTCTTTTTTTTCATTTAGTCATGTGCAAAGATTAATGCTGGTGAATGCTTAAGGGTGTGTTTGGTACGAAAATTTTGAGAAAAAGTTAGTTCTCGAGAACTAATCGATTAGAAAGAAAAAAGAAAAATTTGGATTGATGTTTGGATGAAAAATATAATGATGAAAATTTAAAAAGTTGATTTGATAGATAAGTTTTAGTATGTATTTGGATAAAAACTAATAACTAAGAATATAATTTATTATTTTATGAGGTATAAAATTATAGTAAATAAAAATATGTTATTAATATTATAATTTACATAAATCGTTATATTATTAATATTTTTTGGTTATTTGATTAAATATTTTAAATGTTATTAATATTGTAATTTACATAAATCTTAATATTCAAATATAATATATTTTTTTTATAAAAATAATTGAACATTTTAATTATAGAATATTTTTGAATTATTATAACTAAATATTTTACACTTTTTAATTAATTACATTTAATAATTATTTTATAAGATGACTAATAATATATTAATAATTAACTAAATTAAATATACTTACATTATAAAATAATTAAAAAATAGATGAAAGAAAAAAGTCAAAAGATGCGGCTGAAAAGACATATAATAGAAGAAAAAAACGTTCGGCAAGAACGTAAAAATTTTCGTCACATATGTTGTTTGACAATGTTACGAAAAGAGAGAGAGATCGCACGAACATAGAAATTTATAAAGTTCATCCTAAATTGAGTTACGTTCTCGGGAAGCGACAACTCTCTTTGTTATAGAATAATGATGATTACAAGGATGGGTCTCTATTTGGACCCTTAGGAATTTTATATAAACATTTTCTTTTACAGATGATAAGAATTACTGACCGATTAGAACTTTGAATTAATTCTTCAAAATAAGACATCTATCTCGTGATAAGAAAATAAATTAATTCTGAATCAGATACAAAATATTCCTAAAAATTTTCGCTTAGGGGCTCCCTCCCCACCCCCACCCCCTCACACAACGAGACTCTCGTATGAAAAATCTACTGAAACTCCTTATATAGAGGGATCACAAAAGGATTACAATTAAGTTCAAATAAACACTGCAACTTTGTTTCGGTCTTACCTACGTGCCTTGGGACAAATTCTCTGTTGTGCGTCGTCCTACCAAAATCTTCTCGAGTGATAACAAGAGGGCAAAACTCTGCATGGGTCTGCACACGATCGACGACACATAGAAGTTTCCTGGATGCATCGCAACAAGCAGTAGTACATCACGTACTCCTGTTCATGGTATTCTTCTTATTTCTGCCATGGGGATGAGCTTTCAGTTTCTTGTCGTCTGCTACGTACTGCAAGGCAATAATACAAAGGCATCCCACCCTGGCCTTCTGCCGGCTAGTTAACTGTGTGTCGATGTATATCGCCCACATCTTTCACAATTCTATCGTTAATACTTATGCCATTCAATCAATGGTTATTACCCGTAATGCAACGGACCATGTATGATCCAGTGTACAAAAAAAATTCAAATCACTGTTCGAATTCAGCCACGCACACCAGCTTTCATGTATCATTTATGAAAAAAGAAGATTGAAAGTAAACTTTTCCAGGAAGGAGCTGCACCTCGAATTGAAATACCTGAATATCAAGTTTCACAAATGCTGAGTGCCATAAACACTTCTCCAAGAGAAAAAATATCTTTCTACAATCTCATGTGACATACGTCGCCTACAATATATGAAGAAATTGCAACATAATGTTTGCTCTTGTTCTTTCAGTAAGACTGCCTGCAGCTAATGTTCATTGTGCATCGGGATATGACAAACTAAGGCGAAATAAGATACAAATGCCAACATTCATCTTTCAGCAATGTAATACGGATACCTTTGTTCCGAAGCATGTTACTGAGATCTTTCATCTATACATATGATACCAAAATAGGCCAGAAAGTTATATCAGCGTTACAAGGTACCAAAATGCCGGTTAAAGAAGGCAAAAACTGTATGGGACTTGGGAAGTATGATATGATTCTGTGTGGGCATTACAGAAAAACTAGCAACCATCTAAAGGGATCCTCTCTTTCAGCAAACGCCTCGCTGTAAACTTCATCTTATCATTGTTGAGCAATCAAATAGCCTGCAATGATGATGCTGCCTTCGATCTCGGTACCTAACTGAGGAACCAAAAACTAAATTTTCTGAATTTTTTTTAGAGGGAAATTTTCTGAATTAATAAATAGAAGGATATCAATAGGAGAAAAGATTAGCTTAACTGTAGTCTGACTTATCATCTTCAGATACATCAGTTAGTTTTTCAATTGCCTCAACAAGTTCTCTTTCCTGCTTCTGTATTAAGCAATAAGGAATAAATGAGATCTCGAAACAAAAATTGTATGTCTAAACTTAAAAGTGCATTTGCCTTTTCATTTGAGGCTAACATATTTGCTATTTTAAATGGGTAGATCAGTAAATGCAAATAAACCACGGAAAAATTACACCAAATGCCCTCCAACTTTCAAGTTTGCTCAGCGATGCCCTCAAACTTCACTTTGTAACAACGATACTCTCCATCTTTTAACTCATTTCACCCGATGTCCTCTTTACCTGAAATAGGCGGTCTCCTGATCGCGGAGCTAACATGACGTTGACAGGGCATCTTTTCTTCTCTCCACGCTGACGTGGCAATATAAAAAAGATAAAAATATTAATTAAAAATGCCACCTCATGCCAGCGAGGTCAGAGAGGGAGGGCGAGTCCCCCCTCCCTCTCCCACGCGCCGGCGAAAAGGGGGGTGCCTCCCCCCCCCCGGCCTCGCCGGCGATGTGCGAGGTCGCAGAGGGGGGCGAGGCCCCTCCTCCCTCTATGACCTCGCTCGTCGCCGAAGAGGTCGCAGAGGGGGGGGGGGGGCTCGCCCCGCTTCGACGACCTTGTCGACGACGGGCGAGGTCGCAGAGTGGGGGCGAGCCCCCCCCCCCCCCCCCCCTCCTGCACGTCGGCAAGGAGAAGAGGGGGGGCCTCCCCCCTCTACGTGGCGAGGTCGGGGGACTGGCGTGAGGTGGCATTCTTTTTAATTAATATTTTTATTTTTTAATATTGCCACATCAGCGTGGAGAGAAGAGAAGATGTCATGTCAGCGTCATATCTGCGTCTCGTCAGCTCCGCTACCAGGAGACCGCCTATCCTAGGTAAAGAAGGCATTGCATGAAATGGGTTAAAAGATGGAGGACATCGCTGTTACAAAGTGAAGTTGGAGGGCATCGCTGAGCAAACTTGAAAGTTGGAGGGCATTTGGTCTAATTTTTCCAATAAACTACCTTAAGCATCAACTTTGCCATTGCAAACTGAGCTGGATCAGGATTCCCTTTGGCACATACCCTCTCTACCTGTAAAACAAAGCAATGAGTTGTAAATTGTAATAAAAAAACACTCCAGTCTAAACACGTTAATTTACACAGATTGATCAATTTGGTTGATTCCTCGAACAAAAATTATGATACAATTATTCTGATGTAAGTTTACACTCAACAGAAACTTATCTATGTAGCGCTCACCTCTTGCAAAACATTATCTGTAACATGAATCTCAATTATGTTGGTCCCAGGTTTCATAGCTTGAGTTCCTGGGTGTACAAGTGCCTTCTTTAATGAGTGGACTATCAGCAAACCCCTGGATTTCCTGCCCGTAGGCAGCTTCCTGTCGTTATGTGCTGGCATCAAAGTTGGTTGAACAGTATTATGTGGCACAATGCAATTTATGTTGCTATCTGAAGGATCATTTGTCGTGTGTGCCTAGCCATAAGCATACATAAGTTTGCCTAGCGGAGTACACATTTATTGGTAAACATAAAATTTTCTCCTGCCTTAGCCCAAATTTACGAAGTATTTATAGCATAATTATCATTTTCATTTATGCCGTTGAATCTTACATATCACATTGTATCAATTTTATTTTGTTTACAACACCTAAATATTCTTGACGGGCACCTTGAGACTTAGGCCTCATTTTGAATAGTAAACTATCAACAACATATCTAAGGAAACTAAAATCCATTCCTGCAGAAGTTGAATTTTCCAACTATCTTCGTACACAGACCACAAACAACAATGTTTAGTAATATAGCAGCAACAAAATCTATTGGCACTCAACTAATATTCTAAATCATTCAAATAATGTAGCAAAACCAAGAGAACAAACTTCACTGAACTCTATCAATATACCAGTTGGGGTAAAAGGTGAAAGACTAACATTAAACTAGAAATAGACATAGTAGATACTACTAGAATTATTGTATTGTATTGTATCTAATAACACAATATTAAATGGATCTGATCAGTTAACTTGAAATAGAAATAAAATTATCATACAAATAAGCTTCATCGAAAATTTTCAATTTTCCACCTGAAAACTTGATTTTCACAACTGTAGCAACATTGGCAATCAATGATGAATAAATGAATACCACATTCTAGTATGAGAAAGTTGACTATGTTCGGCCATTGGTAAAATAATAACTTGACTATGTCTGAAAGCCTTACCATGATAGAACGATCAAACACATGCCACTTTGAATTTTAATAAATACAAATGACTTACTGTTAGAGAAGGAAGATAAGTTGGTGAAGGCTTCACAAAAAATGGGCACTTTGAAGAGGAGAACCTATTATGATTTCCTTCTTTCAACCTTTTACAAGGCAGATTGTGCTCAGAGTTCAAAACAAAAGGCGGAGAATTCATTGTTGTCACTTGCATCTTGCATAATTTCCTTGCTCTGTTTTGGTTAGGAATTTGTGAGACTGAAAGACCTATCATAAATTTGTTGTAACTGTATCAATTAAAAGAAATGAATCAGAAGAGAACGCACCTTAGGGACTTGACTAAGCCATCTGAATTGATTTTTGCAAGAATTTCTCTATGTTCAGCATCAGAAACTTTAAGCTCTTTCCTCAACTCTGATATAAGGATTTCCCTATCCTAGGAATATACTACTTTATCAGATTAGCAAGAAGTTGATAACATGAGCATGCTATGTTGATATGTTATTCGTGTGCATAAAACAGAAGCGAAAAAAATAGTCATAAATACCCAAGAAAGGCCAGATGATTGAAAACTGAATGCTCTTAGAACTGCATGGTATGCCTCAATTGCCATGCCATGAAGATGAAACTCTACATCTTCTGGATTTTTTCCATTAAACAGCAGTCTTGGATGCATAATCAAAGGCCTAGAATAAACATCCAGTGTTTACCTAATATTATCATGGGTGAGCAAAGGACTTGCTCCTGCGCCAATTAAAAAGTATAGTATGAGATTTTCAAACAGCTGAAAAATGGAGAGATTTTTAGGCTCCATATAAAACATCCGGATGGAAAATATAAACAAGAAATTACAGGATTACTTACAAATTACAAGGTTGCAACAGAGAATAAATGAAGAAAATAAAAGTTGGTAGTAGAGAATAAGATTGTGAAGTTGACTGTTCACATCAATTAATGTTTCTAACTTTTATATCTCAAACAGCTTGCTACCTCAGAAAATACATAAAGATTAATGCTTTAAGCTTTACGAAATAGCTCTTCTCGACAACTTTATCAAAATATTAGCAGTAGGCAACCTCATTTAAAGCATCTTAAGTGTATCAGTGATGGCTATACAAATACAAAATAGGGGATTCATTTTCAGGTAGTCAAATATTTTTCTCTTTCTTTTTTGAAGCTAGTAGTCAAATCATTTTATTCTCTTGATATCATACAATATATGACAATATGAAGCCAGACATTCCAAATAAACCAGAAAAAGGTTATCGTAGTGAAGATTGAACCATTTCAATTGAGTAACTTCAATAAACATGTGATATACGCAAATAAATACGTCAAAACCATACATAAAAAAAAAGTACACACTCGTAAACAAGAAAGAAAAAAATAGGACGTCTTCCCATTCCCAGAAAAATATAAAGTGTTATCATACAAAGTTGGTTGGTTTGCCTTCTTTTAGGGTAAAAAAGGATTACATCATGCTTGTCATCCATGTGTGTGTGTGTATATATCATGATCAATGATAAAAAAAAATGTACGTGTGATCACAAAAGGTGCGATAGAACAAAAAAAACAAAACTCCACAAAAGGAAAGTATCCACCACCACCCCACCACCCACACACACCCCATAGCTGTCATTCACGGCCGCCTCCATCCCCAATCTCTGGTGCAAAAGTAGCTCGTAGAGATCTCCAAAATGTATTCAATGCCAAATCGTCAATACTAGTCGGCTGCAACCGATGAAACACCTGAGTTAGTAGGGCATCCATAGAAAAGGTCGCCTTGTTGATTTGCAATCTTTGTATCCGTCATGTTTAACCCACCCCAATCACACCAGGTGGTTACTCCCTTGAACTGGGAGCTGGAGAATCTAATGCATGTAGGGCTAGTGCAGTTTTTTTTTGAGCCCCATTGAGTAAGGTAGAACTGCATCAGCTATTTTTCTTAATTGATCCATTCAAAAAATGTATAGATGATTTTATTTATTTCCCTTTATTTTATGCATCATATACGCCATTTTTTTAGGTGAGACACCCTACATATAGTTTAGGCAATGGGCCTAGTGACCAACATGACAAGTTCTCATTTCCCTTTATTTTATGCATCATATGTCCCGTTTTTTTAGGTGAGACACCATAGATATAGTTAAGGTAATGGGCCTAGTAACTGACATGACAAGTTCCCCTCCTTCAAGATAGATGATGTTACACAAGAAGCCCCAAATTCTTAAGTTTAGCATTAAACATGCCTTCATTAACATATCAATTTGCCTTTGAATGGTAACATGTTAGTTGTTAAACAACAGGAGTAGGAAGGCTTCAAGTCAGCTAAGCAGAATGCAACCACAGATATGTCAGAAACCATCTTAAAGCTTCCAAACACAGCCAGCATTTCTTCATAAGAGATGTTCATGCAACAAAAGGAAAATGATTTCTGAGCTAATGTGCAATTGTGCATTGAACTCAAATGACTTACTTAGCCACCTAACAGTGATAAGTCTGTATTGCACAACCTATTAAATATATTTTTGACACACAGAATAATGTCTAATAAATATGATTTTAGCATGCTGATGCACTAAATACGTTCTTTCAGTAAACTTCTTGGCCTACTTATTATATGATCTTTTGAGGGGTTGGTACATGAAACTAAATCCTTGTGCGTGCTTGACTTGAAATTTAATGCATAAAGTCCAAATCATCAAACAAAAACTAAATAAGCCACATCCAAGCAATGGAGAATCATCAATGATGCATGGCCAGCCTTACATCCTGCATGAAGGCACCACCATAGAAAGATCACGGATAAAATATATTTCTTAGTGTTACGAGTTCATCAGTCAGAGTATAGAGCTATATATTATGAACATGCTTTAAATGGAAAATTTATGCAACCATTGTCAACACTGCAGAACTTTCCAAACAAAAGCATGCTGCATACAATGCATTAATCGAAGTCATCAAGTGAATAAGATCACTTAATTCCTCCACAATACAAAGAAGGAAATAACTGCGCCGCATTATTCGCACAGAACTTGCTAAATTTTTTCAGAGAACTTCTCAATACTCGCTAGAGTGCCTTTTATCATAACTTTCAATCACCCAAAACTCTAATCTGACCATTTCAACTATAAAAAAAAAAAACCAAACCCGACAAGCCCAACACAAGGTCGAACAAAAAAGGAAAAACACTTTGTGGTAGAAAAAATAGATGACATCAAAGATGAGAGAAGATTACCGATGAGATCGTTCTTGAAGTAATCCATGTACTTAAGGCTGGAGGGCAGTCCGACTAAGATTTCGTACGTTGCACACCGGAACGAACTCCGGTAGAAGTCTCCGACGAAGGCCGGAGAAAATGGAGCGACAAGAGCACAGGGCGTTGCCTCACTCCTCCGGCCGTTAGCTAAATGATGATCTCCGACCAAATTGGAGGGAAGATGGGGTTATCGCGTTTCCCGAATTCTTTCCTTCTGCATTTCCCATTTCTCTTATTGCATAATTGGGCCAATCAAGTGGCTATACCAAGCCCATAACCTGCGAGAAGCGGATATATCAGCCCATTCGTCGTCCTCTTTTATTATTATTATATTGCAAAATAATCAAGGGCCCAAATAATATAAACATGTATGCATTAATTAATGCACATATGAAATCAGATTTAAAAAATGCACATAAAATTTTATTATTAGAACTGAACTAAAAATAACAACAACCTCATTCTTAATAAAATCTTTACTTACAATGCAACAAAATTAAATAAAGAGAAAAATAAAAATAAAGTTGTCCATAAAAAAATAGTTAGTCAGGCAGAGAACAAAATCCGTCATTTTGCGAGACACGAAGGTCACTTGCTTAATAACTATGACCATCGATGAAGGCGTAGGTTTAATATCATTATCCCAAGTATTTTGGGGTTGCAAGTTCCTTTGGGGAGTGGTGAGTTTTTAAAGGAATTGTTTGATAGCAGAATAAAATTAAATAAAACAAAGTGATATAATATCGTATTTTTTTAAAATATATTTTTTTTATTCTACTTCATATTTAGTTGAAGAAGAATAAAATATGAAAATATAATATTTTATGATTAAAATATTTTATTATAAGTAATTGATGTTTATTGTTAAAAGAACAATAAAAATATTAATGTAATAATGTATGGGTAAAATTAAAAAATAAAATACAGTTAAAAAGTTGAAAAATAGTGATATTATGGTATGTTTTCAATAATAGTGATATTTTATTTTGAAGAGTAAAATAGGTGTTTTTCATGTTTTAAGATGATTTCCCATTTTTTATATTTAATCAAATTATTTCAATTATAATTCATGTTTGATATATTTCAATAATATAACATTATTATGTTATTTATTTCACAATCAAACAAACCCAAAAGTAAATGATTGAATTTGCAATGTAAATTGTAAACATAGTCTCGAAATTACATCTATATTTGGGTGCCTCTATTTTTCTTATCTACATTATCTAGATGGTAACATATTTTCATAGTCAATCTTGCATTTAGAAATATGCTGCTCTCATTTTTTTCCTCATTTAATACCATTTTATTTCCCCAAAAAAATTATTCATTTGTGAAATAATTGTGTGGTCTGTATATGAGTAATATATGATTAATAACATCAAGATTTGAGCTCCAGCACAGTCGATCATTCACGAAAACGAAGGAGAAGAACAAAGGAAAAGAAGAAGAAAAGAAGCAGTTACTAGAATCAACTATTGATTTAAAGTGGAAAAATGAACTAGTGATGACCAAGACACTACAATGTGCACATTATCACCTATTTATACTTGCAACAATCTGGTACAAAGAACATTAAAACAACACAAGCAGTGTTACAATATAACACGAGAACACTGCAATCGTGTAACTCGTATAAGTGAAGCCAAGCATATGTCGAGAATGTAAAGACAATGTGATAATTCCAATAGCCCCCATCAAGTTGACGGCAAGGAGAATTTAAACTACATACCGCGTCAACTTGAAGTCCTTGCACGTCAACGAATAGCAGATCCAATGAATGTTGAGAAAGAAAGAAGAGCTGATGAAGGATAGGAGCTCTGATGTTGAAAGTTGAACTCAAAAGAAGATATGCAAGCTGGCACCAACACTCCCACAGATCGACATTGCACTGTAGCCGACGTTGAACACCCCTTCAAGTTGGTGATAGGAGAAAACCAAGGATGTGGACAATAGGAGAAGATAAAAAAGAAGTACAATGATCGAAAAAAAATAAAAGAAGACAATGTAAGAAGAAATAGAAGATGACAATTGAAGAAGCTCTCGACAAACATAGCTGAAAGCAGAACCCATGATGCCAGAAGTAAACAGAGAAGAAGAAGAAGGAAAAAATTGAGAGAGAAGAAAACATGATCCAAGATCAATGCATGAAAGAACATGAACCTGACGTGCGGATCTCATGGTTGCCCACGATGTAGAAAAGAACAAGAAATAGAGGAAAAGAAATTAAACTTGTCAACAATAGACCTGAGGAGGAGAAGACGATGATCGTAACAAAGAACCAACAAAAGAAAGTCAAGCTCCAAGCAGCAGATCAGAGAATAAGGTAAAAAGGGAGAAAGAGAAGAAGAGGCCCACGTGTGACTTTCGCTGGGGGATGAGAGGAGTTGAAACATCTCTGATCAAATCCCATAATGGGAGAATTCTGACGAAATGACAATGAAAAGAACAATAGTGAAATCCACCATGAAAGAGCCATAGATCAAGGAAAGAGAACACAGATAAAAAATGGGCAAGAAATCAAACTCTTATTTGTAGTTGAAAGGGAAAAAATCATAGAGAAGAATACTAGAGAAGCCAAAAATAAAACCAGAAGAAGAATAAGAACCAAGCTCGAGTTCTAATTACAATTCATCGTTCGGAAGTAGAATGGAAGGTAGAAGATGAAATAGAGGAAGAATAAGAAGACTAGAGAAGAAAGAATCGGCGACATTGTGATGATCGATGACATTGTAACAATCCTATGTCAAAGACAAAGGTGTAAATCTTGATGTCTGCAAGCCAAGAAGCACGATTTGACTCCATTCGCGCGCGTCAGAGAGACCAGATCGACTCGTCATCACATAAAGAAGATGAAGAGGACCTAGGGAACACCATCGTGCTTGATTGCAGTAGAACACCTCGCAATTATCGAGCTAAAGTTACTGATATTGGTGTTTGGACTCGAACTTAAGGAGACATCAATCTTGGCTTTCGACAAAGGAGCCCAGGAGCTCAGCCACGATCTGATCTCCACCTTGCGATGTTGACAACAAGATCGTCGTCTCCTGAACTTGTGGGCGACATTGTAGGTTGGTAGTTCCTCACCCGACGATAAAGACGAAGGCCAACTTTCAACAATAACGACGTCTGGTTTCAACAGGGAAGGAGAAGCTCAAGAGGACCAACGAGAAACGTGCTCTAATACCATGTCAAAATCCTAACTCCACTACTAACCAATCTCACACTCGCTGAAAACAATGGATGAGAAGGAAGAAAAATAAAGGAGGCGGAGGTTGAAGATGAGAATTACTTCAATTAGAAAAGGTATAATTACAAACTAACTGAACCCTTATTTATACTAATATTAGGATGATATAAAGGTAATAAATCGGTGATAAACATATATTACATAATCTACTAACTACTACAGCAAGGAGAAAAGACATGACAGTGTTATTATTCGAGCTGTCAGTGGGAAGGATCCGAATGGCATCAACTTGAAGAGACTTTGCGGAGGCAGCAGAACAAGCCCTTGAACCCATCGTCGAAGTGTCATCGTCGGAGAAGACATTGTTGTTGAGAAGAAGTTGAACAATGACAACTTGAATTGGTCATCACATCGATCTTGAGAAGAAGCAGATTTGCAAGTATGATTGCAGACACCATGGGCGAGTTTGCCGACGATGACGGGCACAGAACAATTCGTCGAACACTTGTTAATAGGGCTGAGCACGGGGCGGGTCGACCTGGCCCGGCCCAACCCGGAAAACTGAGAAAATAACCCGGCCCGGATTAGATCCGGGCCGTGACCGGATCTCTTGACTTGAAAATCCGTCGGGTATCGAGTCAGGATCGGGTCTGCAATGCAGATAGCCGACCCAGACCCGACCCGATATAAACCCATTATATAAACCCACTCTCAAACCTCTCCTCTCATTTCAATCTCACTCTTTCTCTTGCCCTCTCCCTCTCTCTCCCCCTCTCTTTCTCACCCTCTCCCTCTCTCTCACGACGGCGGCCCTCCCCTTCTCCTAATCCCCTCTCTACTCCGGCCGCCTAGTGCCGGATCGGCCACCAGGTGAGCCGATCCGGCCGCCAGGCGGCCGGATTGGCTCGCTGCTGGCCGATCCGACCGTCTGTTGGTAGGCCGATCCGGCCATCAGACGGCGTACCTGGCGGCTGGATCAGCTCGCCTGCTGGCCGATCTGGCCGTCCGACGATCGGATTGGCCTACCAGTGGCCGATCCGACCATCTATCCGGATCGGCCATCGTCGGGCGTCCGGATCGGTCGCCAGGTGGCCGATCCGCTCGGTGGATCGGCCACTGTCTGGCAGTCGGATCGGCGGTCGGATCGGCTGCTAGGCGGCGGATCGGCTCGCCGGGTGGCCGCGCCGGATCGTGGCCGCCAATCGTGCGGTCGCGCGCGATCGATTCCCAGCCGCAAACCTGGTCTCATTCCCGGATGGTCGAGACCGACCGGAACCGGATCCGGTCGGGTCCGGGTCTGGTACCGGGTCGAAATTTTTTTTTGACCCAGCCGGGTCCACTCAGACCCGGACCGGTCCCGAGTTTGCTCTGCCCTACTTGTTAAGAGAATGTGCAGCTGATGAAGACGCTGACGGGGAGAGGTGATAGAAATGTCTGAGCTCGGATGTCGATTAGAAGCTTGTCGGAGGCAAAATGAAAGAGTGAAAGAAGATGGAGAACAAGAAATAGAGATGAAGATCTAGCATCAACTTGAAGATAGTTCGCACGACAATATTATGATCCGTCGAGAAGAGAAACAAAGGAGCCGAGAAGAGATAATCCAAAGAAGATAAAAAAAGTAAGAAATGTGACTGAAAGAAACTATCAATGAGCAAAAGAAAAAAAAATAAGTATAGATCTGAGTGATCGGAGATGAAGATGACGAACGTTGGAACAAAGCAATCGAACTAAGAACAAACTCGAGCTCCGATCACAACTCGAAAAGGAATTACAAGAGAAAGAACAAGAATGAAGAAAACCATGATGAACCAAATACTACGACGGTAGCAGTATCTCTACAATGAATGCCACCATGAATGACTCAAAGAAATCCCAAACGTCGATAATGGGACAATGACAAGGAGACAAAAATCCAATAACTCAGACAATAGACAAGCTCTCAAACAAGTCGACGAAGGGTCCAATCGACAACCGATGAAATAGATTTGACCATATGTCGAAAACAAATGCAAAGGAACATAAAGGAAAAACACAAAGTGGAAGACAAGCTTCAATTGTTGATTTCAAACAGAAAAAAATGAAGAACCTAATGGATTGGTGCTAGTCACGTCAAAGATCAAGACCGATCCACCATCAAATGAGAGAATGTTACTGGCAAGACGTCGATCTTGAAGTTAGCAAGTTGGAAAGCACTGATCGAGCGCAATCAATCTCCAATCGTGCCCCTTTAAGATGCCTGTCACCATTCGCACTCTTTTGCGATGCCTATCACCATTCGCGCTCCATTCAACGACGATCGACGACATTGGCATCAACGAGCCGATCATCGTCACCTGGACTTGTAGGCTACATGTAATTTGATGGAACTCCTTGTCCGGTGACACTGAGATTGAAGACGACTGGCTTATAGCATCTGCTACAGTGTGTGACGGTGGGGAGCTCAGGTGGATTGTCAACAATGAGGCTCTGATACCATGTACAGATTTGAACTCTAGCTCAGTCGCTCGTCAGTTGGAAATGAAGGAAAAGAATAGGGGAAGAGAAGAAAAAAAGGAAATCAACTTTGAATTTAACATGGAAAAATTATCAAGACACTACAACTCACACATTATCACATATTTATCCTAACAACTATCTGTTACAAAAATGATTAAAATGATACAAGCACTGTTACAAGATAACACGAAGAATGCAACGACTCAAATCGACTAGTGAAACCAAGCTAAATGTAAAGACAACGTGATAATTCCAACAAAAAATAAGTTTATTATTTTTCATTCAATATTTATAATCACTAAAATAATAAAAAGGAGAGGTCTATCACTCATATCTTTCCTGGCATTATGGTTGAAAATGATTTGAGTTGGATAATTTTTTTGGTCTAAAAATATCACTTGTATTTTTTTTTAACTAGATTAAAAAGTATCAATAACTATCCAAAACTCTTTAAAAATAACAAATCACAATCAATTTTTTTGTATGATTTTACTTTCATTACTTTCATAAATAATATATAAAAAGTTTAAATAATAAAGTAAAATTTAATATATAAATTCTAGCAGAATGACTTAAGTACCAAATCAATAGGTTTAGGAATAAAATTTATTACTTTATAGTCTAATATTAGATGCAAAAAAGTTACAATTTCGTATACATTAAATATGAATGCATTTATATATCATTATATAAATTTAGTATATATAAGATTATATTAAAATAAACTACAATATAATTTATGCCAATTTAAAATATTTAAAATTATATACACATTAATTAACGATGCATCTATATATGATTTTTTATTATGAATAAAAAACATAATGAAATATAAAGAGGCAACATGTAATTGATTAAAAAATAGTGATGTTAAAGTTTCAATATACAAATTAATAAAAATAATATCAAATGTTAACATTAAATGATGTAATAAATTAATAAAACGTTGAGACAATAGTTTACAAGGATAATAAAATAAAAAATATCATAAAAGATAAAAAGTGGTGAAAATGTGAGTGGAACTTCACTACAAGAAAAATACAAATTACGATTTTCGACGAGTTTTTTGAAAGAATCGATTCGATGAAAAAATGATCGTCACAAATCATTTTTTACGGTCGAAAAAAATTTCGTCGATAGTTCCGACGGTTATGACCGTCGCAAATGTCAGACGGCCGCAACCGTCGAAAGTTTCGATGGTTGCGACGACCGCCGAAACTTTCGACGGTCACAACCGTCGTAAAAAAAATTTATAATATAAGAAAAATTAGCCCGCCGCCAATGATCAGATCCGATCGCCAACGATCAGATCCGGACATCAGCGGTAGGATTTGGCCGCCAGGTGACTGGATCCGGCGCCAAGCGGCCGGATCAATCGCCCGGCGATCGAATCTGGCTGTGGGGCCGGATCCGGCCGATCCGCGGAGAGAGAGAGAGAGAAGGAGGGAGGGAGGGAGGGAGGGTCGTTGGAGAAAGAGAGAGAGAAGGAGGGAGGGTCGCCAGTGAGTCGTCGTCGGGAGGTCGTCGTGCCGACGGAGAGAGTCATGGAGAGGGAGAGAGAGATGAGAGATAGAGACATATATATATATATCCACGAAAATGAAGGAGATTTAAAGATGAAAGCGAGAAAATAAAAAAAAAGGTGCGGGAGATTTTTTTATAATTATCGATGGTCGAGACCGTCGGAAGCATTTACCGACGGTCCGGACCGTCGAAATTTTTGACGGTCCCGACCGTCAGTAAATTTTTTACGGTCCTAAATCTGTCGATAAATATAATGTAAATATACATACATAATATAATAGTTAATTTTATGTTACCAATGGTCTAGACCATCTGAAATTTTGACGGTCTGAACAGTCGATAATTATATTAATAAAATACCACTTATATTATATTTTTTTTAGTTATCGACGATTTTAACCGTCGAAAATTTCGTCGGACACGTATCCATCGCAAATTGCAAAGGATTTTCGTCCGTCGCAAACTGCCCGTCGAAAAATCTTAATTTTCTTGTAGTTCTTGCTGTCCAACATTTAGTATATATAAGATATGTAATTTTACAAAGAGAAAAAAATGGAGGAATTAAGGTCTCTTTATTAATTTTAGTGATAATCAATAATGACGAAGTTTAGGGAAAGATTTTCAAATTTTGATGAGAAAAAATGTTGCTCCGAATTTTAAAAACGAGGTTGAGGCAAAAATTGTAGAATGCGAGTTTTTTTCATTATGGTATAAAGGGTTCAGCTTTAAGGTAAAGGGTTTCCCATTTTTTAATCCAACCAATTATATAGTTTTAAATTCTATTATTTCATAATATATTTTCCATCGCCTATAATTCCCGCCCTAGTAATAAATCTTCCTTAAATTATCACGATTTTTTATATTTAATTTCAAACTACGAAATTATTTTTTTTATTCTAAACTATCGCTATTTTTCACTTTAGTCCTCCCGTTCACTTCTATTATATTACTATTTTTTATTTATGAAAAGATTAAATTATCTCTCCCTTAAAAAATACGAAATAACAAATATAAAAAATAAAAAGAAATCATTGAAAAGATGAAAGTGGTAAATAAAAATTTTTTATCATTTATAAAAAGGACTAAATTACCTCCTTCTGATTTTTTTTTCATTTTTCATCTTTTATATTTATTATTTGGTGTATTATAGAGAGAAGGGTAATTTAATTTTTTTCATAAATAAAAAAATTAAAAGTAATGAAAAATGTAAGTGAAAAAATCGTGATAATTTGGGGATAAAAAAAGTAAGTCCGTAATTTGAAGTTAAATATAAAAAAATTATGATAATTTAGAAAAAAAATTATGAAAATAACTTTTTTTTTAAAAAAAAAGGTCAGCGGCTAGAACCAAAACATATGATCGGACCATCTGGCACCTCCAGAAACACGTCACGCACCATGGTTAATTAATTATTTTAATATTAACAACGATAATTATTACATTAGATTCGACTATGCGAGTCAGAGGAACAAATAGTTGATTGCCCTGCACCATGCAGGGAACAGCGTCGCATGGTGGATTGGTGGGGGAGACCCGGCAGCCCAAACAATGCATGATTGCCAATAATGAAGTCGTGGTGGCCTTTGGTTGGTAGCTGCCGCCAACACCAATGACTGCAAATATATTATTATTATTATTATTATTATTATTATTATTATTATTATTATTATTATTATTATTATTATTGAGTAGCGTCCGTTACGTAACCGGAGAGTGCACTAAGTTTTCCAAGACATTGCTGTGCCAGGGGCCCGAGTCTCATCGAAATCATCATTATTAGTCAGTCAATAGATATTAATGCTGACGGTTGGATTTTCGATATTTCTTTTTACCCTCAGATATGCAGAGTAAATAAGGAATTTAGTACGGGTTAAAATAGTTTGAGTAGAATTTTTTTTAAAATTAGTTCGAATCAGTTTTTTAAATTAAAAGAACTACCTTAAAATTATTTTTAAAAATAAAAATTATCCTCTACCGAGTTAATTTTTTTCGCTCTTATTTTTATATAATTATATTTTTAAATTTATATATTAAATTAAAATTAATATAAAATATCTAATTTTATATTAAATATAAAATATATTACTAATATTTTAAATTTACCAAATTAATGTTTGATAATGTTATAGAAAAGTATAAAATTTTATTAAAAATTTATTATATCTATAATAAAAAATGAATTAATTATATTAAAAAACCGACTTCACATTACAACTTTTTTTTAGTGGGATCCTAATTTAGTGGATGATTTTTAATTTATAAAAAATTATCCTAAATTATATTCAAATTCCTAATTTTTTTTAGTTCGATTTTCAGGTTGGATAAATTTTTCGAGTTGCTTGAATTTTTCTTACGCCCATAGAATTTAGAATATTGAATTATCATAAAAAAATGGGAAATGTGCGTTTTGATCGAGTAGAAGAATGATTTTCCAAATGTAAATAATTATTGATTCTATATATGTCACATAATTGAAGTATAAAATTTTCATTAGTGGTGAAATAAGCCAACAATTACATAAACAACTAGAGACCGTTTGTTTTAAGTGTTATTATTCTAAGAATAAATAACATGAATATGATAGGATTTATTATTTTTTTGGAAATATTTATTATTTTTGTGTTGGTTACCAACAGAAATTATGATAAATAGGAATAAAAAAATATGGAGAAAAAAAGAGAATACAATTCGTTTTGTTAAATGAAATATTAAAATCAAGTAAGACATTTTTCAAAATGTTAACGACATTGAATTTTATAAAAAAAATTTGTTGTGTGTTTGAGTTTAAATTGGTGGATAAGACTTTAATCACCCATTTATTCTAAGACTAACACACCGTTTGGTTCGATATTAATCAGTAGAGTATCGTAATATTCTCAAAATATAGTCAAACACGGAATGGATTAAGAATAAAATTGTCAAATTTTGATTTTTAAAAACCATCTTGAAAATAATGAAACCACTCAATTTAATAAAAAAATTTATGAATATCTATATTCTTTCAAAATAGATTAATACATATATTCTCCTTTTTCAATTGTAATTTATTTTTATTATTTATTCATGTATTATTATATTATTACTTAATATTTTTAAAATTAATAATAAAGATCAAATATTTGTAATAAAATATTTTAGTTATAAAATATTATATTTTAATATTTGTATTACTATTAAATTAAATAAATAACAAAATAAAAATATGAGAAGAATATTATATTTTTCTAAATAAAATTTTTTATTCTATAAAACATATTCTTCCTCCAAACGAGGCTCAACCTCGTTTCCCTAAATATATAATGAGCTCCACTCTTTTCAAATTAGGAATATCCTATATATCACATTTGGCACCAATGTTGTTATGATCGCTTTCCAAGATATGATTATAAAAAAGAATCGAAGATTGTAGGATCAGATCGTACCTAATTAATAGGAATCATATCATAATAATGATCAATTTTTGGTTGATGTTGATTGGTAGAAAATCGTATCATAATAATGACACTAATTAGCTGAAATTAATTAGGTGCTTGATT
Organism: Pontederia crassipes; assembly: GCA_030549335.1. Classification (NCBI taxonomy): domain Eukaryota; kingdom Viridiplantae; phylum Streptophyta; class Magnoliopsida; order Commelinales; family Pontederiaceae; genus Pontederia; species Pontederia crassipes. Next base: position 11,156,581 of record CM060184.1, on the reverse strand, counting down.
TGTTGGTTCATTTCTTATTTCAATATTTTCTGTTGTCTTAATTTTTGTTTCCTTTTTTATTTCCTAAAGTATAGACTACTATAATAGTCTATAAAATGAACCAATGAATAGAGAAAAAAACTATCTCATTTTCCTTTAGAAATTAACATTTCTTTATAGTGTGAATTTGCTGGTTTCGAGCACCGAAATTCTATTACGTGCCTTTCTTGAATAGTACTTCGGACTATTCTCGTATCTTTTTGTCTTCTTTATTCTCATTAGATCGTGGTGCCGCACCAATTAGTACCAAAGCATTGAGAATAATGTTAAATGAAATATGGTGAAAAATCAGTTAAGACATTTTTCAAAATGTTAACGACATTGAATTTTATATAAAAAAATTCTTGTGTATTTGAGTTTAAATGGGTGGATAAGATTTTAATCATCCGTTTATTCTAATACTAATGCACTGTTTGGTTCGAGATTAAAGATAACGTAATATTCTCATAATATAGTTAAACGTTGAGTGGTTTAAGAACAAAGGTGTCAAATCTCGAGTTTTTAAAAACCATATTGAAAACAATCAAACCGTTGATTTTAATAAAAAATTGAAAATATCGATATTATTTCAAAATAGATGAATACATGTATTCTCCTTTTTTTCAATAATAATTTATTTTTATTATTTTATTCGTGTATTATTATATTATTACTTATTATTTTCAAAATCAATAATATATCAATTATTTGTAATAAAATATTTTAGTTATAAAATATTATATTTTTAAAATTTTGTTCCTGTTGAATTAAATATGAAATAAAATAAAAATATGAGAACAATATTATATTTTCTCAATAAATTGTTTTATTCCCTAAAACATATTATTCTTCTATACGACGCTCGACCTCATTTCTCTAATATATAATGAGCTTCACTCTTTTTCAAAGTAGGAATATCCTATATATCACATTTGGCACGTTATACACCTGCAAAAATGTACTTTATGTGGAGAATGTGTCTTTTTTTTAATTACACTAGTCCTAAATTTTATGCGATGCACGGTTGATAAATATTATAAATAATATATAATTGAAATATTATAATTTATAATAATTATCAAAATTTTATTTATACTTGTATAATAATTTATAAAAGTGTAGTAGTATAATATTTTATTATACTTAACAATTACTTATAAAAAGAAATTATTATTTATAATATATAAAAATGATATTTGATATTTAATCCTAATTGCGATCGTAATATATAAAGGTGATATTTGATATTTAATCCTAATCCCTATAGTAATATATAAAGATGATATTTGATATTTAATATCTGATTAATATCATTTGATAAAAGATTATTATACACAATGATAATATTCATGAAATTAGACAACATTTATTAGTGGTAGTACTAAATCTATAAAAATATATAGTATATAATTGAAATATTATAATTTATAATAATTATCAAAACTAATTTATTAGTATTTAAATGTCATAAACAGGTTATTCTATTTTGAAAAGGTTAGAATTCAAATTAAAATTACTAACACCCCAACTTCTAATTAAATTAATTTTTCTTAAATAATTAATTATTTTCAACTAAAATTAAATTTTTTAGTTTAAATTATTTTGGACAGAATTTAATTCATCGCTTTAATTTTTCTAACTTAAAAGATAATACATTATTTTTAAAAAATGAAATATTTTTTTATTATACTTGTACATTGCCTTTTAGAAATAATATATTATTTATTGTTACAAAAAAAATATATATTTAAAGGAAATTATTTTTACTTATAATTATCTATTAGAAAGAAAATATTATTTATTTTAATCATAATAAAAAAATGTGCTTGTATAAATATGCTTATAAATTTAATCCTATTTCATTTTTATTACCTTATATAACAAAGTTATAAGACAAAATTTATTACCTTATATAACTAACTATTATAAGATAAATTTTTTATTTTGTGAAAATAAATTAGATTTGTATATATTATCTTATATGAAAATTTGACACATCATCATTCTATGATGTCACTTTGTGTTTTTATTTCTCCTTATATTATAATAATAATAATAATAATAATAATAATAATAATAATAATAATAATAATAATAATAATAATAATAATAATAAAATATATTTTAATATAGATAACTAATTTTTATTCTTAATATTTATTTTTAAACAAATATGTAAATATATTATGATTGAAATCTTATCTGGATTTAAATAATTAGAATGATTAGTTTAAATATTAAAGAATGAAACTAACGTATGAATTATTTACATACGTATTAGGATTTGAAATAAATTAGGATTGTGACAAACTTTTATATACATTTTTTAATTCTGAATAAAATAATAATTATTACATATTAAGATTAGGATTTGAAATAAAAATTAGGGCTATAACAAACTGTTCTTATATGTACATTATTTCTTTTAATTCCGAATTCTAGGATGCCACTTTGTGTTTTTATCTCTCCTTTAAAAAAATAATAATAATATAAATTTTAATGTAGATAACTAATTTTTATTCTTAATATTTTTTAAACAAATATGTAAATATATTATGATGAAAATCTTATATGGATTTGAATAATTAGAACGATTAGTTTAAATACTAGCACATATTACATTTATTAGAATTATAATTAGAATTTGAATAATAAGATATGTCTTTGAACTTTACTAATGCATTAGTAATAGTTAACATATAACTTTGCCTTTACAACAAACTTTTATTATACATTATTTTTTAATTCCGAAAAATACAATATTATAAATATTAAGATATGTCTTCAGATATTATTAATATATTAGTAATAGTTATAATTAACAAAATAATTATTCATACAATAACTCTAAGAGATAGATTGAGTTTTAAATCATATGTGCTAGCACTAGGAGAAATATTATTATTATAAAAAATTAAGATAAAACTAAGGTACGAATTACTTGCACAAATATTAGGATTAGGATTTGAAATAAATTAGGATTGTGACAAACTTTTATTATACATTTTTTAATTCCAAATAAAGTAATAATTATTACATATTGGGATTAAGATTTGAAATATAGGATTATAGCAAACTGTTCTTATACGTACATTATTTTTTTAATTCCGAATAAAATAGTTATTATAAGTATTAAATAATATGATATATATATTTTTTTCTTTGTCTACTCAAATGATATTTCTAATCAACTTATATGTATCTAATAAAATTTTAAAAAAAATTTAAATTGTCTAAGGATCATTGACTTGATTAGCATGTATTTGATTTCTTTCCATGTTATAAGAATTATAGATCTATAATTTGAATTAAATTGAGATTATTATCTTAAATATTAATATTATTAATATTAATCTTACTCAAATTGAATTATATAATTTAAATTATTTTTTAATTCCGAAAATAACAAATTATGTTTTAAAAGGAATTATTTTTACTCGTAATAATACTCAAATCGATAAAAATGAAAGATTAATCTAATTTAACTAAAATTGAATTATTTGTTTAAAATTATTTTAAAATTCCTAAAGTGACGAATTATTTATTTTACTTTTGTTACCAAAAAGAAAATAATATTTATTTTAAGCATACTCAAATAATTGAAAATTAAAAATTAAAATAATATTATTTATCTGTATTGTACATTATTAATATTGAGTTTTATATATTGTTAACTTACGCAACAAACTTTGTAAGATTAGTTTTATTTTTTAAATTTAAATTAAATTATTATTTTATCTTATTTTTTAATTTCGGAAATAAGATTAATTTTATATTTTAAATTTAAATTTGTTAATTATTATTATTATTTGAGATGTGTCGTTGTAATACTTCGCCACTTATCATATTACTGGCTCTTGTGCTTTTAACTCTAATTCGACAAATAAATCCTTCTATTCTTCACGAGTTCGTTTCATCTTTTGCTTTGGAATAATTATCCTGGAAAAAAAGGATCCGACTCGTCGAATCGACCGATATATTCCAGCGACCGCACAACCAAAAGATAAGAAGCCGCCAAAATAATTGACTTTTTATTGGGTTTCGTCCCGTGACATTGTGCAATGGCCCCCGTAGCCGATCCAGTCGTAGGTGAGATGGGGATGGGGGGGCTCGTTCAGTTCGACAAACCGGTCCTGGAAAGGTCGATAGCAAGTAGCAAAACAGACAGGACACAGCGAAGCAAATGGCCAGGACGCGATGAGCACTCGAAATTCTGTACATATTTGCTAATTAATTGCCCATTTATTCCACTATTGTTATCACGGCGCCGCATTGATTGAATCGATTCGTTGAGGACGCGCGAGGGCTACAATTTAGGTAAGTATTTGAACTGCTTCCAGTGTATTGGATTCTCCAAAAGTTTGCTTATTTTTGAAACTGCTTGGTGTCGATTTAGATGGATGTAAATGGCTGTTTTTTTCTGGTTATCCTTTATTATGAGAGTTTTTTTAAAAAAAATTTAATTCGCGTCGAATAGAAAAAGTAGCTATTTTTGGATTGTTTCAAGGGAAGGAATTGAAGGACGTCGCCGATTTATTGTTGCCTTTTTTTTAGTGCGTAGTCGTTTTCTTGTGAGCTGGATCGATAGGATCGCCAAATTTACTGCCCTCGACTGAAAGTGGAAACAATTCTGTAATTGTTCCTTTTTCGTTTTCGATTTAATGCTGTATCTGATAACAAATTCTATATAGTTCTTCGATGCGACGTTGCTCGGAAAGCAGCAATCTTTGCGAGCACTTCGCGAAAAAGGTGTCGATTTTGGAGCGCGAACTGTTGACCCGGAAGGCATTTCTGCGGAATTCCAGTTGCTTCCAAATTCGGGCGAAGGGGTTTTGCAGCTGTATCGTAGATTAGAGCAATGGGCAAAGGAGGAGGTTGCTTTCCGAGCAAGAATCGGCAGCCGTCGGCGGCGGTGGAGACGGACAACACCGCTGTCGCTCCTAGGAGCGCGCCGGCACCCGTCGAAGAGGAGAGCCATGGGACAAGCGCCGAGATAACCGGAGCCCCTGCCGCGGCTTCCCCACTCCCGACCAAAGCGAAGCTTAGGATCTTCATCGTGTTCTACTCCATGTATGGGCACGTCGAGAGCCTTGCGAGGAAGATGAAGGAGGGGGTGGACGGCATCGAAGGCGTGGAGGGTGTTCTGTACCGCGTTCCGGAGACGCTGCCGAAGGAGGTGTTGGAGATGATGAAGGCTCCGCCCAAGGACCCGTCGATTCCAATCATATCGGCGTCGGAGCTGCCTGAGGCTGATGGAATACTTTTCGGGTTCCCGACCAGGTTTGGCTGCATGGCGGCACAGATGAAGGGATTCTTTGATTCGACGGGGTCCTTATGGAGAGAGGGGAAGCTCGCAGGGAAGCCGGCCGGTTTCTTTGTGAGCACTGGGACACAGGGAGGAGGACAGGAAACTACAGCGTAAGCATCTTTCATCACATTCATTGAATTCTATTCTAAGCATTGCAGGTGTTGTCTTTCTTGTATTATTGTTGATTTTTCTCCAGGAAAAGCTTGATTTTAGAAACTATGCATATTAATCATCAAATTTGTGATTGCTTTCTCCCCCAAAAAAATCAGCATGTCACTGCACTTTTCTTGCACGTCAAGCAGACTTCTTGCAAAGCGACCTTTGTTTAATCCATGCATTAATTAGTTTAATACAACTCTTTCTGTATGCAACTCGCCAATTCATGACAGCATTGATTTACTGATATACGAACTAATAGAGTGGGCAATTGTTTTCATCCCCTTTACGTTTTAACCTCCCGGTCTTCTTATTGATGTTAATTTAGACCATGGAAGGTCATAGGGTGTGCCTAGTTTTTTTGTAACTCGTAATTATTTTCTTCTTTTAAACTGCATAAAAGAAGTTACACTTTGAGTGTGCTTCACTTTAATCATCCTGGTTGCCATAAAATACTTAAGAAAACTACAAGTTGAAGGACTTGCTTAGATCTTTGGTTCTATTTTTTGAAAATTATTTATATAGTGCCATCTTTCAAAGGAAAACATATTGACTTTTTTTGTGGGGGAAGGAAGCATACTGATTTTCATCTCCTGTAACTCAATCATGACTAGAGGGTCTTAAAATTCCATGTCTTTCGAGTGATCAGCAAGACATGCTTTTGTCATGTGACAGAACTCAACCTGCATCCCGTTTTAATTTTTCCAACAACAAAGTCTTATCCCACTAAGTGGGGTCGGCTACATGGATCATACGACGCCATTCCAATATATTCGTTGATCCATGTTCATAAGATTCGACAGAATTTTATGCTGGCTGTCGGGACCTAACACAACTCTCCTCCTTTATTCGGTCTTGGGACCGACTATAAAATATAGGCGGAGTTATCCCGTTTTAATTTTTCCATTCAAACATATTTGCCATAACCGGGTCTATCGTGATTTAGTGCATGCCACTTGTGCCTGAGCATTCAAGTTATGATCCTGTTATGACATCTTGTGATGTTTCTGAAAATATGGCCACTCATCTTACTGCTTTAACTTGTATTTTGTTGGCCATTTGCTCAGCTGAATTGACTTGTACTCAGGTTGAACGCTTGTATGAGCTCGAATAGTTCTCTCTAATGTTGTTAATATGGAAATTCTTATGGCTTGTTACTGCTTTACAGTTGGACTGCCATTACGCAACTTGTCCATCATGGAATGCTCTTTGTTCCCATTGGATACACCTTTGGAGCTGGAATGTTCAACATGGACGAGATCAGAGGTGGTTCTCCATATGGCGCTGGGGTTTTCGCTGGTGATGGTACAAGACAAGCCAGCGATGCGGAGCTTGACCTTGCCAAACACCAGGGCACGTACATGGCCTCGATAGTCAAGAGGTTGTTGCAGTCTTCATAATCTTGATGTGTTCTTGTTCTATTACCATCTTCAACCATGAAGTCAATGTTCCTTCTTCTGAGGCTTAAGTCGCAGTTCTTCGTTTATGATTTACATGTATTGTTTACCAAACAAATTAGCGTTATCTTACATTATACTTAAATATAAAAAATAAAAGGAATATAAAATTTTGGTCTGTGTATTCAGCTAGTAGTTTCTAGAACAATATCACCACTTGTAGCAAAATTCTAGTTGGTAATTTTTTTTCTTGGAAAATGAGGAGGAAATGGGGTATAGTCTCCACAATTTCAAATTGATAAAATGACGCTCTTACCGGAGGTGTTTAGTAAGAGAGCAAAGATGATGAGAATTAATAAAAAATTTCTTTTTTTCCTACAAGAAGAATAAGATGTTCTTGTGATATTTTTTAATTTGTGTTTGGTTAATTAGTTGGTATTCCAATGATCAAATTATAAGTGTTTGGCTGAAAATCAAAACAATATGAAAGTAAAATAATACATGTTTAATGTTTTATGTTACATTATTTGTATATTTACTCAAATGATTAATTATGTTCATCATCATGTTAATATAATGTTAGTTTGTCAGTTGAAAATTTAAAAAGTAATTATAATTCTGCAAATAAATTTATTTTCAATAATGTATAATTAGTCAACGTTATTTTTTTATAAAATTTGAATAACTAAATAATTATATAAGTAACTATTATAAATAAGTAAATACTTATAATAATTTTATTACTGTTTTTAATAGCATTACACTTTTGTCCAAACCTAGTACACGTCAAACCTAATATTAATTAATCTTTACATTTATTAGTATAAAAAAATTGCAAAATTAGTTAAAATAAAATGAACAAAAATGGTGGAACAAACATGTTTCTGCAATGGGTAAGAACAGTGTGATCTCTTTTTAATAACTAATTTAAGTGATTTGACAAATTTCAAGATGATTTTACTTTTAATGAGAGCAATTGGATATAAAAATGAGAACGTCACTTGTTCTTACAAACGTGGCATAGAAATCTTCCCATGAGAAAATATATCTCAATGTTTATCCTTTACTACATGAGATCCACATGTTAATATCTCAAAGTTTATTAAAAGAAATTTTTATAATAATGAAGTATATAATGCATAATACACTCGTTACTTATATAATACAATACAAAAAGTTATATAGTATGTACTTATAACTTAATAGTCTTAATGTCTTATCAAAATGTATTTACTACGCCAAACAGGATGATGATGGATTCGGACACTGTTTCTAAAATTGAGTCATGGTTCAACAGATTGAATCGAGTTCAATCGAATTTTTATTAAAATATTATTTTTTTATTTAAAATATATATTATGAATAATACTCTAAAAGAATATAAAAATTACTTACAACATATTTTTTTAAAAATATTGAACATTAATGATTTGTAATAATTTTTAAATAAATTTATCCAAAATATATTCTAATTTTGTATAAGTTTAATATGTTTGAACGTAAATATAAAAAAATGTAGAGTCATTATATTAAAATAATATGAAAATATTATATTGTTATAAAATATGTTAATTATTGAGCTCGATGTTCATTATATTTAAAAAAGATATAAATTTGAATGATTTAATTTTATTTAAAATTATTATTATGTAAATATTATAGAAAATTTGAACACATAACAAAATATGTACCAATAAAAACTTATGACATTGAACTCTATTTTTTCTGATTTACAAATATTTTTATTCTTTTATCTTTCTATTAGTATTTTTTATCTTCTTCTTAATTTAATTATTTCTTCTATTAATAACTTTCCTTCCTTTTTCATATCTTTGCATTAAATTATTTTCCTTTCTCTTTTTTTGTTTTTTATCCTCTCACTTCCTCTTTTCCTCCTTAAAATTCTCACTTCATTTATACACTATCAACTTCCTTTTTCTCTTTCACAATTATTTAATTTCATTCTTTTCTTATTTGACTCTATAATTCAATTTCATTATTTTACATTTTCTTTTACTGCAAAAATAAAAAATCAGCTAAACCAATTTTTCCTTTCCTTTTTATTTGATTTTATCAATCAACTTTATGATTTTGCTTTTTTTGTGAAAAAAATAAAAAAAACGGATTGGAAGAGTTCAACTGATGAATTGATTTTGCTCGATTTAACTAGTTGAACCGATTTTGCCAAGTTCAATTCATTTTTCTATTTTTTATTTTCAAACAAAATTGAATCGGATTAGCAGCGAACTCGCAATTGGACTAATCGAGATAATGGTTAGGAAGAAAGTGGTATTCCCACTTTTTGAAGTGACAAATTTTGGTTAAATATGTGAACTTCATATGAATCATGGTTGGAACAAGAAAAAAAAATGGAAACACCTTGTTCAATATTCCAAGAAGATGATGTTTAAGATGGATGAAAGTGGTGGGAAGAAAAGTTGAAATCCAAAAAATTATTCCAAAAATATACAGATGCATCAAAATTGGCTAAGTGAATCACCAGGACAAAAAAAATGGTTTAACATCTCTTGTAACTTTTTTTTTCTTGAAATGCTAGGATTGAACTTCTTTTATTTTATTGGAATTGAAATATTAGCATCATTTTTATAGGTTTAACCATCTGCATAATTTTGAAACCATCTAAAATGCATTGTTGTGGGTAGCATTATGCAAATCATGCATAGTTGTGCTACTTGGCATAGATGGCATAACAATCGCATTGTCAACAACAAAAAATTATCCTAAAAAAGTAATTCTATTAACAACCATTTTTTTTCTAATTTCAACATAATTGATGTGTGACACACCACAAAAAATAAAGTGTTTGAGTAAAATAATTTAAAAAAACTCTTGTTTCATGTCTTATTCCTAATTCAAACGAATCAAATTATTCACCCCTTCCATTTGAATGCTTTGAAGTTGTTTTATAATACATTTCTTTAACTCCCAACATGTCTTTATTTGTTTTAACCATGTCGGAGCATGATGTCCTCGAAAGAGAAGGAATTCACAAATTTTTCCTTTTGTAATCATTGCAGGTGGAACTATGGAACTATCAAAATGTTATTTGGATAAAATTGTGAGAACAAACTTTTTGTTCTCGATTTATTCTTGTACCAAATGGGCCCACAACGAGAATACAATTGAGAATAGAACCTTGCAACAAACAATTTTATAATTAAAATTGAAGTTTGTAGTACAAAGTAGCCGGAATTAGTTTTTTAAATAATTATTATTAACGATAACTTTTGCATTAAAATATTTCATTTTGTTAGTCATAATTATAATAAATTTATTAGCTATACATTAAATGAAGCTAAGAGAAGTAATCTAATGATATAATTAGTTGTTTTATAATTTTTTATTTAGCACTATATATTGTTTTCATATAAATAAATAATTATATTATCATAAATACATATTTTATCATTTAATAACTATTTGATTACTTTTTTGAGTCAAATGTTGATTAATTAATAGTTAATAATAAATAGCATTAGTAACAATATTTATATTATTATATACTTATTACCATGATTTAATTATTGGCAATAATAATAACATTACTAATAATAATAATTTTTATTTGTGTAGTCTCCTTTAATTAAACAGAATAAGAAAGTTACTACAACCAAACAACATCTAGTTATCTTATTTCAAATTACACAAGAATACATTTGTCCTAACACATTATTCTTAATCCAAGAACATCGTCCTTGTTTCTTAATTGTTGCTCTTTTCATTTTTCTATGCATTGCATGCTCGTCACTTTTTAATTTCATAAATGTCTCAAAGCTATTTGCTTATCCCAAGAACAAATATATTTGTTCTCATCGGTCTTGTTTGATGCACGAACAACAATAGGAATAAGCCTTTGTTCATACTTTTGATGTCAAAATTTTTTTTTTGCAACTAGTGGGCCCATATTAATTATTATGAAACGTGAGAGTAGCGAGTTCGTGGGGTGGGGTGGAACACATTTGTTTCTATCGGGTTAATAAAGTGAGGTTTACATTGGGGTTACAATGAATTTATTTTAAAATAAAAAAAATCTATCCAAATGACCCCATTTTGTTTCCACAATAAGAACAAAATAGGAGTTCAGTTATTCTTGGTGAGCACGGTACACATTTATTTTTACTTTTTTTGTTTTGACAATTATTAATGTGAACTCACGTCAACATATATAAAAAGGTTGTTCGGTAGAAAAAATAAGAATAAACCTCTACTCCTAAGTAGTTTTTTGTACTTGAAGTTTTTTCTGGAGCAATAAGATATGATCAATATTATTCTTGGGTTTGGTTGGAGTATCCTTAACTTCACTTTTTGCTTGTTCACATAATTAATGATGTGGGGTTAAGAATTTGAAAATGTATTATTTGGTAAAAAAAATTGGGAATGAAGGTATATTCTTCGGGTTGTTTCAATATCAATATCAAAGAGCCCGTGTTTGATACTCATTTTGCACAAAAAGTTAGAAGGAAAAGAACAAAGTTTATTATAGCTTTAAGCCTATGTGGATATTGAAAATTTTATATTATACGTGCAATGAAGGGGATACCGTAGATAATATTATTATATATTTATATTGAAATTTATTGATGCTTTAATAATGTAACATATTTAAACATTTTATTTTTATTTTTTAAAATTATTACATGCATTATTTTATATATTTTAAATTTATCTAAATGAGAGATCTATCCATTATTTGATTTTATTGTGTAGAGTTAATATTATCAGGGAGGCCAAAATCATCAAAATATATAATGTATATTTTTTTGGAGATATTGAAGAAAGTAAATAAAATAAAAGATAAGTCACGATATAACTAGTTGTGATAAAGTAGTAATGACAAAAGTGAGACTTGTCAGGACATCGAGTTAACAAATTATGACATGATTTGGAGAAGTCATAACTTGTTTATTATTGTTGCAATATTGCATATCACTACAAGAAAAATGCTGATTATCGACAATAAAAATTGTCGGTAATCAGCTCAACAACCGTCGATAATATAATTACCGATGATTTTTCAGACGAAATCGATCCGTCGGAAAAATGATCGTCGCAAATCGATTTGCGATGGTAGTAAAAAATTCATCGGAAATATCGACGGTTCTAACCATCCGAAAAGTCCCGGCCGGTTCCAACCGTTCGAAAAGTCACGACGGTTCCAACCATGGAAAGTTTTCGACTTTTCGGACGGTTTCAACCATCGAAAATTTTTGACGGCCGTAACTGTCGAAACTTTCGATGGTTGTTGCAACCGTCGATCTTTCGACAGTCGCAAAGAAATTTTTAAAAATAAAAAAATTAGCGGTTGAATCGGGACGCAGGCAGCCAGATCCGGCCGCCCGCGGCCAGATCTGGGCCATAGGGGGCCAATCCGACCGCCCGCTGGCAGGTTGATCCGGCCCGCAGGCGGCTAGATGGAGAGAGAGAGGAAAGAGGAAAGAGTATGGAGAGTGGATAATGGAGAAGTGGAGAGTAAAAATGCATATATATAGGGTAGAAAGTTGGGAAGCGGGAAAACGAAAAAAGAGCGGGGGGAGAGTATTTTGAATTACCGATGGCCCGAATCATCGGTAATATGTTATATTGTTATATAATATTTATTTTTTAGTTTATCGATGGTCCGAATCATCGATAATATATTATATTATTATATAATGTTTATTTTTTAGTTTACCAACATTTCGAACCGTCGGTAATATGTTATTTAATTATAAAAATAAAATATTTATATAATATTTATTTTTTATTTTATCGAAGATTTGAACTGTCACTAATTATTATCGACGGTCAGAACCGTCGGATTCTGACGATTTGAACTATCGCTAATTATATTAATAAAATACTCCTCATATTATATTATTATACAGTTAGCGACGGTTACGACCGTCAAAAATATCGACGTTCCTAATCGTCGAAAAATAAAATAATAATATAAAAAAATACATAATTTATTTTTTCATTTCCGACGATCGTAACCGTCGAAAATTGTGACGGATGGATATCCGTCAAAAATATCGACATTCATAATCAACGAAAAATAAAATAATAAAATAATAAATAAAATAATTTATTATTTTCAGTTTCGACGATCGTAACCGTAGAAAAATCCGTCGGAAATTGCGACGGATGGATATCCGTCGAAAATATCGACGTTCCTAATTGTCAAAAAATTAAATAATAATATAAAAAATTACATAATTTATTTTTCATTTCCGACAGTCGTAATCGTCGGAAATTGCAACGGATCCATCCGTCGGAAATATCGACATTGCTAAATGTCGAAAAATAAAATAATAATATAATAAATTACATAATTTATTTTTTCTATTTTCGACGATTGTAACCGTCGAAAATATTTCCGTCACAAAATCCGTCGCAAATTACGACGGATTTCTATCCGTCGGAAATTATGCGTCGGAAAATGACAATTTTCTTATAGTGTATGATGATTGTTATTGTGGCTTTGCCATTATGGCAATTTCGAATTGTATCATTAAATTAAGAAGTTATGACTTGTGAATTTGACATCACGGTTGCGACCAGAAGGGATTTGATCTATTGGTGAGTTGATTGATTTTGGATTGTACAAACATTATGGACTAATAGTGACATATGCATTTGATATGGCACTTAAAAGTTTTTTTAGTCATACACAATAATTTACGATCTTGTGATGTTAAATATTCATAGGTTTTTTTTTTAAATTTGAAATTTCGGCCCATTATCGAATTCGATTATTCTAATGTCATCCAGACAACATGACTGATTATGACAAGTGAGACTCCCACGAAATTTTTTTGCATGTACAAATGTTCGAACTCGAAACTTTTGCTTAAACGATAAGGAGCTACTACACTCCATTCCAACTCTCGTTACATGTAAGCATGCAAACACGTACATGCACACCCCGTGACATACGCACACCATGTCAAGATAAGTAGTAGGAATGCTATATTTGATGGCGTTAACTAATGTCTCAAACACTAAGTTGTTGGTTGGATATCCGTGGCCGAATAAAAATGGTTTTCATTTATGATGATAGAACCACTAAAATACTCCCATATATTTAAAAAAAATATTTCTACTAATAGTTTCCTAAATTAGAATACTAATTTATTTGTATTCCTATTATGCACCTCAAATGTCAAGGTGATATCATTTGTGTTGTTAATTTGATAAGTTATGAGCATTTTTTGCTTTACAATTTGCCTCTTTAATGCAAGAGCATTATTATATGCCTAACCAATGAACTTAAGAATACTATAATTTTGGTCATTATTAGCTCGTGTCCACGCTATCACATAATGTTATTAGTTTAACGATGCATATACTTTGTGAAGATCTCCTCGCTTAATCGAGTATTAGAATGCATGTAGGTAATGTACTTAATTAGAGGTATCCATCGGGTTAGGTTGGATACGGATCGTCAAGTCGAATTGAATATATGTTGAAATTTTTTTATCGACACAAATATTTGTTTTCTATAATATTTAATTTATATCTTATATAAGAAATTAAAATAAATTATTTTAATACATAAAATAATATTTAAATAAGTTAAAAATTATTTTATGTTATTTAAATAAATATTATACAATATTTTTAACTTCAATAATATAAAAGCAAGAAATTAAAAAAAAAAGAATAAATAATGATCGACTAATTCAATACGATCTAATTCGACTCGAACTAAATAGTGATGGAATCACATTCAATCTGGAGTGACTCGATTCGAATTAGCCCGATTAAATCAGAACCCTTCTATTCTTCATGATAAGTTAAAGACACATAAATAATATTTTAAATTAGAAGATTATTTTTCTGAATTGCAAAATAAAAGGTTTAAGAATAAATAGTTTGGGGCCTCAAATTTTTAAAAAATGGGATAATATTTTTTTTTATCTCCGTCGTTATTTTAATCTCGGTCTAGACCCTTCTGGTTCTCCTCGTGCATATATCACGTGACAACTTTGCATTTTCCGTCTAACCCCCTCCCATTTTTCTCTATTACAGAATTTAGAACCTTGGAATCCAAGTACGAAAGCGAGCGCCTTTTGGTTTTGGTTCACTTCTCGACTCCCTCGTTAGGGCTTTTGCCGTTTCTTCCAGCCGCGCGATCGGATCGCCGTCGAGCTCTCCCGGCTACTGTGCGCGATCCCTCTGAGCGCTTCATCTTCTCCTCCTACTGGTCATTTCCTACACGGCGGAGGCCAAGATGGTGTACGGGCTACCGGCGTATGGTATCCAGGCGATGCTGAAGGAGGGGCACAAACACCTCTCGGGCCTTGATGAGGCTGTCCTCAAGAACATTGACGCCTGCAAGCAGCTGTCCATCATCACTCGCACCTCCCTCGGTCCCAATGGTGAGCTTTCCTGTTAACATAGTGCCACAGATGGGATCTTCGGTCTCCAAGGTCTTTCTGTTCGCCACGTTGTGATTGATTTTTGTGGTCGTATTAGCAGGCATGGTTCGTGATGCTATTACTAGCTTTGGTTATTTACTTTTTTCTGAAGGGAATGTGTCATTTATCTGTGTTACCTGATGCATTTGGACCTGCTTTGAAATGAAGTGAATGAAAGACAACTTGGGTCAGAAAAATAAGCAATATTCAGTGTTAGATATATGGTAGTTTCGATGGCTTCATGTTGTGAATCTTGATTTTAGTATTATTAAACATGGTCGTTATGAGTGGGCTTTAGTTGAACACTGTAGTTTATTGTGCTAAATTGATGTATAGCTTAATGTAGAGTTTTATCTGTTTCGTGTAACTGTTACATGTGCATGCTGTCATAATCCGGGAAATGTGTTTCTTTACAGTAAATCTTTCCTCAATGACCCTCTGTGAAAATTTGCCTTTTTTTTAAAGTAAATTTGCCTTTTTTTGCTGTCTCAAATACCATAGTTTGTGCCTCCTTCGACGCTTGGTTGCATATTTTGTATGTATTCACCAGTGATGCAATTGGGATTTTCATAGGTATGAATAAGATGGTCATCAATCATTTGGACAAACTTTTTGTAACAAATGATGCCGCCACCATTGTAAATGAACTCGAAGTTCAGCACCCTGCTGCCAAGATATTGGTGCTTGCTGGCAAGGCCCAACAGGAGGAGATTGGTGATGGAGCTAACCTTACCATATCATTTGCTGGAGAACTTCTACAAAATGCAGAAGAACTGATCAGAATGGGGCTGCATCCAAGTGAAATCATTAGCGGCTATACAAAGGCGATTAATAAGGTTTTTCTATTACTGTCATCCTATACAACTATATGCTCTACAGTATGTTTATGGCTAATGACTTCAACGAATAAATTTATTCCTTTTGATCAGACTGTTGAGATATTAGATGAACTAGTGAAGACAGAATCAGATAAAATGGATGTCAGGAATAAGGATGAAGTTTCTCTGCGAATGAAATCTGCTGTTGCTAGCAAGCAGTTTGGGCAAGAGGATGTGTTATGCCCTCTCATTGCTGATGTGAGTAGTTTAACCTGCTATTGAACAATCCCTCAAAAAACATTCTAATGCACACCTTTCTTTGGTTCCTACTTTGGAAAATAACAAGGCGTTGCAATAATATTGTAGGCATGCATTCAAGTTTGTCCAAAGAACCCAGCAAATTTTAATGTTGATAATGTTCGTGTGGCTAAGCTAATCGGAGGTGGTTTGCACAACTCTTCTGTTGTTCGTGGTATGGTATTGAAGAATGATGCTGTTGGATCTTTAAAAAAAGTGGAAAAGGCGAAGGTGATGTATGGTATTATCATATTACGTGGTATTTGTGGTCTTTTGCTGTGTCAAAGTTTTTTTGGCTTGGTATCTCACACGACTATGATGATTAATGTGCCATGTATTATAAATTTTGACTCTTGGAAACTGGCACAAGTAATTATTATTTGTTTCCCGTTGCTGCTTTGTTTTGGTCCCAAGCCCGGATAAAGGAGGAGGGTTGTGTTAGGCCCCGACAGCCAGCGTAAAACTCTGTCGAATCTCATGAACATGGATCAACGAATATAATCGTATGATCCATATAGTCGACCCCACCTAGTGGGATAAGACTTTGTTGTTGTTGTTGTTGTTGCTGCTTTGTTTTGGGTTGTGTTGTTGTTTTCTGTAGTCATGCAATCAAGATTATTGTACATTTTCCTGTCTTCTAATATGTTCTAACATAATGATTCATTTCTTGGCAGATTGTTGTGTTTGCTTCTGGTGTTGATACATCTGCTACAGAAACAAAAGGAACTGTTCTAATTCAAAGTGCAGAACAGGTACTATATCTTTAGACTTTTTTTTACGGAATCTTTAGAGAAACTTGTTTGATGGGTTGTAGATTGGATTCATTCTTTAGGCAGGCTTTCTTTAGACTCTTATGATGGGAAAATGTTATACAACATATTTGTTTCACTTTCACATTCTCAAAATTTGATATTTTTTCTGTATGCGTGTCAGTTAAGTTTTTTAAATTTGAAACTAAAGGTTTTATGTACCATGTAGTTTTCACTTATTTATTCTTCTCTTTTATGCACAACAAATTTGCTGATGCTGCAAATCAATGAGCTTCTTATTCTACACTACTCATTTTAGTTTATTTACCTAAGTTTTCCATTTTTTATGAGTATGGACAAGATCATAGCTTTCCGACCGTTATGCCCCGATAGCAGATTTTGTGTTGTTACATTTCATGTTGATTTTGTTTTTGTCTCAAAATATTACTAGTATGAGTTACTTATGGGCACTGGCAATGGTTTTTCTCTTTTAAGAATTTGTCAGTTCTCTTTACATATGACAGAAGGTTTAGGGAAAACCAAGTTTGGGATTGACTTACATCTCCATGTGCAGCTAGAAAATTATGCAAAAACTGAGGAAGCTAAAGTTGAAGAGCTTATAAAGGCTGTTGCTGACTCTGGCGCCAAGGTTGTGGTTAGTGGAGGTGCAGTAGGAGACATGGCTTTACATTTCTGCGAGAGATACAAGTATGATTTCTTTCTTGTCTCTTCTTTTTCTTTGAAATAAAGAAACATACCTTTTATTTCCATTCTTTTGAGAAGGGAATTGACAGATGAGAGCAATTCTTCAACATGATCTTTGTACGATAATTACAATGTCACCCCTCTATCTGATCTTCAGCATGATGCACAATATTTTATACATGACACCTTTCTCCCCTAAGGTCATTATTGTTGATTGGCAACCATATGGCCCCCCAAAATGCAAGGTTCTGCCCTTTGACACGCCTATAAGAATATGCCTGACCCTCCTGATTGTCCACCATTTTTTAATGACATCTAGAATTCTACCTCATCTGGTGGATGAATCCAACCACATCTTGATGAACCCCTGACTGACTCATTTCCTGTCTTATTTTATCTTGGTAATGGATTGTTTGGCATTGGAATTATATTTTGGGTTCATGTGCATAGTGATTTTATGACTCAAACTCTGTGTATTTATATCTTCTGGTCCATTATTGATTACTCGTCTTTCCATCATATTATGTTAACTAGGTTGTTGATCATTTGAAAATGTTTGCCTTCTATATTATTCAATTCTATTGATGTTTAGAAATTGGAAAGAAAATTAAGTACTTTCCAAGGCTTTCGAGTTCAGTGTGTTTTATTCCCTGCATGTTATCTTTTGAAAATGGAGGAGGGTTGACTGAAAACTCCGCCTATATTTAAGAAAACTCCGCCTATATTTTATAGCCGGTCCCAAGCCCGGATAAAGGAGGAGGGTTGTGTTAGGCCCCGACAGCCAACATAAAATCATGTCGAATCTTATGAACATGGATCAACGAGGCGTCGTATGATCCATGTAGCCGACCCCACCTAGTGGGATAAGGCTTTGTTGTTGTTGTTGTTGTTATCTTTTGAAAACAAAAAATTAGAATCTTAAGAGGTATTTTTGTTTGACTGAAAATAAGTTTTTGGAAAGATGCCTTGCAAAATAAATATTTCATGTTTTTATTTGACCTATATCGTATAAGTTAATGTCTTGAGGAAAATGCTCCCTAGAAAAACATTTTTCCCAAGTTTGTAGATATTTTTTGGTTTAACGGGAAAATATTTTCACTAGCAAACATAGGGAAATGCAGAAAATAGTTTCCTGATTTTGTTTTTGGCAAATGAACACAGCCTTCTCTAGGGGTGTTGAAAGAGGGTACTCTGACCATGTTTTGGGCCAACATGTTTGACACTGCACCTAACCTCAACTCCAACATGTCATTGTTATTAATTTGGTCAAAATTATCATCACAAGTGCTCTTAATTAGTTGTATGGAACAACATAGTAAAATTAAATAACATACATTAAATTATAGATTTCAAGGAGTGAATATAGGAGGTTCTTGAGGAATTAAAGTTGTTTATGTCCGTCATCCAACCATTATCAGAGCTGTCCACCATGTTATTATCCATAAATTAGAACATTACCTATTTTTTTTCGTAAAGTGGTAATCTGCATGTGCTATTCGTCTCTATGCTTCCTTTCATCTGAAAACCATGTTATCTCCTACTGGATTGAATTTACATTAGAAATGTTACTAAGGACAATCTGCTGAATGCATCCATGTTGAGAGTTTACATTGGTATAATTCAGAGTATGTTGTGCAAGTATTCCACTGACAAGCTTTTTTAGGGTTCTCTGATAAGCGGTACAGTTTTCCTATTTCAAGGATATTGGTTCATATTTTGATAATTTATGTACAGACTTATGGTTTTAAAGATAAGTTCGAAGTTTGAATTGCGGAGGTTTTGTCGTACCACTGGCGCAGTAGCTCTTGTAAGTTTGTAGCTTTACTTTCTATGTTCCCTGTATGGATGGTGTGTGAAGTCTCTTATGATTTATTTCATATATTTATGCAGCTTAAACTCAGCCAACCAAGTCCAGATGAACTTGGTTATGCCAACTCCATTATGGTTGAGGAAATTGGCGGTGCCAGGGTATACTTCTAAGTTCTATATATTATATGCATCTTGTAATCTATTGTGCAGACTTCTTACTGAATTGATGTTTTTGTTGGTTATAATTAACAGGTTACTGTTGTGAAAAATGAGGAAGATGGAAATTCAGTGTCCACGGTTCTCTTACGAGGCAGTACAGATAGTATACTAGATGATCTCGAAAGGGCTGTTGATGATGGTGTAAACACATACAAGGTCAGATTCAAAGAAAACTTTTCTTAAATGGAGTTTTTTGTCTATACATTCGAATTTTATGATTAGCTTATTCTAATAAGCTTTTCTCACTGTTGATCAGGCAATGTGCAGGGATAGTCGCATCGTTCCAGGAGCTGCTGCAACTGAAATTGAATTAGCAAGACAATTGAAGGAGTTTTCCTTGAAAGAAACTGGGTAGTTTTTTTTAATAACATTCTAATTTATTTGTTGTGTTTAATGTACTATTTCTTTTTCATTCTTAATCTCTCCATAGTTTTTTTTAAGAGAAAGGATGATCACCAGTTTGGTTTTCATCCATGTATATATATATATCACCAAAAAGAAACATCATGTACAAGTGGGAAGCTCTCCGATGGAGAGCTACAAGAGCCAAAAAATGCTAACCAAAACCCCACTCTCGAAGAAGGTAAAACATGTGGTATCCATAGTTTAAATAAATAATGAGCATATACTGAGGTATCCAGTTATCAGAGTTGAAGTTGACAAGGTATTCCAATTTCTATTATGTGCTTGTTTATTTATGAACTTTTTTCCTGAGAGAATAGAGGAAGACTGCAAAGTTTAGACATCCTGATTCGTTTATCACCCTTCGACTTTTTTTGACAGATCTTAATGACTTTTTATTTCTGTCATTTCATGAATTATTATCAAGAGTACCCAACTATCATCCCCAGTAGAGATGCCATTTCCATATGCGTTGCACATTGGAGAGATTGTCGTTAATTGCGAGTTACGAAATTATCAAAATCTAGTTGCCGACTTTCTCAAAATCTTGCTGACTTTCTTACTTTTGCAGGCTGGATCAGTATGCTATTGCAAAATTTGCTGAAAGCTTTGAAATGGTACCTAAGACACTTGCCGAAAATGCTGGCTTAAATGCCATGGAGATAATTTCTTCTTTGTATGCTGAACATGCTGCCGGAAATGCCAATGTTGGCATTGACCTAGAAGGAGGAGTCTGCAAGGATGTTTCAACCATCAATGTCTGGGACCTACATGTGACCAAGTGAGCCTCTCTTGCCTTTGTTATTTCAACTACAGATGTGGTTTATTTTTGTTATTTGCATACTCATCAAAATGATCTTCCGTTAATGTCACTTCCCATCTTTTGTGTCATTCAACAAAAATATTACTCATCATTTGTTATCTTCCCAGTGATATCACAACTTTGGATATTTTCTCTTGAAAGAAGTGTAAAAGTAGCATTCTTTTGAATTTGAGATTCATAAAAGAATCCTGGTGAAGTTTCTTATGGTTTTCTTGGTGATTTTATTTATGCATGTCTTGCATTTATTGCAATTACTTTTGAACTTGGTAATAAGTTGTATGTGGTTGTTATTGGAGCAATCATGTTTAATTTTGCTAGAATACTTCTGTCAACATCATTGTGGAATTATAAATTAAAATAATCTTGCTGGTTTTTAACAGATTCTTCGCACTCAAGTATGCTGCTGATGCTGCCTGTACTGTTCTTCGGATTGATCAGGTTTGTCATGTTTCCACTCCATTGTTCTCATTATCTAAATCTATTCGTATTACATCATCATCTTCTACAGATTATAATGGCAAAGCCAGCAGGCGGCCCCAGGAGAGATAAACCAGCTGGCATGGATGAAGACTAACGTGAGCTTTTAGGATCCGTTATCTTTGCTGATAAATCTGCCAGTAAAATTAAGTGCTTTTGTCTTTTGTCTTTTAGAAGTTTAGATTACCAAGCGATTGTAGTAAATTTTGTTGCAGCAAAAAGTGCGAGTCCAAATCAACTTCTTTGCGCCCTGTTGGGGTCATCTTAAGGTTGAATCATTTTCAACTCGGCGTTCAAATCTGCACGTTAAGTCCTTGTTAGTGTGGTAGCGAGGATATTCCTTATCATTAGTGTTTTATGTTGTATGGTGTCAGATTTTGGTCAGGGTGTGTCTAAGATATTTCCAGCTGAGATTTTGTTTACTTGCGTGGCAAATTTCTTACCATCTTGAAAAGCTTAAAATTTGATTGTCGAGATGTTTATTTTCAGGGAAGAAGACAAACTTATTTGTACTTAGAATAAGTATCTACCAATTTAGCTTTGGTGCTCCAAAATCTAGCATGATATTACTGATAACGTATACTCTATTAACTGTCTGCTATAAATTAACGTCAATAACGTGTGATTTTTTAGTCTTACTGATAATCATGATAAAAAAAACCTCAAGAAGTGGTCTTAAGGAGGCGAAACATAAAAAGTACCTTGATAAAAAAATAAAAAAAGTACTGCAGTCGAGTATGTCATCCTCAACGGTTATTACCTCTTGTATCTATCGCAAGTCATAAATTTAGTGACACAAGTCACGGGGGCAAAAAGTTGCAAGGAGATAAAAGATATCCAGAAATCAAAAACATTTTTGAGGACTCTCTTCTCTCCCATGCTCCTCTTTCTCCCCACGGCCCAACCCCACTGCGCACTTGGGTGCTTTCATCCGTATGGACGAGGCCGGGAGCATTCCCTCCGTCGAGCTGTCGCAGGAAATTAGGAATGGGAGCTCCGTTCACCTCAGCATGCCAGACGGTCTGGTGGCATCCTATGTAACGTTCTCAAATCGATCAACGTCATGTGGCGATGATCTCTTCGAAGGCGCTACGAAAATACTATAACATTTGACTAATAATTGATAAAAATTTCATTAAAACAGTAACAACTCAGCAATAGTAATAAAAAGGAAACATCGAATATTAAAATAACGAAAGTCTCAAAGTGTTACAAAATCTCCATAATGACTACAATATTTGAATTACATTCAAGTCCATAAATGCAGAAAGTAAGAAAAAGATAACTAAGCCCTCTGTCAGTTCATGTGCTCTATTGTCGCTCGAGCTGGTGGCGGCACACGATCTCAACACCATCACTGATCTGGTCCTGTGAAAATCAACACATGGGAGGAGGTTCTCCCGTAAGCTATACAGTCTAGTGAGGATCCATAAAGTACTCAATGCATAACAATAAATAGCAATAGTCAGAATTAGTAATCACTTGTAACAAGATCAAATAGAGAATATAAGATCATTCGATTTGAGATATCAATGGATAAAAGAGATAGAGATCATGGGTCAATTTTATAATCATGAAAAATTTCAGTAATCATGCTGGATCTATAATCATGCTTCACTTATCATCATCATATTCATGTCATATGTATATTCTTTGTTCTTGTACTTCTTTCTTAGCATTACATGCCTTTGGGTGCCTTTAACTTTTGGGGGTTTTACGCCGAGCAAATAATACAGCCTTGTGCGGCCAATGGGTGATCAAGCCATGGCTAAAAGAGCGACCCTTCACTATAAGCACTTAGCATGGGCTGGTCACCCTCTCTTTATCTCTTTATCTTTCTTACTTTAATCTCTTTATCAATTCATAACTCTTTCATTCTATAAAGGGATTGGATCAATGGATATATCAATAACAAGACAAATGATTCAGTCACACAACAGTTCAATCAGTAGAGAAATGCATAACACAATCATGGAATGAATCTTGGTCAATCAGCAATCAAAATGAATTCTGGATAAGGGTAGGTCGATCGGTTCTCTTTGATCGATCGACCGATTTCTGGGCACCGATTGACCGATATCTCTGGATCGGTCGACCGATAGTGCTCGGTCTGTCTCGATCTTGCTAAGTACTGGGCACCGGTCGATCGATATCTCTGGATCGGTCGACCGAAAGTGCTCAGTCTGTACAGAGGTCTTGGTCGACCGATCGACCGACGTAAAAAGAGACTCAGAAGGAATGATCGATCCACCGGTCTCCGATCGTCGTGAAAACATAATCGGATTTTCAGCGATTTTTAATCCAAAATGCATTCCTAGATTACAAATAATCATTTAAACAAGGAGGGATGATACAAAACACATTCATAGTCACAGAGAATCACAAATCAATGATCAAAACACAATAATACAATCAATCCATTCCTTTTTCATTACTTCTCATTAATCAAGGCACATTTCAAGATGTACAATCCTAATTCTGCTCTAATGCTAATCAAGTTATGTAGGAGGATTTCAGATTCACCCACCTCCTTCTGGGGTTGATTCTTGCTTGAAACTCTTCCGTTCACCGATAATCGCCCTCCCCTTGTCGTTCTCCACCTACGAAGCATTCCGATTGGAGAAAGAAGTAAGGGGATGATGCTAACAATCAAAGGAAGTGCAGAATGGAGAAGAACTTAGAAGAACCCTGCTGGAGCTCCTTTGCTCTTGCTGGATTGGAGTGTGCTTGGGGGAGAAGAGAAAGAAGTGGGGGAGAAGTAATGAGTGGATAAGATGAGCTTTAGGGCATTAGTGCTTTTATAAACTAGATATTGGGCCTACCATGCTAATGGGCTCAATAGTTGGGCTATGGTGGTTGGTTTTTACAACTTAACTTTATTATTATTATTTTAACAGGGTATTACATCCTACAAGCACAAGGTCTAGTAGAAGGTTTACGGATTGAGGAGGTGCTCTACTCTGTTTGAGAGGGACGGCTGCTGTGAGAGGTGGCGTTGGTTTGGTTCTCAATGAACGTGTCCGGAACTAGCGCTGGTGGCGCCCGAAGTTGACTGCTTTGGAATGGACCCATGAAAGATCCGGACTCCGATTCCTTCGGCGCTGTAAAGAGTATGGTGGGAAAAAGCGGCGCCTACTTCATGCATCTTTGCAGGTTGAGTTTAGTTGCACAAAGGAGTGGACCAAGTTTTTCGGGCGGCCACCGGGCAAACTGGGAGATGCAAATGAAGCGACGATGTGGGCGCACAATCCAAATATATGACCCTTGATGAGGTACCATTGTTCTTAATCCTGATAAGTAGATTGTCAATTACAATGCAGTCCCGTGAGATTTTCTTTCACTATGTTTATGATCATGATAGTTAGCATATTGTGCAAAAGTATGTGTAGGTCATATAGATTACTGCAAGTACTAATCCTAGAAGTTTACAAATGCCTAGACTTCTGCATGTGTGTGCAAGTGATGGTTTGTGGTTCTTCAAACATATATTAGTCTTACTTGTGACTGGCACGTGCATGAGCTACAACTCATGTTAACAAATCAATTTTGAACCTTGAAAGGTGAGGCACTGTTGTCATATTTGTAGATTTTCATATAAACTACATTATAATTCATGACGTCAATAAATTTGTATAGACTAAACATTACAAAAAAACTGGGGATTACCTGTAATTTTCCCTAAAACCGTTAGAAGCATCGTCTCCGACGGTTTTTTTGACGGAATCGGAACGTCCGAAAAATAGTCGTCGCAAATCAATTTCCGGCGGTTAGGAAGGAATCGCCGAAAATTTCGACAGATTTTCGACGGTCGACAAAATCGTCGATATTTTCGACGGTCGACAAGAGGTTTCGTCGACCGCTGCAAATATCGACGGTTGCTACCGCCAAAAATTTCGACGGCCGTCGGGCGACCGGTCAAAATCGTCGCAAAGAATTTTAATAATATAAAAAAAATTAGCCGGTCGGCGGCCAAATTCGGCCGCCAGCTGCCGATGTCGGATCCGGCCCCCACCGCCAGCCGACCGAGGTCGTATCCAGCCGCCCGCAGTCGGATCCGAACGCCCGACAGCCGATCCGGCCGCTAGGGGCTGGATCCGGCCGCCAGGCGGCCGATTCGGCCACTAGGGGTCGAATCTACCGCTAGGCGGCCGGATCCGAACGTCCGACGGCCAATCCGGCCGCCTGACGGTCCGGGCCGGAAGAGAGAGAGAGGCGCCAGCGGGAGAGGGAGAGGGAGGGAGAGAGAGGGGAGAGGTTGGAGGGGTATATATATATATATATATATATATATATATATATATATATATAGGTGGAAAGTTGAGAAAGCGGGAAAATGAAAAAAAAAAGCGAGATAACGAAATTTTAATTACCGACGGCTCTAACTGTCGGAAAAGTAAATATTAATTATTTTTAAAATTACCGACGGCTGTGACCGCCGAAAATTATTTAATTGTAAAAATAAAATACTATATTTAGTTATATATAATATTTATTTTTTATTTTACCGACGATTTGAACAGTCGCTAATTATTATCGACGGTCGGAATTGTTGGAAATTGCAACGGTTTAGACTGTCGCAAATTATATTAATAAAATACTTCTCATATTATATTATTATTAATTTATCGACGGTTACGACCGTCGAAATTTGAGGCGAATTTTGCGACGGATGGATATCCGTCGAAAATATCGACGTTCCTAATCGTCGAAAAATAAAATAATAAATTACATAATTTATTATTTTTATTTCCGATGGTCATAACCGTCGAAAAATTCGTCGAAAATTGCAACGGATAGATATCCGTCGGAAATATTGACGTTCCTAATCGTCAAAAAATAAAATAATAACATAACAAATTACATAATTTATATTTTCATTTCCGACGGTCGTAACCGTCGAAAAATCCATCGGAAATTGCGCTGGATGGATATCCGTCAGAAATATCGACGTTCCTAAACGTCAAAAAATAAAATAATAATATAACAAATTACATATTCTATTATTTTCATTTTCGACGGTTGTAATTGTAATATCCCTAAGTTAACCATGCATGATTAGTTGTATGAATGTGATGTTATATTATCTTATTGATAATCTCTATGAATGTGATGTTAAGACTTACACTTCAATATCAACTAAAGTGCGAAAGCGATGGAAATTTACTTAAAGCATGAAAATGTGATTTTCGGAAAAGTGAAAATTTAGAAAATTAAAGTCCCGGTAATTGTTCATATATATGAAAGGATTCTAAAAGTGATTTTAAAGAATTTTTAGGAGGTGTATGAGTTAGGTAAAACGTAGACACAAAATAAAAAAATCTATGAAATCGCGATTTTTGTTCTTCGGATAAAAATTTAGATTTCAATTCCTTAGTTATTTATTTTTCTAAATATTTTATTTGAATCCAAATGGGGGTAGTTCCTTATTTACATGTAATATCTTAAGTAAATGAATAAATAAATAAATAAATGAAAAATGCAAAAGTCATTTACTATCTTCTTCTGCCCTATCCACTACCCTTGGCCGAATTGCAAAGGTAGAAGGAAAGATGCTACATGGTTGAAGGAAATTAGAAAAAAGAGAAGGGGCAACTAGAGTTTTAGATTTTGATAAGTTCCTACTTCATTTTCTTTGGATTTTAACTACATAATTCTTAATTAGGGTGACTCTGAACCTTTCTCATCCATTTATTTTCAGATTTTATTTGAACATGGGACAAAACTCATGTTGTTCATGGGCAATATTAACTCTAGCCATGTTCAATTTAGCTACATAATTTCATATCTTCGAGTGATCCAAAAATTATGAAATTTATTTTGATATGGATCTACTTTCATTGAGCTTTGGAATCAAGTTAATATGATTTCTGTAGATAAAGTTATCCTCGTAGCTTTAAGGTACTATCACTCTGTCCGCCTAAATTACTATCCGGATTTGTAAATTATGTATTAAATTCAACATGTCGTGGAATTATTTGATAATTTAGGGTGTCATAGAAATTGATGTTAGGGTTCATTGACAATTGGAATCACTAGAAAATGATATGTGTAGCGAACATTATAAATAATCTACCGAGCCTTACTCAGTCTGTCAGGAGGGAACTTAAGACAGATTATGCTAGTATTGGTTAAATTTATTCTGCTCAGTACAAATAGATATAAATTCAAGCAATTTTATGAGTTGCACCTTTGGATGTCTACTATTTGAGAAAATTGAAAGAATCAGAACAGGGAAGGTTTATTATTTTATATAAATAATAAAAGTAAGGTTACTCAGTCTGTCAGGACATAGAAATAACATAAAAGTTAGACTGAATGTTGATATTTATGAGAGCAAAACATAATGAAGTAGGAAATGAAACTTTTACAGAATAATGTCTTTGTAATATGAGAGTAAAAAAAATTGGAATGATGTCATTTGAGTATGTATATAAGAAGATGTGGATTTTTCTTTACTATGTGTGCAATCTGTTATATTATTAGGTCAATCCTTATGTTTAATAGTTACTTAAGTTATAAGAGTAAATACTTAAGGTTCATATACCTAAGCAATTAGTTATATTTAATGTGTGATAGGATTGTGTTCAGATCATAGTAGCAATGTGTTTTTTACTATTATTATTATAGGAGTGGAAGAATAAAGTAGTGAACAAGGAAAGGGAAACATTTTGCTAGCCCTTATAGGTAAGTTGATTTCTCCTACTCTATATTTTCACCTCTTTTGAATTCGGTATGACATCGATTATTATATATATTGAATATGTTTTAGAATGCTATGAATTGATTTTGAGAAATGCAATTATGAAAAGTATATGTGATATGATTTGAATGGATTGCGATGAGTGCAATCTTATTCATTTTGAAATGATGTTGGATATGATTCATCTTCTGATAGTCAGGGGATGTTTCTTATGTAATGAATCATGCATTGACATTCATTTGCATTTGCATATATGATGGTTGGAGCTAAGTGCTACATCGCTGTTCACGATGAGAGCCACCTCTGGAGTCCAATCCATCATTATGTTCCCCTGTAATGGGATGAGATAGGCTGGAACTAAGTGTCATGCGGAGCTAAGTGTCACATCGTGAGTAGTCGCGATGGGGGCCACCTCTAGAATCCATAGGGGCCACCTCTAGAGTCCACTTATCGTTTTATGATTTGTTCCCCGAAAGGGATGATGTAGAATGTAGCTAAGTGCTACATCGCTGATCACGATGGGAGCCACCTCTAGAGTCCACCTACTGACCACTGACTAGTTGGTGATCCGTGCATACATATGAGAGTGTTGCATTGCATACACATGTTTGATATGTTTAAGTGACAATGAATGTAAATTGAGTGCAATGCTTTTGATTGAGATGTTATATATATTTAGTAAATGTATGAAGATATTGACTTTGATATTATGATTAATGCATGTATGTTTATGTCTCCTCGAATTTATTAGATGGTAACACATAACTTATGAGTTATCAGCTTACTGAGCTATTATTTGCTCACAGTGTTGTTGTACATTTTTTCAGATCTGTAGAACTTTTGGGAGTGCGAGAGACAACCTTAGTAGGGTGTGGATCATTTTTGCTGCTAAGGTATTGAGAAGTCATGTGTCCCATCGGCGTGTTAGATAGAAGACTTGTAGCTCTCATATTCCTCTGTTGGGATACGAGGAGAGTTTGATATGTGCTATGTATGAAAAGTAATTTTGTAACTTGTAAAATATAAATCTTTTATCACTATGTGGTGGTGTAAACTCTAGGGTTGTTACATGCTCTGAATGATCAATATAAACTGCGTGGTTTATTTATATGTGTTATTATTTTCTTGTATTATCTAGAGGAGTTATGCATAATTTTTCTCAAAAAGAAAACAATAACGATAAATTTATTTGATCGTCTGTAATTAGTCGCGAGCTCTGATTTAAATCACCGTTTAAATCGGGGTTGTGACAGTAACCATCGGAAAATCAGTCGAAAATGAAATCGTCGCAAATTACGACGGATTTCTATCCGTCAGAAATTGCCCATCGAAAAATGGCAATTTTCTTGTAGTGAGAGGAGGAGATTCATACAAATTGTCGATTTTTATGATCTTGAAATTGTGCAGAAAAGGACATTATTATAACGTCCCGAAATTCGATCGTCACGTGACGAAAACTCATTTTGATCGCTATTTTCTTTGGTCTTTCTTTACTTTTTCATTGACCCGATCAATAAAAATTGACACGAAGGCAGAATACTTAAATGAAATTATTATAAATATAAGAAAGACGGAAGCTAGGTAAATAAAAAGTACATCGCGGACCTAAGACCCCGAAATCAATGGATGCAAAATATTATTTTTTAAATAAAATTTGTAATAACATAAAAATATATTGAAATTAAAATTTTGATAAATTAAATAATATTATAATGGTTTCCTTCTCTATAATAATCTATTAACAAAAGATAATGCAAGGACAAACCAAATGATAAAATAGATTTAATAACTATGAAACATATTCCATAAAAATGAAAAGATAATAAAAAATATTGAAAATGATTATTTTTTTTATAATTCTAACATCTAATTTTCTTTTCTTATATTATAGTATGTTTTTCTATAAGGAAAATTATAATATATTAAAGAAGAAAGAAGGGAAGGAGGGACGAACTAAATAAAATGACAAGGGGAAGACCTGACGAATAAAGAGATTATTACCTCTTGGAATCGAAGTTGGGATAAAAAAGATGAAGTGATAAAAAGAAAATTAAAAATAAGAGGCGAGTCCGTTAGAGAAAACATGAAGAGGAAAGAATTGGGACAAAAGTTTGTAGGGCTGAGCACGGTCCGGGTCGACCCGGATCAGCCCGACCCAGAAAATTGGGTAAATAACCCGATTAGGGTCTCTTGAATGGAAAACCCCCCGGGTATCGAGTCAGGACTAGGTCTGTAATGCAGATATCCGACCCGGACCTGACCCGATATTATTTAAGTATATAAACTCCATCTCTACTCTCTCCTCTCATTTCAACATATCTTTTCTCTCTCCCATCTCTCTCTCTTTTGCCCTCTCACGACAATGGCAACTTTGACGACTGTGATTTCGGCGGCCCTCCCCCTCTCCTGACTCCCTCTCTCTACTTTGGCCGTCTGGTGCCGACTGGATCGGCCACTGACAGGCGGCCAGATCGGCTCGCCTGGTGGCCGATCCGGCCGTCAGGCGGCCGAATCGGCCACTGGCAGGCCAATCCGGCCACCAGCCACCAGGTGAGTCGATCTGGTGCCTCGGCTACCGGTGAGCCGATCCGACTATTTGGCGGTCGGATCGGGCACTGGTAGGCCAGCCAGGCGATCGGATCGGCTCGCCTGGTGGCTGGCGGCCGGATTGGCCTGCCAGTGGCTGATCCGGCCGCCTGACGGTCGGATCGGCCTACCAGTGGCCGATCTGGCCGTCGGGGGCTGGATCGGCCACCAGGCGAGCCGATCCGACCACCAGTGACTTGATCCGACGTCTGGCGGCCAGATCGGCTCACCAGGCAGTTGGATCGGCCACCGGTGAGTTGATCTGGCCGCCAGGCGCCGAATTAAGTCACTAGTGGCCGATCCGGTTGCCAGGCAGCGGATCGGCTCGCCGGGTGGCCGTATCGGATCATGGCCGCCAATCACGCATGATTATCCATTTCTCGATGCCGGCGATTCTCGACCGCAAACCCGCTCGCGTTCCCTGATTGCCGGGACCGACCCGGAACTAGATCCGGCCGGGTCCGGTACCGGGTCAAAATTTTTTTGATCCGGCATAATTCGGGTCGGGACCGGGTCCGCTCAGACCCGTACCCGGTCCCGGGTTTGCTCAGCCCTAAAAGTTTGTTTGGAACAAAGAGAAAAATATATTGAAAGATATTATAAAAGGATATTTTATAAGTATTATTTTAAAATAATTTAAATATGTCACAATTCTAAATGTATATGATTAAAGATTATATAAAATATTTTAATAACTATTATATATATATATGACTTAAAATTGAATGGGGTCAATTGACCCCATTATTCTCAACATAAGTCCGCCATTGATCAATTGTCACGACATCAGACATATAAAGGTTCATGTCATAATACAATATCAATAGGTTCCATACAACTCGATATCAAATAAAACAAACTCAATAATGACTCTAGATAATCACGTGCACACGCCACTCGAGCTGTAGTTGTCGCACACATATCAATTGACTCGCAATCATCTCATTTACTAGTGAGAATCACACATGGGATTAATATAACGTTAAGTGTGAGTTCGTGTAGGTCATAAGATAATCCATCAAAATATGCATGAAGAAAGTATATAAATTATGAGAGCAAATCACCATGGAGAATCAATAAAGATATCATCATCATGGTTCATGCCTTATCATTTCATTTCATTTTCATGTTCATAGTTCATAATTCATTGTTCATATTTTTTTTCATAAGGGCAAAGTCCTTCCATTCATCTTGAGTCATTCATAATCATTCATCTTGTCCATGATTTGAAAGAGCTCTCCACTTTTAGGGAATACTATTACAAACACACAAATGAGTGATTATCTATACCATGTGGAGTGCCATGGCTAGTGCTTTGTCGGACAAAGATGACCTCACTCAAGGCAGAAATAGTAAGAAACTCTCATCTAAATAGGCAAATGGTAACCCTCCTTTTTTTTCTTAGTCAATAGCCTCTCTTTCGATCACTTAGATCAATCAAGGCTGTAGGGAGCAATATGGCTTTGAATCATCCTTTAGGTTCATATCATTTAGTATCAGTCAAGTGGTCAGAAACTTATCAAATCAGATGATTTAGATTAAAGTCATATTCTTTTTTTTCATAGATCGGACGCCCAGAAGGTCACGCGGTTGTCCGAAAGAGGAACGGACGTCTATTTTGTCTACGTTCATCGGTCGACCGGAAAGATTGTGGTCGTCCATTTTGAGTTCATCCGTTGGCCGTTCCAGGGTCATATATAATCAATCGACCGAAAGAGGTTTGGTCATCCATTATAACATGAAGGGATTCTTGGACCTTCAATCGAGAGTTTTTGTTGGTCGAAAATTGACCGATCGTCTGCTAAAAATATTAACATCTTCCTCAGTCGGTCTGGATGATTCGTAGTGGATCATCGGAAGCTTTTTCGACGTGATAATCCAAATTGGTTGTCCGAAAAGGTTTCGGTCGATCGACTGGGTATTGTTGTTATTTTCAAGTCTCGACATTTTTCAGTTCGATCATCTAAAAGAGTTTCGGACTTTCGTTCTGGTTCATATCGGTCGTCCAATCGAGTTTCAAACGTCCAATATAGATGCCACTATATTCTTGTTAAACTAAATCGGACGCCCAAAAGGGTTTCGGTCATCCGCTTCAATTCGGTAAAGCTGCAGGTCATTGCGAAATCCTTACGTTTTTAACCAAGTTTTCAGTACAAATAAAATCTAGCACTATCTAGAATTACTACCAACACATGGCATGAGTCACAAGTATATCACAATATTAATTTCATCATTTATAGGTCGTTCCATTATATGCAATATTCAATTCGTCTTGTACAACATGGAGACATTTACCTAACAATTCGGACTTTATTTAAGAATCATAGCAAGTCAAATTCACATAATACTTTTCATAATATTTTCAAAATCGTTTTCACATATCTATGACTTAAAAGAATCCTTCTCCTAATCTCTAAACATAAATCAATAGTTCCATCATGTATCATCAAGTATAAACATTTCGTAGCATACAAACATCAAGAACAAAGCGAAAGTCTATTGTACTTTTTAGAAACTAATATAGCATGATTTCTACTCTCGTCTATCATGATCTTAAGTCTATTAAGTCCTTAAAAACCTACGAAATTCTTCAAGAAAAATTACCATGACCTAGATCTAGAAAACACAAAATTTTAATCGTGCTTCGTGGTTTGTCTTTGTTGGATCGAGCCCTAGCTTCTTCCCCTTCACCCTCCTGCATCATTCACGTCTAAAGAACTTGCTTGACTTGTCCCTTCGTGCTTTGGCCGAGACCAAGGAGAAGAAACACGAAATACAAAAATGAAGAAGGTGAGAAAGATGAAGAAGAGAGGAGAGCTTTAAAGCAAGGGGTTTTGTGTTCATTAAAGTTCAAAGAGCATGGCTTTGTGAATTATCACTCAGTGGAAGTAATGAAGGTGTAATGGGGGAGGGGAGAAGATCGAAACTGATCTTCTTCGGCTTCCGTCGTTACATTTTCGAGCGCCCAAAAATGTTTCGGGCGTCTGATCGTGCGTCGGTTAAAGACATGATCGGTCGTGATATCGGGTGCGCGTTCTGGATTTCGAGCGTCCGCTGATTTGACGTCAACTTAAATAAAAAAGTTTTAAAATTTATAAAATTTTGACGTGTTAAAATTTTATAGTTTATCTAATGTTTGATCAATTTTCATCCCGCATATCACAGCGTTGTTTCTCTCTTATGGCATTTGTTTTTTATGATGGAATCAATGCTTGTTGCAGGGCAGCAGACAGGGGCGGACCCAGGATTAAAACTCGAGGGGGGCCAATATTAAATAAAAAAATATTTTCAAAATAAAATATATAATTGAAAGTCACGCAATTAAATTTATTAATAAAAAATAAATTACATCACTACAAGAAATTAGGTCATTAGCGAAAAGATATGTAGTCGTTAAAAATTGTCATCTTGCCGTTAATACTCATCAACGACAAAAAAAATTGGTCGCGGCTCTTCGCTATAGGTCCCGTCGCTAAAAGGTTTTAGCGTCCAGTGTGAATAACTGGTCGTTGATTCTTTTTAAGGACCACTGTAATTCTCTTTCTTAAAAATTCAATAGCGACTAGTATACGGGTCCCCTATATAACTTATAACGACCACTCACCTAGTCGCTAAAGACATCACCGGATTGAATCACATTTTGGATGAACCGACCAATTTTTTAAAGTTTTTTTTGTGAACAAATAATCTGATAAAAAATATTATTTTAAATTTAGAAAAGATCCAAAGATGGACCTTCTCCATAAAACTATACATTAGCCAATTAGTTTCCTCCTCTATTAATACTTATCTCCTTGCTCTCATCATACTATTATAAGGAATGTGGGACTATGTTTCTATACCTACTTATTATTTTATTCTTTCATATTTTTAACGACAAGATGATGATCGTTAATTTGAATATTAAGGACAAAATTTTTTCTGGTCCTTATTGTTGACTTTTAACGGCCAGTCATAAGAATATTAAGGATCAGATTTTTTCTGATCCTTATTGTTGACGACCAAAATTTTTTATAGTAGTTAAAAGTGATGTTTAACAACCATATTTGAATCTCTTCGTTAATTATGCTTGTTAAAAGTCACTTTTCTTGTAGTGCATGACTATATTAAAAATGAGCTCGTCTCTCTTTCAAATTATGAAAATCATCTATAATTGAATCCACAGTGAATTTTTTAGCAATTTTCTTTCAATATAAATCAAATAAATAATATGAGAAGAATTTATCTTCAAGCTTGTTACAGAGCCTATTTTTTATTATCTTCATTGCTGAAAATTATCGTTCTGATGTAGCTGTAAAAACTTGAAGGGTAAGTATAAGAGTCATGAGTCTATATACAAGAGGATATATATAAGCTTTTCTTGTCTTCACCAACTATATGCTCAAATAAGAAATAGTTGATAATGCTTTGAAATCATCAAAATGTCTAACATGATCAAAATACTCAAATTGCATTCTTAGTTGCAACTTCTCATCCTCGGCAAAATCTTTAGAGTAAAATTTTTGGACTAATTGACAAATATCATTGATTCTGAAAAATGAGTGCATCTCCTTTGTATCTAAAGCGTAACTGAGAACAAGTAACTCCATAGTATGATCATTGAACTTATTATTCAATTCTTACAACTGAGAATCGATTGTAGCATTAAATATGTCAATTTTATAATGATGTGTAATCGAAATGTCATTTTCTTGATTGCGATCTCTCCCTCTTCTTGCAACATAAGGTGCTTCCAAGTCTAGAATAGGCATGTTGGCTGAATTGCAAAACTCTTTCACCTCATTAAGTAACTTATCGTATCCATCTTCTCTTAATTCTTGAATGATTATCTTTGTAGATGAGACATTTCAAAATATAATGAGACTGATTTTGCAAATTCTGTCATAACATGTTGGAAATCTCACGAACTTTCTTCATCACATGTAAAATAAATACAAACTCGAAATAAGATAATGCCTCATATGCTGCATTTGCTTCTGCACGCTGAGCTGAAGTAGTTCCATATTCAATAATGTTTAATAAAACTTCACATGTTGAACTAAACATCTCATGTAATTTAGATATAGATATCAAATGTGAACCCCATCTAGTATCTCCAAGTCTTTGCAAAGTACATATTTGATGAAGTCCCTTTCCAGTTTGAAGCTCGTCAATAGATAGTAAAAATGCAATATTTGTAACTTGGGCAGCTTTCAATTGATCATTACGCTTGCATGAGGCTCCAACTATATTACTAATAGAAGTTAACTTCGTAAATAAATGATGAATGATTATTATATCTTTTGAAGGAACAACTAATGCCAATTGTAGACGATGTGCCATGAAATGAACATAATAGGCATAAGGACATGTGTTTAAAATCAAAGCCTGCAATCCATTCCATTCTCCTCTCATATTACTTGCACCATCATAGCCTTGGCCTCTAATATTTTGAACATTGAGATTATATTATGTAACAATAAAAAAATTTCATCCTTCAATGTAGATGCAACCGTATCTTTAACATGAATTAGTCCAAAAAATCATTATATCACATATCTATCCTTGTCAACAAATCTTAATATAATAGACATCTGTTCTTTTTTTTTGTTCATCGCGTGCTTCATCAACTATAATACAAAATTTTTCATCGCCTATTTCCTCACGAATAATATTTTTCACTTTATTTGAAAGGATATGTATTATTTCTTTTTGTATTTTTTGTGAAGTATACGAGGCATTTTGTGGAGTATTGTCTAAAGCATTTGCCACATCATCATTATAAGTCGATAAAAGAGTAAGCAATTCAAGAAAATTTTCTCGCCTTTTTGACATTTTAGTTTCATCGTGGCCATTAAAAGCACATTCTTGAAATGCAAGCCACTTGACTACATCAATTGAATTTTTGAGGCGAATCCAATTTTCAATAACTTGTCGAGAT
Organism: Pontederia crassipes; assembly: GCA_030549335.1. Classification (NCBI taxonomy): domain Eukaryota; kingdom Viridiplantae; phylum Streptophyta; class Magnoliopsida; order Commelinales; family Pontederiaceae; genus Pontederia; species Pontederia crassipes. Next base: position 11,119,777 of record CM060184.1, on the reverse strand, counting down.
GTAAATTGTTGAAACTTCTTTTGAATATGTAATGATTGATTCATGAGATCTATCAAACTTTTTTCAGCATTTCGATGAGGTGAATTTAGATCTTTTTCAATATGAGTTAAAAATGCACAATTTTTGTCATCTCTCACTTTTTTTCAACTTTGAAATCCATCCATAGTAAATGCATTCAATACCGGATGGTCATTTTGCTTGTGAAATAAAAAACAAGGAAGACAAAAAAAATTGCATCTTTAGCTTGAGAATATTCTATCCATGATGGAAATATTTTAAAACATGATGCTTAAAAGTTTCTTTGATGTTTTTCTCATGCCTTTAATATATGCTCTTCTAATTTCATCTCTCATGTCAACATGATATTCCCATATTTGTCGTCGTAGTCCCGGATCACATTCTAATAAATTAATATCAAAACTTTGAACTTTAAATTGATTATTATTATGAGGATCCGGTAGAACTTGATCTATTAAGGTATTTGTTTGATCTCTTGAATTTAATATTTCAGTACTCTTTCTTTTGAAGAAAGAATCAATAGTAGTTTTTTTCATCTATAAGAAAAAAAAATGACATTAATTACAAAATTGAATTTTAAAAAAGTAACCTAATAAGAAATTTTTATGAAAAATATAAATATGTTAACAAATTAAAAAATAAATATCACAATTTAATAACATTTATATCTAATTCTCCAAAAGTTAAAAATTGCATGGATACTTTTTTATATGCTTCAAAATTTCTTAAATATATATATATATATGAAATTTTGAAAATGTAGTTTACCTTATATGTTCTTCATTTTTTTCTGTTTAATGTTACAACTTAATACTTAGAATTACATAATAGTAGAATTTGATATAAAAAATAAGAAGAAAATTATAGTAAGCAAAAACTTTTTCTCTCTTCTCCTAAAATGTGGGTGCCCGTATTCTCTGTAGCAAATATCCTCCTCTTTGGCGGCAACAATAAAAGACCTTTTGTCGAGCAATAAAAAACTTTCATTACCAATAAATAACAGCTGAAAGTTCTATTAAAAATTAATTTAAACTCTTATTAGAAATTAATCTCTTATATTGGGCCACTCACCTAAAAGCGCAAACATGTCACCAATTGAGTTAAAAATATCTACAAAAATGACTACGCATTTGAGAGTTTCAAACCGCCGAAAAATAAATTTTCATGTATTGATAGAACCAATAGGTCAGACAGATTCTTGTGTTTACATTGACATAATAAATAATTTAAGAGGGGCCAAATTATTTATACCTACAAATAATAAATATAACTAATAAAATTTTCAAAATGCCAGGCCCCTCACTCAATACCTCGGTCCGCCCCTAGCAGCAGAGTTGGGTCCGGAATGACAAGAATGGACTATGATGACATTTATCTGAGCAGCCCTGATTCTTCCTCTGAGAGATATGAGAACTACTTCATCTGCACTGGTTTCTGCGTCCATGATGGTGCTAATTAATAATTATTTTGAATCCTGGGGATGAGTGGAGAAGAGCACAGGCTATTGAACATGCAATCTATAATCAAATCCGTCCAAGAAAACACACAGCTCCTACCCTGTCTTTTCTTTCTTCTACAGAGATTGTTCTCATTATTTCTCTAATTAGCAGTATCTGATATTACTTCTCAACGCAAAGGGCCTCTAAGTTACTGGCACATTAAGCAATGTACTATAGAAGTGATCCATTTTCTTTGGAGACAAATGTGCTCGGCGTTTAACTAATTCGGCATCCATGGTCATCGTTTCTCCAAGAATACAGGAAGAAACAAGAAATTATGCACCCATTAGTTTGAAGTGGAGTTGCAGTAATTCTTGTTAAGTCAATTTCGACTGTCCTTGCCCCTCTTTATGTAGTTTCTTGTCATCCTTCTTTTGAATTTTACTTTCCGCGAATTCACTAGAAACGAAATCCTATAGATAAACAAGAGTAAACACAAAGATAAGAAATAAAATAAAAAAATAGGAAAAAGAAAGTCAAGAACCCCGAAATAATTAATAACGAAAGAAATATAAATGAGCCCACTTGATATCTTTGGCAATATTATACAAAGAGGTGATTTCAGTTTTTTTTCCCTTGCAAATCGAATTACTCTCCTGAAGTGGAATATTAGTATGCTGCAAGATTTTTTTTTATTTTTTGAAAAGCGGCGAGGATGATCTATATCGTGCAATGTTAAAAAGTGCATCATTCATGAATTAGAAATCGATTCATTATTAAAATTAATTAATTAAATTAAATTATTCTCACTTCTTGTACTAAGGTTATGTTTGACATGAGAACTTTTATTTCTCGATAACTGATCGAGCCGATAGTAAAATTTAGGTTTGTGAAAAATGTAACGATGAAAAATTAAAAAGTTGATTTGATAAATAAATTTTAGTAGGTGTTTGAATAAAAAATAAGAATTAAAAAAAAGTTTATTATTTTATGAGGTATAAAATTATAGTAAATTAAAATTTTATATAATGATAAAATAATAATTTATGAAAATATTTATATGAATTTTTAAATTTATAATATACAAAATATTTATATTTATATTATAATTTATAATTTATGAAAAATATTAATATCAAGTTAAAGAATTTATTTTTATAAGCTGAATGACAATATATTAATAAATAAAATATTATAATTGATTATTATTTAATATAGTTTAGTGAATAATATTAAGATTAAATAGTAATTAATAATATTTTACTAATTAAAATATAATTAAGAAGTGAAAGAAAAAAAAGAAAAAAAAAACACAATTTCATTACGTATAAGTTTCCGCAAAAGTTTGGCCAAGTTGTACGCAGTCTAAAACTATCTCAGTGCATCAAGTAGCAGACATTGCTATCCACAAAAGTACAAATCCGCTTTATCCATTTCATCGCCTTTTAAGGTAAAAATATCCTTCTCGACGAACCAAGCAGATAAGGCCCAGCTTCTTCTCATTCTACTTCCTCTGTACTCGATGACCAGCACTCATGCCATGTCTGCGAAAGCAGCAGCTCCTCCCACAGCGAGTCCACCGAGGCGGCGTCCTTCCGAGGGCTTCCACGGGAAGCACCTCCTCAACCCGCCGCGCGTCAGACGCAAGAGACGCTTCCCTGTGCTGGCTCAAGCTTCCAGCATCTCGCTGCCAGTCAATGTGGATTACCTGGAGAAGGAGTTCAGCGGCCACGGCGTCACGTTTCAGGGCATCGGTGACAGCTGCGTCGTTAGGATGGGGCTGGAGAACGGCAGCTCGGCCAGCTTGATGCTGCCGAGCGGCTTGGTGACCTCGTACAAGCCCTCCATGTGGCATGGCGCCGCAGCTGAGGTGCTTCACACCACTGTCTCGGAAGGAGAGAACGGGGAGGTCGTTGTCCAAGGAGGGCTGTCCACAAGCTTCGACGTTGAAGGTGACGGTGGGATGCCATGGTCGCCAAGAAAATGGTCTCTCCAAAGCATTGAGGGGAGCCCTGATAAGTCTATTCAGGTTTGACTTAGTAATGATATATATGATTTCCTGTACTTTAACTTCTCTATATGTTTTCTACATGTTGTCCTTAAGTAGATACTTAGTTTCATACAATTTTCGGTAATTCATGCATTTATTTCCTGATATCAAGCACAAGTATAGTGAATTTGGTATTTTTTTTATAATTTTGTGCAATGTTCATCAAGGCTAAATTCATTATTGCAACCAAGTTAATGTGTTTACGTCTTTTTTTTAACTTAACAAAGCTTTTAAAAAAAACTATTATTGTTATATAGGTAGTACTTAGTACTATTACTTATGCTTATATTAATGAAATGTATTAGTTGTTTAATACTTTTGTATCTTAAATAAGTGTGTAGTTTCATATTCTTCATGCATATTAATTATTTTGTCATTTAATTTATTTGATACATAAACTCTACGAATTCACACTTAGATTTTGCAATACGAGCCTTAGAAAATTTGAGCTTGGAACTCTTGAACTTAGAACATTGAGCTAGACATCCATGCATGGGGAATTTGGTCAGATAAAAGGAGCTTTTTTTGGGTGTAATCATCACAAAGGGTCAGATTAGACTACACAATTTGGTCTGTTGTGCTTACACTTCCAATTACAACTAATAAATTGCAGAACCCAATTCCAGGTGCAGCTAGTATCAGTTGCCCCAGGAAACATGGCTGAAGTCAAATGCACGGTCGCTCTCCGGCAGGATCTCCTCGGTTCAGAGCTGAGCATTGTTAATCCCGCATCATCTGCACTCAAATTGTCAGGATCCTTTATGACCCATCTGAAAGTGAGCACACCAGATGCTACTTATGCCGCTGGGTTGCAAGGCTCAAATTATCATGGCAAGCAACCATTGATATCAGAATTCGGCATCATTCCACCAGACTTCAGCAGAAGAATTCCTTCGAATTCCAACCAGTCATGGACCAAGAAAGCACTTCAGACTATGTTTTCGAGTTTGGGAGGGTCAGATCAGAAGGAAAGCCAGGGGAGAGATGAAGAATCAGAAGGAGAGGAAGATGATGATTACATACGGCTGACAGAAAAAATGAGCAGAATATATACCAATGCACCGAGGGACTTCACAGTGATTGATAGGGTAATGTTACCAGCCTCCTTCAGTTACCATTTCAGTTTTACTTCGCTTGTCTTTTGTTAGCATATTAATCAAAGATGTGATGATATTTACCGATCTATACATGAGTAAAATCGTAAGCAAGAAGTAAAGCACAAAAGAAATCACCAATATGATAATCACTCAGAGAAGGAAAAGAATGCACCTGCTAAGAATACAAATTGCCGGGAAGGAAGAGTTCATCTGCACTATAATTAAGTTAAATAATGTGCATATCCTCTCACAGAAAGAACTTGAAAATCAATATGTTCTAAAAATCTAAGATTTGACATACTTTTGGATGAAAAGAGTATTGAACTACAGTAACTAATATTCTTTATATATAGGGAAGAGAAAACTGAAATGGAACAAAGATAAACAAGTTCAAAGATGAACAAAGATAAACAAGGAAGAAAGATAAACAAGGAATATTAGTTTTATATAGGGAAGATAAAACTGAAATGGAATCAAAATGAATAAATCTGGCTCGTGAGATATTTATATTTTGTCGACATCCAATAAGTTCAGCTATAACATCAGCAAAATAAACAAGCTGCATTTTTATTTCCATTAACTGATATCATCCTTCATTTCTCTACCCCAGGGAAAGCGAAATTCAGTTGTTATCCGAAGGAGTGGACTTGAAGAATTTTATGTTTTCAGCCCGGGATCAGAATATGAATGGTACGGAAAATATGCATACATCTGCCTAGGTCCATCGGCAGTTCTGACACCTCTGTCCATAGGTCCTGGATGTGCATGGCAATGTGCACAGTTCTTGTACAACCCAAATCTGTAAGACAAAAGATGAGAACCTTGGCATGCTTTAAGACTGATGATGTGAAAAAAGTTTTTTTTGTCAACATAGCAAAATTACATGCAGAAGACTAGCTCCTTTATGGTTGTCTTTTCTTATGAGTATGCAAAATGACAACACTCATGGATTACAAGTCCAAAAGCAGAATGTCTCCTTTTGCTATGTCAATTGAAAAAAAATATGAAAGAATCAATCATCAACAGGAGATGAAAGAATTGGTATCACTGACAAAGTTATGAGCGCATTCTTCGGACCCTTTTTTTTTTAGAGGGGCATTCTTCGGACTTAAATAAAGATGTTGAGAAAAAGTCGTTACTACTCTGCATTCTGCAATGTCTTAATCTTGAGTTTAAATGGAAGATAGATCCAGAAATCAGAACACCTTGGCGGCTTGGCAGAGAGGAACATAACAAGAAAGCACACACCACATATAAGGCATCCTGGACATACTGGATTAAACTGGATCAACTTTTATAAATGTTTTTTGAGAACTTTATAAATGATAATGCCACAGATTCAGTTTGTTGATGCATTTACCTAATAAATGGATTAAAAATGGCACGCTATATCAAATCAAATGTGTTTTTTGAAGAAATATCCCAATGCCGAAAATGTTTTTTTCCTGTTTTTTCCTCTCATTCTTGGGTTCCTGACTTCCTGGCATCATCATTTCAATTCCACGGAAAGATAACTTTCACGAAACTTATGTCAAACAATCCGGAACAATTGGAGCATGAATGTTGAAGGAATAATCCTACTGAAGAAATAATCCATATAGACAACTCCATCGCAAAGGAAACTCCAGATAAGCACCTTAGAACCAGCATCCACCCTAAACTTGCTTATGCTCAATCGAAAAATGGTAATTGAAAGGTGCTAAATACTTTGAATTCGGTGCAACAGTTTTACATCCTAGTAATATATAACTTCAGGTCACACTAGAACTTAAAAAGAGTTGGGTACAAGCATAAACCATGTAAGCCAGACCCAGTGCCGTTAACTAACACAAGATGAAAGGTTCACACAACAAGCCAACTCACTCTGTAACGTGAAAAATCCTAAGTTGGAACTACCTCAAACAAAAATTCCTCATCGTGATTCCTCATCATTGAGATAATGATAGCAAATATTATCACGAGAACTCCCCAAAGGAAGCCAAGGCGAGCTGTAAGACTCCTGGTCCCTGTCTTACTCTTTACCATCTTGTCATTTTTGTGTTCGAACTCTGAGTGATGCAACACTTTAGACATGGTGTTTTCAGGGAGTTCACCAGTGGATGAAACTGTTTCCGTGTCATCTTGCACAAGCTCAGTCTCCTTTGTGCCATTCAACTTCTGCAATGTTGTCATGCTGCCCATGTCCCTCTTCCCATTGGGCTTATTGTTTGAATTGTCGGGTTCGCTGATCCTACTTGGGGTTACCATGGAATTGAAATTCACTTCATGCGAAAAAGATCCACCATCGCTTTGATGCTCAGGGGAGCGTGTGTTGTGATCAGTTGAATTCTGAAGCGAACGGAAGAGCTTTCTTGGAGAAGTATATAACTTGATGTCATCGATGGTGAGATGTGACCGTGTTTTCTGTAAGGAAAACTCGTTGATGAGTTCTGATTTCATATGAATATTCAGAACGCAGTTAAGCATATAACAATATAAAGACATGAAGATGTTCATTACCTGAGGGCTCGGAGTCGTAGTTCCTGTTAACAAGTCTGTTTCACCATCCATCAAGAACCCAGAGAATGCCTCCGATTGCTCTTGGTTGTTATCAATGTGCTCCTCATCAGCGGCATAGTCAAAATCAACCTTTGAGCCATCACCGCCATTACAGGCCTTCAGAAATAAGCCATCCTTCAAAGATACATCCACAAGACCACGATCATCATGCCACAATCTCCTATTAGCACGGCGGGAGTGCTCAAAATTGCATGAAGGCATGTCTACAGATGATGGTGAATCAGCGAATGCATAATACTTGATGCAAGAATCAACAGTATGCGACTCCGGCGAACCAAGCCCAGTAACAGAGCTGTTGCTTACTGCATCAAAATTATCCACAGTGCGCCACGGGATCCTTTGGCTCTTCCTGCTGGAGTTCGAACCCGGGACAGGACTGGAACCAATTTCATGCTTAGACAATTTCTGTCCAGTTAATGCCTTTGCAGTCTGCAACGCCTCAAACGCCGCATCCCTCACGAATGGCATTTTGTCATCGGACTGGCACTTCTCCATTGCATCCACTATTCTGAAGACCTCCGAAGATATGCTTCTCTGGTCGACGCACTTCATCAGGAAGTTGATCATTTGTATGGCGGAGAGGCGTATCGCCGAGAGGCGCTTATGGGAATTGCTCTCGGAGGCGCCGGTGGTCAATATTTGCAGGCCGGAGCGCACGAGAGACCTCGCGTAGGCCTCAGCTGTCAAGCCATTATGCTTCACCAGAGACGTGACCAGGCTCATGTGCGCACTGGTCTGAGTGGCCTTCTCCTCCAACGCCCCTGCAACTTTAAGGCAGACCTTGTTCACCATCTCGTCCGAGGCGAACTTCCAGTTGCCGGACTCCACGAGGGCCTCCAGGCAGAGTGCGGCCCCCGCCGCGGCGCTCTCCTGCGAGCCCATCAGGGCGTCGGACAGAGGCCTGCAAAGGGAGCAAATGATGCGCGTCTTCTCCTCGTCGGGCGTCGAGGGATCGATCCCGTACCGCGCGATGGCCGGAACCACCTTGGAGCAGGCCTGGTGCAGGGCGAAGGATCCGCCGCTGGACGACAGGGTGCGCATGATGGTGGACATTATGTTCTGGATCTGCGGCACGATGTTGCGGCCGTGGACCCTCGCCAGGACCTCGTAGAGGGAGATGGTGCACTCACCGGTGGGCGCGCCGCCGGGGCTGGAGACCTCGGCGAGGAAGCGTGGGATGCTCTTCGTGTCCAGGTGCTGCGCGTACGACTTGAGGGCCTTCATGGCCGACCTGCGCGTGTCCGCGTCCTTGTCCAGGTTCGCCAACTCTTGGCGCAGCAGAGGGCTGAGACTCCGACCCATCTGGAGACAACTAACAGCAGCAAGCAACAGACATCAAGAGACCGAAATGAAGGCGAGATCTAAGCAAAGTAGAATCTTTGGAGCGCATCTTTTGTAGATTATGGCGATCCAGAAAAATAAAACATATGCCTGATTAATGTATAAATTGCACGTGAAAATGTAAGATGACTGACCCGTTTCAGAAATCAAAAAAACGGGAAGAAAAAATTGGTATCTGTTCTATGACTCGATTCAGGTAGATCTTACAGATGGATGAAAAGATAGATGTATGGAAATAAGGATCTGTAATAAATATATTTGGGATGTTTTTTGGGGTGAGACGGAGAGGGTTTAACTTTAATGTGATATATGATTTATTAGTGTCATAGATGGAAGGAGCTCTGCCTCTGAGGGGGTGGGACTTTGGGGGAGAGCCGGAGAGGCCTAGGGGCATTTGGGAGGGAAGATGGCGTTTGAATTTTTTTCGTATGAAAATTTAATTTCCCCGCTCCCTTTTCGTTTTACGCTCGACTTTATTATTATTATTATTATTATTATTATTATTATTATTATTATTATTATTATTATTTTGTTTCTTTTGTGCTTCCAGAGACAAAACTTTTTGTTAGCTTCTTGCATGGAAAGAAGACACTTGGCTTACCGCTTCAGCCATTTCCATGCATATAAATAAATAATGATACAAGCCAAATCCAGCGAAGTGTATTATTGCAGTGCAAAATCAATGTTTTTATCAATATTTTCGGAGACCGATTTTTTATCGAATCACGATTGTATCGATTCTACCGAATTGAATCGAATTTTATTAAAATAATATTATTTATAATAATTATAAAAATATAATATAAGTTATAAAATATAGTATGTGAATTTTATACTAATAACCTATTAATAATATTAAAATTAATATAACATAGTTTTTATTTATTAAAAGTTTAATAATGATAAATAATAATAAACATATAAATATAAATAGATTATTATTAATTTAATATCTACTATTTAATAATGATAGATGTTGTATTTATAAATTTTACCTTAAATTATTCTTTTTTTTCTTTGACACTTTCCTTTTTATTTCCTTTATTTATGATAATTTTCAATTTTAATGTTATTCAATCTTAAATATTTATCTTTTTATTTTAATTCCTATTTAATTTTACACATATCATATTCCCTCATTTTCTTACTTTTAATATTCCTTTTTTAACTTCCATATTTTTGACATTTTTAAAATTTGAATTGAACTGGATTGAATCGGTTCAATCAACCGATTCAATTGGTTTTTTCTAATTCAATATCAAAACCGATTTTGTACTCTAACTAAACCGAATTATTGACTGGTTCGTGGTTGAACCGGTCGGTCCGATCTAATTTTCATAATATTGGTTTTTTTTTACTTCTTAAAATATAATATAAATTGATCAAGTTGAAAAGATTTTTAATAAAATAATGTTATTTTCATTACTTCTTAAAATATATTAGAAATAAAGTATAAAAGATAAAAAAAATATAGAATTAGATCATATTAATCATCTTTTAGATCATATTCACAATTTAAAAAAAAATATGGTAAAATTAAAACTAATATTTAGAATTATATATCATTATTTATAATAATTTTAATTTTATCATCTTGTTTTTATTTTTATTTTATTTAGTTTTTATAACTATTTTCCACATTTTATTTTTTACTTCAAGTTTACTTTTCTAAATATTACTTTTCTTTTTTAATAAATCTTTAAAATATACTTTATTACTTATTTTTTTGTCTTTTTCCTATTCTCAGACGTCCATACTAAAATAAGTTTTATTTTCTCTATTCTCTCCTACCTATTTCTGCACTTTTAGGAAAAACCAGATTGAATTGATTTTTTTTATTCAATCCATTTTTTTTGTAAAAATGATACTTTGGCCAAATCAAACTGGTTCGATTTTAAAAATAGCACATATTCTTGTATATTCTAATTTATAGTGTTTCTATTAGGGTAATATATGTCAATTTGAATTTTAAATTCCATCGCCTTTATTTAAAAGAAAATATCGTTTAAGATATAATGTAAAGATATGACTTGGTCAAGATAGTGTCTTTGACAAATTAATTTTTAAAAATAAATATGCATGTAGCATATGGAGAATAAATATTTGAGTTTTTTTCCCTAGATTAAACGGATGTGATTCAGCAACAAATAATGCGGAGGTGCTATTAATTCTTAATAAGAAGAAAAATTTAGTATATAGAGAATTGATACTTGAATTTTGATTCCACACTTCTTGTATTGTTTTTTTTTTCTTACAAGGGCCATTGTCATAAAAAAAATAGAAAAAAACATTATTCTCATTTTTAAAGTAATGTTTGATAAATAAAATGAATTTATATTTTGCCAAATTAGTGATTTCAAAATTTTAAGCATCCCCAAGCTATGTGCAAATAACTTTTACTTTTACGAGCATCGTTTCTATTTTCATTTGATTTTATGTTCTAGTTCATGTAATCCTCGCTAGGGCTAAGCACGGGCCGCGGTCGACCCAGTCGACCCGATCTGGAAAACCAGGAAAATAACTCGGCCCAGATTAGATTCGGTCCGGGACCGGGTCTAATGACTTGAAAACCCGTCGAGTATCGGATCAGGACCGGATCTGCAATGCAGATACCCGACCCGACATAAACACACTATATAAATCCACTCACTACCTTCTCTTCTCATTTCAATCTCTCCCACCTCTCTCTCGCCCTTTCCCTCTCTCCCCCTCTCTCACTCTCGCCCTCTCCCTCTCTCTCACGGCGGCGGTGGCACCGACAACTCCGGCGCCTTCTCCCTCTCTCTCATGATGGCGGCGGCACCGACGACTCCGGCGGTCCTCCCCTTCTCCTAACCCCCTCTCTACTCCGGCCGCCACGCGGTCAGATCGGCTCGACTGGCCGATCCGGCCGCTCACTGCTAGGCCGATCCTGCCGCCAGATGGCCGTATCGGCCCCAGACGGCCAGCCGATCCGGCGCCTGCGACCGGATCGGCTCGCCTGCTGGCCGGCTGGCGACCGGATCGGCCATCAGGTTGTCGATGCACTCGCCAAGCGGTGGATCGCTCGCCGGATCGTGGCCGCCAATCGCGCGATCGATTCCCGGCCGCAAACCCGATCGCATTTCCGAATGGTCGAGACCGACCCGAAATCGGATCCGGCCGGGTCCGGATCCGGTACTGGGTCGAATTTTTTTGACCCGGCATAATCCGGGTCGGAACCGGGTCCGCTCAAACTCGGACCCGAACCCGGATTTGTTCTGCCTTAATCCTCGCATTTTGTAAAAAATTTTACGTGCATACAACTAAATTAATGAAGTTGGCACCCTCCTTTTTTTATTGAAAAGAGGGAGGTTCAAGAAATTGCTTTAATTAAACATCATGTGTGAATAAGGCTTGATAAATAAAGTTGATCAAATACATCAACTTGTAGCTCCAACCAAGTGAGTGTCGGCCTCTAAGAGCTTCATGATAGTAAGATGATCCGTCTATAAGAGGATTCAACGAAATCCAAAGTTCGAAGCCAATTGGAGGCTATCCTTGATAGCCCCATATCAATTTATTTCGGATGCTCTGTTCTCATCCATTACGAGTCTTCCTTTGTCGTTTATATGGGACTGTTGATTTGAAGTTCCATGAATGTTGAGCACAATTTTCCAGTTTGCTTTAAGTCATTACTCCTAGTGTGGACAAATATTGCTGAGGAAAAGTAATTGTGTAAGCTAACTCAAAATTTGTATGTGACAAATAGTTCATGTTGGATCTTGATACCTTTGAAAGTTTGGTATCAATAATTATTTTTTTTTTGCCACGATAACCAACATCTTCTTACAACTAACACCATGGTTTTTTATGGATGCTAGCCGACTTGGAGGAGATATTCATGTTTAGCTAGACATGTAGTTCGAATAATTAAGTAGCATTCCCAAGTTTATGAGAGCAACGACTTTTAGCTAATATCTATTATAGGACAATCACACAGAGCGCACAAAGTATCCCTTAATGTCCTGCTACATGTTGACCATAGGTTGTTTGTTGCAATTTGCCAAACTACACATAATTTGTTAATAAGACTATCTTGTGCTTCCAACTAGAGAAACATTTTGATCTTTATAGGCCCTTTCCAACTCCAAATGAGCTCTCATACTCGTGAGAAAAGTTTTGATCCTTTTGGAGCCTTTCCAACTCCAAATGAGCTCTCATAGCTTATATCATGATGAAGGCGCTAGATTTGATCATAAAGTGCAAGCAGAGTCGTAGTTGTAGTTATTGGAACAAAGTTTTTATGGTCTATACAATTATATTTTGATGATATCGACATCAAAATATTAAAGTATATTTAAAATATTGAAAAAATTTAAATAAGAATGAGTTGCTTCATGTACTAAACTTTCGATTAATACGTATCTATGTTCCTATGAAATTTGTATTAAGAGATAAGTTATAGATAATTCTCTTATCAATTTAGGGAATAAAAAATCACCACATCCGGACAATCACATGAAAAATTATATTTAAAGAAGTACAGCTCAAAAAGTTCAATTTAAAGTTGATATTTTTATACGCTAAAGTTACATTTAATATTTGAATATTTTATCACTAAATCTTGGATAAGAGATAAACATAAAAGTTTTATATAACATTGTTAGATTTTCATGAAATAAAACATCATCTAATTTGGATGCTTGTACGAAAATTTATACATAAAAGAATAAAGGTCTAAAAAATTTAATTTAAAATGGACAACTTTATACACTAAACTTTGACTTAATATTTTACTATGATTCTGTTAAATTCTCGATGAATGGTAAATATCAAGATTGTAGCAAATTATGTTATTTTTTCATAGAATCAAATATCACATCATTTGAATAATTGTATAAAAAGTTTATGTATAAAATAATGCAGGTCTATCAAACAATCTATGGAGTAAAGGACGCCCTAAAAAAATGGACGCCCATTTGAGAATTAAACGGACGTCTGAAATAAAAATAGACATCCGTTTGTTGCCTGTAACGACTATATTTCAATGGTTAGTTCAAAATGGATGCTCGAATTTCAAACGAATGTCCCATTTATGCAAAAAAATTACATAACGATTAATGTTGAATATCAACGGTTATGGAAAAGATTGGAGACTATAAAAGAGGTTCAAAACACTTCAAGAAGACCAAAACTTCTAAGAAAAAAATAGGCAAATACTTGTGTTCATCCAAGAAGTCCTATTGAGTTCAAAGTTGTAATTTTTTTTATTTATTTTTCTCTTATTTTTTGTGTCAGGTTTCAAATTGTAAAAGAGACATTGAAAAGTATTTTTGTGATATTATAATAGTTGTTTATCTCTTGAGTAAAAAAATATTATGTCTTACCTCTTGAGTGAAGAAAAGACGAGTGAAAGTTTTTTAATGTGAGAGGTGTGCTTTACCTATTGAAGCGGAGAAAAGAAAGAGTTATAAATGGTTTATTCCTTGACCCATTTGCAATGAAGAAGGAGTGTTAGTGAAATCTTCGACAGTTCCGAGTTCGAGAAGTTAGAGTGGAGATGTGTGTCAAGGTGTGTCCGTACATCGTCAATAAATCATCGTGCATCTTGTGTTTGTCTTTCTCTCTTACTCACATTCATACTCTATTATCCATGTGATTTGAGAATTTTTGTGTTTGATTTTAAGTTTACCGAATCAATTTTGTGCTTCTACACCGTATTTCATAAAATCCACATTTCCGATTTAAACACCAAGTCACCTCTCTCTTGGTTCCTTGTGATCCAACAGTTGTCTCCATCTTTGTTATTGGTCCAAGTGTATTTGTCTCGGCCCCTAAGTTGGTGTGGGGTTACATCGCTGTAAATTTTTGGATAAAATTGTTGACAACCAAAGTGTTGAAAGTTAGTTGTAGTCCTAGCTTCCATTTGGGACATGGAAGATGCCATCATGTTCAATGTGTTTGTTTGCTGTTTGGGGATTAAAGTGTTTTAGAATATTTGACTTGTCAGGTTTTAGTTATCAATTCATCCAAACCATCTCGAATGTTTTGCCTTATTAGGTTAACAATCCTCAGTCATGTGTCACATAATGCACATTAGAAGATCGGAGGAACTGTGTTGAGTTTTCATACTTGTGAACTAATGCTTGCAACCAAAGTTGGCGTAGTTGATTTATTGGTAGCTAGCATGTTTAACATTTATGCGTCATTAGTTGCCTTCAAGGATATAATTCCAAATACTCCTAATGCATTAGGAAGTGTTATTTCTTATCAATTGATGACATGGAGCTTTCAAATGTCATCCCACCATAGGAAGTTTCAACGTGGTCGCTCAATCTCTTCTATATAGCAGTTGGTAGCTTCATTGATTGCATGGTGTACATGTATAATCATAAAGTCCATGAGTTCACAAGGACGAGCCTTCATCAAAATGATAAAATTTTGTCCAAGTTGTTGGAGAACTGAGCCCTGACCTTTTGCATGATGTTCTAGTGTGTTTCTCTCGTAACTCTACCATGATTAGTCAGATCCTCAAGGTACTTGCCCAAATTGGCAATATTTAGATGTCTTGCGTGAAGAACTCTTGGGTATTCATTGAAAAGAATGAAGTATATTTGGAGATGTTAATGTGCATCCTTGAAGTAGAGAAAAATATGGATAAAGTATGATATGGTTTTAGATTAGTGAAGAGGAATTAGCCATATGCAAACATCAAGTGAGAGATCTTTGGCCATGTTTAGATAATTTTTTTATAAGAAGTCTATTAATTAGGCATCTAAGTCTTTCAATACACAACATAAATATGGATGAAGATAAAGGACAACCATATCGTATGAGCCAATTGCCGATAACAATTTGAGCAATTGAAGTCGAGATGCATGACATTATAACTTGATGACATTATAACTTGGGGATTTGGGAATATTTATGGCAACAATGAACCTAAACACTATATTGTCAAAAGACATTGGTTTTGCATCCCTGCTTTATTATTCGCATATAAAAGATTATTTATTATGCCATCACTTTGTTGCCCCGAATATGTTTGATAGGGATGAAGGCAAACTCTTTTAGGGAAATTGAGTTAAAACTTTATGCTTTTCAAGTTGTTGGTGATGATTTTCATGATAATTTGTTAAGGTCATGTTCCATAGAATGATTATCTTGAGTTTTTCATGATTTTTTAGTATTGGATATTGATGATGAGCATAGTGAGTATATGTTTAGGAGTATGGAGTTGATTTCCCATCAAGGGTGATTGTAATAGTTTAATAACCTACTATTGATCAATTTACTACTTGGATTGAAAGAAATGTGCTCGAAAAAAGTCAGAGCTACGAGCTTTGAGGGGATTAATGCATTATAATTCATTCTGATGGGTCTTCTTTTGTGTTTGAAGTGACCCAAAATTTACCGAATGGAAGCATATTAGAAGTATGGCAAAGAGTGGAGTCGAATGCAATTGACATAGAAGCCAAATGTGATTTACCATGTGGCTTTGAAAGTTGTTGGAACATTAGTCCACCAACCATCATAATGGAGTGCGAGGGTCTTGATCTTTATTGCTAGTCGCTTGGTGATGACTCTTATGTGAAAACATCTAGTATTTTAGTATCCCAATTGAACCCAAAAGCATGTGACTTTTAAAACCAAATTATCCCATCTTGTGCGAGAGTTTGATCTAGCTCACTTGATAGCTTGGCTTCAAGATTTCTAGTGCCGATGATCTTAGTCGTACACATTGACATCTCCTCTATTTTCGCTTGAAGACCTTTAAGCTTCATGTTCATATGGTGTGCTATAATTTATTGAAGCTATTTTCAATGGAGTATGATGGGGATTAGTTAGAGGATATGAATTGGGCAAACTCTTATGACCGTTTGGTTCGTGGATAAATGTCGAAATATCTTAATATTCTTGAGAATATAGTCAAACATGATGAGAATATGATTAACCTGATCAAACATTATTTTCTACAGAATTGTGTAGAAGAATGTGATACCATCCTTTAAAATATTTTTATTTTTAAATCCATATGAAGAATATATTTATTTTTCTAAAATAGCAAAATAAAGATAGTATGTTGCCTTTCATTTTTTTACCATCTATTTATTTTTTATTATTTAACTATATATTATTATACTATGATTATCATTGTTATAAATATAAAATATTTATAATAAAATATTTAGTTATAAAAGATTAAATTTATTTTTTATCAATAAAAAAAGGTAGAGCAAAAATATAGTTAGAATTATATATTCTTTAGAATAAAAAATCAAACGCCCCTCAATATTTTAGCTAACAAACAAGATATCGAAAAGGACATAGTGAGGTTGAGCGTGATGCTTGATTGCCAATGACCAGATTGGGTGGTGTTCCCATTTGGCTATGAGTAATTTGCTCCTACTAATGGAGAGTAGGAACAAGTTGGTATGTCATTTTTTTATTCTTTTAAATAGTTAAATGTAAAAACTAATGTTTAAGTAAAATTCTTGACTATAAAAACAATTAAAATATTTCTTAATTGTTCCTTGTTATTTTCAAATTATTTCATTTATTTAACATTGAATTTGCATTTGTATAATGATAATTAGATATATATATATATATATTAGTTTAACTAATGCTAATATAATTAATTATGTATCATATATAAGTATTATAAGATAATAAGAATATATATAATTATAATATAAAGTACTATTGTAATATTTTAATAAATAAAATTAATATTATTTATTGTTCTTGTTTCATCTAGAAACTTTTAGTTCCGATACAAAAAATTGCATGAGTATATTATTTTGACACACTACTATAAATCCATAAATATCGTGTTCTCAAAACAAACCTTTCCCATATGCATTTCGTATAACTATCAAAGGTGAGTGACTTGTCATCGGAATTGTCCGCCTCCCGCCAAAATTTTTTTATTTCTTCCTATCTACTTCGGTAAAAAAATACAAGTGGATAATAAAATTAAAATTAGAATCATGTTATTTTTATTAATATATAGTAAAAAAAATCATTTGATAATATACAAATGAGTAGGGTCCTACATTCTTTTTAACTCAACACATTATTTTATCTAGTCCATATGCCTAACATTTTTTTTTTTGCTTTTAATAAAATTTGTAGATGGTATTAAGCATAGTCGGATCAGTTTTATAACTAATTGGATAATATTTTATAAAATCAATATAATTTATCATATATTTCAAAATAAAATGTGAATAACAGTATATAAAATAATTAAAATGTACACAACAATCTATTTAAAAATTATCATAAATATTTCCTTCTCTCTCTTCTTTTCATTCGGTTTCAATTTTCTTGGCTATCTTTTACAATATGGTTAGGTGCGTTATTAGCAAAATGTCAGGATGGCCGAGTGGTCTAAGGCGCCAGACTCAAGTTCTGGTCCTCGTGAGAGGGCGTGGGTTCAAATCCCACTTCTGACAATTTTTCTTTTTTTTATTCTCACAAAATTTTCTCTTTATTTTTAATTATTAGATTGTAATTATTTTGAACATTGTTTATGACTAATTTTTCTTCAAATATAAGTTAATCATCGAAATCATAAATAGTTAGATAATAATAAATAAATATGTGAAAGTGAGAATTTAACACAAAAATCTTCATTTTTTTCGAACAGTGTTTATGACTAATTTTCCTTCAAATATAAGTTAATCATCGAAATCATAAATAGTTAGATAATAATAAAGAAATATGTGAAAGTGATAATTTAACACGAAAATCTTCATTTTTTTCACTTCTGACAATTTTTCTTTTTTTTATTCTCACAAAATTTTCTCTTTATTTTTAATTATTAGATTGTAATTATTTTGAACATTGTTTATGACTAATTTTCCTTCAAATATAAGTTAATCATCGAAATCATAAATAGTTAGATAATAATAAAGAAATATGTGAAAGTGAGAATTTAACACGAAAATCTTCATTTTTTTCGAACAGTGTTTATGACTAATTTTCCTTCAAATATAAGTTAATCATCGAAATCATAAATAGTTAGATAATAATAAAGAAAGATGTGAAAGTGAGAATTTAACACGAAAATCTTCATTTTTTTTCAAATAGTGTCTGACAATTTTTCTTTTTTTTATTCTCAAATTATTACAAAATTTTCTATTTATTTTTAATTATTAGATTGTAATTATTTTGAACAGTGTTTATGACTAATTTTCCTTCAAATATAAGTTAATCATCGAAATCATAAATAGTTAGGTAATAATAAAGAAATATGTGAAAGTGAGAATTTAACACGAAAATCTTCATTTTTTTTTTCAAATAGTGTCTGACAATTTTTCTTCTTTTTATTCTCAAATTATTACAAAATTTTCTATTTATTTTTAATTATTAGATTGTAATTATTTTGAACATTGTTTATGACTAATTTTCCTTCAAATATAAGTTAATCATCGAAATCATAAATAGTTAGGTAATAATAAAGAAATATGTGAAAGTGAGAATTTAACACGAAAATCTTCATTTTTTTTTCAAATAGTGTCTGACAATTTTTCTTCTTTTTATTCTCAAATTATTACAAAATTTTCTATTTATTTTTAATTATTAGATTGTAATTATTTTGAACATTGTTTATGACTAATTTTCCTTCAAATATAAGTTAATTACCGAAATCATAAATAGTTAGATAATAATAAAGAAAGATGTGAAAGTGAGAATTTAACACGAAAATCTTCATTTTTTTTCGAACAGTGTTTATGACTAATTTTCCTTCAAATATAAGTTAATCATCGAAATCATAAATAGTTAGATAATAATAAAGAAAGATGTGAAAGTGAGAATTTAACACGAAAATCTTCATTTTTTTCAAATAGTGTCTGACAATTTTTCTTCTTTTTATTCTCAAATTATTACAAAATTTTCTCTTTATTTTTAATTATTAGATTGTAATTATTTTTGAACAGTGTTTATGACTAATTTTCCTTCAAATATAAGTTAATCATCGAAATCATAAATAGTTAGGTAATAATAAAGAAATATGTGAAAGTGAGAATTTAACACGAAAATCTTCATTTTTTTTTCAAATAGTGTCTGACAATTTTTCTTCTTTTTATTCTCAAATTATTACAAAATTTTCTACTTATTTTTAATTATTAGATTGTAATTATTTTGAACATTGTTTATGACTAATTTTCCTTCAAATATAAGTTAATTCCCGAAATCATAAATAGTTAGATAATAATAAAGAAAGATGTGAAAGTGAGAATTTAACACGAAAATCTTCATTTTTTTCGAACAGTGTTTATGACTAATTTTCCTTCAAATATAAGTTAATCATCGAAATCATAAATAGTTAGATAATAATAAAGAAAGATGTGAAAGTGAGAATTTAACACAAAAATCTTCATTTTTTTCAAATAGTGTCTGACAATTTTTCTTCTTTTTATTCTCAAATTATTACAAAATTTTCTCTTTATTTTTAATTATTAGATTGTAATTATTTTGAACAGTGTTTATGACTAATTTTCCTTCAAATATAAGTTAATCATCGAAATCATAAATAGTTAGATAATAATAAAGAAATATGTGAAAGTGAGAATTTAACACGAAAATCTTCATTTTTTTTTTCAAATAGTGTCTGACAATTTTTCTTCTTTTTATTCACAAATTATTACAAAATTTTCTCTTTATTTTTAATTATTAGATTGTAATTATTTTGAACATTGTTTATGACTAATTTTCCTTCAAATATAAGTTAATTGCCGAAATCATAAATAGTTAGATAATAATAAAGAAAGATGTGAAAGTGAGAATTTAACACGAAAATCTTCATTTTTTCGAACAGTGTTTATGACTAATTTTCCTTCAAATATAAGTTAATCATCGAAATCATAAATAGTTAGATAATAATAAAGAAAGATGTGAAAGTGAGAATTTAACACGAAAATCTTCATTTTTTTCAAATAGTGTCTGACAATTTTTCTTCTTTTTATTCTCAAATTATTACAAAATTTTCTCTTTATTTTTAATTATTAGATTGTAATTATTTTGAACAGTGTTTATGACTAATTTTCCTTCAAATATAAGTTCATCATCGAAATCATAAATAGTTAGGTAATAATAAAGAAATATGTGAAAGTGAGAATTTAACACGAAAATCTTCATTTTTTTTTCAAATAGTGTCTGACAATTTTTCTTCTTTTTATTCTCAAATTATTACACAATTTTCTATTTATTTTTAATTATTAGATTGTAATTATTTTGAACATTGTTTATGACTACTTTTCCTTCAAATATAAGTTAATTACCGAAATCATAAATAGTTAGATAATAATAAAGAAAGATGTGAAAGTGAGAATTTAACACGAAAATCTTCATTTTTTTCACTTCTGACAATTTTTCTTTTTTTTATTCTCACAAAATTTTCTCTTTATTTTAATTATTAGATTGTAATTATTTTGAACATTGTTTATGACTAATTTTCCTTCAAATATAAGTTAATTACCGAAATCATAAATAGTTAGATAATAATAAAGAAAGATGTGAAAGTGAGAATTTAACACGAAAATCTTCATTTTTTTTTCGAACAGTGTTTATGACTAATTTTCCTTCAAATATAAGTTAATCATCGAAATCATAAATAGTTAGATAATAATAAAGAAAGATGTGAAAGTGAGAATTTAACACGAAAATCTTCATTTTTTTCAAATAGTGTCTGACAATTTTTCTTCTTTTTATTCTCAAATTATTACAAAATTTTCTCTTTATTTTTAATTATTAGATTGTAATTATTTTGAACAGTGTTTATGACTAATTTTCCTTCAAATATAAGTTAATCATCGAAATCATAAATAGTTAGGTAATAATAAAGAAATATGTGAAAGTGAGAATTTAACACGAAAATCTTCATTTTTTTTTCAAATAGTGTCTGACAATTTTTCTTCTTTTTATTCTCAAATTATTACAAAACTTTCTATTTATTTTTAATTATTAGATTGTAATTATTTTGAACATTGTTTATGACTAATTTTCCTTCAAATATAAGTTAATTACCGAAATCATAAATAGTTAGATAATAATAAAGAAAGATGTGAAAGTGAGAATTTAACACGAAAATCTTCATTTTTTTTCGAACAGTGTTTATGACTAATTTTCCTTCAAATATAAGTTAATCATCGAAATCATAAATAGTTAGATAATAATAAAGAAAGATGCGAAAGTGAGAATTTAACACGAAAATCTTCATTTTTTTCAAATAGTGTCTGACAATTTTTCTTCTTTTTATTCTCAAATTAGTACAAAATTTTCTCTTTATTTTTAATTATTATATTGTAATTATTTTGAACAGTGTTTATGACTAATTTTCCTTCAAATATAAGTTAATCATCGAAATCATAAATAGTTAGATAATAATAAAGAAATATGTGAAAGTGAGAATTTAACACGAAAATCTTCATTTTTTTTCAAATAGTGTCTGACAATTTTTCTTCTTTTTATTCTCAAATTATTACAAAATTTTCTCTTTATTTTTAATTATTAGATTGTAATTATTTTGAACATTGTTTATGACTAATTTTCCTTCAAATATAAGTTAATTACCGAAATCATAAATAGTTAGATAATAATAAAGAAAGATGTGAAAGTGAGAATTTAACACGAAAATCTTCATTTTTTTTCGAACAGTGTTTATGACTAATTTTCCTTCAAATATAAGTTAATCATCGAAATCATAAATAGTTAGATAATAATAAAGAAAGATGTGAAAGTGAGAATTTAACACGAAAATCTTCATTTTTTTCAAATAGTGTCTGACAATTTTTCTTCTTTTTATTCTCAAATGATTACAAAATTTTCTCTTTATTTTTAATTATTATATTGTAATTATTTTGAACAGTGTTTATGACTAATTTTTTTTCAAATATAAGTTAATCATCGAAATCATAAATAGTTAGATAATAATAAAGAAATATGTGAAAGTGAGAATTTAACACGAAAATCTTCATTTTTTTTTCAAATAGTGTCTGACAATTTTTCTTCTTTTTAATCTCAAAATATTACAAAATTTTCTCTTTATTTTTAATTATTAGATTGTAATTATTTTGAACATTGTTTATGACTAATTTTCCTTCAAATATAAGTTAATTACCGAAATCATAAATAGTTAGATAATAATAAAGAAAGATGTGAAAGTGAGAATTTAACACGAAAATCTTCATTTTTTTTTTCAAATGGTGTCTGTTATCTTCTCAGCACCATAACTTATCCAACACTGGATCATAAAAAAATGTCCATCACGCCTAAACTTTTTTCACACTTCATTTCCATCAAATCTCATTTTCTTCAATGGATGGCTTATCTAATAACTCATTTTCCAACAAATTATATTATTTAGAAAAGCGACTTTAGTAAAATAATTCCAACAAAAAGGTCAAAAAATTTTAGAATAAAATTTTAAAAAACTAATCTGAATAAAAAAACAAAAGGAAACAAGTATTAATGGGGCCTACGAGTTTCTTTTTTATTTATTGTAATAACATTTTTAATGCTTTTAAAATTATAAGTAGAATGATATATTTAGATTTGATACCAAAATTGCAATCAATTAACACACAGAAAAATTAAAAATGAATTACAATATTTCTTGCTTATTTAAGAAAATATCAGGCATGATTTTGATCAAAGATAATTATTAGGTTCTGTTTGACAATAGTAGCGATTCAATTAGCGTATAGCGGATAACGGATGATGATTAGCGATTAAATGTTGTAACAAATAAGTGTTTGATAAATTTAGCGATAGAATTAACTGATGAATATAAAATGATATAATTAGACATATGTCAAATTATTTAAATTAAGCACTATATAAATTCTATTATAATAAAATAAATAAAAATTTATATCTTAATTAAATAAAATTTCCTAACTAATTTGTTTGTTAAAGTCTATAGAAATTTATATTGACAATAAATTTTATATAATGCACCGATGATATAAAAATATTAATTGTGAAATTATTTTTATTCATTGTTAACATATAAATAACTTGTAATTAATTAAACATGAATATGAAAATAAATATACTTAAATGATTATAAAATAAAAATAAGAAAATAATAAGATAAGTTAGAAAGAAATAATATATTTGAATAAGGGTAAAATTAGAAAAAAATTATGAAATACTATACTCTAATCGCTAAATGCTTAACTTTTTAATATTTTTGTATGAAATATTAAACGCTATTTAATTTTATCATTTATCAAAAAAATTAACGATTGAATCGTTAAAGACTACTTGAAACGTAAATTTATGTATTGCCAACCTTAGATCATAGCAAAAATGATTAATATTTTTTACTAGTTTCCATATAGTCTGATCTTGCACATGAATATTAATGACGCTATAAGGAAATTTACTTAGAACATGTAAACTTTATCCGCTTATGATCTAGCAAGTTAATAAGTCTTCAATTAAATTTATCTAAACTTTGAGGCTTAATAACTTTATAAATTTGCTTTAATATTTTTTCAACATGTTTGCATGAGAATATTACTTAACCGATTAATAATCAAATTATATATATTTTTGCTTGTCCGCAAGAAAGACGAGAAAAGTGGTCACGTTTCATTTAATAATAATAATAGTTAAATTAGGGTGATTTTGATCATAATTTTGAATTATCAAATTAGCATAATTTTAATTTTACGATTCAAATATAAGCAATTTATATCATTAAACCAAAATAATATCAATCTCATGAGTCATGATAGAAAAAATAAATGGCGTGTAAAAACTTAATTCTAAGAAATAAGATGCGGGACTAATGACGTCGATTGGTCAGATTAAACAACGCAGGTCCGGTCAACTCCACTACTCCATCACGTGACATAGCACGTGCAGGAGACCGGCGCTACCCTGTCCTACAGCGACTCGAATTAGGGAAACCGACACCAAGCGGTGGCACCCTATAAATATGGGGCCACGCGTATACAATAAGCGTTCCCTCCGCCGTCGGCTCGATCTCTCAACCCCAACGAAGCCCTAAATGCCCTTCCCCCCTCTCTCTCCCCCTCGCAACATCTTGCCTCCAGATCTCTTCGCTACTCCTATAAAAGACCGACCTTTTTGAATTCTCCTACGTATAAATCTGCGTCTCCTCTCGCGATTTCACGCCCAGGCTTCCTTCAATCCGTCCATTCATCAAAGATCTTTCGGATCTCCGATCTCGCTTCTATTTGATCGGAACCAGACGAAACTGCTTTCTTGGTGTTTGGATTCTTTGATTCTGGTTGTTGTAATAGTACGGGATTTGATCCGGAAGTTGGAAGATTCAAGGGTAGATTTGTCGGAAAACTTATCCTTCTTGCGGGTATAAAAGAGGACATCTTGAAAGCGGGAATGGCAGAACAGGCTTTGGAGGGGAGCCAACCGGTGGATCTCTCCAAACACCCTTCTGGCATCGTTCCCACACTTCAGTAAGTCCTAACCTCCTACGTGAGAATGCAGTACGTGGCTTAATTCACATGATAAATAATAGGGATCCGATGGATGATAGTAGCACCATAATGGTGTTGTGTGGTGCCGCGTGTGATGGCGATGCCTCTTGGTGTACAATATTGGTGCGGTGGTCCGGATGGTTAGTGCAAATTGTTAATGAATCATGTTTTTGCTGTAAGCGACCGCTGGTATTTGTGCTTGTTGTTTGTAATAAGGGAAGTAGGAGGGCTCCTCCCTGTTGAGTAAGTGGATTTCCATGTAGGATGGGATTCTTAAGGCAGATTATGACCTAGCATAAAGTCTGGATAATCAGCGGCCTTCATTGAAATTGGCGTCTGCTATAACTAGAGTGGACAGTCCCATGTTTTGTACTTATGTTTATATTGCTTCTTAAAACTTACGTCATTCGAGTCAACTGTTTATATTTCAGCTTGAGTAATGAATGCAAATCACCTGCAAACAAAGATCCTTAAGAATATGTTATGCAGTTCTGAGAATCACTTGAACTTGCTTGTACACCCTTACTCGATTAGGATAGGATGCTACTATGGAAACCTAATGAAAGGTTTCCTTTTCTGGTATGTTTGCGTGAATTTAACCTACGTGTTGAGTGTTGTTAATGCTGCAAGGATCACGGTGAGATATTAATTAGCTAGTATTTAAGTAGTTGTCTTTTCAGGAGATATTGGTGGTTGTTAAAGTGGGATTTCACTGAAAGGGCTAGATGGATACATACTGTACATTAAACATTTGTCAGATTTTTATGGCCTCCCCATTATGTATAGTGGTTTTTGTTCTTTGCAATTTGTTTTGCTTTATTGAAGCGACATCCAAGCTATTGTGATTATCTTTTATAAAGGCTAATTTAGATTTCCCTACAACAGTCTAACATTACAACAACAACAACAACAAAGCCTTATCCCACTAGGTGGGGTCGGCTACATGGATCATACGACGCTATTCGTTGATCCATGTCCATGCGATTCGACAGGGTTTTACGCTGGCTGTCGGGGCCTAACACAACCCTCCTCCTTTATCCGGGCTTGGGACCGGCTACAACAGTCTAACATTATTATCTTTTTTCTCTTGAATTAACTGCTTTGAAAGGCTGTGCCTCCATTGTTGCTGGATGTCATTCATTCATTATTCTTTGCCAGTGAACAGTAAGCCAACTTTTCAGAAATGATGAAATGACAATCATTCTTTACATGTGGTCATCTTATAAATGAATGATCCTCATGAATATTGTATGTGTGTATATGTGTCATTTTCGATAAGTCACCTAAGAACATCTTGGGACTTTGGTGTTATTGATGATAGAGGAGGGCTTATAACTATCACGGCCTTATAACTTCCTGTCTTCTTTAAGAGTATCTACTTTGTGTTTGGTTTCGACGTGTTTTATTTCTTCTTTGTTAATGTGAGTTTCAAGCACGTCTTCTAAAAAAAGGAAAAAATTAACCGTGCCTAATAAGTGGGCAATGCAATTCAGCTATGTTACTTCTGGTATCTTGATTTCATTAGCCGGTCCCAAGCCCGGATAAAGGAGGAGGGTTGTGTTAGGCCCCGACAGCTAGTGTAAAACTCTGTCGAATGACATGAACATGAATCAACGAATAGCGTTGTATGATCCATGTAGCCGACCCCACTTAGTGGGATAAGGTTTTGTTGTTGTTGTTGTTTGTTTGTACTGGAAAGTAAGCGATGCATGGGCTTTAATATATAGTGATTTTATGTGGCAAAATTCAGAAGAAACCTTTAAGTTTGATTTATCAGCTGTTAGAATCCTATGCACGGTGTATGCCAGGATGTTTGATAACATTTTTTGTGTCATCATTCTCTCGCTTTTACATGGTAAAATATGTAAATACCATTACCTGAGACATGATACCTTGTTTTTACTAGTTGTTTTAACGTTTCACACCTTTACTTTCATTGAATGATTTAGGAATATTGTTTCAACGGTCAACCTGGACTGCAAACTGGAACTAAAATCAATTGCCCTGCAAGCTCGTAATGCTGAATACAATCCTAAGGTAGGGACGACAATATTGTTTCCTCCTGATTGCTCTGACCTTTCATTGTATTGTATTATGACTGAATAACCATATGATGTATAAGTATCTTAAGACCCTGTTTGGCAAGAAAGAAAAATTTTCAAAGTTCTAAAATCTTCCTTTGGAAGACATTTTTCAAAATGTGACTTCCTTTGTTTATTTTTCAATGGAATCTTTTCGTTTTTATACATGTGGGTATCATACTATCAATATAAAATTGAAAAATTATAATCCAAAGATAAAAGGAATATCCATTTTTACTATCTAATATATATATATATATATATATAGGATTTAATGGCTCAGGCGTATGATGGCCATACGCCTCACGCCCACCGTCAGGTTTGAGCGCGTGTGTCACGGGGTCATTCTCGGACATTAGACCACGTGCGGCGATTAAGCGGATAGGCACCTAGCCAAGTTTGTTTTGAGTTTGCAGCTGAAGTTTTATATACGAGATGACTATGTCGAGAGTTGCTCTTATAGGCATTCAATCACGGAACATGACTAGAGTGTTGGACTACTCGTCATGGGACCGTGGCACTAGCGCGTTGCGGCACCAATGAAGGCGCTTGGGACTGTGACACGTGTGCATCGGCGGGATTTTTTTCCTTTTCTTTACTTCCAGCCGCGCCTCTCCTTTTTTTCCCTTTTTTTTTGCTTCCGCCGC
This sequence comes from Pontederia crassipes, assembly GCA_030549335.1. Classification (NCBI taxonomy): domain Eukaryota; kingdom Viridiplantae; phylum Streptophyta; class Magnoliopsida; order Commelinales; family Pontederiaceae; genus Pontederia; species Pontederia crassipes. Next base: position 11,092,103 of record CM060184.1, on the reverse strand, counting down.
GGCCGGAAGAGCTCTTCCACGATACCGTGAGGAAATGAGGAGGATGTGGGTGGCATGCTTGGCAGCGGCCCAATCGGCGGAGTGCCACAAGAAGCAGCGCTCGAGTGCCTCCACCTGGGCCTTCAGCTCGACGGGGATCGTCGATCGAGAGAGGCGAACGCAAATCTCCTGTCATCCCCCGACGGCCCTGCCCTCAGCCTCCGATCCTCTTCCTCCTCGCTGTCCGTCTCCCTCGTGGCCAGCATCCCCGCCGAGGACTCTTCCAGCTTTCGCTTTTGTTCCTTCCGCTGCCGGAGGGAGAGAGAGAGAGAGAGATTTTAGATCTGACATTGGGCGTGAGGCGTATGGTTATCATACGCTTGAGCAGGGGTATGATGGCCATTAAATCCATATATATAACTCTAAAGATACAAATTTCTATTAGGAAACAAGGGAGAAGAGGAGAGGAGAAAAAAAAGAAAATGAGAAAATGCGGCAGAATGATTACAAAGAGAAAAGCAGAGGAGAAGAAAAAGGGAGGAGACAGTTACAAGAAGAAAAGGGAGTAGACGATTGCAGAAAGAGGAGAAGACGGTGAGGAGGAAGGAGATGCTGCTGATAAAAAAAAAGAAGAAAAAGGAAGCCTTCATAAGATTAGAATAATATAGAAAAACAAAGAGGAAAAAAGTGCGGCGCAGACGTGTGTGTGCAGATCAAAATGATGCTCCGGAAAGAAAAATGAGATCCGAGCTCATTTTTATTTCCCTCGGGAATCTATCATTTTCCATTGGATGGTAGTCAATCCATTTTGCAGCCAAACAAGCATTTTGAAAAAATTCCATCCGAAGACTGCAAACCTACGAAATCATCTAATTCCATCAGAAAAAAGGGGCCTAAGTCTTTTTTATCTTATTATTTGCCCTGGTATTTGTTGATTAGGCTTTTCATGGTATGTGATAGCCACCTCAAGTGAGGAATCTCAACTTAACAGATGGGTTATGGATTCACAATAAAAGAGAAGTTGCACATTTGTTATTAAGTTATCCTTGCATCTTGCATTAGTATATGTGCATTTGATATTTTTTTCTTCTTAGCAATGATTTGATCAACTAGTTATCTAATCAGAACATGTACACAGAATACAGTTTTTTGGGCTGATTATTATCATAAATTTATGTTTTTATTCCTGTTTTGTAGCGTTTTGCTGCAGTCATCATGAGAATAAGAGAGCCCAAAACCACAGCACTGATTTTTGCATCAGGAAAAATGGTGAGTTTGTCTATGCATCATTACCCCTTTCACATGATCGACTGTCACTTGTTATTTCATAAAAATATGTTAAGGGCGCTAGTACCATTCACACTTGATTATGATGGGTTTCTGTAGTGAGAAATTGTTGTTGATTATATGATCATTTGATATGGAAAACATTGGACATTACCAATCAATTTCTTTCTAGGAACAAATAAACTTTTACAGGAATTTGACTCTGTTATAGCATGTATCGTTTTTTTGCTACAGTTTCTATGGTATTGGTTTCAGGAAATTGCTTGAAGACATTTTGAAATTGAGGGTTTGACAAAAGAAATTTTGCTGCAGTTTCAGTTTCACCTATGTTCAGGCTGTTAGTATTATTAGTTGAGCAGGGACAAGTTCCCCGTTTGTTACATTATCATAACTTATGTATCCTTCACAATATTTACATTGCATCAAATTCAAGCATTTTGTTTTCTTGCCTTTTTCTCATCTTACTCTAACCAGAGTATTTGAATAATCAGTTTCGAAGTCGAAGTGCTTGCCCCTCCTCAATTACCAAGTCTATTTGATAAATGTTTTTACTTCTATTAATTCACTATTAGAATTTGTCTGCTCATTTATGTTATATTTCTTTGTGGTTAGGTATGTACCGGAGCCAAGAGTGAACAACAATCGAAGCTTGCAGCGAGGAAGGTACACATTTTTATGTCCTGTTTGAAATATGCTATGGGGGTTATTTGTTATAGTTGCCAACTTTTGTAGTAATTGCTCAAACGTTATAGCTCATGGCCAATTATCTCATTCACTACTTTTCTTCTTAAGTATGCTCGAATAATTCAGAAACTTGGCTTCTCTGCTAAGTTCAAGGTATGTCAGTGTTGTTTTTTTCGTCATTCATGCTTCATGTCATTTTCGTGAACTTTTAATTAACCATATGGTGCTCCTATCATTTGTAGGATTTTAAGATTCAGAATATTGTTGGATCATGCGATGTGAAATTTCCCATCAGACTAGAAGGCCTTGCTTATGCCCATGGTGCCTTCTCAAGTGTAACTACTTGAGCTTTTTACTTTTTTTCTCTCCTGTTGTCACTGTTGCACTTTTCTCCTTTTTTAGCATTTGATGGATTCCCATGCGACCCTATTCAGAAAAGCATCTGATTATTGGTTTCTTCTGACAGTACGAGCCAGAGCTCTTTCCTGGTTTGATCTATAGGATGAAACAGCCGAAAATTGTACTACTCATTTTTGTCTCAGGAAAGATAGTTCTTACTGGAGCTAAGGTGAAGTTTCTTGACTGGTAGTTTTCTTAAGATTGGTAGCTTTGCGATGGCCATTCATCTTATTAACTTTAAAATTTTGAATTTTTCCTCAGGTGAGAGAAGAGACATATACGGCCTTCGAGAACATATATCCAGTCCTAACGGAGTTCAAGAAAAGCCAGCAATAATAGCACGGGTCCTTATCAGTATATACCTTTTTACCCTTAGTAACATGCATGTCCAAACATCTCTCAAAAACATCGAATTTCCTTTGTACATACGACGAGGAATTTGGGGTTTTCTACCAGGGGACCTGAATGTAAAATTTCACACATACTGATATCAGTGTTACCGAAATTTTGTAGTTTGAGCTCTGTGGATCCATTACCTTGTAATTTTGTATTTGCTAGAGTCATCAGTTGAAATGCTTTCCATATACTTTACTCCCTGCCTGCAAACTTATACAAAAATCAATAACTCGATTAAAAAGGACCTTTTATGCAAACACTTGGCCTCCATAATTTGCCCCCTTCCCAGCCGTTGCCTCCCTTTACACGAATGATCTGACCGTCCGCACACTGACCTGCGTCGCTAGCCAGAAATCGGACGTCCTCCGGCAACCTGAGCCGTCCTAGTGGTATCTCCGCCACGTACGTCGTCACGTCCTCGTCGGACTTCCCGGCGTAGAACATGGGCGTCGCTGTAGGTCCCGGCGCCACACCGTTCGCTGTGAGTCCGGTGCCTCTTTAGCTCATTGACCAATATCTTGGTTATCATCTCTATCCCCCACGGTCGCTGCGTACGCCCCGTAGTCTGGCCGCAGCGACTCGACTCCAGACGACCTGAACGGGATCATCCTGCCACAGCTGCCGCGCTTCTGGCTGTTTTCGGCCTCGCGGATGCAGAGGAACGTTCCCTTCGCGTTGGCGCCGAACATCCGGTCGAAGCTCCCCTCAGTGGTGTTGGCTGTGGACGGTACTCGGCGTCCATGACGGCCGCAAGGGTGAAAGTGACTCGGGTCAAAATCACTCGCTATTTTTGTGTCGGTTTTTTAAACTATAAAAGAGAGAAAAATCAGACCTATTTTTACGAATGATTTTTTCGAAATTTATTTTAATAAAATAATAATTTTTAAAAATACATAATAAATTAAAATTAATATTAGGGTATTTAAATTTATAATTAAGTATACGATGTAGTATTAAAACTATTACATTAAACTTCGTAATAATAGGAAGAGAAAACTATATAAAAAATTATTATATCAATAATAATAAATTAATTATAAAAAAAATGAATCTTACGGATCTTACAATTTTTTACTTTAAACTTTTCGAGTGGATCCGAATTTAAACGTATCGATTTTATTTTATTTAAAAATCGTTTTAAATCGTGTTCTCTCATTTTCAATTTTTTTGAATCCATTTTTTCGAAGTGAGTGTGTAACACAACGGTCTTCTCAATCAACAATAACAACAACAAAGCCTTATCCTACTAGGTGGGGTCGGCTATATGGATCATACGACGCCATTACGCTTTATTAGTAACCAAACCTTTCGGTATATTATTCACCAATAGATCTTGCTCTATTAGTTCGCCAAGTGTCCGCCTTGCCCTCCCTCTCCCTCTTTTAATCGGACTCCAGATTATTTGATCTACTCTTCTTACTGACGCATCTAATGGTCTTCTCTGAATATGACTAAACCATCTCAAACGATTCTTTACCATTTTTTCACTAATAGGAGCCACTCCGACTCGTTCACGTATATGGTCATTCCTAATCTTATCTAATCTTGTATGATCACACATCCATCTCAACATCCTCATTTCGGCTACCCCCACTTTACGTTCATGTTGTCCCTTCATAGCCCAACATTCACTACCATATAACACTGCTGGCCTTATAGCAGTACGATAGAATTTTTCTTTAACTTTATTGGGTACTTTTCTATCACAAAGAACTCCAGTGGCTTTCCTCCACTTACACTAACCAGCTTGAATAACGGTCTTCTCAGTAAAAAAAAAATGGCAGCAACGATGAAAACGTAAGTTGCATAAACAAATTTCCCCTGATTTGTCCTCTTCTACTTGATCTCTTCTTATTCCCCTTCTTATTTGTCTTCTTCTGCTGCAAACCATTCTCTCTCTCCACTCATGCTCTCCCCTGCCGCCAAGCCTGCCGCCCAGTCCGATGAGAGCCACCTGGCGGACGAATCCGATCGCCGGATTTGCAGTGGAAGGAGCACCGACAGGCCTCCACTGTTTCTATAAAAGAAGCATCGATGCTTCTCATTTGCCTCTCTGCTTCTTGTTTTTCTTCACGTCGAACCACTGTCCTCACCTCTTCTTCTTCTCCTCCGGCGTGCGGACAACAGTGGGCGAGCGAGGGGGCGGCGCCGGTGACTTTCTCCGGCGAGGGGACATGAGACTCGGAGAGGAGCAGTGACACGGTGAGAGAAATGTCCCTGGTTTCCTTTAGTGTCCGAATGAGTTCCGATCATCCCTCTCTCATTCGATCGTCCTTATTTCTCTTCGATGAATGGACAACAGGCAGCGAACGGACGACGTCGGAGGTCAGCTCCGACGCAGGCGAACAGCAGCGGTCTTTAAGTGGTGAGAACAACGCCTCTGTTTTCCTTGTCTTATGTACGACTCCGGCCTTCTAATTCTCACTCGGCCGTTCCCTTTTTCTTCCTGTCGTGCGCGAACAGCGAGCACGGAAGGACATCGCCGGTCACCGCCGACGACATAGGAGCAGAGCGCAGACGACCTTAGGACGAACCTCAGTGTCTCAGGCTTTAAGGTGTGTGGCTCAGGATCTTCATCATAAGTTGGATTCTAAACGAACCTTGCATGCCTGATTTGAACCCCAAGAACTGATCCGAAAATGTCCATGTATTATGATCCATATCATGTTAATTCGATGATTGTTATTGCCATGATTTAAGAAGCACAAGTTAACTGAAATGATGATATGAAGGACTGAACCGATAATGCAAAGACGTAATGTATGAAATTGGAATGGTTATGCACATGAACGAAATGATTCGATGTAAGAATGAAAGTATGAACTGCCATAACTGTAGTTATCATTAGATGCATGCTTAGGACTATGTTTGCTGTGTATTAGACTTTAGACGTTTCATATTTCATGAATGTGTGCCTGATGTGATTAGTCATGTTGTGAAACTCCGTCGATCACCGGAAAAAGAATGAAACTTAGAACCTGTTTTATGACTCGGTCGAATCCGGCCCGTGTTCCTCCGAACTCGGCCCGGGCTCGGTCTAGCTGCACCGGGTTCACTCGAGCACGGCCCGGGTCCGTCATGGATGCCGAGCTCGAGCTCGGGCGAACTAGGTGCCCGGACCGGGTCACCCATGACCCGGCCCGGATTTCTATGCAGGGAAGATGATCGGGAGAATCACTTCTCCCGACTCGATCGACTTTCCAACTCGGCCCGGGTGTACACCTGACTCGGCCCGGGTTCTCCTCTCGGTCTTCACCTCGACCGACCAAGTCTGATCAGAGTCAACTGCCCTGGTTTCTTTTACTCGGCCCGGGTTGCGGCTCCGACTTTCGATATTCACGATTTTTGACCCTTTGGACAATGTGAAAACCTGTGATACCTTGCTATACTGATCCTAAGAATCTTATTGCCCCAGAACTTGTATGAAACTATGTCTCTCACCTGATCACGACTACCAACCACTTTTCACTAACCAAGTTTGATTATGCCAAGAACTATAATGATCTTCCGCGAACTTTCCGATGTATGACTATGATTATGATGTTAAAGCAATGACGACCTTCATGAACATGATAAAGAATGATAATGAATGATGATGAATAACGATGAATTATGACATGATGAAAATGAATAATGCAAAGCAGCGACCGTACCTCTTCGGTCGACCGTAGTGTTTTCGGCAGATGACCGTAACCTTCGAGCATTTGTCGTGTGGATTGGAAGTCACAACCTCACAATCTTACATCTGATTTTCTGATTTAAACTTCCATCCACTGGATTTGCTAAACAAATAAAGATCCATCGAAAGATGAAGACTTGCATTTGCCTTGATCGGTGAATCGAAAGACAGACACAGGTACGATGAGGGATGATGTTCTAGCCTCGTAACGGGCCCCCTCATGGGTTTACCATTTGCTCTATTTAGGCGGAAGTTTCTCCCTCGGATGGTTTCTTCCGCCGAGAGCGAGGACATCCTAACCTGACGGGGCTCGCCGTGGCACTGATCCCCCATGTGCATATGATGTCTAGATAGCTGTATCATCAGTTTCATGCAATGGTATTACCCCTAAAGATGAAGAGCTCTTCAGAAAATGAAAAGGAAAAGATGAAAGTAATGATGAATGTACAGATGAACGAATAGATGAATGTAAAGATGTAAAGTTATGAATGAACGAAATGAAAGCACTAAAGTAAGTAAATGTGATGGAATGGAAATAAGCATGGCCCATGATTATGAAAGTGTGTCCCTCTTTTATGATCATGACTCTCTATATGACATTTCTATTATGATACGTGCCATGACTGATAAATCTCTCTATCCATGATTATTGTATTATTATGATTTTATACTCTTTTCATGCTATGTTTGGATAGAACTGATTTATGATTTATATGAACCCTCACTTAGCGTTATGCTAACGGTTGAGCTTGCTCCCTTGTGTGATCCCCACATGTACCTAATGGTCATTCGGGAGGCGGTGCTTCGTGTACGGAGGTCTCGGCGAGGCGACGTCATCATGCATATGGTCATGTTAGAACGTAGTAGTAGCTATCTGATGTACCGTTGTCTGTGTTGGGTTGTGTATGGTGACGGGTCTTACCGGGCCCTCATGGACCGTAGTCGCTACTTTATCTAGACTAGTCTTGTAGTCATGAGCCACTACCTTTTGGGCGGACGAGTACACCTTTTTGCTTCCCGCACTGTACTTAGTAATGAGTTTGTTTACTCATACTAAGGTACCTTTTTTAGATGTATTTTGTGGCACTTTTTGGACGTATGTGGCTTATGTACTGTTGCCTCTTCTGAAGGCTAGTCAAACCTTTAATATATATAAGCTTCCACATTTTGCTTTCATATTGTCGTATTCTTTTGTCGTATAGTCTCCCGCTACGTTATTCTCTTACGTTAAGTCTTCCGCTATGCATGTATATATCCGCTGATTCTTTCGCTATGTTCTTTATTATTGTATTCGTAAAAGTCTTCCGCTGTAGTATTATATTCATTTTATCCTTTCGTTACGTATTTCTTTTATGTTGACCGTCCAGTCAACCAATTTTGGTCAAAGAGTCAAAGATAAGACAAAAGAGGTAAAGAATAGCCCCTATGTGACGTCCCTCGGGACGTTACATATGAATCTTTGGGTTCGGTCAGGTGTTTTTTACACTCCAGCATCAAACAGACCCTTGACCTGGCCGGCGCAGATGACGCCCGGGAATACTGCTGCCGCTCGACGGGGGCCGCCGATGTCGTGGGTGCTGTTGATGGCCGAGACGAGACTCTCGGCTGTGGTCGGGGCCTGGTTGCGACGACGCGCGCGCATGCGTCGTGACTGCCGACCGATGCGTCGGCTGCTACAATCACGATGGCCACGCGAGCTTCGAGCGGCGGGCAGTCGTGAGCCAGTGCGTGGTTGGTGGGAGGGGTGCGGTTGCTGCCATGACGACACAGTACTGTTCCGTTGTGGTCGAGACAGCAGTGATAATAATATTGTCATGACCGACGATTCCACACCCCCACAGCGAAGGCGGTGAAGAGAAAAGAAACAAAATAATGTGACAGTGTGACACATCATTTGAGAGAAAAAAAATAAAAAATAAGACAAGACATGTACGGCATTGAGGAATCCGATAAATTAGTGAGCTTGTCGGATTTCTTTTGCTAAGGCATGAAGATTTTTGGATAATGCGATTGCATGCGAATCTCACTAGACTCTTGCGAACTAAGTTGTCTCGCCAACCATAACCAAACTTATGTTTCCGACGAGGATAAGTTTATTACTAATAAATAGCAAAGTAGCGATCACAGACTACACGCGTTGTTCAGAAAAAAAAAAAGAAAAGAAAAAAAAGGGGCTCATAACACAGAAGTGGTGAAGAAAAGGGGAAAAAAAACAGATAAGGTGATAAGGCTGCGCCGTTCATGACCAGACGTCTGGCCTGCATGCAAATCAATCATATCTTATGCGCGTGCGCGCAAGCAGACTAGATATTGCCACCGTTGACGCGAATGACCTGGCCGTTCACCCACTCGCCGGAGTCGCTGCAAAGAAAGCCCACCATCGGCGCAATGTCCTCCGGGCGCCCCAGCCGCCCCAACGGCGACTCAGCTGCATACTTCCCCCAGTCCTCCTCCGGCTTTCCGTCGTAGAACATCGGCGTCGTCGTCGGTCCTGGAGCGATTGCGTTCGCTGTGATTAAAGTTCCCTTCAGCTCCTTAGACAATATCTTGGTCATGACCTCGATGCCCCCCTTGGTCGCGATGTACGCTCCGAAGCCCGGCCGAAGCGACCCGACCCCGGACGATGAGAACGTGATGATGCGCCCGCCGCCGCCGCGCACCAGGCGGTTCGCCGCCTCCCGGCAGCAGATGAACGTGCCCTTGGCGTTGATGTCGAACATCCAGTTCAGGCTCTCGTCGCTGGTGTCGGCTATGGACGGGTAGCTGGTGTCGAGGACGGCCGCGGTGGTGACGAGGATGTGGATGTCCGGGCCGAACGCGGCCACGGTGGCGTCGAAGAGGCTCTTCACTTGGGCGGTCTTGGACACGTCCGCGTGCACCGCGATGGCGCGAGGGCGGTCCCCGTCGGCGGCATGAGCTTTGTTGATTCCCGCCACGAGGCTCTCGGCGGGGGCCGGATCGCCGACGTAGCCGACCACGATGTGGGCGCCGAGGGACGCGAGATGGGCTGAGACAGCGGAACCAATGCCGCCCGCACCGCCGGTGACGATGGCCACACGGCCTCGCAGCGGCTGCAACGGGGCATGGCCGTTCGGAGTTGCTTGAGATGCCATGATCGAGGAGATTGTACAAATGTTGCTTGCTGTTGTAAGCTCTGCAACTTTGGAGAGTCTTATGGGACCGATCGAGTAGGTAAGATGTGTGGCTGCTGCCCTTTGCAGTAAGTCCGGGCAACTAGGCACGCGATTGATGTTTGCATCGAAAGATGCAAATTAAAAAAACAAGAAAGCAAACCTCTCGAGATGTAAAAAATTGTCGGTTGGAATTTCAGATTAGTCTAGTTTGGTAAGCTAGAATTTAATTAATGCGTTTTTTTAACGTCGCGTGGATGTCGTGGTAATAAAAAAATAAAAATAAAAATTTTGCTTTGGAAATGACGAAATATTCGGATGCTTGATTTTTTAAAAAGTTGCTAAATAGAACATAAAGTGGCACTAAGACTGGCAATAAATAGATACTTCGATTTATTTTTGACTTAGTTTGATTTGATCTATTATTAAAATAAATCAGGTTAAAATATTAAATAAAATCTATTTTCTTAAAGAGACTTAGCCTCTTAATAATTGATCTAAACTTATAATTTATCAGGCTAAAATTTATTAATATATATTATATATATATATAATTTTTAATTCTTCATCTTTTAAATTTTTAATTTTGAGTTCAATATTACTATTTTTTTATATGTTTAGAAAAAAATATATTAGTGATATCTTTTTTATTTAGTTCATATCTATTATTTTTTAATAAATATGATTTATTATATGTAATATAGTAGATCATAAAATTAATAAGCTATGTCTGTTAATCAAACATGTCAGGTTAAATTTATATTCATGATTTGTTATCGACTATAAGTCAGACTTAAATATTTTTATTTTATAACATACTTGACCTATTCAAGTGGAAGTTTAGCTCGACTTAACTCGTGTCGGCACAATAATAATTATAATATATAAATACCACATACTTCGAGAAAAATGTTGGTGAGGACTTGTGGTGTAAAGATTGGAATCGTTCTATGTGTAGTGTGGTTCAGGTCGAAGTGTTCGATGGATGAAGTTAGGTTTAGATTTAATTGTTCCTCTCTCTTTTTGTTTTTCTACTTCAGATTTATATATCAGCAAAATAAATTGATTTCGAAAATATATTTTGACAAAGAATTTATGGGTGGTGATAAAGATAAAACTTAATTATTATTTTTTGCTGATCACTCACCTATAATTATTATGTGTGTTTTCGAAAGGGAAATATAATTTTGCTAAGAGGTAGCAGCAGTAAAATGTCCATTGATCATTGTTATATTTATGATGAACGATGAAATACAAAAAAATGTCCAATAACACTTAAACATAGCAAAAATATTAAATCTTTTTTTTAAACAATGTTTTTCTTATAGTTAGATGTCTTTGGTGAAAGTTCAAAATAACTAATGTTTTAAAACGGTGTGTCATCATCCTTGAAAAAAGTTAGGAACAAATTGTGATAGTAACATTTTACGGTAAATTTATCAAAAGTAAACTTGGGCAGCACATTGTCAATATCAGGAATCTTAATGGTTTCAATATTTTCTCTGGTTTGGTAGATGCCATCTGCTGTATGGACAGACGCTTTGTCGCGTTATTCGTCGTGGGGCTCGTCCTTTGCCGCATTATTCTCCTTTTCTTCTATCTTCGTCCATCAATTATTTGATGCCATTTTATGCATCCCACTGCCCAGCATCAGAAACTGTTCAATTTTGCACCACCAAACATTTCATTGTAGCATTTATTCACTTTTTATTCTTCTTTTGCTGGTGACTTTGCCTTTGTGAGACTAAGAGGCAAAGCCTCAAAACGCCAGAGATCAAGCAATGACAAACACGTTGAGGGCCAAATCAAATTGCGAATGAAAGAGATTGATGCACAATGTGAAGAAGCCGCCAAGAGTGAGTGAGTGAGAGAGAGTGAGTGAGTGAGAGAGAGAGAGAGAGAGAGAGAGAGAGAGAGAGAGAGAGAGAGAGAGAGAGAGAGAGAGAGAGAGAGAGAGAGAGAGAGAGAGAGAGAGAGAGAGAGAGAGAGAGAGAGAGAGAGAGAGAGAGGAGCGGCGTTGTGGTCTCTGGTCGTTGGTGTGAGCTCGTGGGTGTGACGCCCAGCAGGTAAGGACTGGACTTTGAAGCAGAGGAGGGCGGGCACCCATTTTAATTGTTTTTAATATATATATTTATGAATTATTTATGTTAACGATCGATAAAAAAATGGGAAATCAGTAAGCAAGTTTGGACTATTTCATCACGTCAGAAAAATTTGACAGTGTTTTGGAATACGTTTCGAATAAGGAAAATAATTCATCATTCTAAAAATCCTTCTAACACTCACACGTGTAAAACACCTACAAAAATTGATAAAATTATAATCTGTCATTATGAGATGATTGGAGGATTTTTAACAGTATTATTAGGAGGATATAACATTAGTTTGATTTCTAGAAATTATTAAGCAACAATTCGTAATTATGCATTTCAATCTAATTAAATTGAGCCAGATCCATGTCTAAGGATAGCGGAACTTGAATAATAATATATTTGGACATGGTGTTGACAAGATAAAATGCTCCATCGACTATTATGGAACCGGCACATGAAAGTACAACAAACATATTTTAAGCTTGTGGGATTACAGATATGGCAAGGAACTAATAATTATGGACACCGTTGAACCAATGATCATTATTGAAAAAAGTGTTTTTTTTGTAAGTTAAATTACAAACAATAAAATTTTTTATGTCGCAAACAAGAAATAATAGATCAAATCTCAGTAATCTCCATGGAGTAACTCTGTGGAGGGACGAGCCTAGAAATTTTTTAAGAAAATATTTAACAATACGCTTAATTTGGAGGGGCGTAAATTTTAATTTTGCTGATCAATTATATATGTGGCATGTAAAGTTTATTTTTCTGATCAATTATATAATATTATATCATTGGTTTCACCATATTAATTATTACATCCAGCACCAACAGGCCATAAGTACCTTATATACTTAATAATAGAACGTTAATAAACATTATAAAGTATGACCAAATATGCAATTACAATAGTATCAATTTTTTTGGTGTATCTTATAGTATTAAACTCTAGCATATCACATTTAAATTTATATTACAAATGTCTAAGTAATAGTAGTAGTAGTAGTCAAAAGAAATATCTTTAACCAGGACATTTGCTATTTCACTATATAGCATAGTACTACTCTGAAAATAAAAGAAAACTAATAATTTCACATAGTTTCTGTGCTAAATCCACCACTCATTCTTGGACCCTCCTCATTTTCAATAAGCAAATCATGATGTTTTTTTTAGTCTGCAAATGCATACATAAAAAGGTGTCAGCCATAAATTCATTTTCAATAAAAGTGTTGTCACAATGAAAAAAACGTGCAAAAAGCTACAAGCCGTCGATATATATAATAATATATATCTCAACTGATCGGAGTTGTATAAATTATAAATTTCCATTTTCGACGGTCAAAATCGTAAAAAATAATTAAAGTATAATATTTTAATTAATTAAAATCTCATAACATTCCGACGGGTCTGACCGTCGAAATATCGACGGTTCCGTCAAACGTCGTAACTTTCAACGGTCCAAACTGTCGAAAAGTAAAATAATAATATCCGACCAACGTTGAAATATTTCAACGGCTAAGATCGCTGGAAGTTTCGACGGATAGGTGAACTGTCAAAACTTTCGACGGTCTGAACCATCGAAAAACCAAAGTTTTCGATGGAAATTTTCGACGAATACTTAACCGTTGAAAGTTTAGACGGCTATAATCGTCGAAAAATATCCGACGAAAATTTTGACGATTTTTACGATCCATCGAAAAAGCCATCGGTATTTGAGACGGATGTCGGACCGTCAAAAATAAACCGTCGAAAATCCGGCTTTTTCTTGTAGTGTGACCTCAAGTTACTCAAATTTTTAACACAATTTTATCAAATGTCACATTGTTTAAAAGTTATAATTTCAACTTGATTCCGTGGTCAAATGTCGCCAATGTATCCAAAGCTATTCACATATCAGATATCAGTTATGTTAAAAAGAGTAGTTTAATGAATGAGGGCACTTACTATAATAAGTCAATGATTATTCATCAAAATCAAATTTATGTGATAGTCTATCATTCAACATATAAGCATGCAGTATACTCATTTTACTCGTATTCGTTATATATTCATGTATTGCACACTGCATAAATTTTTTTTCTCATGCACATCAATTACTCATCATTAGAAGGGAGAAAAAAAGAAAAGAAAATATAATTTGATATCGTACGTACTCCGACATTAACAATTATATGCATTGTATTTGCATCGGACTGAGAACCTAAACTCTCAATAAAATCTTTATCGTTTATAAATATTCAAATTCGAAATCTTATTGCATGAGTCCATTTCAATCCATGTAATAATGTTCAGCTGCTAAGAATTTCGAGGAAGCCGTAGATCTCGATCCTGGCCTGGGACAAAGTAGCAGTAAAATGTGAGATGCGTTTCCCCTTTCTCCCTTCCGAACGTCCTCTTCGTCTTTTCTCCGTTGATTGCTACTCGTATTTAATAAGTGGTTGGGAAATTGTGGCTAATGATTTGAATTATCTTGAACAAAGAGATATGAGAAAAAAATTTTAGACATCTATTTTAATAGAAAAATATTAAGGATTACAATTCAAGAATGTAATTGCCATATGAGTGGAGTTTACATCGACAGATTAATATTGCGAAAGCAAATAAAGTCATGACCTTTATGGGAGAGTGCATTGACCTAAAGCTATGTCACGATTGTCAATCCTCATATAGTCTAAAATTAACCTTAGACCATTTCTAAATTCCAATCATTATTTTATTTTTTTATTGTACTTAATTATTTTTTTCTAGTTATCTTTGATAATAGTTAGTCATTTATTTTTGCTCCTACATTCTTGTCTGAATTAAGTAGGAAACCACCTAAAAGTTGAGTAGTTAAATAGCTTTGATATATATATATATATATATATATATATATATATATATATATATATATATATATATATAATATAATATTGAATTTAAGTTTCTCACGTACTTTTCTATCATCGAATCAATCTACTACTTTATTCTTAACATTACTTTTACTTCTTTCTCCTTGATATGTCGTATATTGCAACAAAAAATGTACAGATTATAATAGGGTGTTTAGGAATTTTAAAAACTCGATACGTTTAGTTTTGTTTATTTTATTTTCAAACTATTGAATATCTACTGTCACAAGCTAGGATACTTGATGTCACAACTTTACATACTTCTCTTCCTGAATGCATGCTTACTTGACAAAATTTAAAAATATTAAATGCATGCTAATCAAGTATCGCAATTACCTTTTTATTTATCTTGCTTATTTGCACGATTTAGGTACATGAGAGAAAACCCCTAATGATATGAAAGTTAGTATGTTTGGTCAAAATAAATTAGATAACAATTTATAAATAATTGACAATTTGAGCATTGTTTAAAAATTATAATTGAAACATTTATTAATAATAAACCATGAGCAATTAGCGACAATCAATTTGCAATCAACTAATTGTCAATTATCAATTATCAGTAGACAATGAATCATTAAACTAGTTATCAATAAGTCACAATGTAGAACTTTTTAAATTTATCAAACAACTAATCAATCAACATGGAGAACCCTAACATGCACACAATATTGTCTGCTTAGAATTGGTTTTGTCAAAATATGCCACCCGATATTAGAGTAGCAAAACGACCAACTACCACTCAAGGCTTTGTATTGGACATGATATTATTTGTTATACCTAGGGTGTAATGCCAAGATGGTTAACAAAAATAAAAAAGAGAAGAAGATAAAGTATGAAAATCGAATAGGAAAACCGGAGAGAGAAAGAGAGGAATAAGATGAAAAGATAAAAAGGAAATTAGATTTTTTATTTTCTATTCAATTTGGACTAAACTTTCTCTCCTATTTATAGAGCCATGACTAATCTCTTAGTTATTTGGTTTTTACTCGTGCGCTATCTCCTTTGTTCTCCCTCTTCCTCCCATGAAATTTGACGGCGCCTCAAAGACAAATCAGAGGACAAGGAGGATGCCGACCATGTGCGGCCGAAGGAACAAACCATGAGCATACATTGTAATGTCAAAATTTGTTAAATTTAATCAAAACATTAAAATATGATTAATAATCATATTATGCTACTCATATAATTATTAATTAAATCTCAAGAGCCAATCAAATGTCCCCAAGTGGCACATAGGAAAAAATGTATATGTGTAAAAATATTCAATATATAAAATATGTGAATAGATTTATAGTGATCATTTCAGAACTATATAAATCAAAATAATTATATGGATCACATCACATGATGTCTATTTGCATGGAAAATCAAATCACTTAAAATTGGAGTTATATGTTACTTGTTATAAATTCTATAATTAATGGCAATGAATTTGCCATAATACAAAATTAACATAAAATGTAGGTTATATGATAAATTTTCTATGAATAAATCAGATTTCTTGAGTCCTTATAAATATTAATTAAAAGCTACAAGATAAAAAATAAAAAATGCTAAATGGAGAGCTCTTATGATGACCGATGACGATCAAGTATGGACTGACTCCGAACAGTTATGGGCTGAGTCAGTTATGATGATGATGGACGAGTTGATGCAGACCTTCCCGTGGATTAAAATATACTCCAATATAAGTTAAAAGACGAATAATAAGATGATGTAGAAGATAAAACATATTAACAATAAAATCTCTTTTTGATGAATATTGGCTCTTCCCACTCATGTGATGGTCTTTTCCATGATCTCCTAATATATTATTAATATGATTTAATAAAGATGATTCAATTCATGATTCTCTATGTTCGTACAATGATTTCTCATGATTCTTTTTATAAAGATGATATCATAATCATGATGATTGACGCTTACCATTTATGATGATTTATTATGATTTATCATGATCCTATGATCTTATCAAGATGATATATTGATTTATGCATCTCTTATGATAATATTTTGTTTTTTATATGATGATGATATTTTTATGATTCATATATAGTATCATGATGTTATGATTGTCTTTATCTTACTTTCATATTGAATTGCAAAATTCATAGGGTGGTTCTCCCCTACATGTTCTTAAATTCAGGACCAAGTCAGAATGATGAAGGTCACCAACGGTGATCGATCAGGTTCGTAGGTGGTTGTGCATGGGTGTCTTTAATCCCTTATGTTCATATTATAGATTTCTCTTTCCACATTATTAGATTGATGTATTAGCCTTCCTTGGGCTCATATGACGTTCTTTCATTAGTCTTCCGCATATTTCATAATGATGTTATCCGCATATTATTATTTATTCATGATGCCACTCTTCCGCATATGATGCTATTTTTAGTTGATAACTCAAAGTTTTCTTTTTGGTCAATATAATGTATACATAATGATGATCCGTAGCGTCATCGAAGCATATTCTGTCATGTGGCAAAAAAATGCGATTTGGGGGCATTACATAGGGGCTTATAGTTTTCTAATACGTCAAGCCTATTAAGGTGATTTTTCCACGTACAAATAGTATTTCTCCCTTGAAACTATTAAACATGACATGTCCAAAAATTTTTACATAGTCCTAAACATGTGGCTAAAATAAAAATCTATTGGCTGGAACACAGTTTATTTTAGAAACCATGGATAGATATGCCTATAAATAAGTAAGGGGTCCTCCTCTTTTGGCCATGAAGAAGTGAAGTGGCTGTACATGAGGTATAGTGAGTAGGTGAGGAAAGGTGTGTGTGAAGTGTTAGCTAGCTCTTGTGTGCTGTGGAATGAAGTGCTCGTGTCTTTTGAGTATTGTAGTTGTGCATGGTGTGAGTTTTTGAGTTAATAGTACGTGCATGTCTTAATGAATGAGTACCACACTACCACTAGTGAGTTATATTGTGTGCATCAAGTGTTGTAATATTATATATTAATATAAATACAATTTTGTAGTTGATTTTATCTTAAACCTTTACAAGTGGTATCAAAGTAGATTGGCCTGTGGAGTGATTCCATTAGTTCATGATTTTTTCAAAGCAAGTTACGTGGAGACTCTACCGATTCATGACAGTGCAAGAGAAGAAACGAGGAAGTTCTATCGGAGCAAGTTGGTAAGAGAATAATTAAGAAGAAATTATATCAATGCACAATTTGGTATTGTGATGCTTGTTAGTCCAAGACTATGCTTACTTGAGTGATATAGAGGTGTTCACCAAGTCATAATGATAGGTTTCGAATCCTCGGTAAGCTCCCTAGAGAGACTCATCCGTAAAAATTATAATAATTGGAGTATTCGTATGCAATATTATTTGAAAAGACAAAATCTATGGAGCATTATTGGTGGAAATGAGACTACACCACCAACAAATCCAGAAGTGCTAAAGAAATGGGAGTGCAAAGTCGGAAAAGCCATGTACACGCTGGAGACTTCAGTGGAGGATGAATTCCTTCAAAAGATTAGAGACAAAGAGACACCTAAATATGCTTGGGACACCTTGGCCACACTCATGAAGAAAAATGATGTGAAATTGCAGCGCTTGGAGAATGATCTGATCTCCATGAAGCAAGGTGACATGTTGATGAGTCAATACTTCTCCAAAGTTAAATTTATATGTGATGAGATCGCTAAACTAAATCCCCAAAATGCTATTAGTGAAATAAGGATGTGTAGAATTATTATTCATAGTTTGCATCCTAAATATAATAGTCTCATAACTACTATTAGAGGTTGGGCACAAAAACCAACTCTCATAGAAATGGAGAGCATATTGTCCAACCAAGAAGTTCTGGATGCTCAAATATCCAAGATCTCGATAAAGGATGACGATGAGACTTTATTCATCAAGAAAAAAGCCTTCACATCCTGAGAAAGTCATAAAGAATTACAACAATAGAGAAAATCATAAGGCGCGATAACAAGGTTGACCAAGACGTGGACGAGGAAGAGATCCACAATGAGTGGAGCTTACCGAGGCCCACACAAACAAGATAAAGAGGACAAGAAATCTCAATGGTAAGATGTTCGTTGCTATAATTGTCGAAAGAAAGGCCAATACACACGTGAAGCGAGAGGAAGAAAATACTGCCACTTCACATGACAACGAAAATGAAAAGGAATGGGATCTCAAAGTTGCACTTTCAATAGAAGAGATTACCCTAGCTACGAAGGAGAATATGAGGAAGCGATGGAGCTCCATAGCATGTCGGAGTATAGAGGTAATTGTATGATGGTGACGACAAACAACACTCGATTGTCAATCACTCATATCGGCAAGGCAACAATAGTTTCTCAATTCAGATCACATGAGGTGGAGTTGGATTATGTCTACCATGTGTCGGGTATGTCCAAAAACTTATTATTAGTTTCTCAACTTACTTCTTTCGATAATTATGTAGTATTTGGGCCAAAAGACCTCAAAGTTTACAAGAGTCTAAGGCTCACTACTCCACCAATAATGGAAGGAAAAAGATTAGACTCTCTATGTAATGTCTTTTCAAGAAACATACATTGACAAGATAATAAAAAATGAGACAGCTGATCTTTGGCATGCAAGGCTCGAACATGTCAGCTATAACAAGCTAAAGGCAATTATGAAAAAGTCCATGGTGAATGGACTTCTTTGCTTAGATGTTCGAGAAGATATTATTTGTGCAGGATGTCAATTCGGAAAGGCTCATCAACTACCTTATGAGGAGTTGAAGTTCAAAGCTAAGGCGCCGTTGGAGCTAGTGCACTCTGACGTATTTGGCCACATGAAGCAACCATCTATTTGTGGATTTTGCTAGTGCACTCTTCATTGATGACGTCTCAAGATTTGTCTAGTGGACTTCATGAAGGAGAAATATGAAGCGTTGTCAAAGTTTAAAGAATTTAAAAAGAAGATCAAGAAGGAGCTCGATCAGAGGATTCAATGCTTGCTCATAGACAACGAAGGAGAGTATCAGAGAAATTCTTTGAATGTCTACAAGCATGCCATATACACTATTAGCTCACTTATCCTAATACACCACAACAAAATTGTGTTGCTCAGAGGAAGAATCAATACCTAGGTGAGACATGTCGAAGCATGCGAAGAATGTACCTCCACGATTCTTGGTGGAGTGTATGAAGACAGCTGCACATGTGATTAATAGACTTCCTCAAGCAAAACTTTGGATTTGTCTCACCATACGAGAAGTTGTGTAAGACGAAGCCCACAGTATTTTCGTATTTTTGGATGTGTTTGCTATGATTTTATTATAGATAATCTTCGTACTAGGTTCAATAAGAGGCAACACATTGCATATTCATTGAATATAATAGCCAATGAAAAGGATGGAGATATTGTGATCCAACAACTAGATGAACCCACATATCTCGAAATGTAGTGTTTGATGAAGCAACATTTTAGTGGTCTTTGAAGGATGCAACTCTACCCAACACAAGTGATATTGAAGAAAATATTCAAGTTCAAGTGGAAGAGTTAACATGAAAAGTACTTCGTTCTGCTGAAGAACAAGAAGAAAGATAAGTTTCAAAGAAGAAGAGGAGTCCGTGCACTATAAGAAAACTAGTGATTAGCGATGCAGAAAGAGGGGACACAGACGCTAGTAGCATCTCATTAGCGTCTCCATTGGGTCAACAAAATGTGGCGCTAAATGCATCGCAATAGCGTCTTTTTAGTGTTGCAATAGCATTAGAACTAGTCGATGGTGCCATGGAGACGCTAATGAGACACTATTATCACGCGCGTAAATAGAAAAAATGTGTGGTAGATTATAGCGATGTATTGATGACGACACAATGCGATGCTAAATTCGCGTCACATTCTGCGCGGCACTAATTCGATGCCAACAAAAGAGGCAATATTGGCGCCGACGCCCTACGCCATCTTGGCGTCGATAAATGGCGACGCTAAATTAGCGTCTCATATTAGGCGACGCTAAAACGGTGCAAACCCAAGAGGCAATATTGACATCGACAACATGCGTTATATTAGCGCAGACTTTTTGCAGCGCTAAAAATGGCAATGCTAATGAGACGCAAACACATCACAATAGCTAGATAGGTCAGGCGCTAAGGCGACGCTATGTCATCGCAAAATGTCGAGAAACACATACAACACTTAATCGATTAACTATATGTTATCTATATTTATATATGTTAATTAAGAAATAGATTAACTTTATGTTATCTATATTTGTATAACTATATGTTATCTATTTTGACGCTAATTTGTATAACAACATATATGTTATTGTATATATTATATATACTATAGTTTAATGAATAAATAGATTAAATATTATATGTGTACCTTTAACATATGTGTTCCTACATCATATATGTGTTACTTATATACACACACACATATTTATATGTATTCCTAATTATATATTTGTTACCTATATTATATATGTTACTTATGCATACAATATATTATATCTTAATTATAAATATATTATTTTTATATTCTTAATCATGGAATTATGATGATTGAATTAAATGACATGATTTCTTACAAAACATCTCATATTTAGCACCGCCGTAGAGACTCAATAACGTCTATGTCACGCCACACTAGCATCGCATAATTTGTCGATGCTACATATGCACTAATTGTGTCATTTTAGCGCCGTAATATTTTGACGATAATCGGCGTCCCAAGACTTCGACACTAGATGGTCGCTAACATTTTTAGCGACACATTAGCATCGCTATATCGCCACCATAATGAGTCGCTAGTTTTTAGCCGACTTTTTATATTCTCACTTAATCGGGTACATATAGACATATACATACACATATATACTTATAATACATATATATATTATTGTCACTTAATATTGCACATATAGACATACATACACATATATGCTTATAATACATATAAATATACACATTATTGTCACTTAATCTTGCACATATAGATATATACATGCACATATATACTTATAATATATATACACATTATTATCACTTAATCTCGCACATATAGCCATATACATACACATATATACTTCTAATACATATACATATTATTGTCATATAAACCTATTTCAATATAATATAAACTTATAATATATAAACTCATAATATAATGTAAACTTATAATATAATATAAAGTTAAATTTAAATTAGGTAAAAAATTTGAAATGGCGTCACTATAGCCACGGAATAGCGTCACAAGCTTTGTGGCATATCATTAGCATCACATATGTCGGAGGCGTTAAATACTTAAGCTAAATCCCTAACTCCTCTTCTGCATTTTTACTATTTTACTTCTTCCGTGCTTCATCGATTTTGACCTTGATGACTATGCCCATTGCTCCGACGGTTGATGCCCTGCTTCTCCGACGCCCTCCTTCTCTGATGCCCTGCCCCTCTGACCCCACCCTCCCGGCCTCCTCCGAGGTCGACGTCCACCCTCGCCCGACTCCCACTGCTCCGACCGACGTCCTCCCCGCCCTCCTTGCCTCCTCTGACGCCGTCGTCCGCCCTCCTTCGACGCCGTTGTCCGCCCTCCTTCGACGCCGTTGTCCGCCCTCCTCCAACGTCATCATCCGCCCTCCTACACAAAAAGAAACATGTAGTTCTACATATTTAATAATACTATTTGCAAGGAAGGAATACATTTCACAATATTGGCAGGTTCATCAATGAAGGCAAGATATTTTGTAAGAAAGATCTACATACTCACAATTGAGAGTTAATTGTCGGTTATCATTTGATCCAACGATGAACTTGAGGGGATACTTATTTGAATCATTGGATAGATTACTTATATTTTTGAATTCATCTTATGGGTGGGACTTAGGTGCATACTTTGTTCATATTTATCATTCTTGTTAGAAATTTTGAAACTCCTTTTATAATAAAAAAAATGAAGGAAATTTTAGTTCAGGACTTTTTATATGAATAAAGTAGGTTTAGTATGAGTAAAGAACATACAACTTGGGTGCTCTCAGTAGATTTTGCATAAGTGTCCAACAAAATGTCATAATTAATAGCATGACTAACATACAAATAAATTAAAGAGTTAGGTAATATGTAGATAGAATAATATAATTTTAACCTATAATTATATTGTTTGTGAGCTCGACTTGATTGAAATCTTCATCAACTTCAAAATATGTTGATGATAGCCAACTTTGTGTGCACACGAGAGCTTCTGCCATTTTTGGCGATAAAGAACTTCTAAAGAAATTAAGGATGCGGCCTCCAGTGCTAAAGATAGACTTTGAAGGAACTATAGAGATTGGAATTAGAGAGCACTCTATACTTTGTGGAATTGACCTTCCACCAATTTAGGATATCAAAATTCTTATCGCCCTCGCAGGATTCCATCAAATATCTTTCAATTTTAAATTTGGCATCGGTATTGTTTTTTTCCTTTTGCAGTCTACTCCATCGATGAATCCTTGTTGTACTCTCATCAACATTTACATTTTCAACCCCAGTTGTAGAATTTGTATTCTCTATTTGAGAAGTTGAGCCATTACTGACCTCATGTGCATAATAGTCATACAAATGAAACATGCTATCTTGAAACTTAATAACAACCATAGTAGCTATGGTTGAATCATAAAGATCTCTATAGCTCCTTTCAACATAGCCAAATTTATATCTAGGATCTAATACAATAGTAATAAGTATCAATGGATTAATATTTTTAGATTTTCCCCAATACTTGTCGTATTTAGATCTCATGTCGCAAACCATCTTTTACAAGTATGCATCATGGTCATTACTCCATTTTGTAATTTGAGATTGAACAAGCACAATCTCATGAAAACAAGCACAAGATGTCATGAATGATGAGTCAGATAAGTTGCATGCTGCATCATTAAAAATTTTTAAAACATCATAAAATTTCGAGCTTTTTCTCAATCTTCAACTATTGGTGGCACGCAATTATTCTCTTTGAAATGTAATAATATCCCTTATCTTCTTCATCCAACCTCTCAAATAGTTTTTGAAATTTTTCAGCCCGTTCCAACATTAAATAAGTTAAATTCCATCAAGTTGGCATATCCATAATGACAATATATTGGCTACTATTTTTATCCTCTTGTATAAATTTTTTGAATTTTTCAAATCGTGCCGAAGATGATCTCACATAGCGAACAACCTCATGAATTAATACAATTGCTGATTTCATATAATGCAAACCATATTTGACTACAAGATTTAGTGTATGTGTACAACATCTGATATGAAGAAAATCACCATTACATATCAAACCTTTCCAACTATTGAGTCTCTTTTTCAAATGACCGATAAAGCACCGAAGCATTATCAACGATGATGGTGAATACCTTTTCAATCTCCCATGCTAATAAACACTTCTCAATAGCTTTAGCAAGTCCTCGCCCTTATGACCTTCAATTAGACAAAGATTAAGAACTCTTTTGTGTAAAACTCAATCTTCATCAATGAAATGCGCTGTGAGACACATATAACACAATTTCTGATAAGATGTCCAAGTGTCAATGGTTAGGCAAATACGTGAAGAAGACTTCTTCAAAAATGCCTTGAGTTTATCTATTTCATCAAGATATAATTGATAGAAATATTTAGCAATAGTAAATCTTGAAGGAATCATGGATTTATGTTCCAAGCATTTTGAATACTTACGAAAACTAGCACCTTCTACGACTCTGAAAGCTTGTTCATCACATATTACAAACTCAGCCAAGGCTCTTCTATAATTTTCATAGTTATATGAATGAGGGACCAATGATTTGACTGCTCCTTGTAAACTTGGTGCCAACATCTTTTGTCCCTTTACTTCACTTCTATGCGGAAACTTTTTACTTCTTTTTAAATGCTTAAATAAACTAGTGGTGCCATGCTTATTAGGGTCTACAACAAAGTCATTTTTACAATATTTGCACCTTGCTCTAGCTTCATGATCTAAAATAAACTTTTCAAAATGATTCCAAGCTTCAGATTTGTTTTTACTAGGCCTCCTCTTAACTATCTCTATTTTGTTAGAAGTATCATTAGTTCCTTCTATAGGGCCTGGATTAGATTCTGTAAACTCAATGACGATATCAGTCATAGTAGGATTACACCCAATATCAGTCATTGCATTATACTCCATTTGAAAATTTGGTATGCTGACTTTGTGTCTTTGACAAATACACAAATAATTAAAATGGTAATGTATACAAATGTATCTCATGCGTTAATGATATTTTAATCCAGGCAGCCATTATTTTTTATTTGTTTTATCATAAAATTAATGAGTTAGTGGGTTGATTAAAAAGAAATAGTACTATTTCTCTATAATCAGTCCACTAACTCATTAAGTTTATGATAAAACTAAAAAAATATATAATGGCTGTCTGGAAGATTATTAAGGCATGGGATATTTAGGTTCATTTCTTTTACTCATTAGGTTCATTTCTTTTACTTTTATACATTACCATGAAATCAAACTATCAAAGGACTACTAATGGTGCATAGATAAAAATAACATTTCAGCAGCACATTGATTCACGATGGCAACATTGATTAAAAATAACATTGATTATTAACACATATAGCACAGTGATTTAGCACAATAGCACAATCAACATACATGGATTCATGAATAGCACAGTAGCACAATCAACAAGATTCAACACAATAGCACATTGATTCATGAATGAAAATTGGAACTCAGCATACATGGAGAGCGACAGAGAAAATTGATTCAACACAATAGCACAATTCGACGGCAGTCCGATAGAGAGCGACAGAGCATACCTGAGAACATCATCGACCGTTGTCTGTTGAAGAGGGGCGGCAGTGCCACAACGGCGAGTGGCGAGGATGAGACAAGGAACTGAGCCACTGAGAAAGAGGAAGATGGACAGTCATCAGTCATGAGAAATCAGAAGTAAAGCACTCGCGACCTTGTGCAGAGAGAAGGAGAAGATGAGAAAGAGAAAGAGAAAAATGAGAGGGAGAGAGAACCCAACGGCAGTCACAACAACGACAATACAATGACGGTCACAACAATGGCAACGACAACAAAACAGATCAGCGCCAACCACTGCAACACAATGGATTGAGCCACTGAGCTGAGGAAAAGGAAGAGGGAGACTCATGAGAGAAGACCGACCGCACACGACATTGCACAGACAGGGGAATCAAGATTGGGAAAGAGCGAGAAGATGCAAAAAAGAAAAGCTGAGGGAGAGAGAACTTTTGACGATGACAGCACACTGGTGACAGCAATGGCAACACAACAACAGCGATGGTAAAATGATGGCGACATCAAACTCAACCCTAAAACACAGTGATTGTAGTAGTCGGCAACACTCACCAATCGCCACACGAGTGACGGGTTAGGGTTAGGGATTTTGGTTTTGATTTCATTCATTTTCAATAATGAACAAATTAACGGGTCGCAGTTCATCACGGACTCACAACTCACAGGTCGCAGCTTTGGGGTCGAGTTTATGATTATATGTTATATATAACCCGGGTCGGGTTTCTGCGATGCGAACCCAGTCCTGGCTCGGAACCCAACAGGTTTTCTATGGAACGGACCCGGTCCCATCTTTGGATACAATCCGGGCTGAGTTTATTACCCCATTTTTTGGTTCGGTGCGGTCCAGATCGATCGGGTTGACCCGGACTGTGCTTAGCTCTAGACGCCATCATCCAACCTTGGCTCCTCCGACCCCCACCTCCACCGATGCCATCCGCCCTCGTCCACCTTACTCTATCCGTCCACTGCTTCAATTGCCGCCCCTGCCGCTCCGATCGCCCACTGCTCAGATCGTCACTTTTCAACCGTCGACATGTAAGAAGGTAGAAGCCCTGCTCCGGTCATCCACTACTCTGACCACCGTTGTTCGACCGTTAACGTGCAAGAAGGTACCGGCCCTACTCCGGTCGTCCACTGCTCTAACCATCATTGTTCGACCGTTAACGTGCAAGAAGGTACCAGCCTTGCTCTGACTGCCCGTTGCTCTAACCGCCGCTTTTTGGCCGTCGCCCTGCTGTTCAGCTATCGACGTGCAAGAAGGTACGAGCTTCCGCCACCACCTTGTGAATGTTTTGTAGATGTGTGATGCGAGAATTGATAATAATATATGCTAGCAAGTGCACTAGTCGCTTAAGTAATAAAGTGTAAGAGTAAAGTGTGGACCCTAGGAGAAATTAATTTACTTAACTAAACTAATTTCATAGGCTAATATGAGATGCCATGGTTTTGGTTAAAAAGAAATTGCAAAAAATAAAATAATAGAAAGATAAAGAAAATTAAAACTAAATTAAACTAATTTAATCTACTGATGCATAGAGCTTAGGATGATAAAAATAAAGTATAGACAAACTACAGTGACCAAATATTATAAGTTAGTTTCTGACGACAGATTATAGTCAACTCAAATTATTGATTTTTATGTAGGATCAGTCAACCTGTTTTAATTCAAATTAGATTAAGACCATGGATCATAATCTAATCAAACTTGAGATTAAGATACATTAAAATGTAGTCTCTAAACTATTATCAATCATACCATGGTAATGATTAATGGACTGCACAATTAATATTTCGCCAAGGATTATATGAGTTGTGATATGTAATGCTTGGACTTAAAAGTCATGAATCAATTCTACAAAAATCATGCAATCAAAAGTAAATACTCCTACAAGGACAATATCTAACTATAGAAGACAATTAATCTTTGAAAAGCATTAATAATAGTATGCATATTCGAAAGAAAACTGAACTATGATCGATAGGAAATAAGATTTAACAATTTGCCTTTAACGATTAAAACCATTACAATTGTCTCAAACATAAAATAAAACTAAAGGATCCAAATTATGAAAGAAAGAAAGATGTATCAAGTAAGCATGAAGTCATCCCAAAATAAAATAGAATAGAGAATACTCTTAAGAATGCCGATGAACTGCTGTCCGATCCTCATCTAGATTCAATTGTGCATAAATCTTCTCGGTGAGCCTTATGAATTCTTTCACTTTCTTGACTTCAAAACTCTAATTGTAGGCCTTAGCATCCCGTCTCCAGGTGGTAGAAAGATTTTATTTATAGGGATTCAGGTTTCCATGTGATTGGAGAAGAAATGGAAATCTTTTCTATGTGAAATAAGGAAAATTCGATTTTGAAGTTTTAAAATTTTGACCTCGTCAAACTTCGAAATTTTGGTCATAGTATGGTTTCAAATCATCTTAGATCATATAATATGAGTAAGGATCCTTGTGCACTTCAAATTCTTCTAAAAATTCTTCCAAAAATCGAATCTGAGCTTCGTCATGGCCTATTACTGCATTTTAACGGCATAAACAGGGTCCGAATCGGATTAAAAATAGGATTTCATGGTCTGTGACTGCATTTTCATGGCTCTTATAGTGTGAAAAATACGAATTTCACAGCCCTGAAACCTTCTTCATGGCCCGTGTCTCAGGCACCTTTATGGACGTGAGAAAATACATTTTAACGGTCTATTATTGATTTTTATGGCTCTCTTCACGGCTCGTGACAGCGCAATTTCAACCTTGTGCTAGTCACTTTTTTTTTACTTTCTGACTCCGTTTTAACTCTGATTTGAGCGTGGTTTTCTTCAGTGGCTTCGTAATTCAATTTTCTTGCTTTTTTAATATAACATTTGGGTAGATTTTCATTTTTTAAAAATTAATGTAAGTAAGGTCATAAAATGATGCATGTTACTAGAAAATGATTCGAAATGAGATTAAATGCATGACTAAATATATGTTGTATTTTGCATGCATCAATGCATAGTATGCTATGTTAAATGCTTAGTTAATTTGCTATGTTAATTACTGTAATACTATATTAATTATTGTAATGTTATGTTTGTAATGCTATGTTAATTACTATAATGTTATGTTAATTACTGTAATTCTATGTTAATTATCGTAATCACATGTTAATTACTGTAATGTTATGTAGATGTATAGTATGCTATGTTAATTAGGGCGTAGTATGTTTTATATGCATTTTTTTGGATAGGGCATAGTATTGTTGTAAAAAAATTAATTTGGTAGGAATTAATCTTTTTTGCTAGTAATTGATTCTTATGGCAAAATCTTATGTCCATGCCGGAAATGCAAATGTTATTAATGGAAAGTAAGATATGATGTGTAGAAAGATTGATATTATAACAGTTTTTAATTGACGTACACAAATTGATTCTTTCACAGCAAAGAGAGATGAGCTGAAAAGACAACAATTGATGCTAACATAGATACCAATGTTGACGAGTTGAGCAACCCGTATGGGGACATGATACGAGATGTAATGTTAGGAGAAAATATTGGCGAAACTTCGATTGAAGAAGACCCAAATTCTTTGGTTTCTAAGTTTTATAACCTTCTCGAAGAAGTAGACAAACCTTTATGGGATGGATGCGTGAAGCAAACTACACTTTCTACAGTGGCTGATGCGTTGTAATTGTAACAATAAAATTTGTTAGCAAGTGCACTAGTCGCTAAGTAATATAGTAAAAAGGAGTAAGAGTGTCGAACCCACGAGGAATATTATTAATTCAATATCTGGATTTATAAATTAATAAGAGAGGAAAAACATGAATTTATGGAAAGAAGTTTTATGAAATAAAATAAAGAAAAATAAGATAATGATAAGATAATGGTGTTGAAGTTAGGCCTTAGGATGAAAATAGATTAGGATAAATATTTGAACCGTAAAAGATAAATTTAATCTTTAAAGATGGATTAGGAATTTTCCCAAATTATTAATTTACAAGATTAACATCACAGAGTCCACAAACTGGTAATTCTGCTATTTAATCCGGTAAATCAAACTACCTTAAATTTAATCAAACCTAAAGTCCCACAAACTGGTATTCGTCAGATAAGATTAAAATTAAGATGCATTAATATGAAAATCCTAGACTATTAATCACTCCACAAACTGGTTAGATTAACAGACCACATAAACTTGATTCTCCACACACTAGTTATCAAATTTATGTCAATTATTAATTTCACATAAAATCAATTAATTTAATTAATGAATTCTGAAATTAAATAATCCACAAACTGGTAAGTACTCAACTCAGAAATCCAAATAATTAAATCAAAAGCATTAAGCACAATTAACTAATTGATTAGAAAAGATTAAAATAAATAATATAGGGTCCAAATAGTTTCCCTTCAATAATAATCTCCTAAAATGAAATAAATAAAAATATGGAGTTCATCCTAGAAATTCTGGAGAGATAATAACAAAATAATAATAATTGAAAGAATTACACCCAAATAGACAAAAGTCGAAGCTTCGAATCACGGGCAGATAGTCAGGCAGCCTCTCGGACTTGATCAGGGTCGCGATCAACTTCCAGCCGTCGCACCTCTCTCCTTTTGGTCGTAGCCTGCAGAGCTCACGACTCGCCGTGGAAGAAACCTGAACTTCAGAGCACCCCTTGAAACGATGGATTCTTCACGTATTTATAGGGTGCGGACGGCCTTCAATTTGATCTCGGCCGTAACATCGTACGGTTATAATTAATTATAAGATAAACTCGGCCAAAGATAAATCATTTTATCATTACGCCCAAAGATAAATCTTTCTTATCTTTACACCTTCATATATCTTGTTACGCCCAAAGATAAACTCATTTTTATCTTGTTACGCCCAAAGATAAACTCGATTGATTGTTACACCCTTCATCTTCATGCCATTACGCCCTCCAAATTTCGGCCGTAACATCTTTATCTTCATGCCATTACGCCCAAAAGATAAAATCATTTATCTTTACTCCTTCAAATCTTAGCCGTAACAAAAAATTAAATCTTGTTACTCCTTTTGAATCTCGACCGTAACGACTTGGGTGTAAAGCCAAATCTCGGCCGTAAGAAATAATTTCTTTGAATTTCGGCCGAGATTCAAATTTTCCTGCAAATAATTATCAAAATATAGTTAATCCATCCACAATTAAAATATTCAGCGATTTTAATAATTAAAATTGATAAATCCGGAATTATGATTAAAAGTGACTAAAAATGATACATGCCATGATCAAATTATAGAAAATTTAATTAAAATAATTAACTAAAATATGTTGTATTTTGCATGCATCAAACTCCCCCAAGCTTAAAGTCTTGCTTGTCCTCGAGCAAAAATTCAAAGCAAGGCTCAAGAAAGTTCCATCGTAGCCTCCACATTGTCAACTGATTAATTTTCTCACACAATTCATCTGCACACCTACTACTCAGCATCTTATCATTTTCCATGTACTTAGCTTCATAGAGGTTCTGAATGCTACACAAATTTAAACAATATCAAATTCAGCCTTGTAAAAAATAAATTGTCTATCAAATAATAGCATTAATATTGAACACATAAGTACTAATTGAGCTTAAAACTTTTTCTTTTTCTTTTCATTTTTGAACTTTATTTTTAATCATTTAAAAAGTTCTAATCTTCAAGTAGGATTGCACAAGGAAGTCCATGTAGCGGGCTTTGGACTGATGACTCCCAGACCAGATGACCTTAGGGCAACAGGTGATAAAGCACCCCTCGAGTTTACTTGCCCGAACAACCAAGGTTCTAAATGAAGAGTTCGAACTTAGCCATGGTTCAGTACTCCTGTGCTTCTCCATATTCCACAAGATGGTCCATGTAGCAGGTTTTCGATCGACGGATCCCAGAGCAGTTGCCCTTAGGTCGCCAGGCATGAACCCCTACGGATCTAATTACCCGAACACACCTTGGTTCCGGATAACACTTTTGTACCTACACATAACTTTATTCATTTTTTTTTAACATAATTATTTGTTGGGGTTTAACTAACCCTTCTTTTTTATAAGCTCAAAAAGTACTTGATATGGCCAATAAGAAGTCTACTACTATCAAGACTTAAAAGAAATAAAAAGGCATGAATATGATTTTGTCGTTTAGTCATTCATAATTCTACTTAGCATAGGCACATAGTCCATAAGTTTGATACTAAAGTAGCAAGTGATAAGAAAGAAAAGTATTCAAATTTCATCAATTAACAACATGTCTTTGAACTTCTACTAAAAGATAATTAAAACAGTAAGACAAGAGTTTGTTAGATGGTAGCAAAAATAAATGCATGCAATGGTATTTTTTAGAAAATTTTCAAAATTTTCAATTTTTTTGGATTTTTTTATAAATAGATGCAAACATAAGTAAATAAACAGAAAGAAACATGCAATGCGTGAAATGCAAACTCCCCCAAGCTTGAACTAGACACTGTCCTCAGTGTTAAGCCAGCAAGGGAAAGTGATACATACTCAATAAAAAGGAAAATTTAAAGAAACGAAAATAAAGAAAAGGGAAAAGACACAACCGGATTTACTGTCTGCGGGGTGGTGATGGTGGATGGTAGCCGAGATTTCCTTGGCGCATATGATACTCATGGATGCGTCTCGTCATGCGCGCATGTTGATTCTGAAGGGATTCGAATCGACCCTGACGATCATCCATATTTCTAAAATTAGCTCGAATGTTGGTCAACTCTTGTGCTTGTCGAAGTTGCTCTTCCTGAATAGCGTGCAACTGCCCTGACTGACGAAGTTGCTCTTCTTGAAAAGTGTGAAACTCCCCTGCTTGACGAAGTTATTCATCATACATTGATTCCCATAAGTTTTGCATGGAAGCATAGTCAGGCTGAGGTGGCGGAGGTGGATAGTAAGTCTGCTCTGGGACTGAAGTAAAAGTGGGCTCTGGTGCTATATAGAGATTCTGCACAGGTTCTTGTAAAGGGGCAGATACTTCCATCGAATCGCGTTCCTCATAAGGAGTAGAAGGTATGAACGAGGAATCAGAAGAGCTCTCTTGTGCTGGAGATGGAATCGGAGAAGGCACCGGCATATAAGGTGAATGGACGGATGTGGCATATTGGGAAGCTGCCGGTGATGCAGCCTGAAATCCTTGTTGCTGTTGAAGGTAGGGTTGGGCTGCCGCATAATCAGTAGAATCAAACCAGGAGAAAGGTTCATCCTGGTGTAGCTGTCCGACAGAGGTAGATGGTCCTGCAGGTGGGATTACTGGAGCTATGACCTGCCTAAAAAGGAGCCAATTATTTGGATTAATCGGCGTAAAAGCATCTCGATCTGAGCAGGGCACCTCCTGATGGTGGCCTTTAAAAATAAAAACTTTGATCCCTGAGTTGTTGGTCTTCACGAGACCCATAGCTTGAATGGTCCTACGAGTGAGGTGAGTGTTTTCTGGCACAGCTTCAAGATCATCCAAGTCTAGTTGTAGGTGCTGAGCGATAGGTGTGAGAAGAGCACCCATATTAATGCTACCGCCACGATGAGTAGTGCGGCGCTGGAATCGACGAATGAGGAAGGCACCCACATTAACGGGAGTTCTGTGAAGCATGCTGTGGATGAGATATAACTCTCCTTCTGAGACGGCACCATCATTATCACTGCGTCCACTTATGGTGTTGCTTAGCATGCGATGGACGTAGCGCAGAACAGGATTATGAATTGAGCTATCTTTAGCGGTGTTCCAAACCAGTCGGTCTTCTTCTATTATCTGTTTCCAAAAAGTTTCAGCATCAAAGTCAGCAGGTACAGAAAGAGATCCATGGTTGGGAAATCCATAGATATTATTAATCTCTCCTAGAGTGAGAGTAAATGGCCGCCCATAAAGTTGGAATGAAATGCGGGGCTGATCATAGTTCCTGCCATCTAAATTAAAGATTTCTAGAGATGAGAGGAATTCCATAATTAGTACTTCATAAGTTGGCCACCAAGAATGCACAAAGTCAGATAGTCCAATTTGAGAAAATAATAGATGAGTATCTGCAAGTAAATTATACTCCCTCAGCAATTCAGTATCTGAAAATCTGGTGGCATGAATTCGAATATCACACATCCGTTCATATCGAGCTTGATACTCCGGCTTAGTCCAATAATAATCTCCGGGGTAGGTGATGCATGCAAAATACAACATATTTTAGTTAATTATTTTAATTAAATTTTCTATAATTTGATCATGGCATGCATCATTTTTAGTCACTTTCAATCATAATTCCGGATTTATCAATTTTAATTATTAAATTCTTTGAATATTTTAATTATGAATGGATTAACTATATTTTGATAATTATTTGCAGGAAAATTCGAATCTCGGCCGAAATTCAAAAAAATTATTTCTTACGGCCGAGATTTGGCTTTACACCCAAGTTGTTACGGCCGAGAGTTAAAGGAGTAAAGATAAATGATTTTATCTTTTGGGCGTAATGGCATGAAGATAAAGATGTTACGGCCGAAATTTGGAGGGCATAATGGCATGAAGATGAAGGGCGTAACAAGATAAAAATGAGTTTATTTTTGGGCGTAACAAGATATATGAAGGCGTAAAGATAAAAGGATTTTTATCTTTTGGGAGTAATGGAAAGGAGTAAAGATAAAATATTTTCCTTACGGCCGAGACTCTAAGGGAGTAAAGATAAGAAAGATTTATCTTTGGGCGTAATGATAAAATGATTTATCTTTGGCCGAGTTTATCTTATAAATTTAAAGTTAACCGTACGATGTTACGGCCGAGATCAAATTGAAGGCCGTCCGCACCCTATAAATACGTGAAGAATCCATCGTTTCAATTCGTGCTCTGAAGTTCAGGTTTCTTCCACAGAGAGTCGTGAGCTCTGCAGGCTACGACCAAAAGGAGAGAGGTGCGACGGCTGGAGGTTGATCGCGACCCTGATCAAGTCCGAGAGGCTGCCCGACTGTCTGCCCAATTCGAGATCTCGACTTCTATTTTGGGTGTAATTCTTTCGATTATTATTGTTATTTTGTTATTATCTCTCCAGAATTTCTAGGATGAACTCCATGTTTTTAGGATTATTATTTTAGGAGATTATTAATTGAAGGAAAATGTTTGGATCCTACTTTATTTGTTTTAATCTTTTCTGATCAATTATTAATTGTGCTTAATGCTTTTATATTAGTTAATTAAATTTCCGAATTAGGCTATACCAGTTTGTGGAGTGTTTAATTTCAGAATTTATTATACTAATTATAATTGATTTTATTTGGAATTAATAATTGACATAAATTTGATAACTAGTGTGTGAAGAATCAAGTTTGCGTGGTCTATTAATCTATACCAGTTTGTGGAGTGATTAATAGTCTAGAGAATCCAATTTAATGCATCTTAATTTTAATATGATTTTGGGGGTACCAGTCGTGGAGACTTCAATTCTTATTAAATTAAGATAGTTCTATATGATTAAATTGAGGGATGCCAGTCGTGGAGACCACAAGTTAATCATGTTAGATTACTTTAGGGAGACTCTAATCCATCTTTAGAGATTAAATTTATCTTTTACGGTTCAAATATTTATCCTAATCTATTTTCATCCTAAGGCCTAACTTCAACACCACTATCTTATCTTTATTTTATTTTATTTATTTTATTTTCATAAAACCTCTTTCCAAAAATCCATGTTTTTCCTCTCTTATTAATTTATAAATCCAGATATTGAATTAATAATATTCCTCGTGGGTTCGACACTCTTACTCCTATTACTATATTACTTGAGCGACTAGTGCACTTGCTAGCAAATTTTATTGTTACAATTACAACGCATCAAGTTTTTGGCGCCGTTGCCGGGGAATATTTTATTAATTAATTTCTGATTTTTATGAATTATTAGGAGATGTAAATAAATTGTAAATAATTCTTTATAAATATGTATTAATTGTTTTAATTATTTTTGTGAATAAACTAACAGTTTTTTTCTTTTGCAGAGAAAGGTCACGATAATGTTTTTAAAAAAATTTGTCTACGTTCGGTTTAAAATCCGACGCCGATTGAATTTTCCGAATTACACTGTCGACTTATGATTTTACGACCGAGATTTAATGTGTCGGTTTTATTAATTTTACGGCCTCGCAATGAATGATTTCTGAATTCTAAACTTTCAATCTTTACGGTCGTAATAGTTTTATCCGAACGTTGTTTTACGCCATGAGTAATGGATATTGATTTGACCTTGCTACGCCCGGTTTATCGATGGTTTAAATTTTTTACGCCCTATTCGAATCAGTTTTCATTCTCGGCCGTAACATTTTTGTTTGAACTTTTCATATGGATTTGATCTGATTTCGTTGTTTTACGACCGTAAGGAATTGACTTAATTCACTTACGGCCGTAAAATTTCTGAACATTTGTTTTTTACGCCATCTTCCGACCCCAATTGTGATTTTTTCATTCTCGGCCGTAACATTATAATAGTTTGAACTTTTGATTTGACTTTGTTTTGGCCGAAGCGATTTAGTTTGTCTCAGCCGTAATGGATCATCCGACATGGATTTTTTTTACACCTTCCTATGATTTGTTACTTCTGAATTTTTAATGCTTCTCCTAAACGATTTAAACTGATTAATGCTTGTTAGTGGCGACCTTAAGTGCTGATTGTCTGCTATGATTTTAGGATTTGATTTACTGATGGCTGATTCGTGATGCTAAAATTCGGGATTTGTTTATTTTGGAGCCGATATTTTTCTTTTGTAGATAAAGGTCGCGACAACTTTAAATTTGTTGACTTTCGGCTTAAATTCTGACGCCGACTGGATTTTTCAGATTACGTGAACTTATGGTTTTACGACCGAGATCTAGTTTGTCGACTTTACTGGTTTTACGGCTTCGTTTCTGACATCTAAACTTTTAATTTTGTTGTCGCAACATTGATTTCAGTGGCTTTATATTTTATATTGTTTGTTACGGGCGAGAATTGATCTCATTTTTTTTACGGCCGAGCATTTATCTCAATTTTTTTTACGGCCGAGAATGAATCCTATTTTTTCGGCCGTAGAACTCTTTTTAAGATTGATTTGATCTTTTTCAGCTTTAATGATTATGATTTTTTTTACGCCCGTAAGCTTTTAACTGGAAAACTCTTATCCAATTTTACGGCCGGTATTTCACTTCATCCAGATCGAACTGAATTCTCTCTCTTGTGATATGATAGATTAAGCTTGCAGACGAGAATTTAATCTCTTATAATCCATTATCTCATGTTTTCTTTTTTATGGCCGAGAATTCCTTTTTGATTTGACCTCTTTCGGCTTTAATAATTTCGAAAAATCTTTTACACCGCAAAAGTCTTTGCTTACATTTTGCGGCTGGCAAATTTAATCTGAGTTTTACGACTGAAACTTCACGATCGAATTGTTTTGCGGCTGATAAATTTCTGAATCCTCTATGAACGTTGGTTAAATCTCTCGTGTTAATCATTTTGTGCCTTGGATTTTCTTCTCGGTAATCCTGTTGTGCATGTCTTTTGCGGCCGACAATTGTTTCTTACTCTGGTTTTACGGCCGATATTTTCTGAACATTTGTTTTTACGCCATCTTACGACCTTTTCGGCCAGTTTATTTGTGAATTTTTCTTTCTCGGCCATCAAGGATCACGTTCGACTTAATTTTCATCGATTTGCGGCCGATATGAATTATCCTCTTCCTCGGCCGTAATGATTCATTTGGTGACGTTTCGTTCAATTTTTATTTCGGCCGAGATAATTCATCGCCGTGCTAATTTTTACGCCATCTTGCGATTTTATTTCGGCCATAATCCAACAAGTTTTACGCCTTCACGTTGATTAATCACTTTCGACACTGTTCTATGGTTTTTGCGGCCGAACGAGCCTCGGATTCCTAATCTAATTTCGGCCGTAAATCTATTTCTGTATTGCGGCCGATTAATCTTATTTTCCCTCTGAAAATAATTTTTGCTAATGTCTGATTATTAACTTTACGGACGCAAATTAGTTCTGATTCGTTTTGTGCCATTTGTTACATCATCGTTAATTCTTCCAAATTTTACGGCCGAACGAGTGCTTGATTTTTACGACCATCCATGTGATTTACTTTCGGTCGATATTAATGTTCGGCAGTTGAATTGGTGTTCGAGTTTTGATTTTTCCCTTATTTGATAATTGTTCTATGAATTTGGTGGCAGTAATTAGGTTAATTTCTCTCGGACATTAATTTTGATGACCTAATAAATTTTCGATAATAGCCGAAAGACTTTTTATGTTTATCAATTTAAATCTTATTTCTTCGTGACCTATTATCTGTATTTCTTTTTTTTGTATATATTTGTATTTTATTCTTTTATCTCTCTTACTGAAAATTAGTTGTTGCAGAACTTGAGTGAAAATCTATTCACAACTAAGTTAATCCTTTGGATAAATTTATATGTCACACATTCTGATCAGATGTTAATTTTTTATTTTATTTATTTTTTTTTCTGACACTTGGTTGTTGCAGTGATGAATTGAATATTTAATCACAACCAAAGATTTTACTAATTTACATTTTTTTATTAAGTTAATTTTTTTATTTAATTAGTTAGTTGATTGGCATTTTAATTAATGGTTAAAGGAGTCATCTAATCGATATTTCTTTTTGTGCACGGAGAGTAACTCGACTAATCATTTCTTTGAATACGTGGATCGAGCGATGCATTCATCTCGGAATGACAAGGCGAGAG
This sequence comes from Pontederia crassipes, assembly GCA_030549335.1. NCBI lineage: Eukaryota > Viridiplantae > Streptophyta > Magnoliopsida > Commelinales > Pontederiaceae > Pontederia > Pontederia crassipes. The sequence continues at coordinate 11,054,057 of CM060184.1, read as the reverse complement.
GAAAAATCACCTTGGAATCGGCCGATCTCTGCGCTCCTTGAATTTGATGTGACCCTTCACTGCACGCATCACGTGGGAAAGGTAAGTTTACGCCCGAAGTTTCATCCATAAATTTTTACCCTTTCCACATCCTTGCAGATCAAGCACCACCGCCTTACGGCCGAAGTTCCAAAGTTCTTACTCTTACGGCCGAGGTTCTTCATCGACTTACGGACGAACGAAAAGCCATTACGGCCGAGCCTCTGTTCCTTACGGCCGAAGTCTCAAAACCGTCACCGCCGCTTCCTTACGCCCAAAGTGCCACCACCTATTCGTTACGGCCGAACCAACTCCTTACGGCCGAAGTTTCACCATTACGGCCAGTTTCTTACGGCCGAGATTGCACGGCTGAGATCTTCATCAACAAAATTTTGCGGCCAAGCTTTTACGGCCGAGACTCTCCATTATCGGCCGAGATCCATCAATTATCGGCCGAGATCTCCTCTCACCGACACCTTTTGCGGCCGACACCTTCATCGATATATATATTGAGACCGAGCATCTCTCCACCGACAATAAATCCGGTTGTATCTTTTCTCTTTTCTTTATTTTTATTTTTATTTCTTTAGCTTTTCTATATTATGTATCACTTTCCCTTGCTGGCTTAACACTGAGGACAGTGTCTGGTTCAAGCTTGGGGGAGTTTGCATTTCACGCATTGCATGTTTCTTTCTGTTTATTTGCTTATGATTGCATCTATTTGTAAAAAAATCCAAAAAAAAATTGAAAAAATTTGAAAATTTTCTAAAAAATACCATTGCATGCATTTATTTTTGCTACCATCTTACAAACTCTTGTCTTATTGTTTTAATTATCTTTTTAGTAGAAGTTCAAAGACACGTCGTTAATTGATGAAATTTGAATACTTTTCTTTCTTATCACTTGCTATTTTAGTATCAAACTTATGGACTATATGCCTATGCTAAGTAGAATTATGAATGACTAGACGACAAAATCATATTCATGCCTTTTTATTTCTTTTAAGTCTTGATAGTAGTAGCCTTCTTATTGACCATATCAAGTACTTTTTGAGCTTATAAAAAAAGAAGGGTTAGTTAAACCCCAACAAATAATTATGTTAAAAAAAAGTTGAATAAAGTTATGTGTAGGTACAAAAGTGTTATCCGGAACCAAGGTGTGTTCGGGTAATTAGATCCGTAGGGGTTCATGCCTGGCGACCTAAGGGCAACTGCTCTGGGATCCGTCGATCGAAAACCTGCTACATGGACCATCTTGTGGAATATGGAGAAGCACAGGAGTACTGAACCATGGCTAAGTTCGAACTCTTCATTCAGAACCTTGGTTGTTCGGGCAAGTAAACTCGAGGGGTGCTTTATCACCTGGTGCCCTAAGGTCTTCTGGTCTGGGAGTCATCAGTCTAAAGCCCGCTACATGGACTTCCTTGTGTAATCCTGCTTGAAGATTAGAACTTTTAAATGATTAAAAATGAAAAGAAAAAGAAAAAGTTTTAAGCTCAATTAGTACTTATGTGTTCAATATCAATGCTATTATTTGATAGATAATTTATTTTTCTGCAAGGCTGAATTTAGCATAATCGTTGTTCCTGTAAAATGGATTGGAAATAAAATTAGCATTTTCAATTTGATTTGAATCTGAAGTGTTACCTGTAGGGCTATAATTGCTAGAATTTCCCATTAGTGACATCATCTGCTCGAATTTTTGATTAAGTGACTCCAGCTGAGCCACTATTTCTGAAGATTGTATTCCTTGTGTAGCATGTACATCATGAGTTCGGCGAGATGGTCTCCTTTCTAGGCTCGACTTGAGGGCTACAACTTCAATTATATCTTGTATCTCACTAGGACGTTTAGATCCTAGCACTGTCCATCCTGCTGATTGGTCGAGTTTGTCTTGATCTGCAGGTCGTAATCCATGGTAGAAATCTTCCATCACTTGCCACTTTGGAATTCTATTGTCAGGAACTCTGGCCAGCAGTTCCTTATATCGTTCTCAGGCTTCATATAACGTCTTGTTATCGTCTTGAACAAATGCCCTAAGCTCCCTTCGATATTTGCCTGCCTTTTGTGGTGGACAATATTTTCCAACAAACTTTTCTACCAGCTCCAACCAAGAATGAATCGATCCTGCAGGCAAAGTTTTAAACCAAGTGGAAGCTTTGTCACGTAAAGATTGAGGAAATAATAATAAACGAATAACTTCAGAAGAAACATTATTATTTCTAAAGGTGCTCAGAGTAGCAAGAAATTTATCAAGATGATCGTGAGGGTCTTCATGAAATCCTCCTCCAAATTGGGATGCTTGTATCATCCTAACGATTGCGGGATTTATCTCAAAATTATTTGCGTTAATATCAGGCAGCACGATGCATGATTCTCGGTCACTGTATCTGGCCGAGACATATTCTCTCATAGAAAGTTCTGCTTCATCTTCTCGCCGATTATTATGTGGTGGAACCAGTTCATTCTGTTGCTCCAGTCTCTGTTTGTCGCGTGCTTGTTCCGCCATTTTTCTTATATTTCTTCGTAATCGACGATAGGTTCTTTCAATTTCAGGATCAAATTCCAACAGTGGATTTGAACTCCTAGTGCGCTTATCAGAAGATTCCAGGATTGGTTGTGATTTAATTTTCAATTAGTACCTGCAACAACCAATTTTTAGTAAGATAAAAGAATAAAATATATACAAGAAGAAAAAAATTCAGATAATAGGTCACGAAAAATGAGTTTTTAACAAATAAAGTCTTTCGGCACGATAGAATTTGAAAATTCGTCATTAAAATTAATTTTCGAGAGGAACTTTTCAGAAATTCTTCAAACCAATACGAATACCAAAAATTAATATTGACCGAAAGAATTTATGATGATGTAAGAAATCGCACAAAATAAGTCCGAACTAATTTGCGGTCATAAAGTTAATAATCAGACATAATCAAAAATTATTTTCAGAGAGAAAATAAGATTGATCGGTCGTAATACAGAAATAGATTTACGGCCGAAATTAGATTAGTAATCCGAGGCTCGTTCGGCCGTAAAAATATTGAAACAGTGTCAAAAGGATTCAACGTGAAGGCCGTAACAAACTAGTTAGTGTGGAATTTCGGCCGTAAGACAGAAAACTAAACAGGATGTTCGACCAAAATAAAAATCGAACGCAACGTCGACGATTTAATCCTTTACGGCCGAAGAAGAGTAAGATTCATATCGGTCGTAAATCGATGAAAATTAAGTCGAACGTGAGGTAAAACATCAACACATATAAATCGGCCGAAATGAGATTAAATCAAACTTATTCGTTCAGAAATATATTACGGCCGAGAATGAAAAAATCACAAATAAATTGGCCTAAAAGGTCGTAAGATGGTGTAAAAACAAATGTTCAAAAATTTTACGGCCGTAAAACCATGAGATCAATTCTCGACCGTAAAAAAGATTAAATCGTCAATTAAGACGAGGTCACATCGGCCGAGATGAAGTCAACACGAGGCCGTAAAGAAAAATAGGGTTTCGACCGATATAATTTCGAATAAAACTTGAGAATATTACCCCACTCAAATGTCGAAAATTGAATCATTACGGCCGAAAGTGAATTAAGTCAAATTCCTTACGGTCGTAAAACAACGAAATCACATCAAATCCATATGAAAAGTTCAAACAAAAATGTTACGGCCGAGAATGAAAACTGATTCGAATAGGGCGTAAAAAATTTAAACCATCGATAAACCGGGCGTAACAAGGTCAAATCAATATCCATTACTCATGGCGTAAAACAACGTTCGGATAAAAATATTACGGCCGTAAAGATTGAAAGTTTAGAATTCAGAAATCATTCATTGCGAGGCCGTAAAATTAATAAAGCCGACACATCAAATTAAAGTCGTAAATCCATAAGTCGACAGTGTAATTTGGAAAAATCCAATTGGCGTCGAATTTTAAACCGAAAGTAGATAAATAATAAAAAAAATTATCGTGACCTTTATCTGCAAAAGAAAAAATGTCAGTTTATTCACAAAAATAATTAAAACAATTAATACATATGCACAGAGAATTATTTACAATTTATTTACATCTCCTAATAATTCATAAAAATCAGAAAGTAATTAATAAAATATTCCCCGGCAACGGCGCCAAAAACTTGATGCGTTGTAATTGTAACAATAAAATTTGCTAGCAAGTGCACTAGTCGCTCAAGTAATATAGTAAAAAGGAGTAAGAGTGTCGAACCCACGAGGAATATTATTAATTCAATATCTGGATTTATAAATTAATAAGAGAGGAAAAACATGAATTTATGGAAAGAAGTTTTATGAAATAAAATAAAGAAAAATAAGATAATGATAAGATAATGGTGTTGAAGTTAGGCCTTAGGATGAAAATAGATTAGGATAAATATTTGAACCGTAAAAGATAAATTTAATCTTTAAAGATGGATTAGGAATTTTCCCAAATTATTAATTTACAAGATTAACATCACAGAGTCCACAAACTGGTAATTCTGCTATTTAATCCGGTAAATCAAACTACCTTAAATTTAATCAAACCTAAAGTCCCACAAACTGGTATTCGTCAGATAAGATTAAAATTAAGATGCATTAATATGAAAATCCTAGACTATTAATCACTCCACAAACTGGTTAGATTAACAGACCACATAAACTTGATTCTCCACACACTAGTTATCAAATTTATGTCAATTATTAATTTCACATAAAATCAATTAATTTAATTAATGAATTCTGAAATTAAATAATCCACAAACTGGTAAGTACTCAACTCAGAAATCCAAATAATTAAATCAAAAGCATTAAGCACAATTAACTAATTGATTAGAAAAGATTAAAATAAATAATATAGGGTCCAAATAGTTTCCCTTCAATAATAATCTCCTAAAATGAAATAAATAAAAATATGGAGTTCATCCTAGAAATTCTGGAGAGATAATAACAAAATAATAATAATTGAAAGAATTACACCCAAATAGACAAAAGTCGAAGCTTCGAATCACGGGCAGATAGTCAGGCAGCCTCTCGGACTTGATCAGGGTCGCGATCAACTTCCAGCCGTCGCACCTCTCTCCTTTTGGTCGTAGCCTGCAGAGCTCACGACTCGCCGTGGAAGAAACCTGAACTTCAGAGCACCCCTTGAAACGATGGATTCTTCACGTATTTATAGGGTGCGGACGGCCTTCAATTTGATCTCGGCCGTAACATCGTACGGTTATAATTAATTATAAGATAAACTCGGCCAAAGATAAATCATTTTATCATTACGCCCAAAGATAAATCTTTCTTATCTTTACACCTTCATATATCTTGTTACGCCCAAAGATAAACTCATTTTTATCTTGTTACGCCCAAAGATAAACTCGATTGATTGTTACACCCTTCATCTTCATGCCATTACGCCCTCCAAATTTCGGCCGTAACATCTTTATCTTCATGCCATTACGCCCAAAAGATAAAATCATTTATCTTTACTCCTTCAAATCTTAGCCGTAACAAAGAATTAAATCTTGTTACTCCTTTTGAATCTCGGCCGTAACGACTTGGGTGTAAAGTCAAATCTCGGCCGTAAGAAATAATTTCTTTGAATTTCGGCCGAGATTCGAATTTTCCTGCAAATAATTATCAAAATATAGTTAATCCATCCACAATTAAAATATTCAGCGATTTTAATAATTAAAATTGATAAATCCGGAATTATGATTAAAAGTGACTAAAAATGATGCATGCCATGATCAAATTATAGAAAATTTAATTAAAATAATTAACTAAAATATGTTGTATTTTGCATGCATCAGTGGCACAACTAATGAACTTGAAATCAAAATTTAATATGAGCGAAAGTTTTTTTGACTGGATAATTGTCATTATTAAGAGTATGCTTCCAACTTTAGAGAAGTTATCGAAAAAGTTTTACAAGTGCAAAAGGATGATGAGAGATTTAAGGTTGGAATATTAGAAGATTGATGCATGTCGTAATCATTGTATTATAAGAAAAATAACTCACTTATGAGTTATTCTATTTGTGACGAGCCCAGATACAAGTTGAGAAAGAATTATCAAAGTTTGAAAAAAATGGCAAATGCAATATTCAAATACTTTACCATAATTTCAAGACTGCAACGACTATTTTTTATGAGAAAATTATATCATTAATTATGAGTTGGCACAGAGAAGGGGAACGTGATGGTCAAAATTTAATTACACATTCTTCAGATGCTGAGGTATGACTGGATGATTTCCATTATTAAGGCATGCTTCCAGCCTCAGAAAAGTTACCGAAAAATTTTTACAAGTACAAAAGATTGATGAGAGATTTAGCATTAGAGTATCAGAAGATTGATGCATGTCGCAATAACTGTATGTTGTATTACAAGGAAAATAACTCACATACGAGTTGCTCTATTTGTAGTAAGCCCAGATACAAGCCGAGAAAGAATTCTCAATGTTTGAAAAAAAATATGACAAATGTAATATTCATATACTTTATAGTTCGAAGACTGCAACGACTATTTCTTTTTTAAAAAACTGCATCATATATGAGGTGGCACAGAGAGTGGGCACATGATGATCAAAATTTCATTACATATACTTCAGATGCTGAGGTATGGAAGCGATTCGATGCATTTCATCCGACTTTTTCAGCAGAATCACGTAATATTAGATTAGGACTTTGCACCGACGGGTTCAATCCATTTGGCTCATCAAGCACCGCTTATTCATGTTGGAAAATTTTTGTGACATCTTATAATTTGCCTCCAAGCATGTGTATGAGATGAGAAAAACATATTGCCTACCTATATGATTCCAGGTCCTCGATCTCTTAGTAAAAATTTAGATATTTACTTAAGATTTTTGATTGATGAACTCAACATGTTGTGGAAGAATGACGTGGTTACTTATGATAAATTTAAGAAGCAAAATTTCATTATGAGAGCCACATTAATGTGGACCATAAGTGATTTTTCAACATATGAAATGTTGAGTGGTTGGAGCACAAAAAGTAAACTTACTTGTCACATATGCGAAAAAAAAACAAAATCATTTTATTTGAACAGTAAGAAAGTTTGTTGTTTTGATTGTTATAGGATGTTTTTGTCAATGGAGAATTCGATGCGTCACGATCGAAATTCATTTAAAAAGAATACAATCGAGTATACATGCCTCTAAGTCATTTGACGGGACAAGAAGTGCTAGACCAAGTAAACAAACTTAATAAAGTTTCATTCGGGTTGAAGACCGATTCTTACAAACAAATTAGGATTAGAAGTGAACATAATTAGGAGAAAAGAAGTATTTTGGGAGTTGTCTTTTGGTCTTCAAACTTAATACAACATAACTTGGACGTCATGCATGTGGAGAAGAACTTATTTGACAACATCTTCAACACCATTATGGATGTTAAAGAAAGAAAAAAAGATAGCATACAAGCGCGCGAGGACATGAAAGTTGTATGCAGAAGACAAAAGCTAGATATCATTTATCTTCAAACTGGTAAATGTAAAAAACTAAAAGCTACTTACATTTTGGAGAATGATCAAAGAAAAGTAGTTTTCGATTGGTTCGAGCAATTGAAATTTCCCGACGGATATGCATAAAATATATATTGTTGTTTTAACCTGAAAAATAGGAAGATATATAGGATGAAGAGTCATAATTGCCATATTTTTATTGCATAGACTGCTTACAATTAATTTTAAAAAACTTATGCCAAAGGTCATCTGGGAAATTTTAATAGACTTATCTATATATGTTCTTTAAAGAGCTTTGTACATCCACCATTCGGAAAGAAGACATATCTCGGTTAGAGATTTTTATTGTGATTATCTTGTGCAAGGCAGAAAATATATTTTCACATTCTTTCTTTGATGTGATGGAGCACTTCATTGTACATCTTACATATGAAGCAAAAGTTGCACGTCTGAATGTATCTTTTTGAAAGGTGTATGTTATATTTGAAAAGGTAGATGAAGAATAAGGCGAAGGTCGAAGGCTCCATATGTGAAGCATACTTCATTGAGGATGTGTCAAACTTTACTTCGATGTACTTTGAGCCACACATACAATCACGACACACGCAAGTTCTAAGAAACGATGACGAGGGTGAAGGAGAAGTTAACATAAATACTTTATCTGTCTTCAAGTACTCATGCCGGTTCTTGGTATAGGACGCAAAGTTGTGTTGAGTGATAGAGATCTCACTATCGTTGAGAATTATGTCCTTATAAATTGTAGTAAAGAGACATCGTATTTCGGATAAAATTATTTATTTAAATATGTTATAAAATCTAAAATTCATTATTTCTACTTAATTTCATTATTTGACAATTATGAATATAGGAAATTTAAAGAATTACAACGAGAAATCAATCTGTTAGTTTGAGACGATGAATTATTGAAACTACGAGACAAACATTTTGTCGATTGGTTGAGATGTGACGTGAGAATTCTTTACGATTGTTCGTAATTATTACTACTATTTATAACTTTTACTTATTTTCTTGTAGGTTATTAATGGCTAAGTCACATATTTAAAAATTGGAGATTTAGGTCATGGACCGAAGAAATAAGTTTTTAACTACTGTGGCATTATAGTTAATGGATATAAATTTCATGCAAAAGAATATAACCAACAACGTTCAACTGTTAATAGCGGTATATGTGTTCTAGGAAGCATATACATCGACAACGAATTCGATTATTACAACGTTATAGAAGACATCATAGAGTTGTCTTATTTGAGAAAATCGAACAAAGTTGTGGTGCTAAAATGTCATTAGTTTGATTCAGAGAAAGGAGTTCAGATCTATCAAAAGTTTAACTTGATGGATATTAACCCTCGATTGAGACTTCAATTATACGATTCATTCGTATTGACAGAACAAGTGCAACGAGTGTACTACACAAATTATCCATAGAAAAGAATTAGGGATGAATGGTCTGCATCATGCAAGGTGACAAATAGACTATTATTATAGATAGTTGAGTATATTTAATTAGTCAATGACACTGCTAATGGAAATGTTCAATTCAAATGACCTTTTAGAAGTGAATGTTGACAATTTCATTGATGATGACTCAAAGCAATATTATAGCGACGACGAAGTTGATGAAAATGAAACAAGCAAATGAATCATGTAGTTCTTTTAATAGTTTATAAAATTATGTTCTAACTTTTTAAATTAAACATAATAATAACACAAGTTTGTTATTTTTTTAGTTATGGTCACTAGAGGTTGAACTTCTAGGTCATCTCGCTCTTTTAGGCGTTCACTCCACATGAATGAGACATCACGACCATCAGGTAATATATTTATTGTCGAAAAAATTACACCAAATGCCCTCAAACTTTAAGCTTTACTCAACGATGCCCCAATTTCACTTTGTAACAATGATACTTGCATCTTTTAACTCGTTTCACCTAATGCCTGCTTTACTTAGGTTCGATTTCCCGTCAACGTGACGTCCACGTGGTCATCTCCTCTCTCCTCCACATAGCTAACCGTCCGACGTGGCAATATTAAAAAAATAAAAAAATGCCACGATGACGCGTGAGATGGGGGGGCCTCGCGCCCATCCTCTACCGCCTTACCGCCGACAAAGTCGCATAGGAGGACGAGGCTGCCCCTCCTCCCACACGCCGACGAGGAGAGGAGAGGGGGGAGGGGGGCTCATCCCCCATGTGACCTCGGTCGCAAGCGAGGTCCCCGCCTCCCGTGTGTCGGCAAGGAGAGGGGGAGCCTCGCCCCCCCTCTGCGACCTCACTCGTCGATGAGGTCACAGAGGGTGTGGGCCCCCTCCCCCTCCCCCTCCCCCCCACCTCCCTCACGGCTGGTGAGTAGGGGGGCTCACCCCTTCTCTTGACCTCGCGAGGAGGGGGGGGGGGGGGGGGGGCACGAGCCCCCCACTCCCGCGCATTGACGAGGAGAGGGGCCCCCCTCTCCCTACGACCTCGCCATGGTCGCATAGGGGTGGAGAGGCACCTCCTCCCACACGCCGATGAAGAGAGAGGGCCTCGCCCCCCTTCCACACGTCGTCGTGGTATTTTTTATTTTTTTAATATTATCACGTCAGATGATTAGTTACTTGGAGGAGAGAGGAGATGACCACGTGGACAAGATATCGTGAGACCGCCTATTCTAGGTAAAGAGGGTATCGGATGAAACGAGTTAAAAGATGGAGGACATCGCTATTACAAAGTGAAGTTGGAGGACATCATTGAACAAACATTAAAGTTGGAGGGCATTTGGTGTAATTTTTTCATTTATTGTCAGTCGCTTATTTATAGTTGTTTATAATAATTACATTATTTATTTAAAATAATATCAATTACTCTGCCGTCGATGGGACACATAGCCGGATCGTCACATAGTAGACGATCTATTGGTGGGTCGTCTCCACGTATTACTTCAGGTTATTTCTTATGCATTTAACTTATCATTTACATGCAATTGTTCTAATTACTTGTTATTGTGATGGTTGCTCCACCATCGATGGGGAACATAGTCAAGACGTCTTGATCGACTTGTCACACCAGGTTATTTTCTGTATATTTCATAAATTTAAATACAAGCAAATATTTTAAGTATTTTTTTATGATGACAATTGCTATGTCACCATCGAGATTATCAAACGCTTCACCATATTCCAGTGTTAGCGAGTGACATCTTATCCCAGGTGGTATATTTATTATTATGAAAATTATATTTCTCATTTAATCACATTAATCATTTTTTAATAGTGTCAGTTGCTACGCCTCCAATAGTACAAGCACTCGGCTTGTCACGTTCAGACGAGCGGACTGCCACGGATTAGACAGCGATAGACATAACTCGAGGTGAGAACTTTATCGTATATATATAAATTATCATTAATTTAATTTGGTATTGTACTAATGATTTATTTCATACCAGGGCGATGTCGAACTTTCTCAACCTACCCCAATTGTAGCGGATGATGATTCATCTTCGACTCATGAAAAGGGATTACACGATAATGGGGTGGTCACCGTCAACAACTTCGCTCAGCTGTAAGTTAAATAAGTTCTAGGAATTTTATTATTGTTTTACTTATCATTAAAAATTAATTCTTCTTTGTAAAATTATAGGACCACGTTCATACCCACTAGTACCGTGCGGGATGTCAGTGTTCTTGTTCTTTTTCACTTGTTGGATGGGGCAAGAGTGTGGAAAGATGTTCCTGTTTCTATGCAGGATGATATCTTTCAAGCGTTTATCGTAAGATCTTCTTTTTAGGTTACATAATTACTTTATATTATTTTTAAATTACTAACATTTATAACATTATTTAGGTGACAAATCAGTTTCATTTGGATCTTATTTTGGGTACGATCCGGAGAGCTTTTGAGGAGGTGGTTGCGAGATGCGACTGTATAAGTTTCGCAAGGTCGTCACATCCGTCGACCACACTTTGGAATAGGGCATACAAAGATGTCCAAGACATATTAGGCGCCCAGTGTGGGAGTCATTATGTAGGAAGTGGTAAGTAAGTTTACATTTGAATTATTTTTATTAAATTTATAATTATTCAAAATATAAGTGTTTGATGTTCAAACATGATGGATGAACAATGACAAAGGAAGTCGGAAAAGGTAAGAGTTAAATCATTTTTGAAGCCCAAGGCCCACATCCACACAGGTGGATCGATGCGATTTGATGAGCATCGACGATGCATGATACTGTAGATACAAAATCGAATAATCAAACTTTTATTTTATGTTTATTTTATAAAATTTGAAACTTTATTACAGGAGGAGAAAAAAGGCAGTCTTGTGGACTTTCACGTGATCTACGAGGCCACGCATAAGAGCCGGAAGACCAACGAGTTGGTCACACCCACTGCTTGTAGGGTTCTGATAAGTCTCATCACATGTTAGTCGAATTACATACTATTCTCGTGTTTTGATGATAACAAACACAATTGGCCGACAAATGTTACTATTGAATTTGTCAAGTAACCTATACAAAGGAAGAAGTTTAACAGAAAAGAATCGACGAAGAAACCAAAGATTGGTTGAAGGATCGATCGGACGAATGACCGAACACAATAGAACCTAAAAAGCTATTGAAGTTATAAGACCGATCGAAGGATCGATCGACAGGATGAACGACCAAAGAAAATAGAAGCATGAAAGATATTGAAGTTACAAGACCGAATCGATCGGTCGATCGAATGCAGGATCGAAGTAAGAAAAACACAACTTTGAACAAATCAATGATCGATCAAGCGACTGGTCGTCCGGATGCACGTTCGAACAGAATAGTATAAAAAACAAGTCTAAAACAATAAGTCGGTCATAGGACCGGTCGATCGACTATGCATCCAAAATGAACAAAAGGTTAAAGCAGGTGGAAATGAGGAACCGATCATGCGATCAAAATAAATAGTGAGCTAAAAGGTAGTGAAAAATCTCTAACCGGTCGATTGACCTTCCGATGAAATGAACGCCATTTTTTTAATCAAATCTTTTGATTCCTTTCCAAATATGGAAGTTCTCATCAAGCATGTTATAAAAGAAGTGCATATCGTATGAGAAGGCAATGTAGTAGAGTATATGAGATCAAGCAACCAAGGAAGATCATACTCACCATTTCTCTTCTGAAAAAGCTCTAGATCCATTTTCTCTCTTTAATGTAATCAATGAGATCATTTGTGAAAAAGAGAGGTTGAGAGATTTGTATTGTTGAAAGCTTCTGTGAGATAAAAGGATTGCCTTAGCTCTTGAGCGGAGAAGAAGGTGGTGCATGTGTAAAAGTGTTTCCTTCTCCCTTTGAGAAAGGAGGACAATAGTGGATCTCTGATGGTGACGATCTCAAGGTCGAGGATTCAGAGTGGAGACGTAGGCCAATGAATTGGATCGAATCTCATGAACAAATTTGTGTTTGTTCTCTATCTCATTTTCGTTTTGTGTTAATTGCATTACATATGGCATTTTTATGAAAAACTTAAAAAAGATAAAAGTTTAGAATTTCAAGATTTAAAACTTCATACACTAATTCACCCCACCACTCCCCCTTGTTGCCCTATGATTTAATAATGTTCACTTGGTTGGTGACATTAGTGCAAATGATTTTTTAAATGCACAATGTTTAAATTTTTTAAGACGCATGCTGAGAAGATGCTGAGAAGTATGGAGATATCCGAGTATAGAGCAACCAAGTAACGTATCTTGAAAGTGTTTCATGTTTTTAATTTATATAAGACCTTATATGTTTATGTGTTTTTTGATGTTATATAATTTATAATGTTTATATGATTGTATATTTTTTTCTATTTCGTAGAGGACCTTATTGTTTGGGAGGAGTTAACCGCCACAACACGAGGAGGATACTTGTGTGGCTTAGGCACAACTACTCAGGTACCTAGGAGGAGCAAAGGATATGCAGGCGGCCCATCTGCTCTGACTTCATCCATTGCACCTAATGTGATGCAGCTATCACAGTAGATATCACAAGAGATATTGCAGAAACTATCGTAGTAGTTGGCTCGTTTATTGCAGGCGATTCAAACGTGGATCCCGTCGTAAAATCAATCCTCGCGAGGCCATGGATCAAGTATGTCGGGATCGAATGTCCGAAATGATAGAAAAGTTTGCATGATATTAGATTTACTTTTGTTACTTATATATTTGTTATTAGATATACGCATAGTAGTTAAACTTTTGTTAATTTAGTTTATTACTTTTCATATTGTTATATTTGATATGATGCCTGTGATGAATGATGAATGCATTTATATGCATGTATAATTGTATTGTGTGGGAATGGAAGAAAATGTGGCTGTAATAGGGCAAAATTGTCTGATATTAACGTCCCCTTAGTGTCTCAATTGCGTCGCATGAGTAGTCAATGCTATTTTAAATATATCATCATTAGGGTCACATTAGAGTCACCTTACGTCACCGGGTTGAGCATCACTGTAGCGCTGAACTAGCATCGGCTTACGTATAAACTTAGTGGCACTCGAGCGTCGAAATAGTGTCGTGGTGTTCTGCGCCACTTAAGCGTCGCGTTAGCGATGCAACTCAACTGCTCACAATGACACATTTCACGACATCTTAATGAGTTAGCATTGAGTGTTGACGCTAGTTGCGTCGCTTTTAACTCTGGCGTTATTACGACGCTAATAGCTATCGATTCTAGGCGTCTTATATTTTCGGCACTATGTCGATGCTTACGAGATGCTATTATTTTTAATGACGCATTAGCGTCGCAATAGTGTCTCGGTTGATGTATCACTATTCGTCAATTTTCTTATAGTTATGGCGAACTGGAGAACACCAAAGATCTCTTAAAGAAGAAAGGCCAAATCAAATAGAAGATTCAAATAGACAACGAAAGCCTGATCCAAAGGAGATCAACGAAAGTCAATTCAAAGAAGACCCTCCAACACAAAGGAGATCAAACAGACAACGAAAGCCTGATCCAAAGTATGCAAACACGGCATTAATTGAAGACGTTAGAAAGAAGGAGCTTAACACATTCGAGGAAGCATCCAAGTATAAAAAATGAATGTCAACAATGGAAGAAGAGATTCAAGTCTTATATCAAAATGAGACGGATCTAGTTCCAAAGTCAAGCGACGTACATTTAGTCCAATAGCAAAGATCATCACGATACGTGTCTTATTGGCTTTAGGTGCAAGCAAATGGATGTCAAGAATGCATTTTTGCATGAGGAGTTAGATCATGACATCTATATGGAGCAACATCAGAGATTCAAGTTTATTAATCATCCAAGTTATGTATGTAAATTGAAGAAGACATTATATGGGCTCAAGCAAGCACCAAGGGCATGATTCGAAAAGAACACAGAGCTCTTGAAGCAATTGGCTACTCAATGGCGCCAGTCGATTCCAACAGATTCATGAAAGTTCAAGAAGGCAAGTTAGCAATCATGCTAATTTATGTTGATGACTTAATTATTACAGGAGATGATGACAAGGAGATCCATCAAATTCGAGAGAATCTTTCTACGCATTTCCAAATGAAAGATCTTGGTGAGTTGAAACACTTTTGGGGCCTTGACATAGAAGCAACAAAAGAAGAGTTATTCGAAGTATGCTCAAGATCTACTCGAAAAATTTGGAACGCTTGATTGCAAGCCTATCTCAACACCGATAGAGGTAAACACAAAGTTATGCTCTACTAAGGGAAGAGAATTAAGTGATGTAACCATGTGCATTTGGTGGGAAGTCTAATATGTCTCACGCTCACACGTCCGGACATCGCATATGCTGTTGGAGTTGTCAACAGATTCATGCAAGCGCCAAGGAAGCTTCGTCTTGAAGCAGCTCGACGAATCGAATCATGAGCTATATCATGGTGCAATAAGAGACCAATCTAATGTAACCTTATCAAGCACAGAGGCGGAATATAGAGCAAGTGCAATGGCAGTTCAAGAGTGCACATGACTAGTACAACTACTGAAGGATTTACATCAGTAAATTGATTCAGGGAGTTATTTTGATAATCAGTCAATAATTCGCTTGGCTGAAAATCCGATGTTCCATGTACGCACAAAGCATATTGAAGTTAACTATCATTTTTTTCGAAAAAAGGTGCTACAAAAAGATATGAAGCTAATGTATATGAGGACACAAGAGCAAGTTGCTGACACATAATAGTAGCAAATTTAAAGAGTTTCGAATTCAATTTGGCATGAGACCAAGATCAATTATAAGAGAATTAAGTCGATGACGAGGGAGAGTGTTAAACATCATCATCGACATAAGCTATGTTGATGACATGTCCATAATTTTTTACATAGTCCTAAACATGTGGCTAAAGTAAAAATCTATTGGGTGGAACCCAATTTATTTTACAAATCATAGGTAGATATGCCTATAAATAGGTAAGTGGTCCTCCTCTTTTGGCCATCAAAATGTGAAGTGGTTGTAAATGAGGTACAGTGAGTAGATGAGAAGAGGTGTGTGAAGTGTTAGCTCTTATGTACTATGGAGTGAAATACTCGTGTCCTTTGAGTATTGTAGTTGTGTATGGTATAAGTTTTTGAGTTAGTAGTACGTGCATGTCTTAGTGAGTGAATACCACGCTATCACTAGTGAGTTATATTGTGTGTATCAAGTGTTAATATTATATATTAATATAAATATCATTTTGTAGTTGATTTTATCTTAAATCTCTAGATAAACTAATTTAATGTCTTTTATATCCTTTTAATGTCCTCATTAAGTAAGCACACCCCATTGTATCCGTTCTAGGCTTTGACCTACATGAATTTGCATACCATATTTGGTCAAAGACATTTTATTTATTCCAAGCATTTTTACTTGTTCATGTTCGTGTCATCAATCATCGATGGCATGCACACCATGACAAATTCATCATTGGGGAGAAGAACCCTCCATATTCAAAATAATTGGATTTGTTGCACATGGTGGGAATTCTTCGCAAGAGGAGCGCCATAGGTCCAATATAATTTGTCATTAGCTATGCTATTGCACCTATCAATCAACCTAATTTCTTGTCATCGTCTAAGGATAATCCACAATCATGATGATAATATAGTTTCATCTCTTATCTTGTTCGTCAACAATAAGGAACCCAACTTTTGATCATTTGACTATGAACCCAACTTCCCTAGTCGTGATTGTCATGACCCACCTTCACGATCCATGTATCATAGTATTGCAAAATCGTAAGTGGACATGTACCTTGTTTACTTGGACATCTTCTTTCCTCACTATTGTTCTACTTCTCTTCGAATCCATCTTATCCTATTTCTTATCTCTTTTTTTTTCTCCAAGTGTTTCTTCACAATTTACATACATATAGACAAAGGATTCTCGTACTTTGACTATGTTATATTTTTTTAATAGTCCTAATGTTTGACATAATTTTATTGACAGATAATTAGGCTCTATTTTGTATAGATGATAATAATTTAATTAGTCAATAATATTATTAACCAATGTAGTATTTTGTAATCGTTTAATATTAGTTTTTCAATTACTTAAGCAATACTTTTTCAAATGGAAGGTCCTAAGTAAAATTGAGCAATATGAAGTTTAGTCAATTCAAGTATGAGCATTGAGTAATATGCTTATAAGATTGACATAACATTACAAAAATACTGAGAGAGATTTTCATATTTGGATTGTGACCCATTGTTCTACTTGTTATTGGAGTCATCGCACTACAAGCTAATTGTAGTATGATACATATATATGCGTAAGCCTGGATGGAAAAAAAATAAAACAAGATTCATAAATTTTAGTTAGCGACGTTTCATTTTATTGGAAAAGAATAAAAAACCAATGACACGGATTCATACTCTCATGCCTCGGAAAACCCATCCTTTTAAAACTCTATCAATGCATATAAGAATTCTAAGTTATTAAATGGACTCATTTCTACTTTTCTATTTATTTATTTATTAAAATTCTAATATTATATATTGCATTTGATTTATTTTCCGGGCGTGTCGTTATAAAAATATTCAAATATAGATAAATAGATAATGCAACAAATATATCGACAATTGAAACAGTCAAATTTCATGGCCAAAATTTAAAAGATATATCAGACCTCGGTTGATGAGTCCAAGTTGAAAACAAATAATTGATTGAACTGCTCAGTATTAAAATTACTATATATTACTCCGAACACTTAATATACCAATATATTTTGGATTATTAAATATAAATGAAATTCCAAAACATTATTAAATTATCTCGAAAACTAAAAAAACACTCCTGATGAGCAAATACATTAATTAATCTATCTTATTCGAATATAATATATATATACTATAAATAGCTATTATTATTATTATTAAACGACCCATTTAAGAGCTCTGCCAATAAAAATGGCACCGGCCCACGTGAACTAAGACCGCGCATTAGAAGCAGCTGCAAACATGACGGTCGGCCCGTACTTTATGATTGCATCGTCACTAACGATCCTGGCTGTCACCTCCGCCAGCAGGGTCACCGTCACGGCCCTCGCTGCTGCCGCCGCCCCATCCTCCGCCGTCGAGGCCGCCGGCATAACTATCACCACCCCTTCGCCCTCCACCTCGCCGACCCTGCACGTCACGTGCGCCGGCCGGGCCGCTCCGAACCCGGCCCCGTAGGCGAAGACATGGTCCAGCGCCACGCAGGTGAGCTCCGGACCGTACATCTGGAACGCCTCCCGCTTCCCCGCCTTCCGACGCTCGTGCATCCACTCGACCGCCTCCCAGAACTCGTCCTCGTTGATCCCCTCCACGTGGCGCCGGAGCTCCTGCCCCACGCGCTGCACGCCGGCGGATAGGTCGGCGTGGGCTCGCGTGAAGTGGAGGGAGTTGCCGTAGTAGCCGTGGGGGAGCGGCGCGTGCATGCGCTTGCGGAAGTCGAGGCAGATGGTGAGGTCCGCAGGTCCGAGCTCGGCGGCCCGGGCGGACGCGATGCGCGTCCAGAAGAGGGCCGCGAGGGCGTCGAACGGGGATGATGCTTCCGCGGCGAGGTCAAGGTCCGCGAGGAGGGACTTGACGGACGCATCGGAGAAGACAAACGTGGCGGAGGACATCTTGACGCCGGCCCGGCCGGCGGCTGCGGATTTGGCGGCGAGGAGAGGGGCGGAGGGCTGTGGCTCAGGACGGGGCAGGAAGGCGGGCGGATGGAGGAAGGGCGGGTAGGCGATGCAGGCGCGGCGGTGGGCGTCGGACCAAGCGCGGAAGATGAGCATGGCGCACGTCGGGTCGGCGTGCATGTGGTTGCAGCTGAGGCCGATGGCGAACGCCTTGTCCTCGAACTCAGTTATCTGTCCATGAATGCAACGCCAAGCTAACGTAAGTCATTGCATGTATGGCTTGCAAGATATCGATGCCTTAAAATTTGACATGAACAAATAAAATAAAACTATTGGACAGCTATCCGAATGGACATTGGAAGAATTTAAAGTTTATAGCATCAAGGGTAAATCCATAATTCACTTGTTAACTAAGTCCATTCTTTCGAATCATGAGAACGCTGTCTTTGTTACATTTCTGAATCACATTCAATTACTACGTAAACAATTTGTAGTACCAAGGGCCAAGGCGTACTCAAAGAGTGAGCCCGAGGAAAGGTCTGCACCCGGGGGACATAATTGATAAGTTCCCATGCTAAAACTTTTCATAAATGTACTACGTAAGGTTGTTTTGGTGTTTTCAAAATCTTAACAAATAACTAATCAAAATTAATCTTAACAAATAACATAATTAGAAGCCTAAGTAACGCTGAAGCGAACTTAATTAGTTACGCAACATATTTCCTGTATTTAAAGCTATGAATGGGACGAGTCTATAGAATGCATTCCCGAGAAGATTTAATAAGGTAAAAAAAAGGTACAACACTACAACACAACGAACCTGAATATAGAATGGAGACCAGATGGTGTAATCGGCGCCCATGGGCTCCCAGTACGCCAAGTCCATCTCCTCCTCGTCGGTGGTCGAGCCGAACCACTCGTCCAGCGTGCCCCGCGCCCGCGCGTCGAGTACGCGCACACCGGCGTCATTGCACTTCACGATCCAGTCGTTCCCGGCTGCTCCGTCCTCCCCCGCCGGCGTCATCCTTCCGGTGACCGCCGGGTAGTGGGACAGCACCTCCGACAGGGAGTCCTTGAGCCGGTGGCGGTCCATGTCAGGTGACGCCCGGTAGTAGAACACGAGGCGCAGGGTGTGCCGGGCGAACGCGTGGTCGAGCGCCGACGGGGGGTACGTTTTCCCCGGCCGGACCGGCGAGGCCGACACGGACGTGGACTTGGCGAATATCGTCACCCTCCGGGCCTCAGCCATCCTCGGGACTCCGCGCGACTAGCGAAAGCAAAAGTGAAAGAAGAAGGTGATGATGGGATAGCTCGAAGAACTTGGGGTCAAGTCAGTAGTAATAGCAACTAGGGGGCAGAGAGAGAGAGAGAGAGAGAGAGAGAGAGAGAGAGAGAGAGAGGGAGGGAGGGAGGCCATTAAAGGGAGGAAGGTGATCGTTAGGTGAACGTTAGTTGATGGCATTAACTTGTTGAGCTACTCGACATGGCGAGCCAACTGTTACATCTACATCCAGTGGACGGACGGCGTGGATCATCGTCCAGACCGCATTTATGTTGCCCACCCGCCCTCGCCGAGGAGCCATGCGCAGGTGGTGTGCTTCTTGTACCTGTGGGTAAACTGTAAGTACACATATATGACATCGTGAGCTGGTGACTCATCAATTAATTAAAAAAGTATTTTTTTCCTGTAAGGAAAAAAAGTAATTTTTGATTCGCCAGTTTTGCATTATCTCTAATTAAATTTAATCTTCACATTCAAGACTAAGAAGAACTCTAACCTTTTTATATCGATTGAAAAATGTGAGCATGGTGTAATCTTATGCCACTCAGTTCCGGTGAAAATTATTTGATTTTTTTCTCTCTCTGTGACCAGAAAAAAAAACAACAATAGTAATTCAATGGCACATTGTAAAGTGGATTTGTATGCTAATTGCGCCATTGAATTTATGACAAAATCTAATCCAATATTTGCGTCAGAGAATTCTATTATTAACTAGGAGTAGGACATCTCGCAGTTACCTTTTCGGACCAATCATTATTCAGATATAAAAAAATGAAATAACGTAATACCTAAAATATAATCCTGATTAAGATGCATCAGTATGTTCACCTAAAAAAAGCAAAGACTTCCAAGTACTAAAAAGAATGTCTTTTTCCTTGTCAAAGAGATTTTTTTTAATATACAAAATTATCTTGCGAGGACAGGACAAGAAAGAAAATGAAAAATTCAGATAAGAAGAAAACAAATTGAGAACTTTTACTTATTGACCAAAATTGTGTGCTACAAAATAAAAGGATATTACAAAACCGAATGGGCCTTCAAAGAGGACAACGGAAAGCCTATAGCCTTCGGCCCACATCGGGCCTTAAGATTGGGCAGCTATGTTTTATGATATTATAAAAAATGTTGCATATATTACTTGCGTTCTTGATGTTAGATTAAAAAAAGATTCACAGCACTAGATAGAACGAAAACTACCAAGAGTGTTTACATAAACCATAATCTTTTGAATCATGTTTTGAAAATCGCGAGTCGAACTCATATTAAATTGTTAAGTATGAACTTTTTTAACACCTTGAATTTAATGAATAGAATTACGGTATATATAATATAGATAAGATTAGGAATGACCATATACGTGAACGAGTCGGAGTGGTTCATATTAGTGAGAAAAATGATAGAGAATCGTTTGAGATAGTTTGGTCATGCTCAGAGAAGACCATTAGATGCGCCAGTAAGAAGAGTAGATCAAATAATCTGGAGTCCGATTAAAAAAGGAAGAGGGAGGCTAAGGCGGACACTTGGCGAACTAGTAGAGCAAGATCTATTGGTGAATAATATATCGAAAGGTTTGGTTACTAATAAAGCGGAATAGCGTCGTATGATCCATGTAGCTGACTCCACTTAGTAGGATAAGACTTTGTTGTTGTCTGATATTCTTTTTCATGGATGAGTGGAGACGTTCAATTTTGTTCAAATATTATTTTAGCTTTTAAGTTAGCACGACGTCACCATCCAAATTGGACTTGAGAGGGGGATTCTTTTTTGTTGTCTAGTAGGTCTCCAAGAATATCGAGACCAAGAACCAAGACAGATGAGTCATGACATTTGGGACGTGTTGTTTATCACATCTTTGTAGCCCAAGCATGACACGATCGCAACAACGCGCGTCCACGTATCATGTCGAAGATATCCGCACCCTAACTTTTTTTTAATGCCGGTATGCTGGTCCGAACTTACAAAAGTAAACAATAAATAATATTTTTTTCTCAAAATAATGATTCTAAAAATCGATTCCAAAATTACTAACACTCATCAAATAAAATGTAACACCACTAGCCAATTAATCATTTAAAATGCAACTCTCTTGCGCCAATCAAATGTTCAATCAACATTCCTTACTTTCTTGTCCTTAGTGCCTCTAGTTCTTTCCGGTGCCTTATATTCATCATCTCGGGAACTATTGAGACTAACAAAATAAATTTCATGGAAATATTTAATCCAGTAATTCCTTTTTTTCAAGAAATGATAAATGATGCCTTAGTGAAATATGAATCAAGATCATATTGAGAGATAGATTCTTTGTATAAAAAAAATATCATGCATAGGACATGAATTCAATGTGATAAAAAAATTTATCGGATTCCAAATGTCACCAATAATGTTATTGATGTTTAAAGACCACAATGTTTTTTTTTCTTTATTCTCTTTTGCGAAGTTTGATTGTGAGATAGGACCGATGGAATAAGCGGGCTTTATTCTTTGCGTACGATTATTCGAGACGTCTATTCTGTCGTTGTTCGTTATCCTATTTCACGCTCCGATTTGTTTGGCATGCGAATATCTCTGCAAAATGACCACTCTTATCCTTTTTTACTCGCGTTCAGGGGTGTCAATTCCCCTCTTCCCTGACGCAATTTCAAACCCTAGGCGCCATAAAAAATTTCCCTACGAGAAATGAGGTTTATGGTTTTCGATGACATGGCAAAGAAGGCATGCTCGTGTACTTCATTTTGACGTTAGTGTTGTTCCCTTTTCTTACATTTGTTCAGTCGCTCCCCTTTGACATTTACTCCATTGTTTGAGTTTTCCTCCTAAACCCTAACATGTCCTTCCTTCCCAATCATCACCAGCTTTGTCCACTGTATAAGTGTGGTTGTCATTGAGGAAGACAATCGGTCATCTTATTCAACGAAAAGACAATGGAGACCCCAACCTATCATTGCCTAGACTTGTGCACCTTGAGGACAACGTGGACCACTACGAATCCAAGGAGAAGTTTCTGGGGCTGGCCACATTATGATGTTCATTTTCTTTTAATCGAACCATTGTCACTTGTGATTTTTTTCATTATGTGACTGCGGTGATGCACACAGAAAAGGACTCCAACTGGTGATTGTGGATTCTTCAAATGGTGTGATCCACCGATGAAACCTCGTGACGTCATTGTAATAAGTGGGATGTTGAAGAAGTGTGAGACATTAGAAGCAACTATTAAATGCCTCAAACGAGATAGATTTACCTTTTTTAGGAATGATCGGTGATTGCTTGATGATGAACTTCGTATGACGTCTTCCTTCGGTTGCGTTCAAACGGCATGTTATGTTTGTCTTCGGATGTTATCTTATATTTTGGTAACATTTGGCAGTTGTGTTTTTGTAGTGAAACAATGTTGGGCCGAAGTATGTCGATTCTTTGTTTATCAATCAATTGAACTACTACTTTTGTCATATGCTCCCTCCCTTCTTATGATGTTAATGTCTTATGCTTTTTCCCTTTTTAAGATGTTAATGTCACACAATTGTAAAGATAAGCATGAGGCTGCAAAGAGTGGACCATAACAACTAATGTGAGAACATCAACGCTATTATGAGAATGATAATTATGTATTTCATATATATATTTCTAATAGACAAACATTGGCTTGCACAAGTCACATGATATTGATTAAAGCATCATAACTTTAATTTTCACAAGAGAACATCCATTTGACATAGGCGAGGACAACCTTTTACTTTTGCTAATTACAGTGTGCTGCTATTTTTATGAATTGATTCTGATTGGAGCTGAGGACCTACCTTTCCAAATGACATACATATAAGGCAATAAGTCTCATAATAGAAAGTATAGAAGGCACAATGATATTCTAATTGCAAAGCATAAAGAGAGACTCTAACATCACCTTTTGATTACTCACAACCAGCTACTCAGGAGGTTATGTACGTAGCTTTATGTACAAATTGGGTCGTTCAATTGTCTAATTACCATCATCGCCTCCAACCGATGTTCGTTTCATTGCGTTAAAATTTTCTCTCTTCACGAATATTTTGGACATGCATTGCCGCCCAAAATATAAATAAGAAATTAACTTTAACAATAAAGAATCCATTTTAGTTGTTTGATACACACACATGCACTCAACGGGCTATCTTAAGCTCGTCACACAGAAGAATTAGGAGGCATGTAAAACTACATTGATGTTAATGTTTCCCTTCTTATGATGTTAATGTCACACAATTGTAAATAGTGGAATATAATAATGAATGTGAGAACATCAACACAAGCAAAATGTGAGAACGATAACATCGGTTGTAATATGCTTTTCTCCATTGTAACATCGATGGGAATAAAATGTGAGAATGATAACAACAAATAAGGCAACCGACCAAGCAATTGATAGTAAAGAATGACGAAGGAAACTACACAATGGAAGAAAAAGAAAGATGAATAAGGACCCAGGAGCGAAGCCTAAAACCTAACACATGCAGTCATCGTCAATTAAGTGCTTAGAGTCGTACACGGACATGCCCTCGCATTAAATGGAGAATAACCTAACATGTATTCCACCATTTTAGATGAATATGATAACATGCAAAACACGCTCACGACAAGATTAAACACGCTTTGGATGTCGTGAATATGTTGTCGAGCCATATTCCTATTTTGACCTCCATTTAGCGATATTCACCGGAATAAGCATTTATTCACCGTCCTATTCTACAATCAAATGCTGCCTTTATAATTTGAATTGAGCTACTCAAGCATGTTAAGTCTGCACCAAATTTTGGGCATGTTGATTTTTTTTTGCATTTCTTCACCCCACACAAAATAAAAGGAATATTTAACCAACTTAACCCATGAACTCAACACTCAAAACTAAGGATTTGTTTGGATTAAGGGTTTTGAGAAGATGAGATGGAATATGAGATGTGAATTTTGTTTGAATAATTATTTTATATTAGTTAGAAGGGATCGGGTGGAATAGACAAACCCTTTTAATATCATATTTCTCATTCCACCAAATCGGTGGAATAAGAAATAGTTAATAATTTTAGAGAAAATTAACCCTCCCTTTTCTTTCTCTCTTTTCCCCTATCTTTTCTCTTCTCTCTCATTAATCTCTCATATCTCTCGTATTCGTAAATAAATATTATGATTAAATAATATTTTTATATTTATTTTTAATATATATTTATCATTCATTTTTTAAACTTTTTAAAATAGATGAATAAAATAAGTAATAGAATATGCCAAACAAAAAAATATAAGAAAAACTAAAGTAATTGATAAAGAATTATATGATAAATACATGTTAGTCATTAAATGGTATAAATAGTTTAATATATAATGAAGGGTAAAATAACTTTTATACAAATAAAACTTCATTACTTCGCCCAACATCTTTAATAATCTATTGACATATCATACTCCACCTCACTCATCCATTAGTTATTTGTCAAACAAGCCCTAAGTCCCTAACTTGAATACCCAAAATTTCATCAATATATGAAGAAGAAGAAAATATGTTTGAGGGGGTTCAAAATTCAAATTCTTCTCTTAATGATTGTTAATTTGATTGGATTAAGGGTTTAAGAACCATATTAGTTCTTATGATAGGTGCTAGGGTTCATCTTGATGCATCGTGATGGTATTATTCATATTTTGAGTTTTTTCTAGTTTTATGAATGCTTTATTTGTTTGAAGAATATGTGAAGTTAATATAATTAATGAATCATGGGATTTAGAAAAGGTGACGCTTGCCATGTCTCCTAAATTCATAAGCTAGTGATTGAATTAGGAAAGAGATATTTTGTATTGATTTGGAAAGGAATGGGACTATAAAATTTGTAAAAATGTGATTTAACGTGTCATGAATGCAGTCACAGACATGAAATCAGTTAGGGTTAAAAAAACAAATCTTAAAAACTATGAAAATTCAAGTCTTGGTTCATGAATATGAAGTTACATGTTGTGATATGCAGATTCAAAAAAATCACCATTCCATCATGATCGTGAAAATGGGCTTTGTGTGTGATAAAATGCTAGGAGATTTTGCATCTTTCAGTCATGAAAGGCGCTTTCATGAGCATGTTCGAACAATGAAAATGCGTAGTAAATATTTTTCACGGGCATGACTAATCATGTCACACAAGTCGTGACAATTGAATGTTCGAACAATGAAAATGCGTAGTAAATATTTTTCACGGGCATGACCAATCATGTCACACAAGTCGTGACAATTGAAAAAACTTCAAAAGTTATGGTATAATAGTATAACTAATGTTTTATGATAAAACCTTGGATGATGGTTGCTGCAACTAAGTCTCAAATTGCATTAAAAAACTATAATCAGTAATTAAAAGATGCAACATATGTCGAATGAGTGTATGTATTGATGATTATTATTAGGAAATGAATTGATGAAGGTGGCATGTTGTATTGTTAGAAGGAGACAAAATTTACACTCCACTGGCCAAAAGTGTAAAGTCTCCAAGGGAGGAAGTCTGCACTAGTAATAGGAGTCCAAAGCCTCAACAACTAAATTAGAATTCTTGAATATATTTTTGAAACAAGAAAAAACTAGAATACCCTTTCACACAGCATTGAGCCAACCCTAAGGTTTCTTCAAACAAAAAAGGCCAACTTTCTTAGCCTCTTATCTACACTTGGAATTTGCAATCCCAAGTAAGATCGGTATAGAAAAATAATGATTTTTATCAGTTGTAGTAAGTAAAGAGACTTCATAAAAACCAAAAGGTGTAAAAAAATCCTTTACTTTTCAACCCAACCTATTTATGGCCCTTTTTATTTCCCTATGAGAGGGAGTAGACCCCACTAGCTGCTTATTCTAATTGTTTGTTCAGATTATGCAATGACTTTAGTAAAAGTTTAAGTCTCTAGGATACGAAGTGGTGTGTACTAATAAGAGTGCAAACACTCATAAAAATAAAAGTCTACACGAAAGGTGTAAAGTTTCTTCCTAAACTAAAAGGATGCCACTACAACCTAGCTAGCCGCTAACGAAAAGTCAACATGGTCATCTCAATGACTAAGATAATAAATTATCTTAAAGAGAAAAGATGAAATAAAATCATATAATATGACTAAGATGTGATGCCTTGAGATATAATGATTATATCACCAAGTATGCAAATGAATACATGTCCCTTGTCATAAGATATTTTATGCTTACGATGTTAAATATAAGCAAAATAAGAATTATAATGTGTTTCTAAATTAGTTTTTCCTCTAATATATGTTAAGACTTATATCCCACGATTGATTATATATATATATATATATATATGATGCATGATTATTTTAATTATGTTACGATGTAAGTTGCATGTGCCATGTAGAATTCATGATATAAAATTATAGCATGCATGAGTTTTGATGTAGTATAACGAAAAAATCTCCTAAACACATGGTAGACTAGGAGATCTAGGCTCGATAGTGGTGAATTTTGATGGTGATTGCACATGTTAAACAAATCAGTGGCCCAAGTAATCTTATCTTAACTTTCTCATTTTTATTTATATTGTTTTTGAACTCTCATTTTATGAGTCTTTGAGTCGCCAACCTCTTTATGAGTATGTATTATGTGAACTTTTGTTGAGTCTTATAATGTTAGAACTTACATAGTCCATGGGTTGAATATTGTTATCTTGAATTTATGTTTATTTGAAGTCTTTCACCGTGTTTTGTTGTAATTATATAATATATTGTATTTTCGTTGCCTCTTATATTTGTAATTAGAGTCTATGAAATGTCATAGAATAAAGTAAACATAGCATGCCTAAACATTGACATAATTAGGACGAACTTTGGGAAGTTACACTTTTAAAACAACGGTAGAGACAAAATTTGAGTTAGTAAATTCTATATGTTTAATCTGCTCCCCACGTTGAGTAGAATTATAATTTTGGAAAGAGAAACATGTAGTCCCATTTGGCAATGGAATCATGTAGAATCATGCTCTGATTTTGGGATTAATATAATATTATTTATTATTTTATTTAAATATATTAATATTTCATTAATTATAATTAATTTTGAAAAATAAAATTTTAATTTGAATACTACATTTTTAACAAAAAATTTTTGATAAAAAATTTCTAATTTTAAATTTATTTTTATTAATAATAAAAATATACTTTATAATTATAATAATTATTTTTAATTTAAAATTCACCAAAAATTTATTGATTACATTAACTTTTTTTATCACATCAACCATCTTTCATCCCATCTAAATACACCTCGAACTAATTGTCAAGAACATTAAATTACTTGCGATGCGCGCTGTTATTTCTTGTTATGTAGACGTTTTAACAGAGGCCATTAGGTAGACAGAGTTACCAGAGTTTGGGTCAATTTGATCAATAGAAATTTTACCTAAAAATCTGGCAAACAATCAATAAGATTTGAATACAAGAACGGAATAAAACAAACACAAAATTATAATTCACATAAGTGATAATGTGATACTTTGAAAAATACATTTAATAAATATGCTAAAAAAATTAATGATATTACTACATAAATAAAAATATATTATGCATTATATTTTTTTAAAAAAGCATACATGGATCAGATAACATGCAAGAATAAAATAAATCGTTTTAAAATATTTTGATCGGATTAGGCCGATCGACTTCAGTCCGAGCAAAGTTAATTTGTTATTATACATATATAGTATAAGAAACACCGGATTACAGTGTGGTGCCCTCTCTCGCTTATGTGTGTGGGTGTTGGGGTGGAACGGATCTTTGGAAGATTGGCCAAGTTTTGGTCAGACAAAGGTAAAGGAGGAGGGGATGGAAATCAAATGCGTCCAGAAGGAGATCTGATATGAAAATACCCTGTGAAAAGACTACACCACGATTGGCATTCAGTGATCAGTGTGTGTTCCTGCTGCACACCAATGTTTTTTTCTTGCTTGCCTATTTGATCATAGTAACTGGAGCTGTTTCTCGGAGTTAGAATTCTGTGGTTGGGGTGCCACAGATGCAAGCGGTGGACGTGAGCGCTCGTCGCCATGTTTCCACCTCTGAGCTGATTACTGCTCATGCATGGATCTGCCTGCCTTCCTGCCTGCCTGCCGTCCCTCATTGTTGAACCTGAACCGACCGAATTGATCGAGCTATCCATTTGTCTTCTTCTCCTGTGTTGTGCAAACGGCTGAAGACGTACATGTACGAGCGAGACAAAGTTTTGAAAATTATCAATGTCATCAGATGCTATCCTTTCTCACTTATAAATCAGGACGTACTAGTGAAATGATACATTCTATTTTGTTTTCTACCAGCTTTATAAACATTTTGCAAATTATAAGACTGAAATGCATAGTTGATTGAAATTGAAATCCCCAGTTAGATTGATGATGAAAAGAATAACATTTTGTTCATGAGAATCGGTACTGTGTATACTGGATCACTGATGATACGCAGAGTATTGCTTTCCAGCTCCAAGAATCAAAGGAAAAATTAAGATATAATCCATCAAGAGGCGACAGTATGATTTTTTAGGTCTATCTGAAAAGTATTTCAAAGAGAAGTAACGATAAAGAAAAGTTGCATCAGCCTTGCATATATAATGGAGCTCGATTGATTCGTGGATCAGAAAGGACTTAAGCAGTTAAGGCATGTAGGTTTTTTCGTTGAAAAAAAATTTGTAGACTGATGCGAATTTGAGTTTCAAACAAATTCAGACTGTAAAAAGAACAAAAGGTGACAGAGATGCTCGATCTGGACCATATTACTATAAGAAAAAAAAAGATAATTTTTTTCCCTATTAGGTGGAAGATTAAGTTACCCCTTGGCTTCCCGGAATTATTATTAAATCCTCAGAAGCTAGTCATAGTCAAGACCTGCTCTGCTCTGCCATGCATCTGGTAACGTTAGGCAGCTAGTAGGTTTTCTACCTTGTCTATACATAAAGAAACAAGACATGCAACCAAATGACTCGTCCTCCTTGATGATTTATATTGACTTTGGATGCATGCTTTTCTATTTTTTATTCTCTTTCAAGCTGTTGGGTGTAAGACCAATAAAATCAGAAAAAAAGGTGGACGGCCGAGGAAGAGCAAAATGATATATCCAACATTAACTTGTGGTACGCGGTACAAAATTTATGGACCCATATACTATGTGGTACGCGGTACAAAATTTATGCTTAGAATGCTTGGAAAAGGAACAGGTAGACTTGTGCAGTGGTTTTGGTTTTGCACGACTCGGAGGCCACAGGAAATGGCAGATTGATTGACTGAAAATATTGAAGTTGCAGGCCTACTACTCTGATCTTTGCTTAGTAGGTGAAGAGGGGGAGGTGAGTACTGAGTACGGAGCTCTTTTACGGAGTTGCTCCTTTTAGGGAGACGAAGTTTGATATCTTACAACAAAAGTGATACAGCCTGTAAGGCTGATACTGTGACATCTGATACTTTTCCTACAAATTATGATACTTTCGGCTATATGCGTACTGCTTTGGATCATGTATAGAACTGCTCAATGCGCATAGAGTGAGAGACGAGTACACTGCCATTGTATTTTTCTTTTTTTAAAAGTTACTTCTCTATCAATGTAAAGACCATTAGTTTCCT
This sequence comes from Pontederia crassipes, assembly GCA_030549335.1. NCBI lineage: Eukaryota > Viridiplantae > Streptophyta > Magnoliopsida > Commelinales > Pontederiaceae > Pontederia > Pontederia crassipes. Next base: position 11,023,600 of record CM060184.1, on the reverse strand, counting down.
GATACAAAATACTTGAGAGGCTCCCTCATGGAGCAAAATTTGTAAGATAAGCAGCAGCACAAGAAATTTTGCCATAAGTGAAATGCAATCCCAAATGATGTTTCCCATGCGCCAAGGTGAGCTTGCATATTGTGCTACAAGGGGGCACTGGTGTAACATTAAAAAAAAAGGTGTTTTGTGGTTTCGGGCAAAGGCCACACGGGGCAAAGGGGATTAATTGAAGGGGGTAAAACGTTGAAGTGAGGTATTACATATAGAGGTAATTTATCATGGATCAGCATTTCAGATGAAATGGAGGATCTTGGGTGAAGCAAGCAAAGCTATTTCCAGCCAGTCGAACTATCACTTTGGTCTGACAAAGCAGACGAACTAATGAATCGATAGACACTCTTGACATTAGCGCACCATGTTTATCGTCCGTCCAAACTTACAGGTCATCATAGGAAACAACTAGCAAATGTATGGAGGTAATAAGCGAGACTAGCTCAGAATGAAAGTATAACACTGATGATTGATGAATAATTAAGAAATTAAAGTAGAAAAAATAAAGAAAAAATGAATATAAAGATTTTACGTAATAAAATTTACTTGATCAATGCGAATAAAAGAAAAACATCCTCATAAAAAAAACATCTTCAAAAAAATTTCACTAGGAAAAAAAAATATCGGAAACTCTAATATTCGTACATAACCTGCACCCCACTGTTTCCATCACATATTCTTATTTTATTCTTTTCTTTCACCGAGTCCAAAGTACACGATTTAAGACACGTCAACAAGAAAATCGTTTATTAAGGTACCATTCCAAGAACCATTTGTAATTTGCAAATAATTTGCGTACACAGAGTACATATGCCTATGCTACGCGCTAAACAGCCAAAAATTAATTTTCAAACCATCAAAGAGGCATGCAACGTTATGCAAGTGCGTGTAAAAAGAACCATATATACTGTCAGTGCGACGTATTTGGAACATGGTTTTAAGCGTGCGATGGGGTTAGTAGTCAAAGCTGCAGGGCAGAGAGAGAAAGAGGGAGAGAGGGAGGGAAGGAGTACCCACCCTCTTCTGAGTCCTTGAGAACGATACATCGAGGATGAAGGGAAGACCCACGTTTCCAGATTGATTCACTCTCTCCTGTCAGCTCTACTCAGAGCCCCGACACCAACAGACGCTGTGTCCACACCATTTATTAACCCCACGACTTGGCAGTCTCCGTCGATTCGTTCATCTCCCTCCTCCACACGCGCGGGGCCTCTCTTTCTCTCTCTCCCCCGTACGAGACTAGGAAGTAAGAACCCCCCTCGTGCTCACGCGCACACAAGCGAAAGCTGTGTCACCTTCCAAAGTGACCTCCCCGAAAGACCCCTGTCGTCGCCTCTCTATTACCACATGGTCATGTTGTTTGTTTAGCAGGTTTTTCTTTTTTTTTTTCTTTGATGTAAAAGGAAGCCGTTTCTTTCTTTTGTTTTTTAGGTATCGTCGTTTTGTTTGTGTATGTAGCTCGCAGTCTACGATCGATCACCGATGTGCGTGTACGTATGCACTTGCATATTCTTGTTCTGAATGAAGAGAAGGATAAGTAATAGTTTCGTAGATCAGAAACGTAGAGCTACCTAATTCTTTATGTAGCTATCGTGTCATAATATCCAATTGGATTCTGCGCTGTTTACTGCAATGCTACTGTTGCTGTATGGTACTCCTGGAAATTTTTTTTTTTTGGAACAGTAAGTAGAAGAGACCAGACATCCGAATCAAAATGGCACACAAAGTCATTGATTTTGATGTTGCAGTTGCATATTGGGCACAGCTGACTTACATGCATAATAGCTTCCGTCAGTTCAGGTTATTCGGTTTTGTGCAAGTAATTACACATGAAAAAACAAGTTTCAGAAGTTGGAATTTGTACTCTCTCCAATCGTGATTCCATGCATGTTATATTAATGTTCGAACCATGTTTGATTCATACCAAAAAGTTGATAGATGGCGTGATGAAGCTAACAGTCAATGCTTAGGTATAATTGAGTGCATTATAATTGTTTCTGAACTAGTTCTCAAATCATACAGCTGGAAAGAGTTCGCCTACAGGTCGATTACTAGTTGCAAATAGGAAGCAACATCTGAAAGTACCTGTTGTGAATAGTTAAAAGCGTCGCCAACTACTTCAGTGCACCTTCAACAAGAAACATGGGAAGTTTATGCATATTTGTTAACTAGATCATATAGAATGAGGATAAATATAATACGGCGTAAAAGCCTGAAACTTTCAAGCCGACATGCATGTAATTGCTTTGATGAAATGGCCTTTTACCATGGATGCCAATGGGGGGTAGAAACTGGCCTGGGACCTGCTTTCTCTTCTCCATGGTCCAAAGGCCTAATCTGGTCAGTGTGCAGGAGTAGATGATAGTAGACTTGAGCCAACAAACTTGCTTGGGGAACATTCAGGTCCCACACCATGAGAGATCACAGAGCAGCTCATGATGGATAATTGGCTCAAATCCAATCTTCATATCATCATTTGGTGTTGAAACCATACTTTTTTCCCCCTTTTCTTTCTCTTTCAGTAACATCAGTCACACTTGGATGCCAGTCTCATGCAGTGGCATTATGAAGACTCGCCAAGAGGCCATGTCGCAAGACACCAAAACAGCACAGTGCATTTAGTAGTATCCTCCACTCCTCAGATCCTCCTGATCTCTCCTCCACCCTCTGTTACTTCTCTCTTCTCTTCTGCCTAGTCTCCTATCCAGTTCGGAAGCAGTCCCCCATCTGTCTCCTTCCTTCCTCCCAAAACCACCACCACTACAGCTGCTACTACTCTGTATGTCTGCTCGTCTTTGTTGCTCTGAACCACCGGCCAGTGCAATAATATCGGTACTTCTTTGTGTCAGTCTTCTGTTGCCTTCCTTTAATTTACCAGCGTTGTGTACGTGAGATCGCTCGCTTACTTCAAGTGCTCTAGCAGCGCGCCCGTCGGCCATGAGCATCCTGCACCACAGGCGCCATTTCATGGCAGTAGCCGTCGTGCTCGTCTTCCTTGCCGGACCTCCTGGTAATGCAAAGAAAGCTGACATTTTTGTTCTGCTTCGCATTTCCTGTACAAACTCGTGCCTTCTGTGCTGCAAGCTCAAGCTTTTGTTTCTCTCTTTCTTTCTTTATCCCTTTATAGTGCTTTTGCCTACAGAATGCCATCTTTCTGTCTTCTCTGAGCTAAAAGTTTCATCTTTCCTAGTTTTAGTTGGCATTCTTTAGCTACTTTTTCATGCTGTTGCTTTAGCTACTTTTTCCCTGGCATCAACATGGCTTCCATTTCTACTGGTCAAACGATTGAACTATATAAGTTGTCTTACATGAAGAATTGCATCTTTCATTTATAATATCAAGTTAATTACGCTGCCAGAAAATATCCAATCGAAAAGCTCAATATCCGCCAGCTTACCAGCACCATGATCTTTGCGAGCACTTTTTGCCCTGTCAAAGGCCATTAAGTGCCTGCTCTGTTTGATGTATGTCCCCAACATCTACAAATCATTGAAGCTTAGCAGTCTCCACTGACCATTGAGTTAAAATTGCAGGGAGTTGTTCAGCCGGAATTGCCCAAGGAGACGAAGAAGCAAGTCTGAGGCCCCCGGAGAGGGAGCATCTGAGGCGAGCCGCGCTGACACTGAATAGGCGGTTCACCGTCGGTCCAGGCTCGTCCCCTCCGACGTGCCGAGCGCGGTGCGGCTGGTGCTTTCCCTGCCGACCGGTGCACGTCGCGATCGAGCCGGGCCGGAGCATTCCGCTGGAGTATTACCCGGAGGCGTGGCGGTGCAAGTGCGGGGATAAGCTCTTCATGCCTTGACAGAGAGAGATGAGTAGTGTTATAATTAAGGAACCAGTAAATTAACATATATGCATGTATCTACAATTAATTATGTGAAATTCATTTTCTTTGATTTATAATGCATCTGTTTGGACAACTTAACTTTTTATGTTTGACTCTTAAAAAAGAGTAATCAATGAAGAAAAATCGTTTGGAAAAAAAATATAATGTAGTAAATTATTTATTATTCTTATTTTGTTTCTTTCCCTAAAAACATTGGTCAAATAAATGATATTAATGCATTTCTTAACAATAACAACAACAAAGTCTTATCCCATTAGGTGAGGTCGGTTACATGGATCATACGACGTCATTCCGCTATTCGTTGATAGGGTTTTACGTTGGCTGTTAGGCCTAACACAACCCTCCTCTTTTATCCGAATTTGAGATCACTATAAAATATAGGTGAAGTTTAATGCATTTTTTAAACATAAATAAAATATACAAAATGCTATTTTTTATCAACTAATCAACTTTGGTGAATTCAACTTATTATTGCTTGACTCGGAGATCACTGTGAATTAAACTAATTAATATCGCGAATTGTTGCTGGAAAAGAAAACCTTAAAAGTACGCAGTAACTTTTTTCGTATAAAAGTGTGCAGTAAATTTTTGGATACAGTAAATATGAGTGTTTCTAAATTTCAATTAGACGAGGGGACAACTCATTTGGCAAAGTTAACATTAACATTTCATGTAGATTTTAGAGGCCGTGTGATATGAGATAATTCAGAGAGGAAGTGACTTTTCATATTATCAATTGTCTCATATGCATTTTGACAATAATATTCAATCAATTAAAAATATTTTATTAATAAATAAATATCATCCAATCTCATCTTTTCTATTATTTAATTTCTTTATAAATAACTTTTAATATTGTCTCATCTTATTTTACTATATTTATTTTTTCTATATTTTTCTTTGTTTATTTATAATATCATATGATGAAAATCTAAAATAATTTTAAAGGGTATTTTGGTAATTTACTTTTTAGTTATTTTAATCATAACTTATATTACTAATACTTGTCAAACACTATAACGTGATATTACCAATAATTTAAATAGTGGTAATTTATCTAGATGGTGATCTAAATTATCGGTTAATTAAATCGATAATACACCAAACGATCCCTTAATGTTTGAGGTGAAAATATTCAAAACTACTTCAAGAGATTAAAAGTTTATATTTTTTTTCTAAATTTACCATTATTTAAATCCATTGTATTTCTATTAAATTATATTATTATTTTTTCATTCTATTTTATCACCATTTAAGTATGTTTCTTTCTATATTCATACTTAAATTAATTACAAACTTTTTATTTATGATAATGAATAAAAAATAATTTAATAATTAATATTTCAATATCCTACACGCACTATATAAAATTTATTGTCAATATAATTTTTATAAAAAATAATTGTAGATTTTTATTTTAATTTATTAAGATATAAATAATTTATATATTATATTGTAATAAAATTATATAATATTTAAATTACATAATTTATTGTATAACTAATTATATCATTTTATTTTCATCAGTTAAATCTATCAACTACTTAAATATTAATACCCTAAATCAGCATCTAACTTTTTATCATCTATCCGTTAATAAATAGGTATCCGATTGTCAAAATAATGTCAAAGACTGATCGATGAATCAGACGAAAATTATTTTTCAAAAAACTCCAATCGAACCATATCCACTAAAAGGAACTTCAACCTGAACATCGATTTGATTATCTTGTTTAAAAAAATAGTGAGAAATTAAAGAATAATGAGAAATAGGGAAAGTATAATTAGGGAAGAAAATTACAAAAAAAATGAAATTGAAGAAAAATAGGAAAAATATTTTATGAAAGATGAATTTGGAATAGCAAAAATATCTAATGAGGAAGGTTGATTAGAACTACTGGTGTATTAGAATAGGAAATTATTGATATGAAAGTTTAATTTAAAATTCTAGAGAAAAATTATCTTAAACTATGTGGATGAAAGAGAAGAAAGAAATAACTATGAAATAAAAAATAGATAAAAAGTGTTCTCAAATTTTCAAACAAGTGAATATTAAATTCAAATTATATTATTTTTTACGATTTTACACTTTTATTGTTATTATATTTTCCAAAAATAATAAAGTAATATTATTTTAGTAAAAATATAGTCCGGTTTAATCTGCTTGAAACATGTATTAACCGAATTGATTAGCAGTTCGATTTTGAAAAAAAAACAATGGACAATTGGTATGTTAAGTATTGGCCACAATAACATTTATTTTTTTTCTCAATTTAAATTAGTCCACAATAATATTATCTAATATTAATATAATAATTTTATTTTTTGTTAACAAAGTCACTAGTTTTGAAGATCTTGATATTAAGAATTTTTATTTCAGTTGCCACCTCTTAAAAATGATGTCAGATCGTTCAACTCACGAGATATTAAAGAGCACACTAATCATAAACTAAAATATCATTGAGTCCGACTAATTTACCGTCGTCGCTATATATTATGTTAAGAATTTTATCCACATTGGTAATATTTCCACCATAATATCTATCAACGTCCACAATCCAAACTCTCACCCCGGCCAAGAGAAAAAAGTCACTGGTTCTGACATTCATACCATCTCAAATAGTAGAAGTGGGGGAATAGTCATAAAGTTTGCCTTCACGAATAATAATAATAATAATAATAATAATAATAATAATAATAATAATAATAATAATAATAATAATAATAATAATAATAATAATAATAATAATAATAATAATAATAATAATAATAATAATAATAACAACAACATACGCATGCTTGCCCACTGTCCGATTAGATCGGACGGTGGGCGCGATTGCTTGAGCGGGCGTGACCTCTGGAGCGAAACGATGGCGCGATCGTCGGAGCAGGAGCGATCCATCGGAGCGGGGTGCGATTGTAGGAGGGGGAGCGATCGTCGGAGCGGGTGTGATCATCGGAGCAGGAGCGATCGTCGGAGGGGGGAAGCGACGACGATTACGGTCGGTGGCGAGGGAGGAGAGGAGATTCGTCGTCGTCTCGTCGCCTCGCTGTCAATCGAAGAGAAAGGGGGAGAGAAAATCGTGTCCCTCGCCTCGTAGGATCCCGATCGGCCGGCTCGCCTCGCCGGATCTCGATCGGCTGTCTCACCTCGCAGGATCCTGATCGGCCGCCTCGCCGGATCCCGATCGGCCGCCTCGCCTCGCCGGCGAACGCAGAGAAGAGAGAGCGGAGTGGGGAGATATAAGAGAGAGGGGGTAGAGAAGAGGAGAGAGAGGCGCGGACGTTTTTTATCCGTCCGATTAGATCGGACGGATAAAAAACGTGCGTATGATAAACATTAAATCCTATATATATATATATATATATATATATATATATATATATATATATATATATATATATATATATATATATATATATATATATATACTCTCTAAGCTCTTAATTAGTAGTATCTATCATTCTCCCATTTGGGAGACATCATTTCTTTTAGACATCATTTGTCCCTATATATTATGCTACATATTTTTTCGCTTCAAACTTGGACATTTTATAACAAGTCAACTACCTTCCTCTTGGTCATTTCCTTTCTATAAGTATTTTGGGTGTTACAAAATAAGCCAAAATTAATTACAATTTCGATAAACTAGAAAAAGTGAGGATTAAAAATGGAAATGTCACCAAGAAAGTCTTTAATCATTAATAAAGCTATTAGTTGATCAATTTCTCTTCATTTTTATATCTAAGAACTCATAATCTTTCACGATTTAGGTGAAAATGGTTTACGCAAAACTTCAGTTAACTGCCCCAAGCACCGGAATCTAATAGGAGTTAAGAAAGAATAATTTCATCAAGTGACTATTGACATGTATAAATCATTATCTTTTCATAATAAATATACGAAATGTTTCATAAGTACGGCAAAAATGGATGCCAGTTAGGATATTGAAACTCAAATATAATATTATGACAAACAAATATAGATAATAAAATAACATTTTAAACGAAACTAAAGAAGTAGCAGCAAGGTCATAGAGAACATAAGCACTTTGCTGTGAGTTAGCAATTAGCATATATCATGAGAACACGAGAGAAAAATAAAACTAAAAAAAAAGGTATGAATCCCGCACGTGAAGCGGCTGACAATGCATGTGACCCACAGGAACGTGGTTGAAGTTGAAGCCCCTTTTGGCCTGCGCTAGCTAGTTGTCTTCTCACGTATCTGTCCTTTTTTGGTGCCTTTGGCAGACACATGGGCGGACTATAGAATGAGAGGTCTGTTCTTTCGCAATTTTTAATTTTTTATTAAATATATATTAAATTATAAATTTTATGATAAAAAGTTATGTTTGACTCTTTTCAAATATAATTTGTATGTCATTTTGAACGCATGATTTAGTGGTAAGTAAGATTTTATGTGAGGTGAGAGATCTCCCGATCAAATTTGACCTCTCTCTTTTCTAGTCTGAATTCGTCCCTGGGCAGACACATGAATGGAAGGATAATTCAACATGACACAATCTATTTATATTATGAATAATTCTACGAGGGCGGAATAAATGATAAAATATTTTGTTATTTCAAAAATATTGTTAAACATCATTAAAGACGAAGTCATCCTCATATGTTAGATGACAGGTAACTTTTTTGTATTTTTTATTTATTTCATCATTTTGTTAAAAAAGGTTCATCATTTCTTTATAAAAAATAGCAAAACTAATTCATTTTCAACATCTTTGACAAAATAGGCCCTATATATCAAATAATGTGTGATCAAATTGATTGCATAGTTCACATACTTTCCGTATAGTCTATATATATATATATATATATATATATATATATATATATATATATATATATATATATGATGGCTTAATAAGAACTTTTTTATCTTTAAACTATTATCATAATTAATTCTTCATGCTTGCATTCAAATATATTCATGAAAATTTATATGTTAAAATATATAATCAGTAATGTAATACTTTATTAATATTTGAAATTAGGAATATTTCTGCCATAAAAATTTATTAGGATTAATTTGTCATAAACAACAAAAAAATATAGACTGAAAAACACAAAAGAAAATAAGAATAAAAGTAAAGAGAGCAGATAGTCGAAAGAGAGAAAAATAATTGCTTATAGGTATAATTTTTATATTCATTAATAAGTACTCTTGACAGAAGTTTAGGGGACCCAATATATTCTTTCAAAATGAAAGAATGTCCTATTCTCATTGTTTTCATTTTTTAATTATTTATTTATTTTATAATTTTACCATATATTATTATTTCATCATTTTTGCATTAGCAATATTAATAAATGTAAAGTATTTGTAATAAAACATTTTAGTAATAAAATATTATATTTTAAATTATGATATTATCGAGCCAAACACTACTAAAAATAGGAATATGTTTACTTTTTCAAGAATATTATATTTCGTTAGCTTATTTCGATTGAAAATATTCTTCAGCCTAATGACCTTCAGTGTTAAAGATTTTAAGAAATACATATTTATCTTTTCTATTTTGATTTTAAATTAATTAAATGTTAATAGCCTTAATACATCGAAAGTCTTCCGTAGATATGAGACACATCTAAAAATAACTTATCTTATTGGCATTTTCCTACTTGATGCAGATCTTGATACATATTTGATGAAGAAATCCTGCAATAACTAACTCCTAGTATTTCAAATTTAATCTTTATTTAGTTCTCTTCTTATCACAGATCTTTTCTATTTTAGTTTTTATGGTTGTTTCTGTTTTAGTTTGTTATGATATTTATATTTTAGTTTGTTATGGATGTTATCAGAAATTAGTTGAAATTGTTTTATCTTAACATAACTCTCTTGAATGAAATAAAATAATTTTTTGTTCTGTGTTAAAAAAATACTATTTTTTTTAGTTCGTCTTTGTGCGGATTCAACCTTGGAACTCTCTCTAAGGTGCTGGTGGATTCCAGAGTTAGGATTAGTCGACCGTTGCTGCTTGAACCAGCATCATCGACTTTTCCCAAGTGCTCTTGTCCAGGCATACCAGAGATCGAGCAACGTCTCAACATGCCAGATAAGTTACAAATCTAGTTCAGTTAGTATGTTGATCTTTTCATATTGCGTCACTGCTCTCCAAGTTGAATGAAAAAAAAATGAGGTTGAACATAAAGAAAACATTAACTCTCTTAGTCGAATGCTAAAATTTTTAATATTGAATTGGATCTGACTAAAAACGATTATGAGAATTGACAAATAATTGTTGGGTGCTTCAAGACTCTTTAACTTTCTCTCCCCAATATTGGGCAAAGAATTCACTTGTTGTTAAATTAAACTAATTTTGTTTCTTGTCCATCCTTTCTCGTCATGGATATATGTGGAGGGCAGAATGTAGATTTAGGATCTATGAACATATCATGTGGCTTTAGTTGATATCTCTTTGTCTTTACACTTTACTCCAGAAACATTTTTCTTCATCTTAGATTTTTATAAGTAGAATTTTCTCAAAGTATAAATTAATATATTAGTTTTGTGTACATAAAAAACTAAATGTAATGATAATTTAATTTGAAACATTAGTTATAGTGAATGTTTGGATTGAATATGAAAATCAGAAAAGTAAAATATATATTGTAAAAGAACTTAAATATTAAGTTGAACAACAATTACTCTTTTAAAATTTTAGTATACATGCATATTTTATTAAAATTAAAATTAATATAACACTACAAGTCTTATTTTTAGTAGTTATAATGTATTTAATAAATTATGAAAATATTCTATTGACAAAATGTAATATATAATTCTTAATTAGTTAGTAAAGTAATTAATGAATTAACAAATATTTATTTCAATGAGTTTAATATTTTAATTAACTCATACGAATAGTGTGAATGCTAATATTTAGACACGTGCTGTAATGATTCAACTCGCAAATATATATATATATATATATATATATATATATATATATATATATAAGATGAGAGAAATCACATAAATACATAAGAACACATGGAATTTACGAAGTTCACTCTAAATCGAGCTAAGTTCTAGAGTGGTGATGGCTCTCTTTGGTATATAATAATGATAATTATAACAATACGAAATAACTCAATCATCATGAAATTTATATAAGAAACTCTAATAAAATAAGAAATAAACTTTCTAAAATCATCTAAATTTTGAAGCTCCGCCCCTGAACCCCGCAACAAATCCCTGAATCCCTCCTGGACCCCCTCAGACTCACTATATATATATATATATATATATATATATATATATATATATATATATATATGAATATAACGAAGTTAGTCTCGGAACTAATACTGATTCCTATTTGTATTTACATTTCCCTTAATTACCTTTTTTGTCTAGACTTTATTACCAAAAGTATAAAAAAAATATAGTCACTTTAAATTCATTCCTATAATTGTAATTTTTTAATTTTTCTTATCTCTAATTAATTAATTAGATTTACTATCATATTACTTTAGTTAAAGTTCATTCTGGATTTCACACCTTCGTGTGTAGGTTTCCTACACCCGAGGAAATGTAAAAATGAAATTCTTGCTCTGTTTATCTTATCTTAGTATGAATTATTATTAGTCCACCTAAAATATATCATATCCACTTTACCTTCTATAGACTTTACACATCACTAGTCTTTACACATTTGTCTTCTCCTTATATGATTACAACAAGACATTTTCGTAAGTTCAATTTTATTACGAATATCACATGTATGTTACATATGTTAAAAGATATTATTAGGAATGTATTTTGTGTGTGGGTTGACAACTTTGACATAATTGATCCCACTATATGAACAACAAAGGGAAAAAATATTTTTCAATAAGAGCTAGGATCTCTTGGAATATTTTGCGATATTATGTTAAATTATTGTGCTAATAACTTTTCCAAAATCATAACTCATAAGAAAGAGCAATATATTTATATTTATAATCTTAACACATTGGACTGTTAATAATTTTGGTATCATTTAAAGTTCTATCAAGTTTGAAAACTTGGGACCTCTTCACCATGTTAACACTAGTTATACTAATTAATTTTTATAAAAGTTTAAGAAATTAAAATATAGTATATTTAGAATTTAACATAAATGATATTAATGAAGATGGTATGGGAAGTTTCTATTTTACAAAGATACTTTTTAGTTTTTTCCTATTTCCATATGAAAAGCTTCAGCATTATTTCATCCATGGTTTAAATAATTATCTTAGTGTCTTAGATTTAGGGAGTATTTCTCCAGATATAATAATTGTATATTATCTCGTGCACACATGATATGTAATAAGTAATTTGCATTGTTTAATCATTCACATCTATAGGTGACGAGACCTGTAGAAGGGTGGCAATTCAAATTGCCATTTAAGTGGTAATCTTTCTAATTTTGCTTTTCACATTTGTCATTCGAATATTTACTTAAATAGATTATAAAAGTAATCAAATATATCTTACTTTGTTATCAATATTAGTATAAATATTAATCATATTAATACTGAATAGATCTTTATAAATTATTTCAAATATATTATTGGTGAGTGTGATTAATTTCTTAATTAATAAATAATTAATAATGATATCATCTTATTATTTATTATAACTTAGTAAAAAAATCATAATAATTATTATGAATATATTATTATCATATTTGTATAAACTATGCCAATCATTTTATAGATTTAAATTTACGAGTATAGAATAAGCATTTGTGACTTAAAATTATGAAAGTAAATATATATATATATTGGTAAAAATATATATATATACCTAATTATTTTGATCAATGGTATATATTGGTAAAAATATATATTAATTTGTAAATTTTTGGTATAGTATAAATAACTAATATGCATTGTTAAATAAATTACTCAAGCATATTAAACAAAGCAATGCAGACTATTAAAAAATTTAAGAAGTTGCAACCTTTCTAATTTCCAATGTAATTGTCAAAGAATTTTCAATTATAATATAGTGAACGTCCTCATTAATGTAAAAGAAAAAATGTTCACAAAGTTAATAATTTTAAATTTGATTTTTGAAATCATAATTTGATCAACATTATCCTTTGAATAATTTGATAAATTAAATGTTAATATTTTATGCTCCAATAAATATAGATGCTGAGATGCACAAAGAAACCTCCACAATATCTAGTTGGATATGTTCTTTCACCTGGATTCTATAATAATAGTATATCATTTATTTCCCTTAGAAATTATATAGAAACTCCCCCTAACAGTATAGTATTAACTTTATTATGAGAATATATATATGTGTATTCAGAAAATATATTTTTTATAATATGCTATATGTATTTGTGAAAATAGAATATATGCACTAAAAATTTCATTTTGTTCCTATAACAAATCAAATTACTAGTTAAGTGCTAAAACATTAGTTATATAAATCTTATTTTTTAGATATATATATATATATATTGTGTTAAATATAATTATGATATTTTATCGTAAAATTCAAATATATTGGGTTAAATATAATTATGTGATTTTATCGTCAAATTCAACTTGTAAAATGAATATGATAAGTGTAAAAATAAAAAAAATTAGCATGATTATTAATAAAAATATATACTTTAATAAAAATAAAATGATATCTATAAATATAAGTTATTTTTAATATTGGTTTTAAAGTAACTTTTGTTTGTTTAATTTGGCTCAAAAGATTCAATATAATCAATCTTATTTGCACTCTTTATATTTCAGTCCATGTAAATGTTCATCCTGATTCTGTCTTTTCCTATTTGTTAACCTTTCCATTTCCTTTTGAAGGTCGGTTAAAAACGGGTGCAATAGCTCTGCCAAATGTTTTTTTATCAAGCCAAGGACAAACTCTCTCGACTGTTACTATTGATGATACTATTAGTTCGTTCGTCATTACATCATTTAAAATAAAATGATTCATATAATAGCAACATAAATTATTATTCATTAAAATAAGATAAATCATCAATAATTCAGCGGAAGACTTCAATAAAATAGTTGTATCATCATGTCATAGAAACTAGGAAAACTACTTATTGTTTCATAAAAATTCATCTAAATATGACTCTAAAGACTCATGACTCATTTATTCATATGTCATGTGCAACTTTGCCATCATGAGTTGATCAGTCATCCATCGAAGCATTTCAGTTACCTGCACGGATTCAAATGTTTCTCAGTTAAAGTATGTAAAGGCCATGCAATGCAATGATATGCATCCTAAGCAGGATGCAAACAATTCATATGCATGAAATGAACGTGCATGAATGCTATGTCAAAATTATATGATGCACATGTCAATATCTCATATCATATCATCAGTGTATATCAATAACAGTAAAACGAATAGACATGAAATTATGTAACATTAGTACATTCAATCAGCAACAGTAGGCATAGTAGCACTTGTCCTTATCTTGCCTCAGTAATATCCTCAAGATTGCTTCATAACCCTTTGGAACCCGCTTTTGTAGTTATCAATTCTTTTCAGTCAGTCAACTCAGTAACAATCTTTGATCTTATCAGTGATTGAAGAATCAAGTCGTTACCCTCTAATAGGCTGGCTAAGCTAAAGCCAAGGCTCCGTCATCCGAAGGCGAAGGACAATATACATATCGTTTCCGGTAAGATATAATTATTCCCCCAGGAAATGATAACTTTAAGGTGCATGGCACAGTAATTTCTCGAGGGAAATTCTAACACAATAGAGCACGATACAGTATTTTCTGTCATCAATTTGAGGAGAGATAAGTGACAGTATTCTTCAATTAGTTTCATTATCATCACAATCAACAAACATATTACCTCACTCAGTCTTCAGAATTTAACCTACTTACGATTGTTCATACATTTCATGTATCTATGTTTATATACAATAATCAATCAGTAATAGATAATATAAATACCTTAAAAATAACTTAAATATAACATAAATCAATTTCCCGGTCTGTCACGACCATATGCCCCTCTATCACGGGCGTGACGAAGAATAATTTTGACCCATTTTTGACACAAGCGTGACGTGAGATGTCACGATCGTGACAGAATGTTAACCCTCTCCGGCCTTTTGTCACGTGCATGATGGGGGCTGCCACGACTGTGACAGAAGTCGAATTTTGCCGCTCTCCAACCCTTTTGTTACGGGCGTGAGAGTTCGCGAACAGTGTCGCCTCACCTGATTTTGCCCAATTTTCATCCAATTTTGATCAAATCTTTTGGAAAAATTTATCTTCAACATTATGAACGATTCATATACATTTTACAGACGATAAAACATCATACATCAGATCAAAACATGTAAAATCATGCATTCATCAAGATTTAAGGTTCTTCCCTCAAAGCATAAAAAATTTCCTAATCATGAATCCTAGCATATAGGTCCAATCATGAATTGTAAGAACAATATCATATCTCATAAAATATGTGAAAGTCGTCATCAAATCCCTTAATAGGAGCAAGGTGCTTTATTGCTCTCAATCCAATCATAAAAATATTGAGAGGAGAGAGAAGGATTGAATCTCCTTTACGTGTCTTAATCTTGAATCATTCTTCTCTTTCTTCCTCTTCTTCTTCCTTTTCTTCCTCCTACTTGTTCTTATCCTTCTCCTTCCTCGAGCCCTAGCCGCCAAGATGTGAAGATAAGAGGTGAACAAAGAGAATAGAGGGCTTTGTATATGAAAGATCATGATAGTTTGGACAAAAGGTTCAAATTGCTGTTGATTAAAAATCTGGGATATTACACCCAGTTTCTTGAAAGCGACGACATTAGTAACACACTAATCATAAATTAAAAAATTGATTTATTATTGAATTCAATTAATTTCATGTAGATCACTTTAGATCGCATCTTTGTCAACGACAGATGAGACTCACGAAAAAAATATTTTACATTTTGTAGTTGTCAAATTTACGATATTATTAAACACAATACTCATTAGTTAGAAGGTCTATTTAACGTCAAGTTTAATTAATTCGACGTACATCGGATCACACATTTATCATTCTCACGAAAAAAATATTATACATTCACAAAATTTTCGAAACTATACCTAAACCATGACAGTCGCTCACAATTTCACTTAGTGAAAGAAATAATTTGATGTCAGCTTTGGAATATTGGGCTGAAAATTGTTTCTAGCCCAACAACCTAAAACCAACGGCGCAAAAAGCGCGGGTGTTCCCATATCTTTTTTGTTGCACTTTCTTTTATTTATTTTATTTGACATTGATTATTTGTGTTTGAACTAACTCAAGATCCTGCTCTCTATTATTATTATTATTATTATTATTATTATTATTATTATTATTATTATTATTATTAAAAATACATTTAAAATAAGAATATAAAATATTTTATTCTGCACCTGACAATATAACAATAATAATATATTATTATCATATTTTTTCTCCTAAATTTTATCCATCAGACACGACAAGAATACCTTTGACGTTGAAACGCATCATCCCGTTACAGCAACACTCGTACGGAACCTATTGGACTTGTCACGTGTACGCCAAAGATGCATTGTGGCAAATCTGTAAGCCTATTAAATGCTCTGCTGTTCAAACTGATGCACCGCATTCGCTCCTTAGCAGCGGCCACTCCGATACGTGTCCTTCCGTTACGAAAACCAAACGAACCCTCGTCGCCGCTTGCACACACACACCTCTTCTCTTCCCCCTAAAAAACCAAACCAACGCCAAACGCAAAGTGATCGTTCTCTCTCTCTCTCCCTCAGACGATGTGGACTCGAACTCGGTATGCGAAGGAGGCCGGCGGCGACGTGGAGGCCGGCCCGCGGCCGCTGTACCCCATGATGCTGGAGTTGCCGGAGCTGCGGTGGGCATTCATTCGGAAGATATACTCCATCCTGGCGATCCAGTTGCTTCTCACATTCGCCGTCGGCGCCGTCGTCGTATACGTCCGTCCGGTCTCCGTCTTCTTCGTCTCCTCCGGCGTCGGCGTCGGTCTTTATATCTTCCTCATCATTCTCCCCTTAATAGGTGCCCTATCTATTTGACTCCCCTCTTCTTTCCATTGATGTCTCGTGCTAATTTCATCTTGGCATTTGCCGTCTGTTCCGCAGTGATGTTCCCTCTGTACTACTACCATCAGCACTATCCGGTGAACTTCCTGCTGCTCGCCATTTTCACGGTGTCGCTGAGCTTTGCAGTTGGGCTGACATGCGCATTCACCAGCGGTAAGATATATCCAATTTCCCGAATTTACAAGTTAACAACCAACAAGGTCTCCGCGATGTAGGAGTATATTTGTCGGATGATGTGTTACATTCTCTGGTTCATTGTAGTTGGATTCAGTGGTCTGTTATCGATTTAGTTTTCCTCGAGTTGCATGAACCGTTAACAATTAAGAATTGGTATCAGTTTTGAAACATCTCAATTTGATGTCATAAACAAGTAAGATAATTCTCGAGTCTGTAATCCTCACTGCTGTCGTTGTGGCGAGTCTGACTCTGTACACATTCTGGGCTGCTGCGAGGGGACATGATTTTAATTTTCTTGGGCCTTTCCTCTTCTCAGCAATCATGGTGCTCTTGTTCTTTGGTCTCATCCAGGTAACCTGCAGTTTGATACATCTCTCGATTTGATATGTCTATGTTGGAGTTGGTAAATATTTCAGGGCCTCTTGTTTCTCACACCGGGTTCATTCACGTGAGCTTAGGAGAATCTGAGTATTACCCAATTGCCTATGCTGCTGGCGTGCGAACGAAAGGGGAGATTCGGGGGGCCCCGTCCCCCGACGGCGGTCCCGAAACCTAGACGGATTTTAGGCTTTTGTTTAGCCGGCCCGTATAGTTCGGATTAAGTTTTTTCTCTGTTTTGTTCGGATTTTGAACCCGTTTGGGAGAAGCTATTTATAGCTTATTTTTCAGATGTAATCTGTGTGGTGGATGTAAACCTAAACGATATAGTGAACCTCTTTGCAGGACGTAGCCCTAATATCAAGGGTGAACCTAGGTAAATTCGTGTCTCCTATATTTTTCTTGCAATCTCTCTATGATCTTCTCTCTCTATTCTCGAATTTTCCCATCAGTTGGTATCAGAGCACAGGTTGCTCGATGAATTAGGGTTTATTCGAGATGTTAGGAGGGTCGCGAATCGAGATAGAAAAATTTGATGGAACACGATTTGATCTCTGAAAAATGAAGATGGAGGATCTCATCTATGATCGAGATCTTTGGACGGCAATCGAGAAGGAGAGACCAGGCATGGAGGCGGCGAAGGTCGTGGATGGGACTTCCTCCAATCAAGCAGATCCAAAGACGATCGAAGAGTGGGATCAGATTGATAGAAAGGCGAAGGGTTTGATTCGGCTTTGTCTCGCGGATTCAATTCTTATGAATGTGATGAGCGAACCTACAGTCAGAGATCTGTGGAGGAAGTTGGAATCCATATATCAAAGTAAGTCATTGGTTAACAAGTTATTTCTGAGGAAGAAATTGTACAATCTTCGGATGCAGGAGGGTGACTCATTTTCTGCTCAACTTTATAACTTTAACACGGTGATCAGTCAACTTGTATTAATCGATGTTAAGTTTCAAGATGATGATAAGGCAATAACATTGCTCTGTTCACTGCCAGATTCATGGGACAATCTGATTATCATGATTGGTGGCGGGGATAAAGAACTTTCGTATGAAAGTGTATGTGCTACCTTGTTATTAGAGGAAATACGGAGAAAGAGATCTGCAAGTTCTGGTAAAGAGACGCTGACGGCCAAAGAAAAGCAACCAAAAAGAAATCAAAATTAGAGAGGGAGATCCAAATCTCGTGGGCGTTCGAAGAGTAAAGATAAGAAGGTGCAACACTGGAGATGTCAAGAGTGGGGCCATCTGAAGCGGAATTGTAAAAATAAGTCGGTTCACAAGAAAGAAGCTGAGTCAACATCGGACAAAAAGGAGGCTGAGGCATGAGATATGTATGTGACTTCTGCATGTATGATACAGTCAGATAAAGATGTCTGACTCATCGATACTGGTGCTTCATACCACATGACACCTCATAGATACTGATTTTGTGAATACGAGGAGTATAATGGTGGGGATGTCATGCTCGGAGATGACACTGCAGTTCAGATTATTGGACGTGGCAGGGTGAAGCTGAGAATGAATGATGACATGGTGAAGACTTTACCAAATATGATGCATATACCAGCAGGAGTTTGTTATCTATTGGTACAATGACAGATTCGGGTATTATATTCAGTTACGATAAGGATTCGTGCAAGATGGTCAGAGGGTCTATTGTGATTGCGCGAGGGGTTCGCTATGACACATTGTACAAGTTGCTCGGAGAAACTATATCTGTGGGCTGCGAATTTATTTTTGAAGAGGCCAAAGAAGATGAAGACAGCACATCTATGCTGTGGCATCTAAGATTAGGTCATATCAGTGAGAAAAGATTTTCTACCATAGCATCAGGTCAGATGATAGAAGAAGTTCCGGATTGTTCTGTGAGTTTCAGGTTCTGTGAACATTGCCTCCATGAAAAATAGAACCGAGTCAGTTTTCAACACACAAGTTCAAAAGCAACGAAGATTCTCGAACTGATTCATAGTGATGTCTTTGGACCAACTCCGACTTCATCTATTGGAAGGTCCAGATACTGTGTTTCTTTTATAGATAATTTTTCGAGATACAGTTGGATTTATTTTATCAAAAATAAGTTAGATGTATTTGATAAGTTTCGAGAATTTAAAGTTTTGGTGAAAAATCAGTTGAGCAGCAAGATCAATGTCCTTCGTACAGATAATAGAGGTGAATTCTGTTCAGATAAGTTTGAGCAGTTCTGCGTGGACAATGGTATTGCAAGGCAGAAGACAACTCCATATACACCTGAGCAGAATGGAGTAGCTGAAAGATTAAATCGGTCACTCATAGAGAAGGCTAGATGTATGTTGAGTTGGGCGCAATTAGAGCAAGAATTCTGGGCAGAAGCTATAGCCACAGCAAACTACCTGAAGAATCGCTCACCGACCTCATCAGTGAAGGGTCGGACGCCTTATGAGACAATGTTTGGGAGAAGCCAAATCTGTCTCATGTTCGGGTATTCGGATGTGACGCATATGTTCATATACCCAAGGAAAAGCGGGGTAAGCTTGACAGTAAGTCTGAGAAGAACATATTTTTCGTAAACTGTTGTATACAGTAGGGATGTTATTTTTCGTGAAACACGGTCCCAAGTTGAGGCTCATGAAAATAATGAACTCAAGAAAGCTGTAGTGTTTGAAGAAGATTCTGATTCTGAAGCTACAGAAGTGGTTGCACAAGATACTTTAGTTGAGTCTGTTCCAGAATCTGATCAAGATGACTCGGTTAATGAAGTTGAAGATATAGATTCAGATGAATGCCCAAATGTTGGTATCATATCAGTTCTCAGGAAATCAACACGAGTAAGAAGAGCACCTCTTAGATACTCTCTTAGTGCTCTGAGTTCGTTTCATGCTTTGAGCATCATCGGAGAAGAACCTAGTTCTGTAAAACATACAAGGTCTATGGATGATGAAAATCAGTGGGAGCTTGCTATGGCAGATGAGATGCAATCACTTGATAAGAATGAAACATGGAGCTTGTGTAGATTGCCTAAGGATAGAAAGGTAATTTGTTGCAAATGGGTGTTCAAGCGAAAGCTGAAAATTGATGGATCTGTAAAAAAATATAAGGCGAGGCTGGTAGCTAAAGGGTACTCTCAGATTGAGGGAGTCGACTATGATGAGATCTTTTCTTCCGTGGCGAAAATTACTTCAATCAGATTTGTTATATATCTGACAGCAGCATATAATCTTGAGGTAGAGCAAATGAATGTGAAGACGGCATTCCTTCATGGGGACTTGGAGGAAGAGATATATATAAGGCAACCGGAAGACTTTAAAGTTCAAGGTAAGGAGAATCTAGTGTGCAAATTGAAGAAGTCTTTGTATGGATTGAAGCAGTCGCCAAGGATGTGGTACCAGAAGTTTGATATGTACATGCTCGAACTCAAGTTTGTATGTTCAGGTTCATATCATTGTGTTTATGTGAAGAGAGTTAGAGATCAGTTTGTCATTCTTACACTGTATGTGGATGACATGTTACTGATTGGAAACAATATGAAGATGGTGAATTCAGTGAAGGGTTTGTTGGCCAAAAAGTTTGAGATGAAAGACTTGGGGCCGACGAATTTTATTTTGGGTATGCAAATTAGAAGGGATCGTCAGAAGCGAAAGTTGTCGTTAGGACATGAGAAGTACATAAAAGAAGTATTGAAGAAATTTAACATGTCGGACTGCAAACCAGTGGGTACTCCTATGTCTCTAGGAACCAAACTTTCTGCAGAGCAATGTCCGAAGACGGATGAAGAAGTCGAAGAGATGGATCATGTGCCATATGCAAGTGCAGTGGGCAACTTGATGTATGCCATGGTGTGCACTCGTCCAGACATAGCCCAAGCAGTGAGAGTCTTAAGTCGGTATACGTCTAACCCAGGCAGAAAACACTGGAATGCTATCAAGAGATTTTTCAGGTACCTTCATGGAACTTCAGATTTTACTTTGTGTTTTGAAGGTATAGGTAAAGGAAAGAGGCATGATATTGTAGGCCATGTAGATGCTGATTGGGGTGAAGACATTGATAGTAGACGGTCCACTAGTGAATATATTTTTACATTATTTGGGACTGCATTGAGTTGAATGAGCAAGAGACAGAGCGTGGTAGCACTTTCTTCTACAGAAGCTGAATATATGGCTCTTACTCATGCTGCAAAAGAGGCCATATGGCTACGGCGGTTGTACTTGGAGCTCGGATTTGAGCAAGATGTTATGAAGGTGAGATGTGATAATCAAGTTACTATTCAATTAGCTAAGAATCCTGCATTTCACTCACGCACAAAGTATATTGACATCCAATATCATTTCATCCGAGAAAAGGTGAAAAAGAAAGATGTTCAGTTTGAAAAGGTTGATACAACAGAGAATAGTTCTAATTTTCTGACTAAAGCAGTTACAGGTGCAAAGTTCGAATGGTGCTCTACTGCTGTCGGTTCGAAGAAGAATGTTGCTGACGAGGCTCTCATTGTTATGAAGTATCCACCAAGTGGTTGAATGTTGTAGTTGGTGAATACTTTCAGGGCTCCTTGTTTCTCACACCGGGTTCATCCACGTGAGCTTAGGAGAATTTGAGTATTATCTAATTGCCTGTGCTGCTGATGTGCGAACGAAAGGGGAGGTTCGGGGGGCCCTGCCCCCCAACGGCGGTCCCAAAATCTAGACGGATTTTGGGTTTTTGCTTAGTCGGTCCGTGTAGTTCGGATTAGATTTTTTCTCTATTTTGTTCGGATTTTGAACTCGTTTGAGAGAAGCTATTTATAGTTTATTTTTTAGATGTAATCTGTGTGGCGGCTGTAAATCTAAACGATATAATGGAACCTCTTTGCAGGACGTAGCCCTAATATAAAAAATAAATCTGGATAAATTCGTGTGTCTCCTCTATTTTTCTTGCAATCTCTCTGCGATCTTCTCTCTCTGTTCTCGAATTTTCCCATGAATCTATTCCTTACTGGAACAGCTGAAACCCTCTCAATCTCGTTATCTCTCTGCTGCAGTTGTTCTTCACGATGGGTAGGGTCTCTACTATTATATACGGAGCCGTGGCCTCCATTATATTCTCTGGTTACATCGTTTATGATACCGACAACTTGATTAAGCGTTACTCCTACGACCAGTACATTTGGGCTGCTGTGGCTCTCTATCTGGATATCATTAATCTGTTCGTCTCTTCTCACCCTGCTTAGAGCTTCAGATCGATGATCGAAGCGAGTGGGAGTTGGTTCACCACAAGAACGTGTTATTTTATTTGATGCTTGTATTCCATGGTCCCTTAATCTAATATTCTAATTGGAGAATGTGTATATATGAATTCTGTTGCTCTGTTGTAACATGGCTCTGGAAATTGAGACGTTCTGTATTATGTAACATGTAATATTCTGTACTCAGTAACATGTAATAAGATATCTTGATTTTTTTAAGAGAACAAGGATCATGTGGAAAAAAAGTTGGCCTATCCATCGATGTTATAGATCGTCATTTGATTATTCATAAATAAGTAAAAGAAGTATTTGCTTGTAGATATTTTGAGAGTGCTTATTTTGAACCGTAAATGATAATTCAACGATGACTCATATATATGGGTGCCCCCACATAATCTTTAACCCCTTTTTTTAATTATCAAAATCATCACTTGATGTTGCACATTATCCATATGTTAAGGCTGCCTTGAATTGTTGTACCGACCCAAAGTTGTAAGAGACGAAAAATGAAATGAAAAACTGAGAATATGTTGATGGTATTGCTCTCCGGTGAAATTTTTACGGCTGATATTTTTATCGTGAATGGTTGATCAAGGGAGTTTCACACGGCAATGTTTTCTGTGTTGATTTTTTTTATTATTCATTATTTTGTTTCTTTAGATATGGAAAGCTAATACCCTAGCAGTTTATTCCACAATAAAACACACAAATATGTGACTCAAAAGTACATATAAATATAAGCTAAATCTCACAAGTAGTAAATATAAAGTGTCTATCCGAATGTCCAGCCTATAAACATGGGGAGAAGGAATATGGAACACTATAAAAATCAAATGGTGTAACTCCGGAAGATCTATGTGGGGAGCTAAGTGCCACAAGAAAACTTCAATCTGAGATCTGAACACGAGCTGATCTCCAATTATATTCTCCGAACTGAGGCGAGAGTAACAACCAGCATGAACAGCCACAACAAGATATTGGGAGCACCACCTGTAAAGCAACAACAAAAATGACATTAGTGTTCTGCACTATTGACAAGAGGCCAACCTAGCAATTGAGAGAATGTTCCACACCTGGAACAGCACCTGAGGTGCTATCAGAAAGGCTAGGACTGGGTGCCGAAGCGGAAGAGGTTGTGTTCAGCGTAATCCCCTTTTTAGCACAGTCTGATCCCAGAGCACCTGCAACACATAGTAAAGTCCCATTGTCAAGCATCCGCACGAATATATTTTCATGGTGCTACTTGCTTTTCCAGTGAAGAGGATTCTTACAGTCCTTGTAACACGGGAAACTGGATACGTTCAGAAGGTTGCTGAAACCCTCGACGCAGTCGCATCGGTGCGTGTACGTTCCTGTCTTCGCACAGGTGCCGGCACCGCAGTAGGAAGCAAAGCATGCTGTTTGGTTCATACAGGGAAAAAAATGAGAGGAAGAGTTCATCAGATTAGTTGCTTGCGCGCGTGTTGAGCACCAGAGCGACAGAGGAGGAAGGGTAGAGATGTTCTGTCTTACGATCGAAGACAGAGATGTTGGTAGGAGGAGGTTGTGGGCTTGGAGACGGCAAAGTCCAAGTCGCATTCCTGTAGCATGAGTAATCGATGGTGCCTGCAAGCAAATTAGCTTCCAATTGTCATTTCTACTGCTGTTCTTGATCAGGGTGAACGTTATGCAATAAAATCAAAACCCGAGGAGGAGAGAGAGAGATGGAGAGAGAGAGAGAGATCTTACAGTTGGGAACAACACAGGGGAGGAACCTGAAGCGGTCTTCGACGTGGAACTGAATCCAGCCGGAGTTGCAGTTGCACACGAAGCCGTAGGTGCTGTTCGCTGATGCCTCGCAGCTGCCCTGCCCGCAGTCCACACCGCTGCACACGTCATCTATACGCACGTATATGTGTCCAAAGTTAAACACGAGAATTAGCAGCAAAATTGTTATAAATAAGTCTTGACTCTTGATTAATTATAAGATGAATGAACTCTTAAATGACATCAGCACAATAAATACTCTTAAATAAACACGTATATGTGAGCTGAAGGATACTCATCCTACATTCGACGATCGATATGACATACTGTAATATAATATATTCGAGAGAGAGGGAGAGAGGACACTAACCTGCAACTGCTCCCTGTGGCAGCAAGCTCATGGCGATCATTTGGATGGCCACCAGAGCCAACAATGACTTTGCCCAAGCAGCCATATCCGAACACCTCTGCCTCTCTCTCTCTCTCTCTCTCTCTCTTCTCAGGGATTCGGGAGAGAGAAAGAGTGTAGGTGCTGTTGTGCTGATGAAAGAAAGGGAGGAAGGTGGTGCCCTGAGTGATGACCTCGGGCAGGGTATTTATTGGTGTGGTAGCACACAGCCTCCAATTCATAGTTTCTACGTATAGTTTGTCGTTCTTGCGTCACGCGAGTACGAATGCAATGTTGAAATATTTGGTGAGTCTAATCCTCTGCAAATTGCAAAGAACATGCACTTTGAATGATATGCATGTCGCATAAATAAAAGTGTTACTGCATGCTGACTTTTGTGGCTGTGTACTAACAAATGGAAGCTTCCATCATTAACAAAAACGAGACAACAAAGTGACACGCATGCATGCATGGATGCACATTGCACAGGCAAAAATCCTAAATAAGAAATTGATGGATTTGTACTCGGAAATAGCATTTCCCAGTTAATCAGTACTTGCTTCGTTGTTTTGTGCATATAAGCAGTCAAAAGTGAACATGGGGGAGCAGGAGAACATTTTCACATGGCAATTCTTTTTTTTTTTCCTCTCACCCTTTTTTTTCCCAAAAAACTTGATGATAGGTGAGGTCTTTAATTCTTCATCATATTTTTCCTCGGTAGGTGTGGTGGTTGTTCTTCACTTTCCACACAAACTTCTTTACCATTTCCACACATCTTTTTTTTTCACTAGGATCGTAGGGCGAGGTTATTACGCGAGAAAAGGAATTAATGATATAAGAAATGTGTGGTAAGTAATTATAAGTTTTATTGGAGTCTTTGCAGACTGTGGCTTGTGCATATATATAATAATTAAATAGCATTCATTCACATTTTTCTACACCTTCTGGAAGATAAAATGTTCAAACAGATTTTTTTTAGAAAAAAGGGTTCATTGTGGGATTAGTTAGGAATTAGGATAAACCTTAATGTGATGCAAGCAACTAATTAATGTCTTGCCATCTCAATTCAAGTCCTGCTGTTGGAAACTCGAGGCAGTGTTCAACTTTTATGCGCACCACATTTACAATCAGGATTAGGGTCGGTCCCTTTTCTGAAAATTCGTCTACCAGAACCTTCTAGATTTGCATGTTTTAATGGTCGAAGGATAGCGACATCATCTCGATTAGTGCTACGTAATGATGTTGATATTTTTTTTGATGAAATTCTTTTTTTTATCGTCACCCCAACCGTTGGAAAAGCAGCGTCGATTATTTAATTCCGAGTGACGCTAAAAGTTATATGTACTGATCATGAGTTAAACTTGACCGATCATCAAACTCAATTGATCTGATGTCATCCCAGGTAGCATGCAACGATAATCTTTTACTTTTATAAAAATTCGAATTCGAGACTTTTACTTGAGCGACAAGAGTTGTTATTCATTCTATTTCAACTTTCATTTGTTGACGATCCTTTACTCCGACAGCATCTAGGGTTCCTCGAACAATGTAATATCTCACACCGGGTAAATCCTTAACCCTTCCTCCTCTTACTAATACTACAGAATGTTCTTGTAAATTATGACCAATACCAGGTATATAAGCAGTGATTTTAAATCCAGAGGTTAATCGTACTCTGCCTTACGTAAGTCACACTGACTTTTTCAAACTAATCTCCTCTAAATTATTAATTTTTTTTAAAAATTAAAAAAATCTTTCGGACGTCCAAACAGTTTTCATTACCGTTAAGTTTCATGGTATATCATTTTTTATATTTATTAATCACAAAAGTGACAAATGATTACTTACTAAAACTATGCAGGAATTTTCGAGCTTGAATAACATATATACAGTGAAGGACTCCTGAAAAAATTAATTTATTTGCTCTTAATTTGTATTTAACCTAATTGGGAGGAGGGGGCTGAAGGGAAGTTTTAAATTGTAATTATATAATAGATATGTATAATTATATAGTATATACATGTTTAAGGAAATTCAATAAAATTTTGAGTGACTTCAACTTTTTCGTGCCATCCGAATATTTATTGCATCATTTTGAATACTGCGGTGAAAAATATATAATTAAGTAATAATTGTGGACACAATAAATATAAATATAAATATAAATATAAATATAATAAAAGTAAAAGCAGCCTTTGCGAGTTTTTTTTTTGGGTGACGTGTGTGAGATAGAGTGGTAATTATATGATTCAAATTAACAATAAAAAAAAAATCACTGCCCCGGTAGTCATATATTCAATTTCGTGGAATTGAGGGATTTGAACAAAGAAAAATGGGACCGTGGAAAAGGTGTGTTTAATTAAGCTTGATTTCGCTTGTGTTATGCCAAATGGGCAGGATTAGGTCACGGCTTAAGGTCAAAAGATTAAATTAATTAATTCCAGGAGGTTTTTTCCTCATCGTGACAATTTCCAACGACATGGCAACGTGTTGCATCGCGAAACGGCCAAGCGTCCATCATTGATAGGTACAATCTAAAAGCCATCCGAGTGAAAATGACCTTTAACGCGTTACTTCACGGAATTAATATGACTCATTAAATTTAGATTTCTTGGTTCACAACCCAAGAAAAGAAAGGCAGAGTAGGCGCGGAATTCATTTTAAGAATGTCATATTTTAATATTTTTTTAATCAATTCCTGGTGTTCTAAAATGGTATCGTTGATTTAATTAGCGTGATGTTAAAAAATTATGAATTAAAAATCAATTCATTATCAAGTCTAACTAATTTAATTAAATTCAGGGGCATGAAATTTTATTTAAGAAAGAAGAAATTGCTTATGACTTCTTATTCTTATTAGTACATTCTAATATTTAAATTAGTAATATCTTAGCGATTATTTATCTAGTGTCAATGTCGTATTCAAGTAGCAGACAATATCTCGAATTACGCGTGTCGTACTTCTTTTTTCTAATTTATCTTCATTCATGTGGAACTTTTGGATTTCTCTTTGTTCTCGAAAAACATTAAATTATAGACAATGTTATCTTGTCTTTCGATTACAATGATAAACATATTGGGATTTAAAATTTAAAGCTACTGTTCCCTTGGGCTAAGGACGCTAAGCTCACGTTTTTCGGCCTAATTTCATAAGCGAAGTCCCAAATTGCACACTTGTCTTTTTCATTTTTTCTTAAAAAAACAATTCTATCATAATGTCAAGCACTGTTCTTATTGCATTTGCATGTGAACCGTATTAGTTATTAGCACGAATAAACTCCTAAAAAAAATTACATATCGATATGTATTCGTATATATACACCCGACTCAATTGATACATATATTAATTTACATGGAATCATATTTTGTCAGGGTCCAATAACATATTCTGAACCTTTGAATAGGTATCATTTTAATCTAATAATTCAAAATAATAAGGTTGTTCGTAGAATCATAATTTGTTATTACACCTTGTAATAAGGTATTCTGAACCTTTGAATAGGTATCATTTTAATATAATAATTCAAAATAATAAGGTTGTTCGTGGAATCATAATTTGTTATTACACTTTGTAATAACGTATTCTGAACCTTTGAATAAGCATCATTTTAATTTAATAAATCAAAATAGTAAGGTTGTTCAAAGATTTGATCGAACTTGACTCGTAAACAAACTCGACTCAATTTTATCAAGTTGTGTCAGGTCCAAGACCCTTGAAGTAAAAAATTCAACCCCATTCGAATTGGATCGAATTAGATTGTTGGATAATTGGATCATTGCTTTTGCTTTTTTATTTACTTTTTTACATTATTTAATATTTAATTTTAAAATCATTAAAATTTTTCTTACTATTTATATATTATTTTATAATTAACATATTTTATTTTAACTTTTGATAATTTTAAATCAAATATACGATTAAAGTTGAATAAAAAACTAAATTAAATAATCGGATTATCACTTTAGGTTGAGATTTCTCAATCCATACCCAACTTTTCCCTTTGAGTTGGGTACGAGTCGATGATCGGATCGGGTACGAGTAGGGGTAAAAAAATTTTATCCCGACTCGACCCAATGAATACTCCTACAAAATACAAATAATCTATATTATTGGTTCAAATAAAGTCAATACGGATATTCAGAACTTCTAGGGTAAATTACACGAATGGTCCCTTAACTTTGAGTCGATTTCCAACTGGTCCCCCAATTTCAATTTGTAACCAGAATGTCCCTCATCTTTTATTTTATTGTACGATTAGTCCTTTTGACTGGTGATAGTGGATTTTTCAGTTGCCTTGCATACGTGACTGACACGTGAATCGTTTCTCTCTCATCCACGTTATTTAAGTCATCCACACAATTTAACGCTCCAAATCAGGTAAATTACACGGATCATCCCCCAACTTTGAGTCGATTTCTAAACAGTCCTCCAGCTTTGATATTATTGCACGATTCATCCACTTGACCGATAAGAAATAGTCTCCTGATTATCTTGCGACGTAGCATAATAAAATATAATAAAAAATTTTAACTAGTTGACATCACACAATAAAAAAATATTATAAAAATTTAAAGACGCAAACGAGCTGACAGAGGGGGGTGTCGGTCCCCCTCTCCAAGCTCGCCCTTTGGCGAGTTGGCATAAAGGGCGTCGACCCCCCTCTTCAAACTCGCCCACTGGCGAGCTTTGCACAAGGGACGCCAACGCTCTCTCGCGAGCTCGTCGGCGATCCTAAACGATTCAAAATTGAGAGACTATAAAAAATAAAAATGATAGGAGCGTTGACGAACTCGCGAGGAGACATTAGCACCCCTTGTGCGAAGCTCGCCAATGGGCGAACTTGGAGAGGGGGGTCGGCGCCCCCTATGCCAACTCGCCAAAGGGCAGCTTGGAGAGAGGGGTCGACCCCCCCTTGTCAGTTCGTCCACATCTTTAAATTTTTATAATATTTTTTATTATGTAATGTTAGCTAGTTAAAAAGCTTTATTATACCACGTCGCAAGATAATCGGGAGATTATTTTTTTATCGATCAAGTGGATGAATCGTGCAATAATATCAAAATTGATGGACTGTTTAGAAATCGACTCAAAGTTGGAGGACGATCCGTGTAATTTACCTGATTTGGAGCGTTAAATGACGTGGATGAGAGAGAAACGGCTCACGTGTCGGCCACGTATGTAAGGCAATCGAGAAACCCACTATCATCGATCGACTAATCGTGCAAGAAAATAAAAGATGATGGACGTTTTAGTTACAAATTAAAGTTGAGGAATCAATTGAAAATCGATTCAAAATTGAGGGATCATTCGGATAATTTACCCGAACTTCTATTATAGCACGTTGCAATTACGCACGAGCAAACTCTTGGCTTTTATATCAAACTCATTAAATTGAATAATGAAACCTAATAGTCATAAAGCATTCTGAATTATTTAAAATACATATTATCAAAATTAGCTATATATGAACATATATTAAGTAACAAAATGACATAATTCTATTTTTAAAGTATAACAAATCTTAAATCAATAACTAATAACTTTTTGAAGTCTAAAACTCCAAGCCAACAACCAAGTACGAAGATGAGTGGACAATAATAAATATCAAATGAGACGATAAAAAAAATATATGCACCCTTTTAATCTCACATGAACAATATGAAGCGGATGAGGGCGCAGCAATTATTCTTGGAAGGAATGCGAGTCGATACCCAGATCAATTCAAACAATAACTTTTCTTGCTCCAAATTCTTTTTCTTGGCCTGTTCATTTATGTGAAAGTATTTAATTCGATTTTTAAATGCTGACCCAACATTTATTTATGCACTTTATAGATATTACACATTAACTGGTTGAAAAAGAAACGTTTTTAGAGTAAAATAAAAGTAAGCAATTAATGAGATTTCGAATTCCAAATCTATGAATGATGATAAATTAAATCTTTATTCTACTACTCCCAACATCGTAACGGCAGCGGAAAAAAGAAAGTAAAATTCATATTAATTCGCTTTCCTTCTGTTACGCCAACCTTTGTCCTGTCATTGTATTATATTATTATTATTCCATTGTTGGAACAGGGAGCTCGACAGCATGGGCAATGGGGGTGAGCAGCAAGCCACGGCAGAACGCAGCCGGAGTGGTACTTGTGAGAGCACGGCAGCTGCGTCACTCTCTGCTTCCCCTCCGCCACTTCGTCCAGGCACACTGCGCACACTTCCTTCCCGGCACCTCCCCCGTTCCCCTCCTCCCCTGCTCCTCCTCTCTGCTTGTCGTTACATCCGTCGCCGCTCACGACATGGCCACTAATTGAATCCTCAGGAGGAGGAGGCGGCGGCGGCGGTCGTGTGGCGACCGTTAATGGAGCCTTCTCTCCGGCGGCAATGCGAAACCTGCAGCGCAGTCAGAACAGAGGAGTAAGCTTAACTGACTTATCAAGTTCAAAGATTTCACATGGTACGTAAACCTGCTTCGTCCGGACGAAGTGGAGGAGGCGGCGGAGGAGGAGGAGGAGGGAACTGGGACGGGAGGAACAGATCGCGGGCCGGACGACCTGCGAGGGAGACCGCGCAGCTTCTCCTCGAGGCGGATGAGCGCGAGGGCGGCCTCCTCGCTCATGGACGATAGTTCCGGCGGATGGGGCCGCCGGTACGTTGCCGACGATGACGCCTTCTGCTCCGGCGGCGGCCCCGTCGTTTGGGGTTCGCGATGGTGGTAAAACCTCCGTTTCCGGGCCAACTCCACTCCCGGCAGCATCAGACCGATTGAGGTTCCTCGAACACCTTTCTATCTGCTAAGTAGCAGCAGAGGTGCAGAAGAGTTGCAGCTCTGCTATAAATTGATGAAGGAGACGATTAACAAGACGAGACTTGCAGCAGAGACATTCCATCGTTCCTTTTCCATGTAAATTTTTAATATTTTTTTGGATCTATAAATTGTGGGCGCAGAGGTAGATTTTCTTTAGTTGTTTGAGGCGGCAAGAAATTATAGGATTTAACTGGGGAGGACCCCTCCCCTGGTATGATGAGCGTGATTCATATGATAAAAATGGTTCGAGTGGATCAAAGTTGAACCGCTCCCTCTCTGCCTCACCTCTCCCTCTCTCTTCTCCCTCTCTCTCCCTCCGGCGTCTTCCTCTCTCACGATTTGGCCGCCCGACGGTCGATCTGACTGCAGGCGTTCGAATCTGGCCGTCCGACGATCGATCTGACGCGGGCGGCCGGATTTGGTCGTCCGATGGCAGATCTGGCTCGGGCGGTCGGATCTCTCCCAACGGCGACGATCTCTTCCTATGGCGTCCGGCTCCCTCTCCGTTCTCCTCTCTCTCTTACGATATATTCGCTCAGTGATCAATCTGGCCGCCGTTGGTCGGATCTAATTACCGGCAGCGGATTTGACTGCGGACGACCAGATCGGTCGTGCAGTTGGCCGGATCTAGCCGCCCGCAGTCAGATCGACCGCCCACGACTGATCTGACTACGGGGCGGTCAGATCTGGCCGTCCGCGGCCGATCTGGCTACGGGGCGGTCAGATCGGCCGCCCGTGGTCGACCTAGCTACGGGCGGCGGCCAGATCTGACCGCTCACGATTGATTTGGCTGCGGGTGGCAGTCAGATCTGGCCGCTCGCGATCGATCTGATTGCGGGCGGCTAGATTCGGCCAATCGCTCGTAGCCGACGGCCGATCTGAGATCGACCGCTCATCGCGTCGAGGATTCACGATCGTCGACGCACGGTCTTCGCTGCTGATTTGCCATCATCGTCGTCTTTTCTTCGATTTTTTGTGTTGAACCGCGCTCATCTTTACGCCCGTTGGATCTCCATTCGACGAACATAAATGGGAGGAGGGGTCCTCCCCCCGCATTAAACCCTATACAAAAGTGTACAAAGGATTGTATTTGATGTGTATGTTTTAGTATTAAGGTGCACCATTTTTTTTGACATAATAATAATAATAATAATAATAATAATAATAATAATAATAATAATATATTCATATTCTGTTAATATATTATATTAAATATTTTTTAAAAAGCTCAAATATTTTTTTATTCTTTTAAACGAATCAATTTTAATCGGTGTGCATTTATAGGACTCGTTTGTTAAGTTTAACGTGTCAAATTTTCTAAATATTTTAGCTGTAGACTGTTAATATATTAAATTTAATATGCTAATCAATCTCCTTAAAACTTTTAATAGTCAGAGAAAGAAATATTATTTATCTTATATTATTAAAATTCAGGTTGGACTTATCTTTTTAATATTACAAAGAATTGTAGGTATTTTATAATTAACATGGAAATGTCATTAAAACACCGAGAAAAAATATTCTGTCAACAGAACAAAAATTAGAAAAAATTTAATTTAAGGATAATTTTTAATCTCAAACTAGGGCCTCACCTGTTAATATAAATATTTATATTATTAATTTACGAGTCATAATTTCTTTGTAATATTAGCGTTTTCTACCATTTAGTACTCTTCTTGTACATTTTGAAACACTTATTAAGTATGAATTTAAATAATATACAACCAAAAGTTGTAGAACATCTAATGAATTTAAACAGTTAGATGATTATTATATGATTGAAATTAAATTTAATAATTTAACATTAAATTCAATAGAAATTGAATCTTAATCATATAATTATGACCTAATAATTTTAATTTATTAATTATATAAAAAATAATTGTATACTACCTAATCTCGCTACATATATTATAAAGTTTAGTGTTAAGTTTTATATTACATGTATGATTTTAAAATATTTATATCATGTTTTTACTTTATCATCGTAATTTAAAGTCAGTCGAATAATTTATGCTGTTTTTTTCTTTTTTCTAAGATTATTTTTTAGTTTTCCTAAACCGACTAAAATAATGTTGACTGACTATTCTAATTTGAAAAGACAATTCTACTCAAGTCAACTTTCACGGATGACCATCATAGTGTTGATATTGCGGATGCTCTTAAAAGTTAAACTCAAACTTTCTAATCAACCTCTTTCAGAATAAAAAAATGTGGCCAGTGCATCACAAAGTCACATTCTTGATTAATCATATTTATATGCCATATGTTGTTTTGATACGTGAATTTGAGTACGTAATAATTTCTTTTATTAAGGTTTAATTAGTACATTATAATGACTATGGATTTGATTATTTGTTTTACTATGTCATTTTTTTCGTGCTTTTCTCTAAAATGTTATGGGCATGTTCATGTTCAGAGAAGACCATTAGATGCGTCAGTAAAAAGAGTAGATCAAATAATTTGGAGTCCGATTAAAAGAGGGAGAGGGAGGTCAAGACGGACACTTGACGAACTAATATAACAAGATCTATTAGTGAATAATATACCGAAAGGTTTGGTTACTAATAGAGCGAAATGATGATCCATGTAGCCGACCTCATCTAGTGGGATAAGGCTTTGTTGTTGTTGTTATTTTTTTCTCTAAAATGTTAAACATATTATCACATTGGTTTATACTTTAAATTAACCTTGTACTTTTTTTCCTTTTGAAGATGATGCTAATTGCTACGCAACTATTTTTTTAATCAAAGTCTTTTAATAATCTAAAAATATATAGTACAAAGATTACTGTCATCTAATTTTATCATCTATTAATGTCAAAACCATGCGAAGCTTCTTATTATCTTGTTTTTCGTGGTATTTGACTTCTCTTTCTTTTCTTCTAGAATCTTGACCGACTACTGACCAGTTATAGAAGACTTGAAACAACGAACTTGAGATGTCAAATTACATAAAATACTTGAGTTTTTGGTTGATATTTAATTTTGGACCATTTCGTCCTTGGATAATTAAAAAAAATCAAATACGTGGACGTGGACACAAGTGTTCAAGATCATGAATTTCAAAGAAAATACAAGCTACAATTCTTATCAGTGAAGTTAGAGTTGTCCATTTTCTTTGTCTTCTCTGAATATACTTCAAATAATAAGAAGTAAGAACGCGTCTAGAACATTTTTTTATGCATCCAGAGAATATAAACATAAAATTTGCATGCATGTGTGCATAAAAGTAAGTTGCGTACTTTTATTGTCATTTTTTGGGCGAAAAATTTTTTATCTGCGAAAATTCTTCGTAATTTGCGATAGATATTTCGAAGAGTTATATTTTGTTCTCACGGTTCGAGCCATGGAATTTTGAGCTATGTTCCCACGACATGGAATTTTCGAGCCATGGAACTTTTCTCACGATTCCGATCGTGAGAAGACGTTACCCACTGTCTAAATCGTCGAAAAATAAAAAATTCTATCACACTCTCTCGCCTATTTTTATGTTCTATTAACAATATTTTTTACGGATCCGTCCGTCGGTAATTAAACAACTAATAAATTACAATATAATATAATATATAACACAATTAATATTTTATTATTAATATTTTTGACGATTCTGCCCGTATCCGTCAGTAATTCTCACGGTCGGAACCGACGTAAAATTTAATTATATTCTCGCCTATATTTCTCGCTACATTTTTCCCTCACTCCCTATATATCTCTTGCTCTCTCACGCTCTCTACTCTCTCTCTCTCTTTCCATCTCATGTCTCTTTCCCACCCTCTCTCCTCTCTCTTCCTCGGCTCCAACAACCACCTCCGAGGACCATCTCCGATGGCCTCTCTCTCTATCGACTCCGTCCGCCCGCAGCCGCATCGTGTCAGGATACCACAAATCTAGCTTCCCGCGAGGAGATCTGCTCTGCGGGTGGCCCATCTGGCCGCCTGCTATGGGATCCCGCTTGAGAGTGATAGATCCGGCCACGACCGGCCGATTTGGCCGCCCACGGGATCCCGCCTATGGGCGGCCGATCCGAAAGCCCGCGGCGGGATCCCGCCTACAGGTGGCCTGGCCTCCCATGGCCGGATCTAGTCATCACGTGACGGATCTGGCTGCGGGCGATCGGATCAGGCATCCCACGGCCAGATTTGGCCGCTCTGTGGTCGATGATGCTGCGGGCGGATTTGGTTGCCAGACGTCCGATCGGCTACGAGGTGGCATGATCGGTTGTGGTGGCCGGGTTTGATTGTCTTCGGCTGTTTTCAGGTGGCCGATCAGGCTGCGGGCGGGCATTTTTTTTAATATTTCAAATAACCTTTCCTTCGGTTCCAACCGTCGAAAAATCATGTATCTGTTAGACGTTTAGGAGATTGTTTGTCACGGTTTCGCCCGTGGAATGTTTCCCACAGCCTGATTCGTGGGAGAATCAAACTTCCGACAGTTGGACAGTTGTATTAGAGCCATCGAAAAATGTTAGCGACGAGTAATTTTTTGACGAGTCTCTTCCGTCGACGGTTTTACTTGTAGTGGACACTTTTATTCTAAAGAATTAAATGTTTCTAAATATTATGAAAAGTTGAATCTTTTTGAGAAAAATCAGGGTTATAAATGAAAACTTAATTACTTTTTGTTACACCTTCGAGTCACAATGGACGCTCATCACTCTGAGTTCGATATGGGGGCCATTCTTATTATGTAAACGATTATAAGACAGTTAAACATTTGATTGAACCTTTAAACTTACTTTGGTTATCTCTATATGTATCATGACTCGCATTCATTATCTAGCAAATATAACTAATATCCAAAAATGATTAGCATTATCAAGAGTACCGAGATTATGTTTTGGAAATGTTAAATAATATGTAGTTCAACCCTCCAAATAATTGCTTATATATATATATATATATGTGTGTGTGTGTGTGTGTATGTATGTATGATATTAGAAATGGTTTTAACGGGTATGTTCCCTAATCAATAAGGCAACATCCTATTGCATATTTCGTACGTTCTCTAATCAGTTTGGGTGGCAGATACATCAAGGCATAGTTTAGAAGTGTTTTAGGATACAATGATTCCGATTTGTCAAGAATCGTGAGCTCCAGAGTGCTGCCGGACGTGGAGAAGATGAAGCCGAAGGGATTTGGTAGAAGAAGAATAAAACAGAGGAAGAAAGGAAAGGAGAAAGGGGAAGTTGCTTATTTCTATTAAAAAATGTCTATTACAACTCGTCCAGACTCCATTACTAAACGTCTATTTATACTAATCGGAAACTGATATAAAGAGGATTAAATCGAAAAAACAAGACTACTACATTAAGAAGAAAACATGACTCTGTAACTCGGCAGTTGGCAGCGTCTTCTTCCTTCGGCCGAGCTTCTCTCTTCAACGCCGACAATACATTATTTCCAACATGGCCCCTCAAGTCGACGGTGGAAAGAAACTGAACATCGGCGACTTGAATTCATCACATCAGTGGTAGAACAAGATCTATCAAACGCTTGCCAAAGAAGATGCGCCGGCAACTGGAAATGGCTGAAGATTTAAGATTGGCGACGTGGTGTCTCCCAACATTCGCCCCCTGGTTGATAGACGACGATTAGTGGTCGAACAACGCCATCCTGGGACAACAAGTCGACAATGAACACTGGCGATAGCTGGAATCCAGATCTGCAGGACACTTGAAATCAAGCTGTCTGCATATCATCGAACATCTGCTAGTCGTGATTGCTGGAGAGGTCAACACCCCCCTGGCGACAATAGAAATCCATTATAGTAGTAGCACAAGGCAGCACTTGCCGGAGTCACCCCCTCTCCGAGAGATGTCAACCACTGTTGATAAGTTGGATATCAGATCTGTATATCACTTGAAATCAAGCTGCGGACAGCAGCAAAAATGACGAGAGCTTCAAATGTAAAACACTCTCGCTGAACATCTTTGTAACATCACAAATGCAGGATTGGATTGGCAGCAAGTAACACTTCAGCAGCAAGAGCATAACTCCATGCAAACTCCATGAATGGCACGAAGACGCGCACAACAGCTGGAGACAACTATCAGCGCACGTGACAGCAGCTCATTCATCAAACACCCGAGAACCATGATCAGAGATTCACCAAGAAGAAAAGGCGAAGAACAAATTCCCTGAACGTTGTCGATTGCAACAGAATCCAGAGACCATCAATGCACCCTCGCGGAGAGGAGACGACTTGAAGAACACATGGCACCAAAATCACACGACGGTAGCGGGAATCGTCGAGATTGCAAAAGAAAATCACAGACGCAATTTGTCGAACACGTCAATACTCGCCCCAGGGCATCCGTTGGTAACATCAGAAACTCTTGTAGAGAAGAAATGAGAAGAAAATGGATGAAACGACCAAGAAAGCGAAGAAGGAAGGAGGATGAATAACGATGATGTGCCGAAGAAGGAAGCATCGACGACCAAAGAGGCATGTCGTAGTTAGGAACAACAAATCTAAGAACGCTCGAACGTCGATAACGATGCCTATCATAATGGAGACGAAGCTCCGATTGAAGAAACTAAGCGCCGATAACGGTCGCCGAAAAATCACGGAGGTTAAGCTCCGGAAATAATTGTCGAACGTCAAGAATGAACGTCGACCAAGAATAGCGTCGACAACGACGCGAATAAACGGAGAACAAGCTCCAATCAAAGACATTTGACAAAAAATGTCGATAAAATGTCGATAACGGCAATCAAGGAGATGAAGCTTCAAATCAGCAAAGGTAGCCGAGCAACCGGAGAGAAAGCTCCGAACAAAAATTTGACGAATGTCGATGAAGAATCGGTGACTGCCACCGTGAAATAGGAGATGAAACTCCTCCGAATCTGAGCTTTGATGCTCCGGAACAATGGCGACAATGCCCAAAGAAAATCGACAACGAAGTCGAAAATAGGAGCCGAGCTCCACAACAATGAAATCCAACGAGAAATGGCTCGATCGGCAATATGTGACGATCGGAGAAGAAAAAACGGACGAAGGAAAGAATGAAGAAGAAAATAGAGAAGTCTCAAACAGATTTGTAGGAGTAGAACAATTCATCGAACACCTCGACTGCAGCCTAAAATAGATTTGCAGACGTGAAGAAGGAAAAATAGAGAACGAAAAAAATAGGAGAAGAAAAACTAAAATGATGATTAGATCTGAACAACCAAGAAGATCGAAAGAGAAACTAGCTTCGAACAAACTACGAGTGGATCAAAACGAAGAAGAGGAGAGCCAAACTGCAGAGAACGCCGAAGACCTGATCCTGGGCTTACAGGCGCCATGGCCGGGGAGCAGTCGGCGAAGAGGAGCTTGAGATGATCGGAGAGCACCTAGGGCTCTGATACCATGTCAAAAACGAGACCGAGCTCCTGTTGTACTCGCCGGAGAAGGAGAAAGAAAGAAGTAGAAACACAAAGAAATAAAATAGTAGTGGAAGAAAACGGTAGATGATTCTATTAAAAAATAGTGAACAATTACATCTGATTGGACTAATGGATCACACCATTGGACACCTATTTATATTAATCAATGACCGATACGATTAAGGATTAAACCGACATTAAAACCACGAACTGCTACAGGGAAGAAGACAAAACACTGTTACAAAGTAAAAGAAACAAAGTGACAACTCTGCTATTTGTTGCTGCTTGCTTCAGACGATGGATTGCGGTAGGAATGGTGAAGACGAACTGGCGATGAAGACTATGCCGCATGAACTCCAACACGATTTAATGTTGATTCAGCAGGGCGTCAATCTCCTCGCTCCCCGACGAGCCGCCGCACGTGACCTTGTCGACCTTTCAAACTTTTCGGCGCATGCAACCTCACTTCTTGCCTCACCACCGCCTACAATCTCCACTCCTTCCGAACTCAGTATGACCCTCCGTCGGTCCTCCTCCAGCTTGAACCACGTCCCCCCTTCGGCGCTCGCAATGCTGCACCCTCTCGGGGAGGAGACCTGGAAGGACATGCAGGCATGAAGAGCCCATGATCCCTCGATAGCAATGCCCATAGAGAGTGCCACGTCGACAGAGAGAGCCAATGACCTCGCCGCCTGGGTGATACATGCGGCCACGCAGCTGACTATAACGATCGATTCGAGATCTGTGACGCAGGTGATGACAAGGGATGATGGTAGGGACGGGGAGAGAGGGAGGAGGCAGGAGAGGAACATGAGGAGCAAAGCAAGGTTGTCAGTGAGGATGAAGCGGCAAAAGAATGGGAGGACGAGGAAAAGCCAGAAGAGAGCGAGGGAGATGGCAAGGAGGGGGAAAGCCAAACGATGGAGGGTGACGGCGAGGAGGCGTACGCAGAGGCAACGACCATTAGAAGGAGAAGGGAAGCGAGGAGGTTCATGATGGTGGGGTTGGAGGTCGTCATTGCTGGCGAGTTACGAAGGAAGAGAGGAGAGGAGGCACGTGGCTAGCGACTTCAAGAAGAGGACTAAGATCTCATACGCTAGTGAGATGAACTGTGTGAAGAGAGAGATGAACCCAAAAATTAGTTTGGAATCTGGCGTCCAAATTTGTTTCGACGATGCCAAATGTAGGCAACATCATGCTCCTTAAGCCCCGTTTGACAACCGAATATCACTTGGGTTAGTCTCTAATTCCCACCAATTTAACCAAACAACTAATTTTTTTTATCCAATGGGCCCACGTCAATAAATGCAGAACAAAGAACATAGGATGGGTTACATCCAGCAGGAATTCATTGCTCCAGCAGGATTAATGAGATGGGATCATAGAAAATCTTCTTGAATTATCTCTTTGACATTCAAACGGGGCCTAATTGAGTAGAGGCATGCTCATTAAATCCGTCAGAAATGAGTTTGAGAAAAAAAAAATTTCCTCGCCACAAGATTCTTGTGTAAATAAGGAATTATAAAAGTACTTATTTCCATGGGGAGTTATCACTTGATAATTTCGAAATGATAATTTTCTACACAACAGTGCGATAACTGGAGAGATAAATTTCAAAATTACTAACATCGTCCATTCATTTGGGACACAACTCTATTTACTAACTGTGTCATTACTCTTACTACCTTCAGTGAGGACATTTTGACAAAGGATCCCCATATTGCACTAATAAAAATTTAACATCGCTTGTTTTATAAGGGATGGAGGTAGATTATTTTGGGAGGGCCTTAATCGCTCCTAAAATTATATTATATATATATATATATATATATAATTTTTGTATATTAGCCTTTTATAAAATACTCAGCCAGCTCCTTCACTGTCTTCAATGATAATTTTATTT
This sequence comes from Pontederia crassipes, assembly GCA_030549335.1. Taxonomy (NCBI): domain Eukaryota; kingdom Viridiplantae; phylum Streptophyta; class Magnoliopsida; order Commelinales; family Pontederiaceae; genus Pontederia; species Pontederia crassipes. Next base: position 10,982,666 of record CM060184.1, on the reverse strand, counting down.
TATTTTTTAAATTTGACCATCAGTAGTTTTATATATTATCTAATATAGAAATAAAATGTTTTAAAAATAAGTGACTTTTTTTTGTGTTATTCGGTCATGTGTACGTTGCCTTGAGGAGGCAACTAAAGTGATGCATTGCACAAGGCCTTAATAAGTTGGTGGGCCGAGTGACATATGCGTCGGCTTTTGTATTGCCTACTTATTTGCTTGGCATGTGAGTAGCATTTAAAGTAATCCCCCCTCTCACGTCTCTTTTTAATGACCACCATTTCATATCCTACAAGCAATTTGGGCAATTGGTTATTTTCCTAATAGGATATGGCAAAAGATTAATTATAGCTAGGTGTTGCATAATCGTCTCTAATTGAATTGAGATAATGATATATCACCGACGTGTTATTACGCAATTCAAATATATTGTTTTTTTTTATTTTCAACGTCTATTTATCACTTTTGAAAAACTAATATTTTAATAAATCCAACCATAAAAATAAGAAGGCTTGTAAACATGATAGTAGTAGGTTTGCCATGTAGGAGACAGAAAATCACCAATTGCACTTAACTTTTAATTTCTGCATAGTAATAATTTTGCGTTTCCCGTTTAATAACTTAGATGATTATTAATAAAAATAGTTTTTTATGATGAGAAGTTATATAAAATGATCACATCTATTATTATCAAAGATAATAGCATACAGAAGTTTGTAAAAATAAAAAATGATGAATATAATTATTGTTGATTATTTGAGTTAAAAATAATTGAATATTAAAGTATAAATAACGTAAATACAATTTTGAAGAAGATTTGATGATGATTAAAAAAATAGTAATTTTTATCACTTCAAATCTGAAATTGGTTATGATGGATGCTAGAGAGATCCAAAAGAAAGAAATTAAGAGATAAGTGGTAATATTTCCGAGTCATTTACATACCTTTTATTACCATTGTAAGACCAAACTTTCCTTTTTAGTTAGCTCTTGGGACGCAAATCAAATGTCCCATATTTATTTGATATATTGTGTTTGGTCACTTTCAGGAGAGTGTGTGCATTCTTTTGCCTTCATATATGTCATATATAAAATCAGAATCTTTATCTTAATGAGTGTACTTATTTGGTGGATTTTTAATTGGAACTTCACATAATAAACATATTTGCACCATGCAACAATATTATTAAAATACTTAACACCAGCAAAGGACAGAATGTGAAGAGGGAACAAAGTTTGATATTGTGCATTGTACTCCAAGAATGATATGATATAGTAACATGTGATAGTGTGATTGCCAACTAACCCCAAATAGTTTATATTCCACTTGTTTTTAAATTATTTTTTGTAGGACTTGAGCTAAATTATACATAGTGCGATGGAAGGGAATATATAATATTTTGGACATACATTCTCTTTTATATTCATTGGCATTGGCATGGTTGACCTTTGGCAGTCACATGAACAGGCCAAGGCACAATGGAACAATGCTCGACAAGAGGGCGAAAGATGTACCTCGAGTTGTCAAGAGATCTGAGGAGAAAGATTTTCTTGTCATGCAAATAGCAGCAAATTAGTTGTCAACTCTGAACTTTTACATTTGAAATAAAAACGATATATAATGGTCTCACATAATTCTTTAATGGCTTACGGTAAAAAGTGAGCACGTCAGATCATGTTTTGGGCATGCACTTTTTATCGATCTCTCAACCCAAATGAATTTTTTTTATGCTCTCCCTCGATCCAATTCCAGATTTCATGCTGTTAAAGCAACCTAATCAGCTTTTGCACACAATATGTATATCATAACCAGCTCATCCAGTGTCATATCATATATTTATTACTCTGGTCAACGAAATATTAATTACATAAAGTAAGAGACTCTCACAATACATGTTACCTTTACTTTTTACAGTAGATTTTGGTGTCACTTATCAATATGACACTTCTCTCTTTTTGCCTTATGTTCATCAACGAGTTCAACTCATGCAATGTAAAAATATATGAGTTGCCATTATATATTAAGATCAAATTGCAAAATCGTGGAGTCATTTAATAACTACTAGTTAGCACCGAAAAATAAAGGACACGAGCTCACTAAAAATGTGTTGACACCCCCATGCAACGAGAAGAAGTCCATCAATGAACCACTGTGCAAAATGTCCAATTCCATTGGGGGGGGGGGGGGGGGGGGGGGGGGGGGGGGGGGGCAATGGCACAAACACTTTTCTGGTAGGAACAGAGGCACAAATATGAGATAAAAACATTATTAGCGACCAGACTGAATTAACGAGTTAGGACTAGGAGCACGGCAATGCAGTACCAAATGAAAAAGGAGGGCATAAATGCAAGCAGACCACCACCACCACAGAGCCCTGTAAACGATTACTACGCACCAGCTGTGTTTCAGGATCTGCAACCCACCTGTGGAGGCGTCGGCACAGGCACAGGGCTCAGGCTCAGGCTCCTCTTCCAAAGAGCACGCATTGCATGTCCACAACACAAGCTACTAAGAGCTATCAACCATCAGATTAGAAAGCCACATTAGGCTTAATTTTTCAAGCTTGATAACAGCCACAAAATTTGGGTCTCAACTAATCGAGTTTTTTAATGGATAAAATTCTACTCCAAACATAAGTAATCAAGATAAAGATATTGCTTAAGTATTTTTTAAGGAAGGATAGATGAAAACACCGGATGAGTTAGATTTAGGTGATATGGATCCTACCCCGGTGGGGGCCGACTTTTTATGAGATGCTGCGATCCACAAGAGCACGTTCGATGGCTTGTTCTGGCATCCTTCACAAGGCCCCCCACATCCCTTCATCCGTCCCAGGTTCCATGATCCGAAGAGGGGGTGAACTCCCCTGCCATGCTCCATCAGAACCTTTTTTCTGACCATGGTACGTACGCAGAGTGCCAGGGGCGAAATTAAACAATTTGGCAGGGGGTGACCAGGCACAGTGGATGCATTGGGATCAGGCGTGGTGGAGGGTGGAAATAGACTCGCCAACTCGGTGCATAACATGCAAACAAATAATCAGATGACGCCAACTAAAAGGGAGATGTGTCGCAGACTTGCAGTAGAGACAACGGGAGGGAAAGGCTAAGAAAGGCCAGGAGCAGTCAAAAGGTGCTCAACAGAGGAAGGAAAAGTTGTGTAGATCTCAAGAGCTGATATATCTAAATTTGTCGGTTCTGTTTCTGTTAGATGCTTTGCTTCCATTGTGTGCGCAGCTTCTCCATGACAATGATTCCCCCGACTCACTGATACAGTAAGTGGTGGTGGGCGGTGACAGAGAGTTGCAGAGAGCTATGGGGAAGGCAGGGAGGTGGCTCAAAAGCTTGTTGACCGGCAGGAAGGAAGACAAGAAGGAGAAAGCTGATGCCTTCTCGTCGCCATTGCCGATTCCGTCGCCGACCCCGAGGGAGAAGAAGAGATGGAGCTTTCGCAGGCCGGGCGGAGCAGGAAGGAGCTTGAATTCTGCGGACCTGACCATGAGCGCCCCCTTTCATGGCTTCTCGGATCATGAGTCGGATCAGAAGAGGCATGCAGTGGCCGTAGTGGTGGCTACAGCGGCCGCCGCCGACGCTGCGGTTGCCGCCGCGCAAGCTGCGGCAGCTGTGATCCGCCTGACAGGCGCAGGCGCTAGCAGAAGAGACAGTGGTGCTATTGAGGAAGCTTCTGCTGTAAAGATTCAAGCTGTCTTCAGGGGACATCTGGTGAGCATTTTTCTCTCTCTTAATCTTAAGGAGTTCCTGATCAAACATGACTAAGGTAGTATTGAAGCATAAAAGTAGGATTAGTTGAAGAAGATGAGAGATGAAACATTAGCATGTCTACAAGTGACCAGAAATCATATACGCTACGTGACAAATGGATATAAAAGCGCACACGTATAGGAGCAATGAAAGATATCCATAGCAAATATGATTCAATAGATGAGAGCTGATGTAGTTATTTCTACAGGCAAGGAAAGCTCTACGTGCACTGCAAGGGCTAGTTAAAATGCAAGCACTAGTGAGAGGTCACCTGGTGAGAAAGCAAGCGGCTGCCACCCTGCGTTCCATGCAGGCTTTGGTGACAGCTCAAGTCCGAGTTCGTGCTCAGAGGCTCCGCATGGCTGAGGAGTCGCAGGCCGTTGCTCCATGGAGGCAATCCATCCACAGGAGATCACCGCAGCATCCTCGATCCCGGCAATCATATTCTTATGTAAGCCCACTTACAAAATCTCTAGTACAATTGACGATGCCTAAATTCATAAACCCAAAATTCAAACTGAGCTTATCAAAAGAATGCCCATGGACTGGCCACTCAGCAAGAAAACTAACTTGTTCACGTAGGAGACGGAAAAAATAGCAGAAGAGAACGCCAAGATAGTGGAAATGGATCATGGTGGACCAAGAGGCAGTACAAAGAGAAGAAACAGCTACTCCATCATGCAGAGAGAAACAAACGATCAATATGGCGGCCATCACCGGGCGAGTTACAGATCAGAGCAGTGCCCACAGTTGTCGCCTGCACCATCAGGCTTAACTGAAATGAGTCCGAGAGCTTACAGCGGGCATTTCGAGGACTTCTCCTTCGCAACAGCACAAAGCAGCCCTTATTATCCGTCTGCAGTAGCTTCAGTACATGACCCAGCGGAGACTTCTTTGGACTACCCATTCTTTCCCAACTATATGGCCAACACTGAATCCTCCAGAGCCAAGGCACGGTCACAAAGTGCACCACGGCAACGGGTTGATACATATGAAAGACAAACAAGCAGATGGAGGCCACCAGCGGAGGGAAGGATCATCCAAAGAAGTGTTAGAATGCAACGATCATCTTCCCACGTAGGCTTGACTGCTAATGGTTGGCCTATCAAGCTTGACAAGTCCAGTGTGTCCCTCAAAGACAGCGAATGTGGTTCGACAAGCACTGTGCTTACAAATACCAATTATTGTAAATCTCTGGTCTGAGCTAAAGGTAAAAAATTGACAGAAAATTTGTTGCTTTGAACATATAAGTACAGAAACAGCATTCAAACAAAAATTCTGATTAAATTTTGAATACCTTGCATGTTCAGGTTGACAAAAGGCGCCAACTCTTACAGCAACATCTCATCTAAAGCAATTTGACATATGCAATGACCTGAGCAAGTTTTCTGTCTTTAATGTGTACAAGCACTCTTTTAATGAAAGAAGTTGATTGAGGTATTCTAAGAACATGATTTTAGTGTGCTCTCCTTTGACTTCAATTGTAGACTTTTAGTGTCAGCCTCAGGTGCTGAACTCAATGTCATTGAGGATTGTCCCGTTCAAAAGGTATGCTTATCGCTGACAAATGATTTGAAACATATTTTATGACCTTTAATGTAATAACGGCTCGCGATCTGATTGGTGGAAAATAATACGAAAATGGCAAAATACCTTCTACCTTTTTACTATAAGAGAACTTCTACCTTAAAGACTGTGTGCCACTGCCGCCGTAATACTGCTTGGTAGTTTCACATGAGAATTCTGCAAATGTCATTCCCTCTTTAAAACGTGTAAACAGGGGTGGAATTTTTCTTAATACTTCTTGCAATAAGGTATTATAGTCCTGATCCTTGTTAAAGTTCAATCCAGTGCTTTCCTTGGTGAAAGGAACAAATGTATCTTTGCTCATTCTCAGGTTCCTCTGGCCATAAGTTTCAGAATTAGATGAACCTTCAGATTTCGAGTAAGTAAGAACTTTGTTCCATGGTGGCTGAAGGAAAACCACAAAAGTTTCCCTGCTCAAATTTTCCATGTCTGCAGGCCGTCCAACAGAGTGAAGTGTAGACTGAAGCTGACCCCAGATAATATGTCAGCTGCTTCCCCTACCTGAATGATAAAATTATCAGGGGGTGATCTCACAATTAGGATCTTATTTCTCTTTGTGTCATACAGCTGCAAATATGTATGTGCATTTGGAGAAGGACACTCTTGATGGCATGAAGTATGAGGGCAATCCTCTTGAAGGCAAGACAATAAAAACAAAGGTGATGTAAGAATGGTGAAGATTCCGTAGTCATAGTGCCATTGCTGCCACAGATCATAAAAAAATGTGTGCTGCCCACACTCAGATTTCTCTTCCACTTGCCCTTTCTGTGACTGCTCAAGCAGGGACCGATTTCCTGTTTCAAGGAGCAAGTTTCTTGATATTGTAGACCTTTCTGAACATGACGAGAGAAGTTTAGTTGGTCCAACTTTCTGTTTAGGTCGTACCATTCTCTTATTGGTTTTCTTGAGGGTAAGGTTATCTACTATTGAATGATAGTGAATTAATCGCCCTTTGGCACTGCCAGACTTCATAATGCTTTGTTCTAACTCATTGCATCCAATGATTTTATCACAAATTTGTGCTAATCGGAGACCTAACTCCACCATACAAAGACCAAGTTCGTTGAATCTATTACCAAGCTCATCAAATTTACATTTTCTGGAATCCTCAGAGCTAATAGAAGGGGGATGTTTTTCTGCATCATGATGAGTTTTCACTGTATTCAAAAGGCCATCAAAAGATGAGGACCTGGAGCTTATGTCTTCTCCATACTTAAGCTGCATGGCAAAGGAGGAGACTGTCCTATCTAGATTCTTCAGTGGAACATCACTGCCTAAACCATGTTCCTGATATTTATGAAGAAGAAACATCATGTAGTTCTTTTTCTTGAAAGTCACATCATTCAGTAGTTAGGATAACGCAAGACAGGAAGTAGTTGGTATGAGTGGAGTCATTTCAGTAACTCTTAACTTGTACTAAGATAACATTGTTTGAAGCATAAAACCATTTTTATCACACGACAAGATGGATTCTTATATGTTACCAGGACGTTAAGATCTCTACAGGGAAAAAATCAATGATAGTCACTTAGATTAGGGTGTACGCTTGCATGGTAAACGACCAGTGGTAGTGTTTAGTGGTGAATAAGGTCCACTTGTAAAGAAATATAAGAAGTACTCTACTGTTAGAAAATTGAAGGCATGAGAACCAAACATGGTGAATCTCCGCATGAAAGTAAACACTCAATAGCTTTAGATTAGATTGCCTTTGGACTGAGAATAATGTTACACATTGAACAACATTAAATATGCTTGCGAACAAAAAAGGTGAACATCTTAACCTCCTCGTGGTTAAGTAAAGAGAAAACATGCATTCAAGCTTGATTGAAAGATGATGATCCTTCTCAAAATACAACACCAGATTATAGATGGAATACAAGAACAGAACAGAGATATCCTCATCCAGAACAATCCACGCTTTCGTGTATTTCAGTGTGCACAAAAATATCATATATCGATTTCTTTTGCTAATTATCTTTCTTGAACAAAAGGATAATCGATCAACACTAAACCGTTACCAGCAAAAGACGAAAAAAGAAACTGCACTTAAGAATGAATCAACAACAACAACAACAACAAAGCCTTATCCCACTAGGTGGGGTCGGCTGCATGATTTAATCCATGTTCATGAGATTCGACAGGGTTTTACGCTGGCTGTCGGGGCCTAACACAACTCCCCTCCTTTATCCGGGCTTGGGACCGGCTATAAAACATAGGCGGAGTTGCACTTAAGAATGAATCAATCCTTATAAATCAAAGATTGTAAATTTTGACCGAAACTTTTTTTTCTTAAACAAAGCCTTTCGCAGAATAAACTTAACTATCTATTAACGAAAAGCTTCTGGATGGTATACCTAAATTGATAATGCATACTACAATTGATCCTAAAATAACTTTCAGTAAAGTGTTCCTAGAAGTACTTTAACTTCTAAGTTGCACATTATATATCAATAGATATGCAGCCAATTTATTTCCGTTTTAACAACAAAAATGTACTGTTTTGATAATAAACCATAAACCCTGACAACTTGTTCGTTCCCGAGAGCAAACAGGAAAAAAAAAAGAAGAAAGGAACATTATTTGCAAGTATATGCATAACGATTCAATAATCTGCTTAATTTTTCTGCTTGAAATTAGTTCATCGTGATTCCAGTCATAGAATCTGCTTAACTTTTTTTCTGTTTGCACGATACTTTTTATTAATAATAATAAAGAATCCAGATATCAGGCTAAGAACAATCAGAGAAATCCAGGTAATGTGAAAGTATTGCTTGGCGATAGAGAATGACTTCAAAAGGCGGGTTTTTTGTTACCTTGAGAACTCGGGCACGGTCACTGTGGCCGAGGAGAGCGAGGTCCCGAGCGAGAGGAAGAAGGGCTTGTCGGAGCTCGGCGTATCTCGGCACTCCAGAAACCGAGATGAGGCCGGGGCCTGATGGACCGAGGTTTTGGATCACGGCTGAGGCGACGGAGTCGAGACGCGCGAGCTCCGCCGGCGATGACGCGGGAGGACAGGCCCCGGCGGAGGAGGAGAGGAGGAGGAGGTCGGAGAACTCAATGACGAAGGGATCCAATATATCCTCCGCCGCAGATGCCATGGCTTCTCTTTCCCGGTAGTCGCCCGAGACAGGGACAGAGCTCTATCGCCGATACGGTTTTCCAAGAATAAAAGTTCGACTGTCACTCGGACCGGAGATAGATGTAGGGCTTCTGACTGACATCATTAAGTGGCTATTTTAAAATATATAATAATAAATTCTCGTTCATCATATTAATTTAATAAGAATTTATCAATTTATTTGTTTATAAGTATCTTTGGGTGTTAAATAATGTTTTCAGAATCGGATCGACGATCGGACCGGACTCATCACCGGATCACAGTTAGACCGATCCGATCGAATTCGATCGAATTGATCCAAATTTTATTAAAATAATATTATTTATAATAATTATAAAGATATAATATAAATTATATGATATAATATATGAATATTCTACTAATAATTTATTAAAAATATTAAAAAATAATATAACACATTTTTTATTTATTAAAAGTTTTATAATGATAATATAAATAGGTTATTGCTAATTTAATATTCATTATTTAATTATGATAGATGTTATATTAATAAATTTTATCTTAAATTATTTTTATTTCTTTTTTTAACACTTTGCTTTTTTTTATGCCCTTTGATAATTTTTCATTTTAATATGATTTAATTTTAAATACTTACATTTTTTTATTTCAATTCCTATTTAATTATATACATATCATATTCCCTCCTCTTTAACCTTCCTTTTATTTCTTTCCCTTTTTTCTCATTCAACTTTCCTATTTTTATCAATTTTTAAAATTTCTTTTTCAAAATTTGAATTGAACTGAACTGTCAGTTCAATCTATTTTTTCCGGTTCAATTCTAAAAACGATTTGGACATCCAACTGGATCGGATCACCGGTCGATTCGTGATTGAACCGACTGGTCCGATCTGGTTTTAATAACATTGGTCAAAAACATCAATTTATCAAATAACAACTATTTCAATAATTTGTCTATCATAATTTTTCCCTCTATTTTGGATTGTCAAATTGTTCCTTAAAAAAAATTTAGAGTCTCAATTAGGTTATGTTTGGCATTATTAGCAGTTTGACAAGTGAATAGTGATTTAACTAGCGGATAATGGGTAGCGGATGAAGATTAGCGATTAAAAGTTATAACAAATAAGTGTTTGGTAAACTTAGCAGTAGAATTAGCTGATGAATATAAAATGGCATAATAAGATATAATGACAAATTATTTAATTTAAGCACTATATAAATTGTATTATAATACAAATAAATTAAATATTTATATCTTAATTAAATAAAATAAAATTTCACAACTAAATTTTTTATTAAAATATATAGAAATATATATTGACAATAATTTTTATATAATATAAAAGTATTAATTGTGAAATTATTTTTTATTCATTATTAACATATAAATAATTTTCAATTAATTAAGCATGAATATAAAAATAAATATAGTTAAATTATTATAAAATAAAAAATGAAAAAATAATAAGATAAGTTAGAAACAAATAATGTATTTGAATAAGGATAAAATTGGAAAAATTTATAAAATACAAACCTCTAAACACTAAACGCTAATTGAAGTAGTTTTTCAATATTTTCATATGAAACGCTAAACGTTATTTATTTTTGTCATTTACCAAATAAAAGAATTAACGTTTGAACCTCTAAACGCTAGTTGAAACGTTAATTTTGGTGTTGTCAAATAGAGCATTACCCTTTCAAATACGCGATACAAGATAATTTTATCGAATCAATTAGATTTAGTTAGTCAATTTTCAATCCGTAAATGGTGCAATATGTAAATGGTGCACATATTCATTAATGTTGTACGAGTTGAAATGTCGAACATGAATTTTCAAAAACTAAGGATTCACAACTCAAGAAAGACCAAAACTAGTTGAACGATTATGATTAACTTTGTGGGTGATAGAATTGGTCGGTTAACAAAAAAGGAGGGCAATGTTTCCAAAAATATCATCCTCACACTCTCTTCCTAATTTAGCCATATAATCTATTGCAGAGTTTATAGATCTAGGACATAATATACATTTGAAATTTGCAAAAGAAATAGTTAAGCAATGAATTTCGTCCAGCAACGACTATAGCCTCTAGGGGGTTTGGATTTCTGGTTGATTAAATCGATTAGAATTGAAGAGTCAGCTTCAATAGTGATGTTTGGTAATTGAAATTGTATGCCCTTTTTGAGTCTCCAAAGAATGCCAAAAGCCTCATACTAAAGTGTACATGAGGAGTTACATTTAATTGCACATGCAGACACAAAATTTGCATTAGAGTCACATATAATAAACCCCGCACTGTTAGCCAAGGATCAACGACAAAAAGAGCCAGTGCCTCCGAGAGGGAATACAGGGGATGAGTGTGTGCAGTGTCTCAGAAATGTGATAATTGTCATGTTACTCTTGCCCACAACACTAAGGTGGTTGCCATTCTAAAACTACGTTGGACTCCATTCCTTTCTTTCCATATAGCCCACATAGTTAAAGCAATCAAAGAGTGTAAAGAACACTTAGAATCAAAGTTATGTTTGCACCTTCATTTAATTGGTCACCGGACAATCATGTTTGTAAATATTAAAAGTTATAGTTCAACTGTGACTGAAAAAGAGACCAGAGAGGCTTTGATGCATTGCAATAAAAAAAATAAGTGCTCAATAGTTTTAGGCATGATGCCACAAAGAGGACAAAGAGGGTTTACGTTAGGATTGTAGCAAGCAAGCCAAGTGCGGATGGGGAGTCGAAAGTCGACAAGCTTCCAGATGAATATCACAACTTTATGTGAAAATTTGAGTTTTCAGACAGTTCCAAATTAACAATCCAGCCCCATGTGGAAGGGCAACCTGCAGGCACAAAAAATGATGGACAGATTTGGAGATTGCACCCCTAAAAGGGCTATGCATCCAAATCCACCTATTATTCCTGGCAAAAGGTAAGCAAAAAAATAGAGAAAATAGGAAGACATTTTCCAAAGCAATGGTTTGTAAGTTGCACATTACATGCATTCCCAATCATTAACTCATGTACAATCAAACTATCAAATTGTATATCAACATTCATATAAGTTGGCATCAGGTTAAGTGGTGTAAAAAAAATCTAAGGATCCATAATGACATGAGTAAAGCATCCATTACTGTAACAGAATGACCTTCGGGAGCGACAGAATCGCTCCTATCACGACCGCTTCAAGCGGCGATGAAAATGGCGCGGCGAGGGGTGGAGTTCGTGAAGGAACTATGCTATAAATCTAGCTCCATGTTGAGCAGAAGTCTTCACTCGATCGGAGCCCCAAAACATAACAATGGTATCAGAGCAATCGGTTGCTAACTCCGACTATTCGTTCTTCTCCCTTTTTTCTCTCTATTTCCGACGAACTGCCTCCTCCCTCTCTATTCTCCGGAACCTCTAGCGAATCTAACTCTGAACTGAACGTCTCCAGACGACGGACGAACACCGGCAGAGTTCCTGCGATTCAACATCCGCTGATCTTGTGCGGGAACCGCTTCCGGCGACAACACTTACCGGCTGCCCACGGATAAAAAATTGATGGTGCCAAACCCCTTCGACACGTGCTGCGAACCTCTGACATTCGACAATTTCAGTTGCGCCTAACTGTCGCCGTTGTTATCTGCTTCCCTTGATCGCCCTCGGTGAACAGATCAATTTTTAGCAAAATGTCTTAAAAAATGATTGCATCTGAAATGACAAGATGGGAAAAGTTGAATGGCATGAATTATGACATGTGGAGCCGAAAAATTCGATATGGACTGATGCATGAGATCCTGCATAAAACAATTGATGCTCCTGCACCTATGCTTTCTGAGGCGGCCACTGATAAAGAAAAGAAGGCGCATGAGAAGGCAATGGAGCTGTGGGAGCGCAATGATAATAAAGCTAGATCCTTTATAATGATTCACATGGAGGATGATTTGATTAGGGTCTTTGAAATCCAAGAATCTGCACATGGTTTGTGGAATGCCATCAAAGATAAATATGATAACAAAACAAATACTAATGTGCAACTCCTTCTTTATAATTACAATAATTATAAAATGAAGGAAAATGATAATGTAATAGATTATGTGAATAGAATGATCGTTATGGCCAAAGATCTAGTTGTCGTAGGTACAGTCCTGCCTGAAACAATGCAAGTGGCAACTATTTTAAATAGTTTGCCTAGGTAAATTACATGAATGGTCCCCCAACTTTAAGCCGATTTCCAATTGGTTCTCAAACTTCAATTTATAATCAGAACGTCCTCCATCTTTCTTTTTCTTCACGTTTAGTCCTCCTGACCGGTGATAGTGGATTTCTCTATTATCTTACTGAGTGGCGAATTTTCTCTCTCTTCCACGTCATTTTATGTTCATCATATCATTATAAAAATTTAAAAAATAATAAAAAAGAATGAAATTTTCATGTCATTAAAAAAATTTAAAAATAAAAAAAATCATAGCCGGAGAGAGAGGAGGGGGGCGACCGCACCCCCCCCCCCATCTCTCCAGCGAGAGTGCTGGAGAGAGAGAGAGGGGGGCGACCGCCCCCCTCTGCTTGAGCTCCGGCGAGCTCGAGCTCGTCGGAGCTCGAGCTTTCTCTCTCTCCAGCCGTGCTGGAGAGAGAGAGGGGCGACCGCCCCCCTCTGCTCGAGCTCGCCAGAGCTCGAGTGCTCTCTCTCTCGAGCTCTCACTGGAGAGAGAGAGAGGGGGGCGACCGCCCCCCTCCTCTCTCCCGCAGCGAGCTCGCCGAAGCTCGAGCTCTCTCTCCAGACGTGCTGGAGAGAGAGAGAGAGGGGGGCGACCGCCCCCCTCTGCTCGAGCTCTGTCGCCCCCTCTGCTCGAGCTCACCGGAGCTCGAGCTCTCGCTGGAGAGAGAGAGGGGGGCGGACCTTTTTATTTTTATTTTTAAACTTTTTTTAATGACGTGAAAACTTCATCTTCTTTTTTTATTTTTTTATTTTTATAATGACGTGGCAGACCTAAAATGATGTGGAAGAGAGAGAAAATCTGTCACATCAGTGAAGCAATCGGGAAACCCACTATCACCAGTCAAGAGGACTAAGCGTGCAAGAAAAAAAAAGATGGAGGACGTTCTGATTATAAATTGAAGTTGGGGGACCAATTAGAAATCGGCTCAAAGTCTGGAGACCATTCGTATAATTTACCCCCTTCTTTTGACATTGCTGCCACTACACTTCGACTTAACGAAACAGTAGATCAGCCAGCTCAACTAGCCATGGAACAAAATATGGCTAAAGGCAAAAAGAAAATTGAAATATAAGAAGCTGGAGAAGAAGAAGCTCATGCCATTCACCATCGAAAGAACCTTGGTCCCAACAATAAACAATTCAAGGGACAACGTTCAAAAGTACCAAGGGGAGCCTGCTACAATTGTGGAAAATTTGGGCACTTCAAGTCCAATTGTCCCACAGGAAAGAAGCCGAGTAAGAATAAGACTCCGCAGAATAAAGGCTCCAACAAGATTGAATTTGCTGGAGTCGTCGAGTGCAATGCTGCGACGACAGACGTTGAAGGATGGTGGATCGACTCTGGTGCGACTCACCATATTACAAAGATCAAGGTTGGCTTGACTAACTTCAAGGAAGTAAAGAAAGGTGAACAAAAGATATACATGAGGAACAATACCTATCTGGACATTGAAGGTATTGGTACATATAAATTAGATCCGGGTGATAGTATCATGATCCTTCATGATGTGCTATACACACCTGGAATTCATCGAAACCTTGTCTCTGTTCCTACTCTCTTTAAGAAAGATCTTGAAGTTATATTCTATAAAGGTCGTGTAACTATAGGGAAGAACAATAAAGTCTTAGCCATGGGAAAGTTTGAACCTGACCATGACTTATTTTGTCTTCCAGTAGTCAATAATGAATCAATGAATGTGACTTCTGAGTATTCCTTGTGTCTTCTATCTGATTTTGATCTCTGGCATGAGAGATTAGGACACTTAGGAAAAACAAAAATGGAACAAATAATTAGAATGAACTAGTACCTAACATATCAGGAGCAAGAACATTGTCCTGTGAACATTGTTTGACCGGAAAAATGACTCGAAAACCTTTTCCGATAGGAACAAGGTCAAAAGAATTGTTAGAGTTGGTTCATTTGGATATTTGTGGTCCATTGAGTGTCGCAACACACAGAAATAAAGAATATTTTATAACATTTATTGATGACTATTCCAAATCCTCCCATGTATATCTCTTGGAAAGAAAAGTTGAATCTTTTGAAATGTTTAAGAGATATAAAATGGAAGTGGAAAATAAATTGAGGAAACCAATTAAATATTTAAAGACAGATAGAGGAGGGGTATACACCCCCAGGGAATTTGAAAATTGTTGTATTCAATGCGGCATAAGTAGGCAAACTACAATGCCTTATACACCACAACAAAATGGTTTAGCAGAAAAAAATAGAACCTTGATGAATGCAGTTAAATGTATGTTGTCATACACAGGTCTCCCTAAAAACTTTTGGGATGAAGTAGTGATGACTGCAAATTACATATAAAATAGAATTCCCACTAAGTCCGTAGAATCAACGCCATATGAACTTTGGAATGGCAGAAAACCCGAGTTGGGTCATTTCCGAAAATGGGGATGTAAATTGCATGTACTAGTTCCAAGTCCAGCTTGCTTAGGAACAAGCTGGACTTTAGGATGGTGACATGCAGATTTACTGGTTATAGTGATAAGTTCAAAGGGTATAGGTTCTTCCATGATGAAAGATGACTAATCGAGAGTCGTGATGCAACTTTTCTTGAAAATGAAAAGGAAGATATGCATGAAAAAGAGGGCAGAAGAGAACCTCTAATTATCCTTGACGATAATGTCGACTCTGAAGAAGACACATTGGATATATGTCTAACAGTGGGAGAAGAACCTATACATGATAATAAAACTTTGGCAGAAGTGGAGGAACCCATACAATCCACGAGTATAATCGACAACAAAGAGGCCCCGGACGATTGCTCACATATTTGGATGACTATTATTTGTATGAATGCGAAGTTTCGTGTTACGCCGTCGATGTTGATACTGAGGATTGTACAGATCCTATTTCATATGATGAAGCAGTTGCTTCTTCTGAGTCGAAATCATGATTGGCCGCCATGAGAGATGAACTAGACTCAATCGATTGAAACGGCGCATGGGCGCTATGTGACTTGCTAGAAGGTAGACAATCATAGGGTGCAAATGGGTATTAAAAAAAATACCGAGTTGATGGTACTATTGAAAAGCACAAAGCAAGATTAGTTGCCAAAAGTTATACTCAGCAAGCCGGAATTGATTTTCAGGAAACTTATTCTCCAGTAGCTAAGTTTGCATCCATAAGGGTCATCTTAGCGTTAGTCGCATATATGAATTTGGAATTATTCCAAATGGATGTTAAATGTTTTCTTCAATGGAGAATTGAGTGAAGACATATATATGCGACAACCTGATGGTTTCAGGTAGAAGGTCAGGAGAACAAAGTGTATAAGCTGAAAAAAATCATTATATGGTTTAAAACAATCTTCACGTCAATGGTACAAAAAGTTCCATGAGACGGTCATCCAATTTGGTTTTATTACAAACAAATTGGATCATTGTGTGTACATCAAGAAGAGTGGGAGCGAATTCATAATAATGTCATTGTATGTAGATGACATTTTGCTCGCAGGAAATGATGTCACTATGCTCAATGAAATAAAAGAAAATTTGAGCAAAGAATTTGAAATGAAGGATATGGGCGAAGCTTCCTATGTTCTTGGAATTCAAATTATTCGAGACAGAAACTCAAGGATATTGAGTTTAAGTCAAGAAAAGTATCTAAATAAGATACTGAAGAGATTTGAAATGCAAAATAGCACTCCAACACCAACACCGATTGTGATTGGGAAAAGACTTAATAAAAGTCAATGTCTTAACATATGGCAAGAACCTCTAGATGCTCCCTATGCACAAGCAGTTGATAGCTTGATGTATGCGATGTTATGTATAACACCTGACTTGACTTATCCAGTAAGTCTAGTTAGTAGATATCAAAGCAATCCTGGAAAAATACATTGGAAAGCCATTAAAAGGATTCTTTGATATCTAAAAGGTATTGTACAATTGAAATTGACATACCAAGTTGATACATTTGAGGTTATAGGCTACTCAGATACGAATTTTGGAGGAAATATTGATGATCGAAAATTCACATTAGGTCACTTATTTTTGTTGGGTGGTGCAGTTGTTTCTTGAGGTAGCAAGAAACAAGGATGTGTGGTTAGACATACACAAGAAGCTGAATATATTGCATGTAGTATGGCAACCACTCATGCCGTATGGATCAGACGTTTTCTTTTAGAACTAGGGCTCAATTTGGTCAATGGACCATTACAAATGTACTGTGATAATATTATAATAATCGTTCAACTTTTCAAATTTTCAATCGTGATCATCATTAAAAATTTAAAATAAAAAAATAATAATAAACATAAAAATTAAAAATTTGAAGACACTTAAATTGACTCGGGACAGTTTTTGGCACAATCCATTCATATCGAGCCGTCCAAACTTTTTATGTGTATTAAATATATAATATTATAATAATTAATAATTTTTTAATTATGGAAATAACAAATTAGAAAAAAACTCTATTAATTTTACAAAAAAAAACGTACAAATCAGGAGTTGGACTACTAGAATTAATAGGAGTCCACACAAATTCCAAGCCCGAAGCCCTTTCAGCTCCTCCTTTTGCGGCTCAAACACTATTTGGACTCCAAATAAATTTTGGATTTCACCAAGAAGTTAAACTCTAAACTGCTAATCCAGATTATTGTTCGATTTCTTCCTGTGGTCTGTTTACATCCGGAAATTTCAGAATAATTTTCATGTCTTATCTTGTAACTTTGTGATCCTTCAACTTATGAATTTATAATAAAATAATCTCCTTAATAGTTGTCACAAATCTCGTGATAATTTTGGTGACTAAAATGACATTCACATAAAGTTGAAATCAAATAAAACATAATACATTCATCAAAATATAAATATTTATTTTAAATATTTGGGAGAATGATTTACCAAATTACTTTGCGAGTTTTTATTTTATATTTTTAAATTATAGCCAATTTTCACATCTAACTTCTACCAATAAATTTATAATTTCCCACACCTAACTTTCTTTGGAAATTTTTAGTTGTTTTTTTAATGAGTTTGCTGCTATATTTTTTGTTTGGTTAAGAAAAGTCAATTGCTTTATTAGTCAAGTAAAAAGTTAATGATAACTTATCATATTTTAACAGTAAAGTAATCTGCTTATGAGATGGAATTATATATATATAGCTGAGATCAAGTTATATAACAAATATTAATATTTTTTTAAAAAAACTGATGATATAACAGGCCAGAGCGCGATTACATTTGTGTTCATGTAAAATTCATTAAATATCTTCTAACTTTACTCTCTTTATCAACTTTATACTCTAACTTTATTTTGTACCCATACTACTATCTAATTATTAATTTATTTCAACAACTATCATTCTTATTGGGAATAGATAGTCTTTTGATCATTTTGCTGATGCGATATTTTACTTAAAAATAAAATAAATATTAAATAATAAAATATATTTTTTTAAAAGAGAGTCACGATAACGATCAAAGAATCGAAGAGAGAGGAGGGGTGGTCTCCCTTCCCCTCTCCTCTTTGACATATGACAAAAGAGGAGAGGAAAGGAGCTCTCTTCTCCGATGCCGAAGAAGAGAGAGGGGGAGGGAGATGAGGCATCTTCTTCTTTGGGTCGTGAGTATAGCGCGTAGAGGAGGGGGAGGGGCGAGGGCAGCAACGCCCCTCCTCTGCACCCAAAGGAGAGGGGAAGGGGGCTTCCCCTCCCCCTATCTCTTCGGTCGTTTGAGCACTCACCGACACCTTCGTCTTTTTTTAATTTTATACTATTATTTATATTTTAATTTTTTAATAAAATTCCATGTCAAAAAATAGAAGAAAAATTTATTATATCGAATAGAAGGGTAATTTATTAAACAAATCATTTGTTGGAAGGTAGTCTGGCTACAAGATAACATTAGGGGACAAAGATGGGAAAAAAATAAAGATGAAGGGTATTTAGAGAAATTTATTCATAGTATAATATAAGTTTTTTTTAAAATATTTTAAGTATGCTTCTAAATCTTTGTAAATATCTTATTGAATAATTAATTATTAGTTGAGGTAAACATATCATGTAAAAGCATGATAAATGATCAATATAGTGGAAAACTCAACAAAAGGACAAAATTGTTAAACTTGAATAAATATTGAGAGAAAATTTGTAATAATTTGTGATTAAATACGAAATTAAATTGATCAATGTATAGAATTAATTGGTGAAATGAAATAACGTCACATGCATGGCGTTCTATGAATCAGACATGTTTGGAAATTTTTCTAAAAGAAATAACGGCTTAAAATACTTTCGATAAGACATCTGTAAAATGGTATAAAACTGTAGAATATAGTGTTTTGATATACTTCTAAATACTTTGCAAAAATGTATTTATTTTGATCAAGAGTTGGAAACTCGACTTGAAGTAAAAAAATATATACTTTGCATTTACCCGTTATTTTTTTTACAATGTTTTGATCCAAAAGACGAATATTTTCCCATGAAAAAATCGTCAAACACAATAAATACAACAAAAAGATCTTTAACGGAAAAAATTGACGTGACCAGTAAATATTTTAGAACTACTTTATATCCAAAAAGGCCACCTACATTTTATTTGGAACGTGAAATTGAACTCGATCATCTCATGCATGATTGATCGAGCTCTAAAGATATTGCATGTTTGATGTGGACTATACGATGATTTAGCTCAACCTTAGAGCAATGGATTGGGCGACGGAGATCGACATGTGTTGTAGATAGAAGAAGATATATAGAAAGACAAATCCATTTACATCATCCAATCGGATTAGGTATACTTCCTCAATATATAGTAACTAGTTAATAATGAGCGAACTGAATTTTGTTAATTTCCTTTGGAAAGAAGATATTACCAGGTTTGTCAAACGATTCTTCGTCCACTTCCTGTGTCAAGTCGCCTTTGTTCTCTATCTTTTCTTTTGCCGCAAAAATTAAAGATGGTGTTACATGACTACACACTACATGCATATATGAAAGCTAAAGTGCATCATAAATATCTTCACTATATATATATATATATATATATATATATATCACATTCAAGTGACAAGGTGAGGAGAGATGCAAAAAGAACGGTAAGGGAATCTTCAATTTTTATTAAAATTTTTGTTGAACATGAATTAATTGAACTAAATAGTGACCGACCTCTAATATTTTGATAATGCATATAACTTTATAACTGTTAACGACATACGACTTAAGAAATCAACACTCTAGACCTCCAGGTTTGACTACCAAAACAAAAGATTTTTTTTTTCTTTATTGCATGAAAAGAGTTCGCGGCTTGATGGTTAACTCGTAACAGGAAGATTGCTATTAGAACTCAAGATACTTGTACAAATTAGAGACCATAAATTGAAGTTAGTTAACTACTGGGTAATGTTTTTTACATTAATTCGAGAAGAAAGCTTTTTTCCCTAATTCGTCTGGAGTTTTTCCCCTCAACCTTCGATACATTGGCATCAATATCAACCTGAGGGTATATTTCACTAAATCCTTTCTAATCTTACTCGCCTTGTCAACTCTATTTTTCAACTTTATTTTATAATTATACTGTCATCCACTTTACCACTTTTCAATTTCTTTCATCAACTATCATTTTCACAAAGTATAAGAGATTTATTGATCATTTTTCTTACGTGACAAGTCATTTTAAAAATAAATATAAATAATAAATATTATTAAAATAGAAATATAATATTTAGAAATTAAAATAAGTTTTCATTTTGATTTAAAATATGATAGCTTTTACTAAATTTATCAATTAATATTTTACTACACAAATGATAAAAAGCATTTGAATAATATTAAAAAGATATTATATTTAATCAGTTATTATTTAAAAAATAATTTAAGGTGATTATGTTATGAAGATCATTCAATAAGTCATGGGATTGATCTTCAGGGACTTCACATTCTTTTACCTTTGCTTTTGGCCTCCCTCAACTTTGAGTCCACCACTCTCTTTGGTGTTTATTAAATCAAATTGGGTTCATCTGACAACCTTATGATTCAACTTGATCCAAACTTAATTGCCTCGGATTGTTTGGTGATCAGGTCAAGCCAACTTGATATTTTATAGCTTGTTCTGTTGATTATGTTATGAAGATCATTCAATAAGTCATGGGATTGATCTTCAGGGATTTCACATTCTTTTACCTTTGCTTTTGGCCTCCCTCAACTTTGAGTCCACCACTCTCTTTGGTGTTTATTAGATCAAATTGGGTTCATCTGACAACCTTATGATTCAACTCGATCCAAACTTAATTGCCTCGGATTGTTTGGTGATCAGGTCAAGCCAACTTGACCACAATCAAAACTTGATTGGATCAGTTATAGATAGAAAAAAATTAATCCAATTTGACACAATGACTTATCATTTTATTAATTTTAATATATTTAATCATTTAATTGTTTAATTATTCTATTATATTCAGACTTTTAAATATTTTTATTACATTATTTTCCTAATTTTTATTATGTATTTAATATATAAAATGAAAAAAAATTAATTATATTGGTTGGCTTTGGTGTCCATGTGACCCATAAATAATCTCAAAATTGACTAAATAAGTGTTCAGGATTGAGTCCCCATTGTTTGGACTCGATCCAATTGAGTAAACTACGTCAAATGTCCTCCAACTTTAACATTTGCTCAGCGATATCCTCCAACTTTACTTTATAACACGAATGCCCTCCATTAATTTGAACTTTTTTCACCCGGTGTCCTTTTTACCTACTATCGTCGGTCCCCGGTCGCTCCATCGACGTGGTGTCCACGTGCTCATTTCCTTTCTCTCCACGTAAGCGGTCGTCCGACGTGACAATATTAAAAATAAAATAATAAGTAAAAAATAAAATTTCTCTTTCCTCTCCTATGTTAGCGAATAGAATCAACCCCCTGCCGACGAAGGTCGCCCCCCTACGAAGGCGAAGGTCACACAGGGGGCCAAACCCCCTACGACCTTCACGCGTCGGCGAAGGTCACAGGGGGTAATGGGGGTGGGCAGGCTGGCGGGGGGCGACGCACCCCCTCCCCTTCGCAAAAGGGGGTGTCATCGCGACCCCCTCCCCTTTCGGCGCGCGAGCTAGCGTGCAACCCTCTTGTTTTACGTCGGCGACGCGCGCAGGGGGAGCTCGCCGGAGCTTCCACTTATTTTATAATTTTTTAATTGATGCCACATCGGATGTTTCTTAAGTGGAGGAGAGATAAAATGGCCCCATGGACGCTATGTCAACGAAATGATCGGGGAACTGGCGATAGTAGGTAAAAAGGCATTCGGTGAAATGAATTAAAAGATGAAGGACATTCATGTTATAAACTAAAGATGGAGAGTATCGTTGAAAAAACAACCAAAGTTGGAAGGTATTTGACGTAATTTACCTCGATCCAATTTGATTCCATTTTTCAAAAAATCGTCGAGTCAAATTGGGACATTCCTGATTGTCGCAATTCGAACAAATAAATAAAATTTTTTAATTAAAATAATATAAAATATTTTTACATAATTTAACTTATTAATATAATACTTATTTTTGGGTCAGGATACGATTTGAATTTCTATAATCTGGATCTCGTCCCAACCATGTTATGATCTATCGAGCCAAAAAATTTCTAATGAGTGTGAGCTAGGATGATATTTATAGAGAGCTGGAATCGTCGATAATAATCGATGGCTCAAACCGTCGATTATTATCGACGGCTCAAACCGTCTTAAGCCTGGATGGCTCAAGCTGTCGGTTCTTTTCGACAGTTTATTCGACGGTTCACACTGCCAAACTGGTGTCCCTCTATAACATAGAAAATAATTTGCAATGCCCAATTTTCGCGCGATGTCATCCGTCGAAAAACCCATTTTCGATGGATTTTGTCTGCTTACAAACGTTCGTAACTGTCGGTATATAAGCATTTTCTTGTAGTGGATCCGATCATGCTCACCTCTAAATACAAATGTGTGTAATTCATATGAGTTTCAATTTTTCAATTCAATTAATCTTTTTTAAAAAAATAAATTAATTTCATTTAATTTTAACTTTCAAATATTTTAAAATTATAATTATTTCAAAAAAAATAAAATATGAAAATGATTTTAGATGTTGGGAGAGAAAAACTGTATGCTATTGTTTTCAAAAAGTATATCTTATTTGTTGCTAAAAAATAATATAATATGACGAGAGAAGCGACTAAAGTTAACAATTAATAACAGTAGTTTTAATTGACGAATAAATTGCGTTCTGAATTTGAGATTAAAAAAATATTTTTTGATTGTTACCTCAATATTTGAAAGCGGCATCGATCATCCAACTCATACGACAATAAAGAACGTACTGATCATAGACTGAAGTCTCGATCCACTTCGGATCCAGCACGATAATGACGGATGAAGCTTTCGAAATCTTTACTTAAACGATGAGAACCTGCTACCCACGTCACCCCGCCTCCAATCATGTTGTTAGATTAAAACATTTTTTATTTCCTGATTATGCGTCCTCAGTGACGTTCACCTGAAATAGAACTGAAAAAGGAGCTAATCAACATTTGACCCAAGAAGGCAAAAAGGGCAGACTTGTGGGCACCTAGCCAAATAGTTACATCACCGGTGGTAAAAAAGATCTCATATTGTCGTCTTGTTTCGATCTGTTCATCTAGTAATAATTGAGAGGGAAGTTGGCCGGTGCGTTTGCCGGACGCAGGAATCGACTGGACCCCGTGGAGGTCGCTGCAACGTCAAGAAAGATTCAATTCATGCAGCACCAGCAGGTACTAAGCACCACCATACATGCATATATAATATTATATATATGCTGTTTATGAACAACGTGTCTGTGTGCTGTGAACTGTGAAGCGTGAAGAGTGTCGACATGCCTCCACTCGCCGGAGAATATTAATAATGATCACCAACAAGACGTGCTCCATCATGCATGAGAAGAACAAGAAGAAGAAAAAAAAAACTGCACATATATTGGAGATTGGAGAATATAAACATGATCCACGAGTTTACTGTGCGGCGGGGGATTCCCTCGAACAGTAATAGATAGGGCAAATGAAAAGTACTGTTAAGGATTTTCTAGTTTCTTCTCATTTTGATCTATATTATAAGCTTTCGCATGTATCTCTTTCTTTAAATAAACTTGATTATAGGCACGTGTTCAAGATTATGTTGGATGGGAGTGAGAAGTTAAATTGATGATTTCAATAATAGAACTTTTAATGTCGGTTGGGACATATGAGCTAACTAGTATACCCTAAAAATGACAACAAGAAAATTGTCATAACAAGATTATATAGGTGAGCAAATTGATTTTTTTTTATAGTGATAACTTTTTTTTTTCTCTTTTCCAACTATCTTGAAACATTCGGACGTGACTTCAGTGGTTCATACTGTTTATATATGTTCTGAAGAAATATGTGGCAAGAAAATAATAATACAACTTTATGCCCTCTTCAACTTGTCAGTCACTACAACACGCGTTCGTAGACAAAGAAAATGTGCTGTGGACTAATTATGCGCATCAAGAATCTGTCGAATATATTTTGTGCCTCGTACATAATTTCTATTTAAAGGGAGATGTATAGGATTATGTCGCAATAAATATTGTGTTTCAAATATAACATAGAGATGTTGCTATGCAGGTGACGGCCGGACAACCGGGTGTCGATCCATGAAGATTCTCTCTTGGAACTGCAGAGGGGTCTACCGGAGCAAGGTTAGGGATCGGCTCCGGGAGATTATTGACAGGTACCATCCGAATATTATTTTACTTCTAGAAACACATGCGACTAAAGTACAGGGAAACAAGATTATACGGCGGCTGGGCAATCAGTGGTCTGGCTGCTATAAGGAGGGCGATGGCGCGGCGGGTGGCATTCTCCTGGCCTGGCGGCATCAGGAAATTCAGGTTACTCTTATTAGCACTGACAATCAGGTAATTCACGTGATCATTAGTGTCGGCGGGTTTTCTTCCTTGATTTCATGCGTGTATGCTAGTACAATTCCACTTCAACGTTTCATGTTATTTGAACAGCTAGGACATATAAATTTAGATGACATACCATGGATACTTTTAGGTGATTTTAATTCTATTTTGCATTCTACTGATAAGAGAGGGGGTAAACCTTTCAGCCCAATTAGGTCAAACAGAACCTTTCAGAATCTCATTACTAGTCAGGGACTTGTGGATGTCGACCTAATTGGACCCCAGCACACTTGGTGTAATAATCGGCAGGGGGCAGCTAGAATTCTGTGTAGGCTAGACAGAGTCCTGGTCAGCAGTGAATGGGTCACTGCCTATCCAAATATGACATTGAAAGCTCTTGCTAGATGCCCTTCTGACCACTCCCCATTGCTTTTTCATTCAAATGTGAACAAAAAGCGACCTAAACATTTTAAGTACGAACATTTCTGGTTTAATTATAGTGAACCCAAAGCAATTGTGCAACGTGAATGGAACTCCCACAGTTCAACTACTCAGGCTTTAAGGGCTATTAAGGAAAAAACCTTATACTAGAACAAAAACTCATTGGGCAGATTGGAACACAGGGCTGAGCTAGTTCTTGAGGAAATTCAACAGCTAGAACTTAAGGATAGTAGGTTAGGGTTATCTGAGGAAGAATGTGGCAAGTTGAGAGCAGATTACCACCTGCATGCGGCTTTGAGACGTCAAATTAGTATTAAGTGGTGGTCCAAGTCTAGGATTAAATGGGTGAAAGATGGGGATAGGAATACCCGTTTCTTCCATCTAAGCACAATGATTAGGCAGAGAACAAATAAGATATCAATGTTAATTAATGATGATGGGGCTATGGTGGAGGATGAGGAGGGAATTAAGACCATGTTTGTTAATCACTATAGAAATCTTTGGAAGGTAGAAAATACCCCCAGAATACATATCGATAATTGGCCAGCTTTACCTAAAATTCACTCTAGGGACCACTCTAATTTGTTAGCAACTATTACCACTCAGGAAATCAAGGATACACTCTGGCAAATGCATCTTGGCAAGGCCCCTAGTCCTGATGGTTTCACTGTGGAGTTTTATCAAAAGTATTGGAATATCATAGGGCCTAGGCTCTCTAGAGACATCCAATCCTTCTTCTGCAGTGGGCGGATGCCCAATGCTTGGACTTGGACCACCATAATCTTTATTCCTAAAAAGCAGCCACCAAAAATGATGAATGACTACAGACCAATCTCACTTTGTAATGTAATCTATAGGGTCATTGCAAAACTACTGGCTAATAGACTTAAGCCTATGCTCCCTTCCTTAATTGATCCTGCCCAATATGCTTTCATGCAAGGTAGAGTTATTCATGATAATATCCTTGCTGCCCAGGAGCTTGTACACTCTTTGGGTAAGGGTAGACATAAGCATATGCTCATTAAGACAGACATGGAGAAAGTATTTGATAGGGTCTCTTGGTACGGCATTGAGTCCATCTTACACAGCATGAACTTTCCTCCGGAGTTCATTAACTGGATTTTAGCTTGTATTAGGTCTCCCAACTTTAGGTGCTGTGTGAATGGGGCCCTGTCACATAGTTTTCAAAGCCAACAGGGTATCAGACAGGAGGATCCTTTGTCCCCTTACTTGTTCATTTTAACATCTCAAGTCCTATCTTCCATCCTAAATCAAGAGGTCCTTAGTGGTAACATCAAACCTTTTTGCCTTGGACACTTCAGTTTGAGCCACCTTGCTTATGCTGATGACCTCCTCATTTGTGTGGCTGCTACTAGGAAGAATTGTATTAATTTAAAGAAAGCACTTCAACTCTATGGTATGTTAACAAACCAAAAACTCAACCCTCAAAAGTCTGAGCTATACCTCCCAACTAAGTTATCCGTGCACAGGAGCCAACTCATTAAACAACTCTTGAATATGAATGCTGGATCCTTTCCTTTCACATACTTAGGTGTTTCTATCTCATACAAACAGATTCCAGCCAGTAACCAACAGGAAGCCATTGAAAAATTTTCCAAAAAGTTAGCTGGTTGGAAGAGATACTCTCTCAACCAGGCTGATAGAGTTACCCTAATTAAATCAGTCATAACTTCTATTCCTATGTATTCATTAGGTGTGACTCATATATTTGTTGGCGTGATCAATTGCCGAGAGAAGATCATCCGAGGTTTCTTATGGGACTCTGGGGGTAAGCAAGGCTTACACCTTCTTCATTGGAACATTGTTCAGCAACCTAAGGAGGTAGGAGGCCTTGGTATTAGGAAGCTAACCCACATCCGCTTGGCCCTTCTGGCCAAAAGGATTCTTGCACTGCTTAATGAGGATAATACTATTTGGACCACTCTTGTAACACAGAAGTACGGCCAGCTTCACCCTTGGTCTGGCATTACTGGCCACTCCCTGGACCTTCAGCCTAGCCAGAACTCTGGTCTTGCTTGGTCGTGGAGGATCCTTAGAGATGCTGTTGGTGAGTTGAGGAATGGCTTCTCAAAAAGAATTGGCAATGGGCATAATACTAGCATAATGATGGATCCTTGGGCCACTGATATTCCATTTGCTTTCAAACCTTCTTTTGTTAATATCGATATGCTATCCTTGCATCAAAATGTTCATGATCTCACTATTGATAATGTATGGAATGTTAATTTGCTTAATAACTGTTTTGGTCCCCACCTGGTTTCTAGAATTTCTGCAATACATCTACCCGCTACCAATGCCAGTGATGATTCATGGGTGTGGATTGCGGATCCTAACGGCTTGGCTAATGCAAACTCTGTACATCGATTTCTTTGCAGTGACTCATGCTCGGCATTAGCACCTGGACGACTTGCTTGGAACTCTTTGTGGAAGATTAAAGTGCCTCATAAAATTTCTATTTTCCTTTGGAAGTTAATGTATAACCGCCTCCCCACAAAGGACTTTCTTCTGCGTTTTGGTCATTTTCTTAATGCTAACTGCCTTTTCTGTGGTTTCAATACTGAGACAAATGCGCATTTATTTTTTCAATGCCCGTTTTCTTGCGAATTATGGTCTATTCTTCAACTGAATATTAACTATACTTTTAAGTTTATGGATTCCTGGCACACTGGGGATTGGATCAAGGAAGGTCAGGAACTTGACCGGAGATCTAAACTTATTTTTCGGTCTCTCTTTGCTTTTTGTTTGTGGGGTCTTTGGATTGCAAGAAATGATAAACACATTAGTTCCAAGCAAGCAACCGTGCTTAATGTCTGGGAGCGTGTTGTCGCTGCTCATAAGGAATATGTGATCACCCATGTCCCTGAGGCAATGAACCCCCTGGACACAGTTAGTGTCCGGTGGGAGCCCCCGGCTGACACTTGGGTCAAAATTAACTCAGATGGATCCTTTGTTGATTCTTCCGGGCCGGGGGGAGCGGGCTACATTATTCGTGCCCCTAACAACACCTTTGTGGCTGCAGGTTGCTGTAGGCGCGACGCGGACGACATCATTGAGCTCGAGGCTTGGGGGTTGCTTCAAGGATTGCAGGAATGTAGCAGGAGAGACCTTAAAAGCATCATTGCGGAGGTCGACTCGGAGGATTTGGTGAACACTATCAACAGAAGGCGTGCTTGTCCTTGGCGGATCCAAAATATTGTTCACTCTATTTGGACGCTCATGGACACTTTTGATGCTATTCGCATTCAGCATTGTTATCGAATTTGTAATAGAGCTGCTGATCTCTTGGCTAACATGGGCAGGATCCAAGGATTTAGAACTTTTTGTGAGGAGGATCTCCCTTCGGATCTTCTCAGTATCTTGTATCAGGATGTAATTTTGCAAAGTAATCAATAGTTAAAGCTTTTTTTTTAAAAAAAAATATAACATAGAGATATTGGAATATTTCATTTTGATCGACCCCATAACATTAAGGCCCCTAATTATATCAGAAAGTTAACACAGGTAGAAATTTTCCTTTTCAAATGAAAATTACCAGCATTAGTTTGTACAAGCTCATACGGCCTTATCTATATGTACATGTTCGATCATTCCATGACCCCTTTCAAATTGTCACAATTGACGAGTTCACGATCCGAAGCCTCAAACTCAGCGTATCTATTCGTTCGCGGATGAAATGAAAGGCATGCGTCCATGAACAAAAGAACAAGTTTCTCAATTCATGAAGAAATCATGCACCATATGTATATATATGTGGAGACGTAACGTATGAACATATCTGAAGGCTACATATTTGAGAGCGATGGATATATATAACAAAGTTAAAGGCATCTCATGTCTCCTTCAACGCATCTTTCATCCACATACGAGTGTCCTGCAGGTGCACCTCCACCGCCGGCTCTGGACACGGGGTCACAACTCACATGGAACACACACCCTAAAAAGGCAAAAAGAAGAAGAAGAAGCTTATTGCGCCTTCCTTTACCATCACTTGATGGAGCTTTTAGTTCCTGGACAAACTGTTGACGCTCCCAACATACAATTAATTAAGACTGTATTGGAGGGGGGAAAAAAAAGAAAAAACAAGAGGTTTATGTTGCCTGAGAGAAAAGAGGAAAGAGATCTAATTGTGCGACGGTTGCCGATCGCATGGTGGTGGGGATCTCAAGCCACTTCGTTGGATCTGAAGGATCTTGTTTAAAGTTGTTTGGACCACTGGGATCGTTAACAACATTACGCTGTTGCATATCCACTTTAGCTAAGGTCCACATAATAGTATCGGCTCAATTATATAGTGAAACTAAACTAAATTTTGAAAGAAATAATAATGAAGAAGAAATATTGAGTTCAAATTTCATAGACGTCATCGACGCGGAGAAGGGATGACCTTAAACTTAAATGCTTTGTGGAAAATAGAGCATCGATCAATGGTAGGAATAACGAAACGAAATGAATGAGAAATGAGATGAACTTACAGTTTTAACGTCTTAATTAATGTGAATAAGACGAAAATATTCACAAGCAAAGATTGTCACAACAATAAATTTTACTAAGAGAAAAAAATATACAAAAAAATTCTAACTTTCGTATATTAAGGACTTTACTGCAACTCAAGTTCCTCCATTATCGTCATTTTTGTTTCTTTTTCTAAGTTGTGTTTCCTTCCATAATTCTGTGAAACACCACATAGGTTATGTATTATCAAAATGGAGAAGGATAAAAGCAAAGTATACAAAGTGCAAGATATTAACACATGAAAAGAATATTGAAAGGGTACTGATAATTCCATCTGAAAGAATATTAACATCTGATGAACATGTCACTAGTTTAATTAAGAATATTGAAAGGGTACTGATAATTCCATCTGAAAGAATATTGAAAGGGTACCTTTCTCGGTAATGGTAAGGAATCTAATTAAGACTACTAGTCTAACTAGTCTTCTTCATTTCATTCACCTTGAGCTATGAGGTGCGCGAAACAGTTGTTCCACCTCTCAAAGGGACCAACCATTGCACTGAGATCAATTATGCAGTAGAACACATGTTTCTTCTGTTGCCACACATTTTTTTTTCCTTTTGTATTTCTTACTCCTTTTCGAAGTTTTGACTCGTTTGGTCAAACAAAAAATGATGCACATACGGTTGGTCCATTTGCAAGCATGTAGCCGGCCGGCGGAGCAACCGGATCAACTCAATTATAGAATCCATGATCACCACAACACATGCTACAACTTTAGCTTCCGAGTTTGACTTGCGATGGACTTCGTCGTGCAGGGAATCATGCACTGTGCATCAGCATTTGACCCATGATCTGCATGAGTTGACCTCCAACTGAGGCCCCTACGCGCGAGATTGTTAATGGACTTTTGAACCACGTCCTCGTGACATCCATCTATTATAATTCTGATGTTTTCGACGGTACTTGAGACCCATTATTCATGAGGATCGATAAGATTTAGATTTTTTTTCCTTGACGATTGACATTGTTGATGCAACAATGAAATGATATGACACATTTAATAATAACAATAATAATGCGCTCTGACTTTTTCTAGAAAAGTGTTAATAGCGGAACTATTGAAAATTATTGTAATATATATATATATATATATATATAATTCATCTTAATAGCATTCTCCTTCTCATGAATTATGTTGAGTTGTTGATCAAATAATAATTTAAATGTTAATGAGTCGTCTGAAAATAGAACCGCGGTTTTTCTTAAGTTTTAGGTGCATAATTGAATTGATAAATTAGTTCGAATTATGTTTGGTTGAAATGAAATTTGATGATGATGAATAAGATTGCTTGATGAAAAATAAGATAGCTGATGTGAAAGAAAAAAATTAGATGTGATGGATAAATTTTTGATGAGTTTTGAATTAAAAATAATTATTATAATTATAAAATATAATTTTGTTATTAATTAAAATAAACTTATAAAATAAAAAAATATGGGAAAATTCTGTTAAAAAATATGAGCTATTAAATTTGTTTTTAAATTAATTATATTTAATGAAATATTAAATTTTGTTTTTAAATTAATTATAAAAATTTGTTTTTAAATTAATTATATTTAATGAAATATTAAATTTTTTATGAAATAATAAGTCATAAATAATATTATATTAGTTATTTTATGTTTGTTAAATAATTTATTTTATGAAAGATATGGTGTGAAAAAAATAAAATAAATTTGAGGATCACGTGACTCCGATTTCACCCGATTAGTTCTCGCCCTAGAACTCGGTTCGGAGGAGATATTTGGTGGAACCGGACGGAACAAAGCTACAGTTCCGCCTCGGTTCCACAAATAAACACCCCCTAAATGATTAAATCTAATTTTATATGAATAATTGAGGTAAATCAAATTTCATATATATATATATATATAACTATATTGTTACGTAGGCGTACACCATATATGCTTTGTGATAAAAAAAATGTTATGAAATGACACAATTTTACAGAAAAAAATCCCTTTTAAGACAGGTTAATGTTAGTGGACATCTATCAAGTTTTCACTATCCAACAAAGTTTTAACAAGTTTAGTGAACGGCATCCCAATTTTCTTCACTTCTTGTAAACTTCGATGTTATTTTATAAGGTCTACCTACACATAAAACTCTTTCAAGTTGTCAAAAATATGTTTCTTAAAGTTGGCAAAAACTTGTTGCATTTCTTTCTCTTATGTTTTTTTCTCATTGTGGCTGCTGCTCATTTTTTCCATTAATGTTACACCTCGATTAATCCCTATATATAATAGAGGTGTAATACTTTTTTGGTGAAACTTGATGCAACGTTCACATATGAGCCATTGGATCCAACGGACAACTAGATCAAATCTGAAGTCTATCTCTTCCCTTCACCCGACCTCCCCTTCGCCTCTTCATTGATGGAGGATCCAGTGCCCTAATCGGATCTCGCGCGTCGAGCACCGGCCGGCAGCCCCCCCGACCCGCCCCTACCTGAAGCGCCCATACCCCCTTTCAGCCGCATCCATTCTTGCATGCGATCGCGCTAGCCTATGAACACCGGCTTATGAGCGTGGCCTGCGAGCGTGAGCGTCGTCAATCGTAGAGAGAGAGAGAGCAAGGCATTTCAAGAGGGAGAGAGAACAATCTTTGATATCTCCTCCTCTTCGAAGCAATCGGTGACATCGGCGATGGCCTCGGCATCCTTGTTCCCATCGCTGTTGACGGTCACTAGAGGTCACAATGGGTGACACAATGGCCACAGATTGCAGAGGGTAGTGAGGGAGTGAGGAGAGAGAGAACTTTCGACATCTTTGATCAATCGCCGAGGGAGAGAGCAGCCTTCAACATCTCCTCCTCCTCCTCTTCGAAGTGGTCGGCGGTGCCGGCAATGACCTCGACATCTTGCTCCCATCGTCGTCGATGGTCAGTGGAGGTCACAACGGGCGACGCAATGGCAACAAATCGCAAGTAGTGGGGGACTGAGGAGAGAGCGCGCTTTCATTTGGACCCTAGATTTAAAACAGATAGCTCATATTAAAAGCGCTACACAATGTTTCACTTAAAGGATGTTACACATTCGTTAATCTCATATATATATGTATATATATATATATGCTATTAGTGTAAAAAGTATATATTATTAATTAACCTGACTTTTTTCCAATGCGAATCTAAGTTTTAATTAACGCAAAATCCAGTTGAGTTAATCAGTTAATCGGAACAAGACTCTTGGACTAACAAAAGAAAATGAATGGAAAGGTTTTGCCCCACCGGAAACAACATTCTTATTACCAGACATGTATACAAATAGATTGATAAATAGGTAGATAGACATTTAATGAAAAAAAAACAGCCTCCCCGAATTTGATTCTAAGTTAATTATCAAACAAATTAACTTCAATTTACGTACAATTATCTTATTCCACCTACCCACCCTCCCACACACGTAATCACCTTTTGCCACTCAGACCATAAGTCCCTGGTGGAGGTTTCGTGTCCGATCTTGTAATGGCGTTGCAGAATTGCAGTTTGCTAGAGGATCAATTTTCATTCTAATTTTTGCGGTTTGGCAACTAATATTAGGGTAAATTACACGGATGATTATCTAACTTTGAGTCGATTTTTAACTAGTCCATCAACTTTAACTTGTAATCAGAACGTCTCTCATCTTTTATTTTTTTGCAAGATTAATTCTCTTGACCGGTGATAGTGAGTTTCCCGATTGTCTTGCATACGTGATCGACACGTAAGTCGTTTCTCTTTCATCCATGTTATTTAAGTCATCCACGTCATTTAACGTTCCAAACTAGGTAAATTACACGGACCGTCTCCCAACTTTGAGTCAATTTTTAAACAATCCCCCAATTTTGATATTATTATACGATTTATCCACTTGACCGATAAGAAACAATTTTTTGATTATTTTGTGACGTGATATAATAAAAATTTTAATTAGCTGACATCGCACAATAAAAAAATTATAAAAATTTAAAGATACGGACGAGCTGGTAGAGGGGGTGTCGGCCCCCCTCTCCAAGCTTGCTCTTTGGCGAGTTGGCATAGAGGGCGCCGACCCCCTCTCTAAACTTGCCCACTGACGAGCTTCGCACAAGGGGCACCAACGCACCCTCGCGAGCTCATCGACGACCCTAAACGACTCAAAGTTGAGAGACTATAAAAAATAAAGATGATAAGAGCGCCGACGAACTCGCGAGGGAGCGTTAACGCCCCTTGTGCGAAGCTCTTCAGTGGACGAGCTTGAAGAGGGGGTTCGGCGCCCCCTATGCCAACTCGCCAAAGGGCGAGCTTGGAGAGGGGGGCCACCACCCCCCTCTGCCAGTTCGTCCGCGTCCTTAAATTTTTATAATATTTTTTATTATGTGATGTCAGCTAGTTGAAAATTTTTATTATATTTTATTATGCCATATCGCAAGATAATTGAGAGACTGTTTCTTACCGATCAAGTGGATAAATCGTGCAATAAGGGTAAATTACACCAAATGCACTCTAACTTTAAGGTTTGTTCAGCGATACTCTCCAACTTCACTTTGTAACACAAATGCCCTTCATCTTTTAACGTGTTTCACCCGATGCCCTCTTTACCTAGGATAGTCGGTTTTCCGGTTTTTCATCGACGTGGCGTCCACGTGGCCATCTCCTCTCTCCTCCACGCAAATAGTCGTCCAACGTGACATGTTCCGACGTGGCACATAAAATTACACCAATGCCCTCCAACTTTAAGATTTGTTCAATGATACCATCCAACTTCACTTTGTAATACAAATACCCTTCATTTTTTAACGCGTTTCACCCGATGCCCTCTTTACCTGGGATAGCCGATTTCTCAGTTTTTCGTCGATGTGGCGTTCACGTGGCCATCTCCTCTCTCCTCCATACAAATAGTCGTCTGACGTAGCATGCTCCGACATGGCACAACATATTAAATCATTCTACTTACCGTAAGTTGACTCACTCACTGTTAAATTATTTTCTTATTTCCTTTTTTGCTGTCGTTCACATGAAACCTCCTTCGCCGTTCGCACTCCTTCGTCGGTCGCTCTTCTTCGTCGTTCGCCTCCTTTATCGTTCACTTTTCGCGTTCGTAGGCGTTGTCTTTGCTCAAATTGGTTAATTTTACGTGCATTTGGTGAGCAAACTTTAAAGTTAGAGTACATTTCACCATATGCCCTCTTTACTAAGGATAGTCAATTTTTTTATTTTTCGTCGACGTGACGTCCACGTGGTCATCTCCTCTCTCCTCCACACAAATAGTCGTCCAACGTGGCATGCTCCGATGTGACACATAAAATTATACCAAATGTCCTTCAACTTTAAAGTTTGTTCATCAAATGCACATAAAATTACACCAATTTGGGCAAAGATAACACCGACGAACGCAAAAAATGAACGATGAAGGAGGCGAACGACGAAGAAGAGCGAACGACGAAGAAGAGCGAACGACGAAGGAGTGCGAACGACGAATGAGGTTTCATGCGAACGACGAAAAAGAAGAAAATAAGAAAATAATTTAACAATGAGTGGATCAACTTACGGTAAGTAAGATGATTTAATATGTGGTACCACGTCGAAGCATGTTACATGGAGAGATGAGATGACCACGTGGAGGAGAGATGAGATGACCACGTGGATGCTACGTCGATAAAAAATCGAAAAATCGACTGTCCTAGGTAAAGAGGGCATCGGGTGAAATGTATTAAAAGATGAAGGGCATTTGTGTTACAAAGTGAAGTTGGAGGGTATCGCTGAGCAAATCTTAAAGTTGGAGGGTATTGGTGTAATTTTATGTACCACGTCGGAACATGCCATGTCGGATGACTATTTGTGTGGAGGAGAGAGGAGATGGCCACGTGGACGCCATGTGGACGAAAAATCGGAAAACCGGCTATCCCAGGTAAAGAGGGCATCGGGTGAAACGCATTAAAAGATGAAGGGCATTTGTGTTACAAAGTGAAGTTGGAGGGTATCGCTGAGCAAACTTTAAAGTTGGAGGACATTTGGTATAATTTACCCCGTGCAATAATATCAAAGTTGGGGAAGTGTTTAAAAATTGACTCAAAGTTAGATGATTCGTGTAATTTACCTGATTTGAAGCGTTAAATGACGTGGATGAGAGAGAAACGGCTCACGTGTCGACCACGTGTGTAAGGCAATCGGGAAATCCACTATCACCGGTCAAGAGGACTAATCGTGTAAGAAAATAAAAAATAAGGGATGTTCTGATTACAAATTAAAGTTTGGGGACCAGTTAGAAATCGACTCAAAGTTGGAAGATCATTCGTGTAATTTAGGAGTTCCTCTGATTGGCATATTAATTTGGGATATATTTAAATAAAGTGGAATTTGATACGGATAAGGTAGTGAAAAAATAGATGTGATGAGTTAATTTCAGTGGGTGTTTGAATTTAACATATGTATAATAAATATAGCTTATAAATGTGTTAATTTTTTAAAAAATAAATGTGTAAAAAATATATTATTTAAATATAAAAATTCATTTTTTAAATAATATATATTTAATGAAATACTAAAATTTTAATAAAATAATAAGTAATAAATAATATTATATTAATTAATTATTATTAATATTTTATATATTATAAATAAATTATTATATATAAGATAAGTAAAAAGAAGGAAAAACAAAAATAAAAAAAGAGTTTACAAAATAAAATAAAGGTCAGGACATTTGAGAAAAATAGAATCACAACTGATTCCACCAAAATGGTGAAACTAGCTAAGCGAAATAGGGTTACGTGATCATGATTTCGCCGTAGTTTTTGTGCTATGATTTTGCTTCAAAAACTAAGTCGGGACATTTGACAAAATAAGATATTGATTCCAACCGATTTCACCCGTCAAATTGTCTCTTTAGGGAGTCAGATTTCTAATTTTCATGCTATTTATCTTTATTACTTTTGTTAACGAGCTGGTCTGAGGCAGGCTTTACCTTGTCATGGAAGTCCCCCCCACCCCATGCATGTAAAAGCAACCACGATGAGAGGAGGATTGCAATCAACCTCAACCATATGTTGTGACCTTTGAGTGGCCAACGATCATGCACTTTTTTTTTTCTCTTTTCCTATAGTTACTTTTAACTTTTCATTTTTTTTCTCCGCGTGTAGGCACGTCACTTACATCCTTCCAATGAAAATATTTTCTCTCAGTATCATTTTTCAATACATCATGTGTGACTGCGGGTATGAGCAACGACTATTATAAAATAATTGTCTGGTGTTTTATTATTATTATTATTTTGGATGATTCTAAACCGCATTCTTTCTATTAGACTGGATTAAATGAGTTTAGGATGGATGGAATATAATATCACATGTTTAATTGACCCGACGGGAGTGGGTTGATAACATTTCACAATTCAAGATTTCTCGAATGACAAAAGATAATCATTTTTTGGACGATTTTACCCTCTATCCTTTTTTAGTTGTCAATTTCATCTTTTGCATGAAGCTGCTACAAAATTTTTATTACCATTGAGTTTCCTTTTTTGCATGAACTTGCTGCAAAATCTAGAAAATTATTTAATCATTATCCAAAGTTATTGAATGAGCATTTGGGGGTAGACGAAGTCGACCTTGAAATTTCAGTTGTGTGCCAACTCTAATTTTTCAATATGTACAAGCTACATCTAAATTTTGTTCAATTTCGCTAAAGCAACAGCTACGTCTAGATTAATTTTGTTCCTTTTGATACTGAGAAAGATACTCCTAGATTTTGATCATTTTATGATGATACAAGGCCTACGCCTAGTTTATAATGATCAATTTACAGCATAGAAAGATCTACGCTTGAATTATAATTTTCTACATTTGAACTTTGGGCTCAGAATTCACTAAAATAAATTCATATTTCTCGTGACCTGAGCCCGTCACAAATTATGAAGAATCCGTCAAAATACAAAGTTTGCGATGAGTTTTCCGACGAGAGCGAATCGTAATAAAATGGATCGTTGCAAACATTTTTTCGCGGCTAATATAAATATGTCGGAAGTTTTCATGCTTGAAATCGTGGGAACTTTTTACGATTTGAGCTATGAAAAAGTTTTCACAACTAGAGCCTTGGCCGAGGAAAGTTCCCACGGGCCGAGCTGTGAAAATTTTCCCACAAATTATTTTTCCAAAAAATTAAATAAATACAATTTTTTAATAATTCTAAAAAAATAATTTCAATGATTCATTTTTTTTATAAAAGAAATTCTTTTGATACAATTTCTCCTAGCGTGAAATACAAACGTTATAATATGTGAGTTTAATTTTGAGTTCCCACAATTGTAGTCGTGGAAATTTCATATGGATCCAAAACCCTCGAAAATTATATATTATTCTTACATTAGTTATATTAGTATATTATATATATTAAATTTGAATTCTCACGACTACAGTCGACGAAACTTCTAACGACTCCCATGCCGTTAAAAATTCCTACGGTCGTAGCCGTCGGGAAAGCCTATATAATGTATAATATATATATATGGTAACGTGACATGCAAACATTATAATATAAAATATTATTCCCGTGGCTTGATCCGTGGGAACTTCCGATGACTCTAAAATCATGGGAAATTCTAGCTGTCGTAGCCATCGGAAACGCTAAACCTTCCAAAGGATATTGTTCCGACACAAGTTTTGACGTTTATAGTCATCGAAACTTGCGGCGATTTATTGACCGTCGAAAGTTTTGACGGTTCAAGTCGTCGACTAAATTTAGATATCAATTTCTGAAGGATAACTTTAACCATCGCAAAATCTTTCGAAAATTGGCAACCATCGAAAAAGTCCGTCAGAAATAATAATTTTCTTGTAATGATTATTTAGAACATTAATTTTTAGTATGACCATTAGGTTTTATTTCAATTAAAGGCAAAGTTGTCTTTAATAAAATTATTCCATCTCATTCCATCATTTTATTTTTCTATCCAAATAAGAAAAGAATATTTTTATTCATTTCTTCTATTAAAACGTATGATTTACTATCTTTCCTCTTTTATTTTTTTCTTTTCATGCCTTCCTATCCTTCCCCCTCCTTATTCGTCTATTAGTGTATGTCTCATCTCAACATGAAAATTGTAAAATTAAATTCTGTGTTAATAAAACAAATTTGGTCACTATTTTTTGCTAAAACATTTTAGATCAGGAATGTAATGCCTACGATTTCAAAATCATGAAATCAATTCAAAATCAAATTAATTAGCAATTAAGGCAAGAATTCGAAACGGATTAAAAAAAAGATCGAAAAGTCGAACGACTAGAAACGGCCGACCAGGGGTGAGAGTCTCACCCCTGATCGCGACCGTTTCCAAATCTGGCCGACCAAGGGTCGTCCGGGACTATAAAAGGGACGAGAGGAGGGTGCCCTCGCCCCCTTTGGATTCCCTCCTACGGGCCGCCG
Source organism: Pontederia crassipes (assembly GCA_030549335.1). NCBI lineage: Eukaryota > Viridiplantae > Streptophyta > Magnoliopsida > Commelinales > Pontederiaceae > Pontederia > Pontederia crassipes. The sequence continues at coordinate 10,943,764 of CM060184.1, read as the reverse complement.
CTCTCCCCTCCGTTTTCGTCTTCTTCTTCTTCTTTCGCGACTCCAACGAACGTGCGAAGCAGAGGTGACTGAACTGCAATGACCGATGACCTTCGACGCACTGCGACCTTCCCTCGACGTGCGCAAGGACCAGGTGCACCTCCTGCACCGGCCAAGGACGATCGGTGATCATCCGAACGTCGATAGTAATCCGGCGAACTCATTTTGAACGAAGAAAGGTACCTTAGATTTAAATCCCCTAGACGAAGAATTATAGTTCCATTGATGCATGTTAGAGTACAGTTAGGATCCTGAACATCATAGAGTCATTTTTCATACTGTGATCTTCCCGATTTGATAGCCGGTGGGTCTCCGGAGATGGAGAAGACGATCGACGCAATTTCTACGCGATAGGACCCGGCCCGCGTCATCCATGACTCGGCCCGGATCATACCTAAACACGGTCTGAGTCTACATAGACCCGGACCGAGCCGTCTCTTCATCAATGTCGCGAGTGCACGGCCAGAAAACCCGATCGAGTCAAATATCGACTCGGCCCGGGCCTTACCAAGTTGGATCGAGTGCGAATCCGAATCGACACCGATCGACGCATTGTCAACGACCCGGCCCGAGTCGGACCTCAACTCGGACCGTGTCATGCGCACAAATTTTCCGACAAAGACTCGGCCCGAGTTCTCCTCAACCCGGCCCAGGTTTTGTTGGCCAGAAAAGCAGACTTTTCCATTGGGTCCAATCCTTCGAAAGTTAGGTCCAATTTTCTATCAGAATCATTTGAAGTCTCATCTAAGACTCTAAAGACCACAATGAGCCTTGCCTTGTCCTAAGGAAGATCTAACCCTTTAAAGAAAAGGAAATTTCTTCCTCTTCTGATTCTGAACTTCATCAAAGATAATCAAAGACAAGCAAAGTAAAGATAAAGATGCGGAATTACTATGTGCCGCCCTAATGTGTGGAATACATATTATGGTATTGTACAGAGAGGGGCAGATAGTTAGCTGAGGAAACAGCGAACCTACTGGTCTTCAATGACCACTGTTCCTGAGATTTCAGGTCTTCTCCCACCTGTATCTCGAAGAAAGGTGATGCAATGGTCACACTCCTTACCCAGAGAATATAGTATTGAGCCAGAGGAACATGTAGCCAGCTGAGAAGACAGTGAACCTGCATGTTCTTAAATAATCATTGTTCCTGGGGTGTAGGTTCTCTCCCACCTATATTCCGAATTGAGTGATGCATTGTCACACCTTTCCCTTTATGGGTTTACTAGCTTTACAAATTTAGAGAGGCATCTCTGGCATTTCAACTTAATAAAGTCGAGCTCGCATAGGACAACTAACTTTAAGAATATCATAGTAATGTAAAAGACGTAGTGCAACTCACAGCAATACAAATGCAAAGTAAAATATTGTACGGTATTGAATATGGTACAATAAAGTATGGAATACGGTATGATAAAGATAATGTAGAGTAAAGACAAAGTATGGTCATAGTAAAGAACAGAGTACATATATTGATATTGTTAAAGCATGATGTATTGACCCATTATGGTCAATATATAGAAATCAAAGTATAATAGTGTTCATCACTATTATATTGTTGCTATGATTATCATTGATCCTTATTTCATCGTCGATGTTTCTATTGTACTGGACTTTTTGCTCATGAGTATTCGATTCCCCTGTATTGGGATTTTGCAGGTGAGAACCCTAACTGAGGAGGTGATGGAGGACGCAGAGCTTGGAGAACGCTGCACATGACACCAACTATTGCTATAAGCTCTTGAAATATGCATTTACGTTTCAGCATGTTCTCTTCTATTGATAGACATCATGTTCTTCCACATATTGAACCTTTCCTTCCGATGAACTTGTTAAAGTTGTGATTTGCTCCGCTTTGTTATAGACCACATTAACTATCGATGTCTCTTGACATCCCAACATTTAAACTTCCACATTGAAGTCTTTGCTTATGTTTGGTATTATATTGATGTCACGTATACCATTTTGTTGAATAGTCATAGTCAATAGTGTAGTAGGCACTGTAGCGCTTACGGGTCAACCTGACTACCTACGTGACAGAAGGGGCAATTTTGGAGGCGCTACAAGAAATGTTGAAATTTATTAGATGCATAAGGAAAATTGTATCTCCAATATACCTATTGTTTGCTCCGACAACTGTCTCAATAACCCATACCATCACATTATCTATATATCTTTTTTTATTTTGTTTCTATAAATATGAAACGTCGCCGCCTAAAATTGCTTATGACTGGGAAGTTTGAACCATCAAGAAATTTCTTTATACACAAACTTATTAAAAGTTAGAAATTATAATGTTTTAAAAATGTCGCACAAGATGGAGCCCTTCTTAAAGACGTATTTGACAAATAATTAATGGACGGGTGAGGTAGGGCTGTGTGATGAGTAATAGAATGGTGAAGTATGATGTGTAGTGGGATGATAAAAATTTTATTTGTGTAAAAGTTATTTTTATTCTTCATTATATATTTATAATATTTATAATATTTAACAATTAATAATATTTATTATATATTTCTTTATTACTTAATTTATTTTTTCTTTTACTTTTTTGTATGAAATATTTTTTCTATTTTATTATATTATTTATTTTTATATAATTTTTTTCATTCATGTATTTATTTTAAAAAGTTAAAATGAGAAATAAATATAAATTAAAAATATATATAAATAATAATTTATTTCATCATAATGCTTATTTACTAGTATGAGAGAGAGAGAGGAGAGATTGATGTGAGAGAAGAAAAGAAAGAAGAAAAGCCGAGAATTAATTTGGTATAAAATTATTAGTCATTTAATCCTTTATTATTTTATCAATTTGAAGAAATGAAAAATATGATGTTATAAAAACTTAGTTATTCATTTCTTTAACTGTTAGATTTATATCATATATAGATCATAGAGGTTGCGGAATACATATTGCATCGGAAGCGAATCGTCAAAAATTTTTCACGAATCCTTGACGAAGCCACTTGTACTTTGAGATCGGGGACTGAATCATGGGGGAACGAAATATGTTGTCACAATGCAAGTACCTCTGGATGACCTCTACGAAAGCATGTTTTAGGACATCTGATATTGGTTTCATTTTATAGTGTAGGGAGATTTGGACGAAAGTTAAGCAGAACGCATTACGCGTGATGACATATCGCTCTATTTCGTGAACGTCGGACAATCCAATCGCGTGATCCGTGCGCACGGCCCGCGATCCGTGAGTGCGACATATGCTCAAATGGACATTTTTTCCACACTAACTAATATAAAATTATTATCCAAATAAAACTTCCGATTGTATATACCATTTCACCCTCTTAAAATCTTTAATCCAAATAGACTCTGAGTGAAAGATGGTACACTCCATGCCCCATCACACAGTCCGACTGTCGAAATGATAGAAAAATGGTGCACACAGAGGATATCCATGCATATGCAAAAAAGCTAGCGGCCGAGAACTGCACGCGATGTACACGTAACATCGTAGCTTTACTCGAAATATAATATTTGTATATTTATTGCACTTTCAGACCTTTCAAGCTCTAAGATCAAACAGTACACATGTCTGATGTGATCATCCACATCACTACAAGCCTCACGGCGGGGGATGTTTCTTTGTGTTAAAGGGTTGCTTCTTTTTAAACTTTTTATCGTCGACTTTTCTCCGTTCCAAAGCCACGCATGCAGGCCTTGTAGATAATGAGGAATCAAATGTGGGGTTTACTTAATTATTAACTCCATCAAATACATGCTTGAAGTTACAAAAAAATTGTTAAGTTTGATGGATACGTGAATTTTAATCCGAGTTCTAATACAAGTACCCTTTGTCGCTCCTGGCTGAATTAGTTGCTCAGTGCAGGATCCAAATCAGAAGCATATCTAATTCACTGTTAACAAGTTAATCTGCTTTTATATGTCTTGACAATTAGGCTTTCCCCCACAACAATAATTGATTCACAAAATAAATAAAAAGGAAAGTAAGGGCCCGCCATGCATGAGATGTTCGCTAATTCATCTTTGTCATAGAAGTATGTACAGAATCTTCAAGGCTCGCACACGTCTTTGAGATTTTTGTATCACTGGTAAAGTAGAACTGTACATGCATATTTAATATTGTTTAAAGAAAAAGTTGCTCCTATTAGCTAGAGATAAATATGTGTTGATGATAGTGTTCGACGAACACAACTGGAGTTGCCGATATAAGACTGATAGCTACGTCTCTCTTATTGTTCTTAGCTTAAGTTAACAAAAGGGATGTATTCTAGTCAAAAGAAAAAGTGTATATATATGCATGAAATGTCATTTATTTTTTCACCAATCGTTCAAGCTTTTGTTTGTTCCTTTTTTGATGGAATTTTCCAAAAGTCAGTCAAGTTTTCTTTTTTGAAATATATACATTGATTTTACCTATTCAACACTTAGATATACAGCTGTTTTATGTTACCTTGAACTACCAATTTCATTTTGTTTTTTTTACTTGATTTATAACGTAAATCTCTTACACCCTATGTGAGATATCAGAAAAAATAAATGAGGATATTGTATGCGAACCTTGATAATGTCTTAAATTTGTAGTTAGCAATACTGTCCATCCCCTACAGGGGGCCATGCCGCCGTCGTCCGAAGATGTAACTCATTTTAGGATGAAATTCGCAAATTTCATGTATTCTTCTGTGTTCGTATGATTTCTTTTTTTTTTGTAACAGCGAAGTTGAAGCTTTTTTGATATATCTAGAGTAATTTGACTTGCGCTTGATCAAGTGTTAAGTTGCTTAACTTTGTAACTTTAACAAGGAAAAATCATGCAACTGCAGGCCATTGATTTTAAGTACAAGACCAAGTATAAACATAATAACTTTCTAACTATATTATTAAGGATCAACAAATATTCTTAATTCGATACTTTTTTATCACGATTACTATGGAGGATAGGCTGGTGGCCTCTTGTGTAGCATAGGAGAGGGGTCCATGACATCTGGCGGCGAAGGAGAGAGGTCGGCAGACGTCGTACTGCACGGGGAAAGAGAGAGGAGAGGCCGGCGGCATCGTATTCTGCTACTTCTCGGCAGTGATGGAGATGGGAACCCGATTGTAGAGAATAGGAGGAGAAATGCTCTGTCTTTTTTTTTTCTGAAACAGATTCTACTTGTTGAACAATAATTAGACTAATGTTTTGATAGCTCACATGAAATGATCGCATGGTGCATACGCTAATATTATAAAAAGATCGAATAGACAGCAGACAAATTAAAGGCTACCAAAGCCAAAAGAGACTAGCCTATATCATATAGGCCATTCGGAATTAGATAATGAGCTTCGAGAGACTTCCAGAAATTTGCAGCAGAAAGGGTGAAAAACATTGCATTTAAATAATCGTAGCAAAAGTCAGTTAATTGTTATTTGCAAAATGTATATAATATATTTTTCGTATCGAAGGCATAGTTTTCTATATGTTGTATTTGGCTTATATGCACTGTTGGATCGTAGTCCACGCAGTCATGATGATATTATATAATGTATATTATATACATTATAATATATATATATGTATGTATATAATTGAAGTCGAATGCAATTTTGTTAACTGAATATTGATCTAATGTATGGCTACTATATAGTTAGGACTTAGGCATGTACGCTTCTTTTACACCATCTTTCTCTTCCATACATATATGGAAGGAGTTCAATTATACTATCTCATGCTCTATATACAAGTACCAATAATTGATTGCACATTCTTTTCAATGTCTTCAACTTGTAGAAGGTAGATACGTAGCAGCGTCATCTCGTTATCATTGCTGTCTGATACGGTTTGTATTATTGCAACTGCGACGTACACAATCAAACAAATATACCTGCAACTTCGTCAACTTTATCGATCTGCTGGCTGCTCCATGCGTAATTTATTAACATGCAAGGGACGAATGTTTGTGCCAACTGCAATATGACCCATACATTTTGATAGTAAGGGCATCGATCGATCCACTTGACGTGCATATTAACTTGTATATATGCATGGCCATGTTTTAGGTAGCAAGTTCGTGGGGAATTGATGGTTGTGTTTGGATTGAAGAACTAAATTTTTTTTATTCTCGAAATTTTACGACGTGATGCGAAAATTCGGCCGATGCGTTTAAAAGAAGTTTCACACTCGAACAAGAACGAATGACTGATTTGTTGGAGAGGGAATAAGAGAGTAAAAAAAAGAAAAATTCTAACCATTTATGAAGTTCTAATTTTTGGTGCAAATTTTTTTCAAGAACTTTGATAAAAAAAAATTTCTACTAGATGTTAGAGAGAACTTTTCAAATTCTTGTCATACATCATATTTGCCAGAACTTTATTTAATTCTAGACAAAAATTTATTATCAAACACAACCAATATATTTTCTATATGTTATATATTTTAAGTTAATTTGGTGGCGTATCCACCAATCAATTGGAGAAGTTCGAAATCACACATCGGGAAGGAGAAACAAATTGATGTATATGAGTAGATCGATGGATCACGTAGAATTATGATAGGAATTAGAGGAACCATGGAAAGGAGTGGTCACGTCTAAGAACAGGCAGGAACACATCCGCTCGATGGAGAGCCGACGGGGTGGATTATCGAATAAGTTACCGCGTACGAGGAGACAAGCACTAGGAGCCAAAAGGCGAGTCACAAGGTCGTCAAGATGTCAACCCGTGAACGTGGGGTCCTAACCATAAAGCAACCACTTGGTATTCGGACAAATCTACGAGGGATCCACAAGCGGGTCAATCATTTGACTAATCGGAATCTCGTGTTGACGCGCGCTATAACTTTGTATCGTTCGCTAATCATTAGTCCACGACACGCAATGTATACATGTTTCATTATGTTCTAATATGAGGCTCATCTCATTAGCAGGTAAGCTTCCAATATGATTGACGCTATTAATTTTATTATACATGATATGATCAACATATTATTACTCATAGTTGTTCGAGTTGGTGAGAAAAATATAAATAGCAATCAAGGTTAAAAAATCTTATTGAAAGTTTCATCAAATACGCGACTTGTCTTATTGAAATAGTTGACAGACTAGTTTTTTAACCTATAACCAATGTATTCATTAACGTTGTACGAATTAGACAAAGTTTTTGAATATCAACGACTGACTATCGAAAAAATATATAAATAGTAACTCATAATGGATAGTTTATCAACTCGTTATTAGGTACTCCAATATCCTCTGAATTGTTTCACGCATTGAATTAAGCAATTTTTTTCTTCTCATCCTGGGGGCAGAATGGATGCGTTAATACAGAAAATGTTTGAAGCGTTAGGTACGTACATAGACTCCTTTTTTTAGAACAGGTCCCTCTCCACGATTCAAGGAGTCTCCTGTATGTCCATTTTATCGATACAAGATACGCTAGTTCATATATATTTTTATTCATTTTTCTGGGTTATTAATATTTTCATTATTATAATATTTAATGTTGGTTATCTCCTAGAAAAAATTTCGGCTTCGTGGATGTACGAGCTCTTCTTCATATGGGGATCATAGAACATTTTTTCAACTCAGCAGTGTTCAAGACTTTCATATTAATTAGTGTTCGAACAAAAGTTAAAAAAAAGACGTGATAAATCTTGACCAAATGATTATTCTAAAAGTTAAATTTAAAACTACTAACTCTCGGCAATCTTGAAATACAATATAATTTTATTATTAAACTTAGTCAGAATGATCATCTGTCTTTGATGTATGCATGAACATATATTGGGAATTGAAACGATAAGAAAAACTTTAGCATTCCATTTATTATATATCAATCTGAAATAGTCGTGAATTAGTAGTCTCATGGATATCATGATTAGTATCAGGAAAAGATTTTTTTAAAAAAAAAGAGATACAATAAAAGTTGCAAATTGCAAATTGAATCAAACTGTAAAGAATTTTATCCTATCACGCTTCATTCTTGTTTTTTCTAGCAACATGAGTCAAGAATTGCTAACTGTACTATGGACATTTTGGCAACACATATAACGTATCGATCGGTGTGTTAACCAAATAAATTCACCTGCAATTTTGGTGTAGCTCGTTCCTTTTTGTCTGCTTTGGAATACAAGAGAAAAACGATTATAAGTACTTTCCTGTACTTTGTGCTAAAAGATAATTTATGGACGTCATCTGTTATTGCTACAACATATACTTGCTAATTTTAATAAATAGTTCGACGAGGAAGTGTTTGGAACTAATAAATATAATTTTATAATAGTGACAGCTCTAAAATTAGATTAGGTACGCAATTAAGACAACTATAAATACAACAACCTCAACTTTTGTTTCGTGTTAACCTCCCTTTTTTCTTATCGTGAAGGAAGAAACCTTTTATAGACGTATAATTGCAGTTGTGATAGATCGATGGTGCTACTTTTGGATCGTTTTAAATTGAGATGGCAGATCCAGAACCAAACATTTGGATGCTTCTTAACTCGTTCGTTGTTTCGATCTGATGATAAATTATTAATTATTTGGTTGCACCATGTTGGTATATATATGATATTGGGACATACGTAATCCATGAAGATTTCCAACTTTAGCTTCCCACTCGTTGTTCTTCTCCAATTTGGATGCCTTCGTTCAACGTTCGAAGTCTTGTCCATGGCAGGATCAATCAAATCGGATGATTGCAGATATATACGTCAATAAAACATATCATAACAATTTATGCATAATTAACGAGTTTTTCCCCTTTTTTCCCAATAAGAGCTTTCATATAAGTACCACAAAAAAATAATAATTTATGTTCCCGTTCCAATTAAAAGACACATATTATCATTTTATATACTTATTGTCTTATATTTTTAATTATTTTATCAATTAATAATTTAGTTAAACTTTTTTACGAGTTTACCTCACAAACTTTTGATTTTGAATTTTAATAATAGGCATACTTGAATATTATTAGATATTTTAATTGATCATTTTTTTTACTGTGAATAAGACTTATTACAATAAATTTATATTTAAATTAGAACGAGTCAAAATTAATGTGAAAATTATGGGTCAAGATACAGTTATATTTTTTTTAAAAATAATTTTATTAATTATATTTCATGTGCTTTGAGAATAGAAGCGTTATTTTTTATTTTGAAGTAACTATAACAATAATATGACAATAATATTATAAATAAAAATAAAAAATGAAGAAAAAGGATAACTTAATTTTATTATTTATATTGATATTTAGATAATGAGTATATAGAAGGATAAAAGATGATGTTAAAAAAAGTTCAAATAAATTAAGTTAGATCGGCAATTATATTGATATAAAGTTGAAACAATTCTATCTCCCTTCTCAATCTTTGATCACTCTCCTGATTAATTATGTCTCGATCACTCGAATGAAGTATTTTAACGTTGGAAAGTATTTATTCCTTCTTTTAAAAAATGATAATTATGATAAATGATATGAAAATTTTGATATTTAGATTTTTATAAAGATTTACCTAATTCCATTTTAGGTCTATGAAGGCTTCTTTTTCATTTGACTTCAAAATTTGACAACGAAATTTTCAATTATAAGGTTCAATTCAATAATAGCAATAGAGTAAAATCAATAATTTTTTTACTTAATTGATGACTCCAAAACTTAAAACCTATATGAATTTTATTTTCTAAATAATAAAAAAATTACTCCAATTTTAAACTAATTATATGATAATAGTTTACTTTTGATAATCCGGAAAAGAAGCCATTGCTTCCTCTTTATGTCGCCCACTTATTCACCTCCACGTGTCCAATTACCGCACGGCGAAAACATATAGGACGCCGCGACACCTTCCATCTTCCACTACGTGTCCATTCGAGCACCTGCGGGACCCGCACTCTTCCACTGCGCGGGTCTCCTCCCCATCAGAACCGGTTAACGCGACGAGTCCCCCGTTGCAGCAGCACAACTCCCCCCCCCCCCCCCCCTCCTCCTCCTCCTCCTCCTCCTCCTCTATATAAGCCCCCCTCGCCAGTTTCCTCCCCTCAGTGGCCAGTTACAACCTCCTCTCTTTCTCACTCCACTCCTACTTCCTCTCTCTCCTCTCTACTCTCTCTCTCTCTCTCTCTCTCTCTCTCTCTCTCTCTCTCCGTGCACCGGAGCAGAGCAAGCGAATCACTAGTTCTGGTCTTTGGTTATCGGAGGAACATATACTGTGCGCATCTCCATCTGTCTCCCTCCAAGTTAGGACTCGATTAATTTGGGGGCGCCTAATGGGGAATGCAGACACAGTTTTCCCTGCGGGCTCCGTGGCCGGGATGGAGTACGCACGGCGCGTGCCCGTTCCGCCGGAGCGGCCGTTCTTTGACACCTTCAGGTCGAACCTCAAGGAGACCTTCTTCCCGGACGACCCCTTCCGGCAGATCAAGAACGAGAAGGGGTCACGGAGGGTACTGGCCGGGCTGAAGTACTTCTTGCCCATCCTCGAGTGGGCTCCGACTTATAACCTCCAACTGTTCAAGTCGGACCTCATCGCCGGCATAACCATCGCCAGTCTCGCCATACCTCAGGGAATCAGCTACGCCAAGCTCGCAAACTTGCCGCCGATTCTGGGCTTATGTGAGTGCTCTACGTAGTATATATCATGCAGGAGCGAGTAAAGCTCATCGATGAACAGTAGTTACTATGTATATTATATATAAGTCATCCTTTTCTGATATTTTATTTTTCTGATGAAGATTCGAGCTTTGTGCCGCCATTGGTATATGCGATGATGGGGAGCTCGCGGGACCTTGCGGTGGGGACGGTGGCGGTGGCGTCCCTTCTGATTGCGTCCATGCTGGGGAAGGAGGTCTCGGCGACGCAGAACCCCGCGCTCTACCTCCACATGGCCTTCACCGCCACCTTCTTCGCCGGGTTGTTCCAGGCAGCCTTGGGGTTCTTAAGGTTTGTAATTTCGCTTTCACCCACCGCTCGTTAAATTTTGTTTACTTGATTCCAAACTCGTGTTTGTTTAATTATGAGTTTATATAGTTCGTAACGTGTATATACACACATGATGATTAGAACTTAGAAGATGGTACGAGGTATAAAGTTTCCTTCGGTATAGTTAGACACTAACATGTTAATATATGTACATGTATATATTATATTCATGAGACGTACGTTAGCGAGCATATATATGTTATATAAATAAATATATATATATACATATATCTTAATAATATGTGGAAATTAAAATCGTATAGCATGCGTGGCGGAAGCGTTATGAGTTTGCACACTTTTTTTGTTGGCCTGCCGTGGACTGGTCACTCGTTTATCTCCAAGGCACCTGATTACATGTACAGGTTGACCAGAAAAGACTAGCGAAACGTATATAACTTACTCCACAAATAAACTATTCGTATATATACTAAGATTTATGCTGAAAAAGATATATGCACAAGCTGATGTAAAAAAAAAAGAGCTTGAAAAATCATGTCATGCCTAAAACTATGATTCATCCATCATATTTGTTTAATTATTTTAAAACGATCGTGTCTAAAATTATAATTCATCCATCATGCAACAATCGAGCTATAAAAAGGTAGTGTTTGTATTATCGAGATAAAGATGATAAGGTTCAGAGCCCTCTAGGCGGCTCCGATTCCAGGAATCCAAGCACATAAGAAAAAAGCACGTGATTCGTGCACATATGATGTCGAAAAGAGATTTTACCTTAGTGCGGCGTAGAACTAATTATGACTTCAGATAGAACACACGATTCGAGTCGAGCTGTAGAAAACTAATGTGTAATATACATGACGCGGTTATATAATTCCAGATATGTTTGATAAATAAAGAGTATAAAGAAATAAAATAAAAAAGAGTGCACGTTACATGAATTCGATGTCCCTTTTAGAAAAAGAGAACGCTCAGAACTTGCGAACATGCTGTCAAAGACAGGATTCAGTCCCACTGGATTGCTTGAAAGAGCTTCCTATTTTTTATGTGTTCAGTATTTGTAACTGAAGAAAAAATCAGCAATAATTAAGCCTTCTTCTTCTTGATCACATGTTTCCTGTTACATGTTTCAGGCTGGGGTTCATAGTAGATTTCTTATCGCACGCAACCATCGTGGGATTCATGGCGGGAGCTGCCACAGTGGTGTGCCTACAGCAGCTGAAAGGGATGCTGGGCCTCCAGCACTTCACTACGGCCACTGACATCGTCTCTGTGATGGAGTCCGTCTTCACCCAGACTCACCAGGTGAGATTTTCAGCACATAAAACGTACTTAACGCTAACTTCTCAGACTTCATGGTTTCATGTGCTGCTGTAATACGTGCACGTAGGAAGCAAAAGGGTGCACATATTAAGCATCAGGGTTCATTGATGTTAGAGATTTTGTTTCTTGAACTCCTAATCGAACTTTGTTTCTTCTTCATATGGGGCTTGCATGATAATAAGTTTCTGTATGTACACCTTTGATCGTCATGCCTGATCCACATGCACTGTTTGCTGATTCCACTTTCTGGATAGTTGGATTTATTTTTGTGGATAACTTGAACGCGATTTGTCTAATGATTGGGTGGTGGCGGTTGTTGTGACTTCTTTTTCCTTTGCAGTGGAGGTGGGAAAGTGTGGTGCTCGGATGCTGCTTCCTCTTCTTCCTCCTCCTCACACGCTTCTTTGTAAGTTGACGCCTTTCGCCTCCCCCTCTCCCCCCCTGACTGTGATATCTCATGAACACGCATTGCAGTCATTCATATCTACAGGATACACTAAGTCAACATATGAAAAAAAAAGTGTCTTTAGGGCCCCATGGAATATAAAACGCGATTTTACTGCCTCAGTATATATCACATATACAACACACATTTATACGAGTGCATACATCCATGCAAGAAATGATATTTGGGAGAAAAAAAAGTAGCGTTTGGACCATCATTATTTGTGCATACGTTAATAGCTGTATGATTAAAAACAAAATAGGTTGTGAGGGGAAAAAAGCATATTATGCTTAGTTTGAACAGTACAAGTTGCACAATGGACAAGATCTGCAGGCCTGCCCATGTTAGGACACAAACCCGTGACGCGCGTGATGACCCACGTTTAATGCCTGTTAGAAACGAGGGACCTCCCAAGTCCCAAAGGTAGAGAGAGAGAGAGAGAGAGAGTTCCGCAGACAACTAGAGTTGTCTTCTTTTGCCAAAAATCATAAAACTTACAGAGGAGATATTGTCTCCTATTCCTTTGTCCTTGAATTGCTCCAGTCAATTGGAAGTGATGAAACTGGCACGAGCGTTACTGTCAGAAGAAATTACTAGATTCAGATGTTGGTTTGGTCGGTTGGTACAATCAGAGTTCTTCCTCAACAAATGAGAAACCTGCAGGTCGATAGGTAATAGGGATAACAAATCGATGCATACTACAAATATGTTGATGGTAGCCAAAACAAATTGTATACGTAGCTTTTTTATGGCCTATTGAGAGGAGCAGCTAATGGTTTCTTGTGCATCTGCTCCTTGGTATCCTTCCATAGTTCCATGCACGATACCTTTTGACTTCATGGCTAAAAGGTGAATAAAGCGTCTCTTGGAGCACACAAGGGATTGAAGAATGGGGAAATGGCTGGGGACCCATCATGCACCATTCCATAATTAGGCCAGGGTCGATTGCTTTTAAAAATTTCAGGCTTACCTCCACCAGTTGAGAACGTTTCATGATTCAAATAGCTACGTGTCCTGATCCCATGTTCATGCTAAACTAAAGTGATTCTAGAGAAAGCAACGAGTCATGCAAATGGATAGTCAGGAGATAAGAAAAAGTGGGTCTTCTTTGTTATGCATGTTATACTTTAGATTGAGGAAATGTTGATAGATTTGTTTAATCTTTGTTAGAGCAAAAGAAGGCCCAAGTTCTTCTGGGTCTCTGCAGCGGCCCCATTGATGTCTGTGATACTCGCAAGCGTCCTGGTCTACCTCACCCACGCAGAGAACCATGGCGTCCAAGTGGTGAGTTCTTTTATTCTGTTGGAATTCCGAAAGTCTTAAAGGTTACAGGCATGAGAATTAATTTGCAGACTAGTAATTCAAAAGATTTACCAGAACATGCAACAGGAAGGCACTGCTTGATTTAAGCTAATTACCACCAAATTAATTTGCAGATTGGCTACTTGAAGAAGGGTCTAAATCCACCATCTGCTACCACATTGACCTTCTCCACGCCCTACATGATGATTGCCCTCAAGACGGGCATCATCACAGGGGTAATTGCATTAGCTGTAAGTTAATCTGAACTCCAAGGTTCAAATTCCACTTAGATGTCATGCATTTTGGTGGTGCATGAAGAAACCAGTGGTAATTTTTGCGTGTTAACAGGAAGGAATCGCAGTTGGAAGGAGCTTTGCCATGTTCAAGAACTACCACATTGATGGCAACAAAGAAATGATAGCGATTGGGATGATGAACATTACTGGTTCACTAACATCATGTTACCTTACCACTGGTAATGCACATGTCCCACAAATGCAAATTTACAGTAATTCTAGCAAGAAACCAATTATTGTTGATGACGAATTCATTTTATTGATCTCAGGGCCATTCTCGCGGTCTGCTGTCAACTACAACGCGGGGTGCAAGACGGCCATGTCGAACGTGGTGATGGCCGTGGCAGTGATGATTACGCTGTTGTTCTTGACGCCACTGTTCCATTACACGCCCCTAGTGGTTCTCTCCGCCATCATCATCTCTGCCATGCTCGGTCTCATCGACTACGAGGCGGCGATACACCTCTGGCATGTCGACAAGGTCGACTTCTGCGTCTGCCTCGGCGCCTACCTTGGAGTCGTCTTCGGCAGCGTCGAGATCGGACTAGTCATTGCAGTAAGTAGCAGTGTCTGTAAAAGTGCTGTATTATGAACTGAGTAGCTTAGTTAAGGGAAAATCGAATCTTTGTTGCAGGTGGCGATCTCAGTACTGAGGGTTCTGTTATTTGTTGCGAGGCCACGGACCACCGTCCTGGGAAACATCCCCAACTCCATGGACTACCGCCGGATCGATCAGTACCCCCTGGCGGAGAGCGTACCGGGAGTGCTCATACTGCGGATTGATGCTCCAATCTACTTCGCCAATGCAAGCTACCTGAGAGAAAGGTTAGCCATTGTTTAGTATAGAACACATAGTATATGCCCGGAGTTGTTCGTGCTGAAGTTCTTAACGATGTGCTCCTTGTTTTAATTAGGATATCTCGGTGGATAGATGAAGAGGAAGAGAAGCTTAAGCCCAAAGAAGGAAGCTTGCAGTATGTGATCCTGGACATGAGTGGTAAGCACATATATACTTCTCTTGGAAGGTACAAGTACGTGATGATACCTTATTAACGTTGGTCGTCGGGTCTCTTCTGTGGCAGCTGTTGGCAGCATCGACACCAGTGGGATCAGCATGCTGGACGAAGTTAAGAAGAGTGCTGACAGAAGGGGCCTCCAGGTAGTTCGCTTGCACCTTGATACCTCTGCTAAATTTAGATTGCAAATTAACCCTGAGCAGGACTAACCATGAGCGTAATTTCTCTGTGATCAGCTCGTGCTAGCAAACCCTGGGACAGAGATAATGAAGAAGCTGGACAAGTCCAAAATCCTGGAAGCCATTGGGCAAGAATGGATCTTTCTCACCGTAGGCGAGGCAGTCGCTGCATGCAACTTCATGCTCCACTCGTGCAAGAAGCCAGCAACGGCAGCAGGCGTCGATGATGCCACAGCTTGTGGTAACCTCGTGTGACTTCAGAAAGGCTAGCAGCATAAGATACTACCTATGGAATTATGGGGCCTTGCCGGCGCATTTGTCGCTCTTTCCTTTTCTTCCTTTGGTTGCCAGCAAATGAATCAGCTGAGAGACCCAAGGGAGAAAATTTAGACATGTCTTGTAGAACCATGTCTATGTCCTCTGTATGCTATACGAGTTGGAAGTAATATATAACCATCTTTTTTTTTCATTCTGAATCCACAACTAAGCCATTGGCTAGCGAATTGCTTTGACTATTTGACTGTATCAAACGGAAAGGCATGAGTTTAGAGAAACAATGAAAAAGTGCAGTACAAACGAAGAATCACAAGTGTCTGATGTTCAGCTTGGTGCATGCATGCCAAGAGTATGGAAGAAAAACTTTTCACATTTGGAATCCAGCATATATCATGGCTTTCACAACCTCGTGTATTTTTTCTGCATTAAAATAACCGAAAGCACGGAAAAGCTCGGACAGAAAAATGCAATTTGGAAGATGAAACCCATCAAAATTTGGATTGGCATTAGAAATTAGAATATACAATATCCATGGATGATTCAAGTGGACAACTTTCATCAACTACAGAAGAACAATGCATGTGGCTTCATGGGAACAGATGATGTAAGCACCAACTAAGGAAATCTATGTATTCTTCCATTTAAATCAGTGGTCATCATTAGTTTTAGGCCTCATGCATCCGCAGAAGCAGCTTTTCTTCGCCAGACTTCGATTATCTTTCCTTCCATATAGAAAATCTCTCAGCAGGACTCTGCTCCTATGTACAGCTTTGCTCCGCTTGTTCTCGTGCTCTTCTTCAAGCTTCAGCAAGATGTATTGGATCTTCTGAAGTTCAAGCTCCAATCGCCCAACCTTCTCTGATGCTTTCCGTGCATCTTCTGAGATTTGCCTTCGTCTAGTGCTGCCTCTTTCTCCATGTCTGATATCTGATCCATTTGAGGAAGTAATATTTTTTGCCAAGTTGCTGTTGGCATCCATAAGTTCTAAGACATTTGCTTCGGCTTCTTTTAGCTGTGCTTTGATCGTATCATACCCAAAATTTGGTGGCAGCTTCCCAATGGGAGAGCTCTCCATCTTCCTCTCCAACTCTTCCACACTAGTCTTAATGTCAGATAACCTGGCAGCATCAGAATCCAATCTTTCGGCCATCTTCTTGTTCCATTCTTGTTTGGATAACAAGTGCTTCTTCAATGTCCCTAGCATATCAATATTCAATTCCTTTTCAGCCAACAGCTCAGAAGAAGGGTATTCGCTCTTTTCTTCTTCCACAGTCTCTATGTCATGCTCAGCGTCAACTTCTGACACCTTTGATTGGTTATGGCATTCTCTTTCAGCAGCTTCCCATAACTGGTCATCAATCTCTGAATTTCCTGAAACATGTTGGCCATTAGATCCATCATCGATGTAATTTGATGAACTTGAGGCCTGGTCAAGTTGGATGTCTTTCATAATTTGTCCAAACTTATCTTTGGAGATGTCTTCATTCTTTACACCATCTTCATCCAGCTTGGAGCTGAACTTCTTCCTTTCTTGTATATCTGTTTGTTCTTCAAGTGCTTGTAACCTTACCCCTTCAGCCTCTTTCCTTGCAGCCGTAAGACTGGAATTAAAATTACACCTTTCCTGCTTCAGTACAGTTCTCACATCTATTATCATTTTCTGAAGAGCATCAGCTTTGGAAATGAATTGTTCCAATTCCAGCACTCCTGCAATGCTCATTCTCTTGTGATCTGTCCTAGGTTGACTATCATTATAATGATGTTGATGAGGCCCCAAGGATATGTCCTGAAAAAAAAATGGTGTGTGTAAAACGTGAATGACTTGCGTCTAATTGCCGCAGGTGGTTACGTTGCTTGGGAACAAAACTAAAAGTAAAATTGACACATATCAAGCATTATAGCATTCTTGTCATCTAGAGCAAAGAAAATTTCGAAAGGCACTATATCAGATGAGGATTTCATGTGACAATGAATGAATAATTGTGATGCCCAAATAATTAACCAACATACCACTCTTTCATTGCAGTTCAATGATTTGAGATCTGTTGTCACTTCCAGAACGTGCAATGAAGTTGTTTCAGCCACAAGTCCTTTGATTTGTTCCTCTAGATTGTTAAGCCTCCTGTTTGCAAAATCAACATGATCCTTGATTAAAGACACTTCCATGGTTATCACATGTTTCTCTACCATGCAGCGGATCTCTCCTTCTAATATCACCTCATGAGCTTTTTCTTCGTATATTGCTGCATTAACTGTTAGAATTTGGATTTCACTTAGCAATGCATCTATTTCCAATTCACAGCGTTCGACCTCATTAGCTTGTTTCTGAAGTTCTGTAAATAAGAGTTTCTCCCTAGTTCTCAGAACTTCAACTTTTTCATTTATTTTATCAATTTCCTTCTGCATTACCTCCTTGGCTTCATGAAGGCAGCTGATCTCCCCATTCCTCTGTGAAACAACCTCTGTTAACTTCAGATTCTTCCTCTCCAATTCTTCTTTGACAAGCTTGGACTCTTCAATTTGCAACTGAACGTCCTGAAGAAGTCTAAGCAGTTCAGCGTTCTTCTCATCGGTGAACTTAACCCTTTCATTTGCTTCTGACAATTGTGTTTCCTTCTGTCTCAATTCATTTGTTATGCTCTCTGATTGAATATATAATTCATCATAGAAGCTTCTGGCATTGCTCAAATCAAATTCTAAGTTCAGTAAAGAATTTCTGAGTTCTTCCAAGCATGTCATGGAATTCATAAGTTGCGCGTTCTCTAATTTCATTACACCTATTTCCCCATTCAGTTTGACAACGTCAGCATCGAGGTTGCTCTTGACAGAATAAAGAGAAGCAAGCTCACAATTGGTGGATTTTAACTCCAGCAATGTCTCAATGCTAAGACTCTTGAAAAATAAATGAAGGTGATTAAGTTTGATGGTTTCTGAAAGGACATCAATATGTTTCTCCTCCAAATCATAATGCTTGTGCTTCAAGTTGTGAAGTTCTTCCAAAAGAGCATTCCTTTCTTGTAGTAGCATAAGGTTTTCATCTTGTGATGCCTGGAATGACTCTTGCAGACTACTTAACTGCAGAGATAAAAACTCAAGTTCAGCACTCAACAACTTCTCTCTTTGCCTGTTGGCCTCAGTATTCTCCAAAAGAAGTTTATGCAAGCTAGAGTAGGACTCCAACTCTGTTAATCTCTCTGCATTGAGATTCTTGAAGTATAAATGAAGGTGCTCCAGTCTCATGGTCTCGGCAAGGATTTCAATGTTTCGCCCTTCTGAATCATTATGCTTCTGCTTCAATTTGCAGAATTCATCTGAGAGAGTTTTCTTTTCTTCTATTAGGTTTAGAATTTTTTCTTCTGAATCCTGTAAAGCCTTATCCATTTTTTTAAACTGTGCATCTAGTTCAGCCTTCAACAATTCTTTTTTTTTCTTGCTGGCTTCTACACTCTCCATCAAATGTTCATTCAGACTATTGGAGGACTTCAACTCCGCCAATCTTTCAGAATTAAGACTCTTAAAGAACAAATGGTGATGACATTGTTTCATCGCCTCCTGAAGGATTTCAGCATGCTCCTTTTCAAATCCAATATGCTTCTGCTTTAAGTTGCAAACTTCGACTGAGAGACTTGCCTTTTCTTCCACTAGTGCTCTTCTTTGAACTGTTGATGTTTGGAGAGCCTCTTGCAAATTACTTAATCGAATTAAGAGAGCCTCTATTTCAGCCTTCATCACGTCTTGCCTTTCTATATTATATTCATAATTTTTCATTAGTTGTGCATTCATGTCTAGCAATTCAGCATGCTTATTTTCAAATGATATTATTTCCTCAGCTTTGGCCCCAAGCTCCTGCTCAAGATGGCATCTCTCTGATCTCAGGTTGACCATATCAAGTGTTGCATGCCTCAGAAGTGTGACAAGAATTGATACCTCCAGGTTCAATTGTTGATTCTCGAACTCAGTGGCTGAAATGAAACTCAGAAGCTTTCTAGTTTCAGCAATAACAATATCCAGGAGAGCATCATCCTGGATGTCATGTCTAAGTTGCAAGTCTTCTTCCGCGCAGAGTGTGCTGCTAAGTAAGTGGATTCCGTGGCTTAACTTCTCATTGTGTTTTGTCAATGATAGTAGCTTGGACATTTGTATGCATTTTTCCTGCTCAAGTTGTGAAACAAGTGCCTCTGCCTTTCTACATTCTTCTAGATGTTTCTGAGCCTTCAATAAAAGATTGAAATTTATTTCATAAGCTTCGGATAAAGTTGTTTGCAATATGAATGTTTCTACCATTTTAGTAACGGATATATTTTGTTCTTCTTCAAGCTTCTCGTGTTTCAGATGATTTTCTTCTTGCAACAAAGAAATCATGTTTTCCAAATTGATAACCTGAGCTTTATATGATTGATTAACATTGATGTGTTCCTCTTTCTCGAGCTCCAAACTTATTTTCAGCTCGTTGATCTCGTTGATTGACAGATCCCTTTCTCTTGATAGATTTGAGTGCTTGTATTGAAGCTCAGCAAACATAGCACCCAGATCGTCTAGGTTCGAAGTGATGCTTTGAACCTACAAGAGGTTGCAGATAAATTATTCAGGTTAAGATAATTGCAAGATACACTTTCAAAAAAAAATAATAATAGCAAGATAATGAGTCAATAGCATTAGCAAGATAGTAAAAATATGCTAGTTGGTATAGAAGTGGCAACTAAGTAGATCATGCAAGTGATTACAACTTAATTCTCTGGAACCTGACACTGCCTACACCAGAAAAGAGGAACTATAACTTGAATCAGTGCTCATTGTGGCATAATAAAATTTAACTCATGCATCATGCACAAGGACACAAAACAAGCATGCATAAGGGCACGTGCATGCACACACAGAGCTTACCTGAGATGTGAGATCATTGTTCTCATCTAAAAGTTTATTGTTTTGATCCTCGAGAGATTGACAGGATTCTTCAAGGTCTTTCACTTTTGCTTTCAATTCCTCAACCTCGAATGTTGCCACACATAATGCATTCTCAAAAAAGTTGTTTTTCTTTGAAAGATTTTCCACATTCTTCATGAAAATTTCTAACTGAGAAACAACCGAATCCCTTTCAGTGATGCAGGTCGAAAGCTCAAGATTCAGAGATTCATATGATCTATTTAATGTGGTCAATTTTTCTCCTTGTATATGGTGTTGTTCCTCGAGAGATTGATAGAACTTTTCAGACTCTTCTAGTTTTGCTCTCAATCCGCCAGCTTCAATTTTTGCATCAGATAATGCATTCTGCAAGAAATTATTTTTCTCTGATAAATTATTTACATCCAGAGTTAAAATCTCTACTTGAGAAACAATTGAATCCCTCTCAGCAATAGTGTTTGAAAGTTGAAAATTCATGGATTCACATGAATCATTTAGCAATGAATTTTTTTCTCTCAGATTTAAATTTTGATCTTCGAGAGACTGGCAGGACTTTTCAAAGTCTTTCAGTTTTTCCTTCAATTCCTCAACTTCAGATTTTGCGCCAGAGAATGCATTGCCTAAGATGCTATTTTTCTCGGAAAGATTCTCCACAGTTTGAGTAAGAAACTCAACCTGAGAGAAAAGTGAATCCCTCTCAGCAATTCGAGTTGAAAGCTCAAGATTCAGAGATTCACGTAAATCATTTAGCTCTGAAATATTTTCACTCTGAATACAGTTTTGATCCTTGAGAGACTGGCAGGACTCTTCAGAGGTTTTCAATTTCGCCCTTAAGTCCCCAAGTTCAGATTTTGCATCAGATATTGCATTCTCCAATAATTTGTTTTTCTCCGAAAGATTCTCAACAGACTGAGTAAGAACATCCAATTGACACACAACTGCATTCTTCTCAGCAATACAGTTTGAAAGCTCAAGATTCAGAGATTCATGTGAATTATTTAACGATGCAATTTTTTCACTTTGGATACAATTTTGAGCCTTGAGAGACTGACATGATTCTTCTAGGTCTTTTGCTTGCTCCTTTAGTTCCCCAGCTTCAGATTTTGCATCAGACAATGCATTTTCCAAGAAGTTGTTTTTCTCTGAAAGATACCCCATATTCTGATTAAGAATTTCCAATTGAGAGACCAATGAATCCCTCTCAGCGATACACGTTGATAATTCAATATTCAGAGATTCACGTGAATCATTTAATAATACAATTTTTTCATTTTGAGTACAGTTTTGATCCTTGAGAGTCTGACAAGATTCTTCTAAGTCATTCACTTTCGCCTTCAATACTCCAACTTCAGATGTTGCATCAGACAATGCATTCTCCAAGAAGTTCTTTTTCTCTGAAAGATATCCCACATTCTGAGTAAGAATCTCCAATTGAGAGACAAATGAATCCCTCTCCTTGTTACAGGTTGATAGTTCAAGATTCAGAGATTCATGTGAATCATTTAATGATGCAACTTTTTCAGTTTGAGTACAGTTTTCATCCTTGAGAGTTTGACAGGATTCTTCCAAGTCTTTCACTTTCGCTTTCAATTCCCCAACTTCAGATTTTGCATCAGCCAATGCATTCTCCAAGAAGTTCTTTTTCTCTGAAAGATATCCCACATTCTGAGTAAGAATCTCCAATTGAGAGACAAATGAATCCCTCTCCTTGATACAGGTTGATAGTTCAAGATTCAGAGATTCATGTGAATCATTTAATGATGCAACTTTTAAAGTTTGAGTACAGTTTTCATCCTTGAGAGTTTGACAGGATTCTTCCAAGTCTTTCACTTTCGCTTTCAATTCCCCAAGTTCAGATTTTGCATCAGCCAATGCATTCTCCAAGAAGTTGTTTTTCTCTGAAAGATTCCCCAGATTCTGATTGAGAATCTCTAATTGAGAGACAAAAGAATCTCTCTCAGCGATAGAGGTTGATAGTTCAAGATTTAGAGATTCAAGAGAATCATTCAGTGATGTAATTTTTTCACTTTGCCTACAGTTCTGATCCTTGAGAGACTGACAGTATCCTTCTAGGTCTTTTATTTTCTCCTTCAATTCCTGAACTTCAGATTTTGAATCAGACAATGCATTCTCCAAAAAGTTCTCTTTCTCTGAAAGAATAGCTAATTGAGAGACAAATGAATCTTTTTCAACAATACAGGTTGATAGTTCAAGATTCAGAGATTCATGCGAGACAGTTAATGATGCAATTTTTTCATTTTGAGTACAGTTTTGATCCTTGAGAGAGTTACAGGATTCTTCCAAGTCTTTCAATTTTACCTTCAATTCTGCAATCTCAGATTTTGCATCAGACAATGTACTCTCCAACAAGATATTTTTCTCTGACATATTCTCCATATCCTGTGTGAGAATCTTTAGCTGAATGGTAATTGAATCCCTCTCAGTAATACAGGTCGAAAGTTCACGATGAAGGGATTCCTTTAAATCATCAAGTACTGCAATTCTTTCTCTATGAATAAGATCTTGATTCTTAAGAGCCTGGCAGGTTTCTTCCAGGTCTTTCAATTTTGCCTTCAGTTCCTGCCCCTCTACATTTGCATTAGATAATTCAATCTCCAAGAACTTATTTTTCTCTGAAAGATTTTCCCTGTTCTGAGTGAGAATCTCTAACTGAGAGGCAAGTGAATCTCTTTCAAATATTCGGGTTGAAAGTTCAAGATTAAGAGATTCATGTGAAGCATTAAGTGCAGCAATTTTGTCTCTTTGAGCACAATTCTGATCTTGGAGATACTGGTAGGATGCTTCAAAGTCGGTCAATTTTGCCTTCATTTGGTCAACTTGATTGTTCGCATGGGTGAGCTCATTATCCAAAAGGTTGTTTTTCTCTGAAAGATTTTCCACATCATGAGTAAGATTCCCTACTTGAGAAACAAGTGAATCCCTCTCAGAAATACAGGTGGAAAGTTCAAGATTCAGAGATTCATATGAATGGTTTAGTGCTGAAATTTTCTCTCTTTGAATACAGTTCTCATCATTGAGAGATTGGCAGGATTTCTCATAGTAATCTACTTTTCCTTCCAATTCACGAACTTCAAGTTTCATATCTGCTAATGCATTCTCCACGAATTTATTTTTGTCTGAAAGAATCTTCAAATTCTGAGTAAGAATCTCTGATTGAGAGGCAAAAGTATCCCTCTCAGAAATACAGGCTGAGAATTCGTGATTCAAAGATTCTAGTGAACCGTTTAGTGCCAAATTTTTCTCTTTTTGAACCTCTAATTCCATGTTTAGCTCTGATAGTGAATCTTCCAATATCCTATTCCTCTCTGAAAGATTTCCCATATCTTTCAACTTTTCCATAAGAAGCTCCTTTTCAGCTTCCTGTTTCTTGCTGTTTTCTTTCAACTCAAGATTCCCAGTCTGCAGCTCCTTGATAGTTACCTGTAGGGACTCCGAATTCAAGGTGATTATTTCCATTTTCTTTAGTACATCTTGGTGCCTCCTTTCTAGTTCATCTCTAATTTTTTTCAAATGACAGAACTCTTGATCAAGAATCTCCTTTTCCCTTGTGTGAAACTCAATTTCTTCTGTAAGTTTCTTATGTTTGTCTTTAAGCAAAATTATTTCTTGTTGATGATCTTTAATCATCGTACTGGAATTGTAGTTCTCTTCTTTCAAAACGTTGTTTTCTTCCTTCAACTTACATATTTCTTCATGTAGATTCTCCTTAGAGAGTTGGATATCCCTAAGCTTCTCCATCCCTTTTTGAATCTCTAGATTCAAAAGTTTTACCTCTTCCTGAGACTCAGCAAGCAATTTCTTTTGAGCTTCCATGAATTGCTGATTTTTTTCCTGTAAAGTAACTGTAACTTCGTTGAATTCATTTTGCTTCAATTTGAGTTCATGCCCCTGAATCTTGGCTTTCTTTTCTAGCATCTCAAGTTCCAAACATAGTGATCTGTTGAGCTCTTCAATGTTGGCTAATTTATAGGATTCACTTAGAATATCAGAATTAAGTTTCTGCATGTCATTTTGTGCATCAGAGAGCTGTGACTCTAGACTTGATATTCTTTCAAGAGATCTCTGGTATTGAAGAATGACTTCATCCTTCTGAGAATTTAATTCAGATAGTCTATCCCTAAGGCTTTGAACTTCACTTTCAGCTTTATTGGCACGGTTGGATTCTTCCATGGCCTTGGTTTTCAGATTTTCATTCTCAGTTGCCAACCGGGAAACATCTTGTTGCAGATCTTTCATTACATTGATGTCCTGCTTGTCCCTAACCTTTTGAAGATCTCTGGAGCCTTTGCGTGTCTTATTATCAAACTCTCCATCCTCCTCCAGGAAATTTAGACCTTTTTTAACTCTCATTTCTCCACTTGAAAACATCTCATTCAATTGTTTCAAACCTCTTTTGCTTGGTAATGCATTATTATCTTCAGAGTATGCGCCATTTCTGCTGATGGCATGAAAATCAGATGATAAGCCTGAAGTATCCTTCGGCAAGTCTTCAGGACCAAAAAATGCACGGACAGGAGGTTGTACTTCTGGTGTGTGAGGTTCCATATCACTGTTGCTAGAAGCATAATGCGACTCGTCGGGCGACATTAAAGGGATTTGATTCGGAAATGCCTCTGTCATTGTTCTATGGGCCTGGCGAAGTGCACCAGTTGCATGATCATATCTTTCTGCTAGAGCACGGTATGCACGGTAGAACTCCTCCACAAGCTTCATAAGTTCAGGACGCTTCTTGTAGTACATCTCTGCTCTTCGTGCAAAGGAATCGGCATCCTCTTCTATGAGCTTGATCATTGCTTTGACCTTCATGTCCATATCTGTCCAAGAAAATAAACTTCTGGTTAAAATAGACTCTCCAAACTCACAAATATATAATTCATGAACTTTCTTCAAACATTATAAAACATAAAGAAACAAGAAACATTTTTTTTTTCAGTGTTGCGTGGCTTTTACTCATCCAACATGATTCATACTTTCCAACAGGTTACTATCTTAAGGCAAAACCTTAAATCTGTTTTCTTCTTTCCTCGTGCAATTTACTCTAATGCTATGGATGCATTTTGGTTTTACATTGGGCTAAAGCATAAAGTGGACAATGTCCAGCATGAATGCTCTGATGTTACATGAGAAGTGGTACTTTTTTTCTGTTCATATTACCATGGACAAGGTTTATTCATGGTCTAAATGTCTTTGCCCAAGGATATAACATCCTAAGAGTTCCCTCCGAAAAAATAAACATCCTTAGAGTTAAGATGATCATACTATTCCAGTGAAGAAAATGTGGTATTTTATCATGAATATATTGCAGTATTCTGGATTCTAGTCTGATCTGATTCTTCAAAGTTTGGGGAAGTAGAAAATGGCCAAATATGTTTTTATCATTTTTCATATGTTAATAAATGCATCACAAACTAAATGACAAAACATTATCATCTTTCACATTACCACCACCTCCTTATTTCCACAAATTAGTATTTTCATAGTGATGTAGATTTTACAATATCATACTGAGATGGTAGTTTTAATGTGGGATTTAACAAACTTTAAGAGAAGTCAATAAATAACTGCTTCAAGATGGATCAACACCTATAGATGAACATGTGCATTTCCCCGTATCTTTGTTTTGACACATGAAATTAGGATTCTAAATCTGAATGGAAATAAGTGTGGTTCATATTGTTGCCTGTCTAAGCTATTATGGAAGGCTTGAGCAAAAAGGTTCATAGATGTGTGCAAAGGGACCATTTGGAGTAAAATGCAACAACCTCTGGACTCAAACTTTCTAGATGCATGCACAGAGTATCGTATCAGCATCTGGCCACGGGCTATGTTTAAGATCAGCTTCAAAACTTGTTGAAACAAGAAAATGAGAAAAGACATTCCAAATAACCAAAAAGGAAAATCAAACAAAGACTAAATAAGTTGTATGCTCCTGGGGATGCTACCAACCAAAAGGGAAATGTTAATAGACCTGTCAGATTGTCCTGAAGCCATCTGGAGTTCTTTGGGCTTATATGGCTATCCCACCACCATGAATAACGGCGTCTTGATTCAGAACTTGGCATGGTAGCCATGATTCCAAACCCAATTATAACCTTATTAATAAATAGAATAAAGTTAAGGGATTCCTCCAAGCAGGATGATAAAGTGATAGTTGAAGCCGACTTGTGCCTCTAGATTCAGTTACCAACCGGAAACTCCGAAATGCTGTCAATAAGCATCAAAGCAATAAGCTCACAGAAAATCAGGAGCAACTTTTTTAAGGTTGAAGGAAGAAAGAACCAACCTTTTTATGTGATAATTGTCATAGCATAAAAGAACCAGCAGAGTTCCCGTATGATCACTAGTGAGGTCAATTATTACCTACAAAGGATCAGTTATTTAAAATGTCATAGATGAAATTTATTGTATAATAATGCAATTGCTACTACATCCATGCTGGCTTTCTTACCTGATAGTTCAGAGCTTAATAATGGTTCTCCACTGAAATCTCTGAGATCTTAATTCTCTACCCATCACCCTTGCTCAAATCCATTGTCTAAACATGACAATTTGTTTGTTCCGGCACTTGAGCGGATTAACATAGAAAAAAGATATAAGAATGAGACTACACTTACTAAGGCATCTGTAAGGCCAAACACCTACAGACTGCATCAACTAAGGCATCTGTAAGGCCAACCACCTACGGAAGGAAGTAATGTAATGAGAATCTGATACAAGAGTAATAAATCCATTAACATACGTATAAGAAACAGTTGAGCTAAAACACAGCAAAAATTATTTCCAACAAATGATCTTTTGCCAAACTTCTGTCTTTAACATACTACAAGGTTGAAATTGTTACATGCATTATGATCACATGAACCATATACAAGACACCAAAAACGAAGAAGAAAATCTCGCTTGTTTCGAATAGTTGGGAACGAAAATGAGACGAACTCTCAAGCAGAGTAAGAAGCAACTTTTTTTTTCGGCGATTACGCGTCAGAACACAGGAAGCGAAACCAAATGCGCGGAAGAATGGACCATAACATTCCCGGAACGACATCGAGAAGAGAATTTAGCACAATCCAGAGCAGCAAATCTCACTAAACAAAGATCTTGGCCAACCTTAGCCTCAAAAGTTCCGAAATTTCTCAAGATCAGAGACCAAACGGGCTAAAAAGTAGGAGTGCCCCCTGGGACATGAACAAGAGATCCAAAAATGCAATCTTGAAGAAAGGAAGATGGGAGGGGAGAGAGAGAGAGAAAGGAAAGGAAGCATACGAGTGAGCAGAATGTGATGGGGTATGTGCTGTGTCAAACAGCCGTGATGATAGATCCCTGCTGCTTTTTCTCACACCTCTTCAACCCATCTTTCTCTCTCCTCTGGCTCTTCTGTCCCTCTCTCTACTCTTAATATCACTTTTATGACACTGCCAAGATAGAAGGAGAGAGAAAATAAACAAAAACAAGAAAAAGCAAAAGCTGCACACAGGAAAAAGAAGAAACGGAGGACAAAAATACGTGAAGCCTGCTTAGATTAGATCTCTAATAAAGCGAAAATAAGATATTAGTGGTAAAGGCAACTACTTAGCTTAGGAGTAATCACAATACGAGTTATTTGAACGAATTCAACATTTTCAGGGTTAACAAATCATAACCTTTTTTTCATGGATAAAATGGAAATGTTTTGAAACAAAAAAAAATGTATGAACAATATTTGACACATGTTTTAGTTTAACTTAATCTCCAAACACTGAATAGTTAATGGCAGACTTTTTGGTTTATCTTAAAATTGTAACTTTAAAATGTGTTAATTCTTTAAATTTCTTTTGAACTATAAAGATATGCTCCTCATATATGAACTTATCCTAGCACTCCAATAAATTATATCAGGATTTTCACTTTAGTTCATTCATCATATTTTATTAATTATTTCATCATTTTAAATTTTATTTATTTATTAAATAACTAAATTACCTTCCACCAAAAAAGGACATTTATTTTAAATTGCAAAATGATAATTTAATTATTTAATATATTAACAAATGATGGAAAAAATTAATAGAATATGATGGATGAATTAATAAAATAAGTAAAAAAAACGTCTATAATCCATTTGAGGATTTGGTGAGTACAAATAATAACAATCACAGCCTCGTACCAGTGTTTTGAGATGCTCAATGAACTAAATTACCCCTAATCAATGGCGTCAGATGTAGCCACTGACACGAGAAAATTTATTTTAAAAAATATCTTAATAAATTTTTCATTATTAATTACTATGACCGAATTATTATTTATAATAGACATCAACACTTTATTATCTAGTATTAATTTAATAGTAATTATACCCTTATTTTAATATTTATTAATGTTCTAAAATAGAAACAAAAAATATGGAATGTATAAAATAATAACAATTATCTTTAAGTATTTTGCATTAATTTTTATTGACTTAAACCATTCAGCCGCGACAAATTTAGTAGTTAGTCGTCAAACAGCTAACTGTTAAAAATTAATCGTTCATTATTTTATGCCAAAAGGAATCTAAATTCTTTAAAACAAAAAAAAAACGTTCAGAGTACAAAAGAACAGAAATTGATAATGCACTTTCATGTTTAGTAGTTATTTGTATTTCTCTTATAAAAGTAACTAATCTTTTTTATAACTGTGAAAATTTCAATTTTACTTTGTATTTTAGCTATATTCTTTTGTTGCTGATATAAAAACATAGATTATATAAAGATGTTTTTTTGTTTATATATTTAACCATTTTACTTTGTGGAAATAATGTATTTAATACATGAATTATGTGTGTATATATATAGGTATGAATAGATCATCATAAACTAAAATTATGAATAATTTTAGCAAATAAATATATGCATTTTTACTGATGATTGCGTATGTAATCTTATTTTTGTAATGTTGTCAAAATCGGACCGAATTGGCCGATTCAATCGATACAACCGTGAACTAATCGAAAATTCGATTCGGTTTGATATCAAAATTATTTTTGACATTGAATCGGGAAAAATAAATTGCAACTCGGTTTAATTTAAATTTTAAAAAATAAAATTAAAAATGACAAAATAGGAAAGTTAAAAATGGAAAAAGGAAAGGAAGGTAAGAAAGATTAAAAAAAAGAAGAAATATGACATGTATAAAATTAAATAGGAATTTAAATAAAAAGGTAAACATTTAAAGTTGAATAATATTAAAATAAAAAATTATCAAAGAACATAAATAAAGGAAATAAAAAGAAAAGTGTTAAAGAAAAAATAATTTAATATAAAATTTATTAATATAGCATCTATCAATAATAAATATTAAATTAATAATAATCTATTTATATTTATATATTAATCATTATTAAAACTTTTAATAAATAAAAATTATATTATATTAAAATTTTTATTATTATTAATAGATTATTAGTACAATATTTATATACTATATCATATAATTTATATTATATCTTTATAATTATTATAAATATTATTATTTTAATAAAATTTGATTCAATTCGATCGAATCTTATCCAATCGATTCAATCGTGATCTAATAAAAAATTCGTACCTGATTATGAAAACATTGTTATTTTGCATTTTGGGATGACTTCAGTTTTTAATTATGTTTTTTTGGGTCAAAATGTCTGATGATTGGGGGCCGAGCTCCAGTGAACGGTTCCCAAGAGGCGTTTTTTGGTTTGTTCTCGTGTTTTGGGACAGACCGACGCAGGAAATGGTGTTATTGATTAAATTAATATTTATCGGACTTTGCATCTGCAACGTATATTAAAGTGAGGTTGTCGGGAGATTGTGTTCGTGTTGAATGGTAATAATTTTAGGTCCGATTTTTTATAGCATTATTTTAGTCAAATGAATACATATTTATCATTTTTTATTTTTAAACTAATTAGATGTTAATAATTTTGAACATGAAATATTTCTTATAAATTGGGGATGCACCTAAAAGAAATTAGTGTTGATAATTAAATCAGAGAAGTTTGAGGATCCATTAAAGATGAAAAAGGAGAAAAAAGAAAAAAAAAAGGCAAACGTAGTCTTCCTTAAAATTAAGGTAACGCAAATGGACATGCATTATTTTTTTAAAATAATATAATAATGACTTGGACCTTGGCAATATTATCGTGGAGGCTGATAATTCTTAAACAAAAGTGACTGATTTAGGTAGTGTTTTGACGGGGGACTAAAGTTCTTTGAACTTTGTGACGAGATGGAATTATTCGACAAGGAAAGTTTATGTAAAAACTTTTATGTAAAAACTTCGACGGGTTTTTTACATTGATCAAACCTTTAATTTAGCTCATGTCAAATTTTGTTCGTGTTCACAAAGCTTTTGCAAGTTCTTATTCAAATTTTGATTAAGAGATTTCGAGTTCAAATTTGATTGTGAGAGTTATCTGCCCTTTTATTTTTTTAGTTTATTTTTTTTTTCTTGTAATAAGTCTTGTGCCTTATTATGTAATAGAAAAAAGTGACCGATTTAAATTTTGCTGTCACGTATTGTAGTTAAAATTTGAAGGAATTTAAGATACGGAAGAATTGTTGTAGTTTTATTAATGCTTTTTTTCATGTTTCAATTGATGCAATATATTATTTTATCAAATTGGTGTTAAGAACAATATTATTTTATAAAACGCGTCAGAATGCATGATATACTTATTATTTAGCGATGAAATGTTATATCATATTAATTATTATAGGAGGAACATGTGTTACAGATGAGTGTGCATTGGATATGACCCGAAATTCTAAATTTAATAATTAAATATTCGTGTGAAAAATAAAAATATTATGCATCATTTTTATTAACATTGTTGCAGCATCTTTCTAACCATGAAATTTTAATTCAATGTATCATGCATCATATTATATATGAAAAAAAAAATAAAACAAAGATTTTTAAAAGAGTTTATGGCACGAGCATCATATAGTTTTTGCCACCAACAATCTTGTAATTGATGTACTAACTATTTTTCTTAAAAACTTAAGCTTATGAATAATAATTAAGGAAAAAATATTCTTTTAATAAAATCTTAAAACTTTTGATCTATTTTATGTTATAATTGATGTGTTAACCATTTTTTTTCTAAAATTTTGAGTCATTAAAAAAATAATATCAATCATTTTATATTCTTGATAAACAAAATCATCATCGATGTAAAGAAATGGTGATGGGTTTCATGTATGGATTATATCAATTAGAGCAGACAATTGATAGGTGATAGCAATTATTTCTATTTTTTCTTTCCTGACCCTTTATTTTGACGAAATGCATTTTATTCAATCCTAAAGGTTTTATATGGGAAATTTTATGTTATAAAACCAGGACCGGATTTCTCGTGCCGATTAGATTAGACTCAATTTCTGATTGATTTTTTTAATATAAGAACATTGTTTGTGATAATTTTTACAAATAAATTGTCCATACTAAAAATAATTGAACTATGTCAATAGACAATAGTTATCATTTTATCATGAAATATTAGTTCAAAATACAAATCCATCTAAAATATACTATTGCTCCAATAATCTAAGACTTAGTTATCCTATAGTTACGTTTTCTTCTTCTCTTCTTCTTCATTATTATAGTATTCTTCTCTTCTTATGGATCTCTTAATATATTCATTTTTATAGCTTAAACAAATAAATTTATTCATCCCTGTTTGGATGCTTCAACATTGTTCTAACAATAGGATTTATGTTTATATTTATATTTATTTACATATTTTTTTTAATTTGGATGAGATATGAACATTTATGTTTTTTTTTCTTATAGAGTGTTGGGATGAATAAAATGTTAATCCAAAACATTTGTTTATAATTAATTGTTATTCTAACTAAAAAGCATGTATTCGATCTCCTTCCTAAAACAAAATGTAGGACCCCTGTGATGTGATTAAATTCATGATTATTTGGTTGTTAACCTGAGTTATGCACTTTGTTTTAATCTGCTCGTTTTATTCGTGGTTAGTGGTTACGGTAGTTGAGTCACCCCGTACTAAGGGCATGGAGGCGTGTTTAAGTTGCCACTATTCGCATTTATTAATTATCCACGTCAGATTAATTTTTCTTTAAAATATTATTTTACGGTTCTTGAGTCAGTTTAGAAAGATTAGAAGTCGTGTTAAAACCATTTAGGAAATAATAATCACTCTTTATTTCGGGCCTCTAAAGTAAATTTCATATAATGAGTAAAATTTAAAGTATATTAAAATAAGACAACACCCTCTCTCCTCTGTCCCCCTTGTTCGAGATCGACGAACTTCATCTCTTGGGTCCGGCATTCGTTGTGAACTGCTCGTCCTCACCAGGCGTTGGCAGTAGACCGGTGAATCGAATGAACGACGCCCTTTGTCACGTCGGCAACTATGAAAAGGGGCGCGGCCGCCCCTCTTTTTTGCAATCGCGACTACATTAAGTGGAGAAGGAAATGATGATTTTTGTTAGAATTCGTTCTAGTTTTTTAGATTATTTTTTGTTATGATCTATGATGATTTGTTCTAGTTTACCGGCGAAACTCGTGGTCAATGCTTTTTTCCTTGTCGCGCCAGTGAGGACGAAAAAAGGGGACATTGGCCCCCCTCCGCGAGGTCACGAAGAGGGGTCGACGCCTCCCTTTTCTATATGCATGCTGACGAGTGCGAAAAGGGGCTGGCAAAAGGGGCGCCAACGAGTGCGAAGCGGGGCTTCACCGGAGCTCCGTAGTCGCCTATCGCCTGGTGTCATCAAGTGCAGATCATCGCCACTCTTAGATGCAGATTATCGTCGCTTCTCTTAGATGCATATCATCGTGATCATTGTCGCTCTCATCTTGCACTGAACCTCTCAATTTTTTGAGAACCACTCTCACCTTGCACTGCCCCCCTTTTTCCTCCTCGTTGTGCACGAGGAAGAAAAGGGAGGCTGACGCCTTCCTCTGTCAGCTCGTGCACCGACGAGCTGGCAGAGGGGGGTGCTGCCCCTTTTTCCTCCTCATTGTGCGCGAGAAAGAAAAGAGAGGTCGGTGCCCCCTTTGCTAGCTCATGGTGCGGCGAGGAGGAAAAAGGGGGTTGGCGTCTCCTTCTGCCTGCTCGCGCACTAGTGAGGAGGGTGTCGACTCCCCTTTTTTCTTCTCTCCGACGAGGGGGTCGGGGCATCCCCCATTTTTCCTCTTACAAATCTCATTTTATTTATTTTTATATTTTATTTTATTATATCACGTCAGTAAGGTAATTAAAAATTATTTATTACCGCTCAAGAGGAGTGCAATAAAATTAAAGTTCGATGACATTTTAGTTAGATATTGAAGTTCTGTTGAGATATTGATATAAAGTTAGAGGGTCTGTGTAATTTATCCTAAATTTTGTTTTATAGCGGTATTAAAGTAGACGGGATCCTAAATTTAAAATAACTTAAATCGATCTCCATCTTTGACCGTTTATGCTTTAATATATTATTATTAAGTTTCAGGTGATACATACACTCTTAAAAATACAAAATGGTTAAAAAAAAGATATAATCTTTATTGTTGGGATTAGTAGTATATACACATGTCGTTGGTGAGCATTTCCTGGTTTCACTTATCTCGATTCTCGAACCTACTAATTTAAATCGTAACGTTTTAGTTTAAATACATTTAGTTTATTTATATTATAATCTAACTTATTATTTTATATGATTAATCTATATTATAACTATAATTTGAACTATATAATCAAATATTTCTTTATGTATTTTATTTTAAAACACATTTTTATTAATAAATAAAGTTTGATAAGCTATTAAGTCGGATTAAGCTTCTTATATTTAAGAGTTATTTCCTTACACCTATTTGTTTTTTGTATTTAATTCTTAAATTTTATCACCATTTTCATTAGGTCTGATTTCGTTAATTTTTTTGTTATTTTTATTTTTTTTCATTTATAAAAAGATTAAAATGCTCTCCCATGAATTATTCTCTCTTTTAATGTTTAAAATAAAATAAAATATTTTGACAAGTCAATAATATCAAAGATCCTTTTTTAGATATTTTAAGTTTTTATATTATTTCATATTTTTATATTTAAACATTAAAATAGAGGGTGATTGTGAAAAGATATTTTAATATTCTGATAAAATTTTAAAAAATAAATCATAATAAAATTTAGAAACGTTATAATGTAAGTTCATAATTTAGTGTTATACGTAGAAAATTAAGAATATTTAAGAAAATAATTTTAAATTTAACACATAAGTGAAATTTAATTTAATCATTTAGCATATGATAAATTTATGTCCTAATTTTTTTATTATTTTTTAATATATTTAACTTATTTAAATATTGACCTAGCTTGCTTTGGGTCATGTCCACCCACCCCCTAGTTGAAATGAGATTCATGCCTTAAATGTTATTTCAAAAAGAAAAGAAAAAAAAATGAGTTCCATAATTGCGAGAAGGGTGGAGACAAAGCTTGTGGTGGCCATGACCTCGTGGGATACCGCACCGTGGGCGGTGGAGTCGTCGCTACTCGGTACGTTTTTGTTGGATCCTCCACTGAGTCATTTGGGTGAGGATTAATTAATTTACAAAAAATGTAATAACTATCTAAGTTCGAATTTACTTTCTGATTACTTAAATTTAAATATTATTACTAAAAAAATATGGTGGTAATGATAGATTTTTTGACTCATTAAGAAATTTAGGATTTCAATTTTTTTTAAAAAAATATATGTCCATCTATTTTTTAGAATTATCTTTTCTTGTATTAATTTGATTTCCTCAACTTTCTTATGCCCTTATAGGTGAGATAAAGAAAAAAATTGAATTGAGATGGAAACAATCTTATCGAGAGAAATGACCTTCCGCTCTCGAGGTTATAAAAAAGATAATTCGTCGACCTAGAAAATTTATTTGACTGATGATGTCGTCCTATTTGATTTTGTGCATATGAGCATAGAAAGTTTATTTTCATTTATCTCACATAAAAAAGGTTAAGGCAAAATGGATATAGAAGTGTTATCAAATCGGTCGGATCTGTATTTGAAGATTAAAATAATTGTCACTCAAAATTCAAATAGTCGACTGACTCGATTTAATTAGGTCGAATATTGTCAAAAATCGAGTCAAATCGGATCAGCCAATTATATGAATTTTGAATGACAATGGGCTGGATAGATAAATTCAATGAATTTAGATGATTAGGTCATTTTTTTAGAAAAGTTGAAACTTCTAACTTTGAATTCTCGATTCCTCATTTTTATCGTATTATTAGCATTTTAATAATGGCACACTCATAAATTATTATTATCTTCTTTCCAATTATCACAAGAAAAATTCAAATTATGAAGATATTATAATATATGCAATTAAAATCAACGTTAATGAAAAAAATATATTATTTATACTCTTAATCATTGGAAATAAATGTAATATATTTGTGAATTCAAGATTTTAGTAAAATATTAAAAATTAAGTTGCATTTTTTTATAAAATTATATTGATTTAGTTCATTGTTCATTTGAATAAATTTTTTTTATTACTAGTGATTAAAAAAATATTATGCATTGATTTATAATTATTATCTATATTAATTTTATACTTATATTTTATAATTATTTGATCCGACCATCCGAATCTAATTGATTGATCAGACCCGTCGATTATATCCCAAACCTTCCATTACACCATTGGGATATAGTTAGGTAAGTGATGACAACTTTACATTTTTATTATTAAAAGGAAAAAGAAACTTTGTAATATAATAAGCCTATGTTCAATTCACTCTCTACCGCTACCATCATTCTCTCTCCTCTTTGGCAAATTTGAAGAAAAAAAGTCCCCTTACTTTATCAGCCTTTTTTTGTCCTCACTCAACATTTTGACACTCGGACACAAAGTTTTGTTGTGCTCCGACACATGAGAATCTTGGAAGAAGATGATAATGACACATTTAGATAAATAGAGAAATGCGATGAAAAAAATGCCTTCCTTCTGTCTGACATCGAATTTTGGGTCTTAATCATATAATAATAATAATAATAAACCCTTCAGCTCAATTGAAAAAACCTTGTTTAGCTAGAATGGGATTACTCTTTTTTTAAGAAAAAACATAATAATAAGATAATGATAATATAATAGAGCACATCTAGCATTGAAGTGATAGAATTCAACATGTCAATATGTGAAATTTAATGGTGAACTCTACTTTAATATAAATTTATTATCACAATACTTTTATAAATAAAATCTGATTAGACTTTGCAACTGGATTTACATCTACACTTGACCCGACAGATACGTATAAGCCCCGTTTCGTTGCACTTTCCTTACTCCAGGGTTAAGATTTGGCAACCTAAGGATGCTCCAATGGACTTAATCACGAAATTCTTGGCAATAGGAAGAACTTCTTGATCTTACATTTTTTTTGCTCCCACATTTAATGCGGACAGGATCGATACGACGAAGAAAAGAGACATTTGGGGTGGAATAATAAGAAAAGAGACATTTGGGGTGGAATAATAAGTGGCATCTTTCTGTTTAATTAAGATTTTGAATTTGAATTTTTGTGAACGTAGAATATTTTTGTTAGAAATCTCAATGATGATAGATACGAGACAGGAGATGACTTTAATCGGATCTATGATAGATCGATCTAAGACAATGAACTCTTTAACATTTGAGTTGTCGACATCATTTTGAAAATTTAACCAACCATTTGATTATGACCTACTCTTCATTCAAATGGGGCATAAAAATTCTACTGAGTACTCATTTGATTATCAGTTTCAAACTTAAAAATTGATGGATGAATAACTTAGTAATTTTAAATTTGGAAGACAAAAATAACATTTAAATTATTTAACTCGCTTGTCGTTGAATAGTCGATCCTTGGCTTGAGGCCACCGACCTAATTATTCCATCTCGTCTCATAAGCTTCAACCATCGACATAGGATCCGAGATGAGGATATCACACTACAACAATTTTTAGGGACTAATTATATTTGATTCTTAAAAGTATAAGTATTAGAGACTAATATGATATTAGTCTCAAATTTTTATTTATTTAAAATTAAAATTTAATCTGTGATCATCAAAAGATCATTCTTTAAGAATTAATGGAAAAATTTTGATCATTAAAAATTTTTAATGATAAATTTATAGAGATCACGAGGGACCAAGATATTTTGATCTCAAAAAGTATTAAAGACTAAAATTGAGGTCTCAAGAACTAATATGTTTGATTCTTAAAAAGTTTTTTTGTGTAGTGTCATTTTGGTATTTTATTAAAAATTTTAAAATAGTCGTACTTCTGAAATTATCATAACATTCCGTTTCACTATGCTAATATAAAATAAGGGATTAGTATTTGTGCTACTCTTTTTTAAGGTGTACTATCCTTATACACTTATTGATAACTATTTAATTTATGATGAATGATGAATTAATTAATTGATAATTTTTTATCTATCATTCATCATGAATCGAATTATAATTCATAAATATATGATGATGTCATTTTTTTAAAAGAGGAAGAACAAATATTTTTTCATAAAATAATTAATAATTTGAAGTGCTCGGTTTAATAGTTGAACCCATTTAATTATGGTCCTGAACTCATTTAATTAAAAAAACGATCTAAAATCGGGTCCTTTTTTTCCAATATTTTCAAGACGTCGGCCACAACCAAATCACCCCTAATCAACAGTAATTTATGACTACGCAGGCCATTTTGATTGTGTGTATTTGTATCATATACGTAAATGGAGAAGTTATTAATGTATAAATATTTTAATTCGACTTTTCAAACATGAAATATGTGTATACATGACGAGTAATGCATTATTTCAACGTATATAATATCTTGAGTTTATATTTATCTCTGTTAATTAATTCATTAAGTATAAACAAAGAAAATACTCATTCGGGTTACTCTACATACGGGTGTTGACCCGGTAAACCCGATGATGGGGTCGGTGATCGTGTCGGACGGTTGGTGGTCGTGTCGGACCTAAATGGGTCGGGTCGGGTATGGGTTGAATTTTTTCAACTCGAGTCGACCCGACCCGATGATCTAATTTTTTAAATATTTTTATTTTAAAAAGCCTATATTTGCTTTATTTTTATAAAATAAAATAAAATATTTAAAATATATAAATAATATTTAAATAGTTAAAAAACTTATTTTGTGCTTTAAAATAAATATTAAAATAGTTAGAAAAAAATAAAAAATTTTGAGTGATCGAATAATGCAATCACCCAACTCGAGGTCGAATTTGACCCCCAATAGGGATTTGACCCGACTCGATCCGATTTGATCGAATTTGTTCACGAGTCGAATCCAATCCGACCCATGATCACCATAACTCTACAAGTAAACTAATGCAACTAGTAGATTATTTTTTTCTCTTTTTTTTTCTCCTCTTCAAGTGATTAGCTTATGAACCATTGTATAAGTTTTTTTTTCTGTGCATGTGATAGTGATTAGCTTAAACTTGTGCTAATAATAATAATAATAATAATAATAATAATAATAATAATAATAATAATTCATAGTGTCGAATTCGTACAGCTGGTAATTGAGTCGTCAAGTTCTGCAAACTAGTCGCTGAAAAATAATTAATGTTCTGAACCAAAAGGGGGGTGGGGGGGGGGGGGGGGGGGGGTGGGGGTGGTGTAATCTCGTATTTTTCAGAACAATTCGGGGGCACACATTATACAAGCACGTGTAATCTCATGTGATATGTTACATGCACATGCATTTTTCTCATGGTTACATTGAACGATACATTGGGAACTTTTGGACATCATCAAATTGATCAACACATTCGTGAAATTATGATTTGAAAACAATCCAAACAGATGGGCACAAATGAAGGTTTTATTTCAATTTGGTAAGTGGTAACATACTTGCATGGAACCTCTATTTCCACACAAAGTGCTGATTAGGTCATAAGAAAAAAAAAAGACTACATATCTGATGAAAAAAAAGACATGTAGATCAAGAGCAATGCTCACATGTTACTCGGTCATTAAAAAAGAAAAGAAAAGATGAAATGATGGCAAAATCTACACTATCACAAATGGGAGTCAGAGCTACTACTTTTGTCTCCAACCAAATGTCTGTTGAAGCATTCATGAGAGATGGTATTGCTGGCAAAGGCAGGAGCTGCATGTACTGAAATGATTGACCCCCA
Source organism: Pontederia crassipes (assembly GCA_030549335.1). Classification (NCBI taxonomy): domain Eukaryota; kingdom Viridiplantae; phylum Streptophyta; class Magnoliopsida; order Commelinales; family Pontederiaceae; genus Pontederia; species Pontederia crassipes. The sequence continues at coordinate 10,903,900 of CM060184.1, read as the reverse complement.
AACTGGCATCTTTTTTTTGCCATTTGCATGAGACAACATATCTGTGCCCTCAGCATGTGCATCTAATACACTTCCACATGCCTCTACATCTCACCCTTGACCAAAATATGTGTTCTAAGAATCACAGATTTCTCACCTTTTTTTTTTAATACTTGCATTGCTTTCAGTTAACTAAATTTCTCCCATTTGCCAAAGGAAAAAAGAAAAGAAGAAAAGTATTTTAACTCTTTATGTTAATGTTTGGCTAAAAAATTGTAGAGGCCCTCATAGTTTCCTGTCCTCTTGCTCTAAATTATAATTCCCACAACAATGGTTCTTTTGCTCAAGGAAGTTTGCATGGGGAACTTATTAGTTATCACTATATCAGCACTATTATTAAGGATCCAATCAATCAGAAATTTATCATTAATTATAATTAGTCAGCTTCAATTTAACATGATTGTGCTTTTTTTAGTTAATGTTATCACTATATGTTAATGTTTGTGCTTTTTTTAGTTATTATCACAATATTCCAAGGTAATCAAATAAAAATTTAGATCACTCTCATTTTGATTAATTACTTGATTTGAACCCTCCATGATTGTCTTGAAACTATGTTGAGACTTACATCATGTAAATAAACGTAAACACCAAATCACATCATCATCTTGCTGCTCATGTCATTGGGGCAGTGAATGACAGTTCTGTGGAAGGAATCTGGAAAGATGAGGGGCCTAATTCTTCTTTTGGTCACAAGTGTACTGATGCATGATCATGTATGTCCAACAAATTTCCATGACATTTTGTCCACCCAAAAAAGTGTCCAATGCTTGTACGATGCACATATATTTTTTTTAATCACTAGGCCCTGCACGTAGAATTGATGGATAACTCTCATTGCACTAAATCGATTTATACTTTCAAAATGGCGAAAAATAATTCACTACATTCAATTGAGGACAAATTAATTTATGTTCAATAAGAAAAAAATGGTTAATGTGACCGTTGAGGAGCAATTGGGTCCTAACTTATTTGACTGGGCCAAGATTTACAAACCATGAAACTTTTGGGCTCTTAGAAGTACGTTTCAGGAACCGTATTATTTTTCCTTTTTTTTAAACGATAATAAAAATTTATAAAGTTCCAACACGATATATATATATATATATATATATATATATATATATATGGTGTCGCCAATCCACAAACGAAATCGCTCACCCGTTTGGAATTTGATGTGAACCCGCATCCACTAATATAAGATGCATATTGGCACAGCAATAAAAGTTGAAAAGACAAGGAAAATAAAGTTGCATTTCTCACCGATCGAACGTATTCCTAATAAGCGGGCACGCATGTTAATTTAATGAATTAGGTAAATACTATTAGATAAAATAGGCATTATTAAATAAGCAATAATTAATTTTATTTAAATATTTAATATTATTGACGAATTAATGATTAATTTATTAATTAATGAACTAATATCGGACAGATACCAACCTATTGAATATCAACAAATGATTGAAATATAATATCTATTATCCGATGATTTTGATACATGAATGAACTTATATAGTTATATGTTATTGTATCGGCGCGAATAACGGACACTGTCCAATTAATTTCTCTCCATGGGATTTATGTATTAATTTTTTTTTAATTAATCTTATTATATATTAGATCTATAAAACTCTAATCATAATCCGAAACGAAGGACGACTTGATTCCTTCCTTCTTTATTTTTGTTATTTTCTTATAAAATAAAAAGTGTTGATTATTCATAGAAAACGTTTCAAAAAAATATAAGAGAATGTAAAGGATCGGGCGCTCTCAACTACGGTGAAGAGGCTTAAATTCATTAAATTGCTAAAAACAGAGTAATCTTTTTAATACTCCACTCCACTCAACTAAATTAACCATCATTCGGGGAATAAACCTCATGGGGATATATATAAAATTATTTTAGTCGAACCTCATTCTTTTTAAAATCATCTGAAAATTATGAAATCATTCTTTTTTATTCATATAAATATTATTTCAAAAAATAAAAATAGTTATACTACCATCTTTTTCATTTTTAACCATATTTGATCTGTTTTATTATTTTATTATGTACTATTATTACTTTAATCACTATTATATAACAAACATCAATTATTTATGATAAAATATTATATTAAAATAAATACGAAGTAGAATATATATATATATGTCTACTTATTTAAGAATACAATATTCTCTTATTTTATTTCATTCAAATTTATTTTTCAATCAAAGGCCTCATAGAATTTTACAAAGTTGTCGAAAAGGATAAATATATAAGAAAATATTGGAGTTGCTCATGAAAATAAAAATATCAACTTATTATTGTATATATATATATATATATTTATTTGTCATAATTCTAAGATTGGTCATCTTGGTTCAACTAAAATTTTTAAAATTTTGTTCAACTATTTTTAAGGGCACGAGTCCTCGCGCCTTTTACCATGTCTCCACCCTTCTTTCTCTCTCAACCACCACATTTTTCTTTCTTGAGCAAAGCGCAAAAGGTGCTGTCACTCTGTAACCAATTTGCTCTGTTGTTTTATTCTTGTTCTCTATATCGACATCTTTGGACGATCTTTCATTTCCTTTTTTTATTTCTTTAGGATAGGAACATTTATGTGTCTTTTCTCAACCCGCGCGAGCAAAATCTTAACTTCCGGTGTACTACATTGAACCAATTGCATGCACGATGTTCCTTTTGTTTGTCTTCTGTTTTTGTGATTATTTGATTGTTGAAAAGTTAGGATCTTTTTGAGCTTTTCCTTCTCCTGGAGCTGATAGTCTTTGTTTTGCAGTCAGTTTTGTAGCCCGTTCATCGTCTGATGAAATTTCTCTTTTGGCTCGAGGAATGCATCTTTGGGAGAGTTGTGCCTGGTGAAAGGTGGATTTTTTAGGGTTCGGGGGGAAAAATATATTAGAATCGTGTAGTGCTCATTGAAACCGGGTTTTAATCGGTTCTTGGAATTATGGGCGATAAGAAGGAAGAGGAGAAAGGGAGTGCTGACATCAATGCCAAGGTCGATAGCTCACATCCTAAAATGAAGGGGGTTGGAAGTATCAGCAGCAGGGACATGTTCTTTAGGGCCGATAAGGTCGACCTCAAGAGCTTGGACATACAATTGGAGAAGAAGCTCTCGAAGGTTTGGATGAAGAGTAGAAGCAATTCTCAGAAGCCCAAGGAGGAATGGGAGATCGATCCATCGAAGCTGGAATTAGGTCGTGTCGTTGCCCGGGGGACTTACGGTACTGTTTATCGTGGCACTTATAATGGCCAAGTTGTTGCAGGTGCTTATTGCTAACTTTTTGCTCGGACGATAAATTAACTCCATGCATGTGTTTACATTCTCCTTGTTTCCTCTGCATCTAATTCACATAGATTCGTCGAAAGTTTGTTAAATGGTGTCATGAATTACTTGTTCACATTGGATTATGATCTAATTGTTAATGATAAATTAAATCAATGTAATATCACTTATTTATCGGAACATCGACTACATAACTCCTCGATCACATACACTTTTTCCCTTTCAGGTTATAACTTTGCCTTCTAATATTAATTTTGATATGCAATAGATGGACATTACACATATTGTTAGCTGAAGTTGCATCTTTATACATGAATTTGCACAAAAAACATTATGTTCTTACTCATCGTGTGGAATTGGCAATGAGACATAAGTTATAGATCTTGATAATGTAGAAAATGTAATGTTCTACTTTTCATGTCTTTTTTTCTTATTGCTATCTTTTCTTGTTGGTAATGGTTTTTCCAAATTCCAAAAAAAAAAAAATCAAGGTTTGTCCAGTTATGTTTTGAGGGCACTAAACGGACTATAATAAGTCTGATCGACCTATTGTATATGTTACTATTCATCAAAATCAAATTTATATGATAGGTCGATCAACCTATCATTCAATGCAGTATCCTGTAACATATAAGTATGCACTATACTCATTTTACTCTTATGTTTTATATTTTCTTTGTGTTTGGACTTTCGAACTTTAAATAAAATTCATCAAGGAAAAGTTTTATTCTTGTTTTTATTTGAAAGAGGATGTTTTATTTTCTTACATCAGCCATTTGGTACTTCAGATTTATTTTTGCTTAGTATATGAAAAAAAAAACGATTTCAAATGAATGTTCCTTGCAAAAGTTGATTCCACTTGATTTATAAGAGTTTCTATCCCATTTCTCTTCATGAATCAATCTCAGAAAATTCAAATTAACTTCCATTGCTTTACAAACCATTTTGCAGTTAAGTTATTGGACTGGGGAGAAGATAGTGGATCTATGGATGGTACAACCTCTGCTCTCCGTGCATCATTTCAGCAAGAAGTTGTTGTTTGGCATAAACTTGACCACCCAAATGTCACCAAGGTAAAAGTGCTTGAGATGCACAAAGTCTTAATGATTAGTTAGTGCTTCTTCACACACAAGAGATTTCATTATCAAATTCTCTTTAATGCAGTGCCGATGTATTTGAAGTTTTGAGTTTTCTAGAGATGTTTGGATAAGATGAGAAAATGAATTGCATGCTTTCTTTGTATTTCTTGTGCTAATTTGTAGATTTATGTTACTATTATAATCTCATTCCATCTTAGTAATAGAGGTATGATTCTAAGGAAAGGTGGTATTATTATGATTTAATTCCATCTAGTAAATTGGATGCCGTGGTTTTCCTCACTATGTTCTTAATTATCGATTTTTATTACAAAAGAGATCATCAGTCAACTACATATATTTATGTCATGCAATATATGCTTCAATCTTGCTTCGATTTGTTTTCAAGTCTATTAATTAAGATTGACATTGCATAGTTATCTTTTTTGTCAAACATAAAAGTTACTTTTTCATTATTAATATAAAATATTATATTAAATGTTATCTTAAAGATTTAATTATTACTTGCAGTTTGTTGGCGCAACAATGGGGACTTCAGACATTAAAATTCCTACAAGTGATGGGCATAATTCACTTCCAGCTCAATCTTGTTGTGTTGTTGTGGAGTTTCTTGATGGGGGAACGCTAAAACATTATCTAATCAGGAACAGACATAAAAAGCTCCCTTTCAAGATTGTGATCCAACTTGCGCTAGATCTTGCAAGAGGGTTTGTGTTGTATATATAAAGTGACAACAGAAATTTATCACTTAATGATCGTATAATTGATTTAGTTATTGTAAAATGCAGGTTGAGCTATCTTCATTCGAAAAAGATTGTTCATCGTGACGTGAAGACTGAAAATATGTTATTGAATAGCAATCGAACCCTCAAGATCACTGATTTCGGCGTGGCTCGTGTTGAAGCTCAGAATCCCAAAGACATGACAGGTGAAACTGGAACTCTTGGTTACATGGCTCCCGAGGTATTCATCTTATGTTCAATATCACTAGAATAAACCACTTCTATTTGTGTTCTTACTAGAATCTGACCAAAATGCATCATCATATGATATATGTTTAGCTTTGGATAACACTTGCATTCATTAGTGGCCAAATTTGGACTATTCTCTATTTTGATTATGGTGCATAGTATTGGTAAGGAGAATATTTGTAGGTCCTTGACGGGAAGCCGTACAACAGAAGATGTGATGTTTATAGCTTTGCTATATGCTTATGGGAGATCTACTGTTGTGATATGCCATACCCTCATCTCAGTTTTGCTGAGGTATCCTCTGCTGTTGTTCGACAGGTAATGTGCTATTCTTTTACTACTTGCCGGTAGATGATGATGTTATTAGACTTTTTTTTAACTAAATGAACACCTAAGATGCTTATTCTTCTAACTACGCAGAACTTACGACCAGAAATTCCAAGATGCTGCCCAAATTCATTAGCAAATGTAATGAAAAAATGCTGGGACACAAACCCAGATAAACGACCAGAGATGTTTGAAGTGGTGAATCTCTTGGAGGCGATTGACACGAGCAAAGGAGGAGGGATGCTACCGGAAGACATTGGTGGTGGATGCTTATGCTTTTCGCCTGTGCGTGGCCCTTAGATTTATTCACATTCTTGTATTTTGCATATTCTTATGCCATCCAAATGGACAGATGCCTCATTGTTTCAAATATGAATGTGACGACATTGTGACCAAATCAATGAGTTGCAGTTATCCAAAACACAATTCTTTTTCATCTGTTTTGTTTTAAGTTATTTATGATGCATTGATTTCCACTTTATTTTGATTTTTTGAAAGTTCTTAAGATGAGAGGCTCAATTTGCCGTACGCGTACATGCTGCAACTTTTACTTTAATTGAAGAAGGAATCGTTAAACAAAACATATCTTGGTAAATGAATTTAAGAAATACTGATAGATATGCAGTTATATATATTATGTTCCTTGCTGTTTGGTCCAACCTCATGATACACCTTGGCATTTGGGCGCAAGTAAATTTCCTAGTCCACTTTTGCTAATTGCTGCAAGCCTGCAACTGATATGTTATTATTGACAATACAAAACATCCCACCAATCCAAATTTACCATTCTGCAAAAAAAAAAAATTGCAAAAGGAGAAATAAATAGAGGCTTGAATGTACATTGAATGTAGACAGGAAGACAGCCATGGATTTATCCCTATTTCTGACAGAAAGCAAGAAAACGTAACAGATACATTGTATCTGGCCCATAGTCTTGAGGTTGACGATTTGCTGACTAAGATGTAGTCCATAATCTTGAGGTTGACGATTTGCTGACTAAGATGCCATACTTGGACGTCAGAGGGATATGTTCCAGTGTCATTGGAGGAATTATCCGAATTCTTCACTGGATACCCATTTCAATATATTCCTTAATCAACATTTTCTCTCTGACACATTATATAGTTTAATAGAATGAGTCAATTTGAAGACACAAGATACATTCATGAATTTAGTTGTTTCGTTAGGCAAATTCAATAGGATAATATTTATTTAGAACATAAATTCAAAGTTGCTAATTTCCGTCTTCGAATTTTAAATAATAATAATAATAATAATAATAATAATAATAATAATATAGTATATACAGAAGGTTTAGGAAAACATTAAATGTCGAAATTACGATTAGGGGTAATTGGGGGAATATAAATTCGGATGTTAGCGGGAAGGGGAAGAAAGAAGAAGAGAACTGGCGGCGGCGTCGTCTCTGTCTTATCTTGAGCTACTGGCATAGGAAAAGATGGGATTCCAGACGTCGGGTCCGACTGCTTTTATGTCAGACTTCCTCCGGGCGACCGGCGGATGCGCCGTGATCGACGGAGGTCTGGCAACGGAGCTTGAAGCCAATGGCGCCGACATCAAGGACCCTTTGTGGAGCGCCAAATGTCTCTTCACCTGCCCCGATCTCATCAAGAAGGTGATTATATTTGCTGCGATTTTCGAGGATCTTTGATAAAGTTTGACGATTTTTAAACGTTTGGTGATGCATTCGCGCTTCAGTCAGATTTTTGTATTTTTTTTATCAATGCAGCAGTAAGAACATAAAGATTGCTTCTTTATCTTCATAATTTATCATCCGAATCATTTTCTCTTATTTCCCTTTCGAAGGGATGAACTGTACTTACGTAATATGTAGGAATGCTATCCTGGGACATCGTCTCGAATTTCTTAAGAAAACATAAAGTATGTGAACCATTTGGACATCCCCATTGTTACGTATAAGAAATCATTCAGCATAATAAAAAATTGCTAGAAAGTGACCCGCTAATTGAATATTGAGCATCTTGCAAGATTTTAGAACGGCTTTGTTAATAAAGTTATTAGCTTAACGCTATTTCTTAAGTACTTTGTGTTCTCTTTGTACTTCATCTTCTAAAATTGTTATCGAAGCAGGTTCACATTGACTATCTTGAGGCTGGTGCAAATATTCTGATTACCGCATCTTATCAGGTAATTGTCGTTACATTCATCAATATTTTAGACAGTTTCTTCAACAATAATTAGTTTTCCACATGAGACAGGCAACTATTCAACGTTTTGAGTCAAAAGGTTTCTCAAGGGAAGAAAGTGAAGCATTATTAAGAAGAAGTGTTGAACTTGCTTGTGAAGCTCGAGAGACATTTGAGAATAAATACTTTAAAGCTCAAGAGGAGTCCGGCAGGAGAAAGAGCCCTATATTGGTTGCAGCGTCTGTAGGAAGTTATGGTGCGTATTTGGCTGATGGTTCTGAGTATAGGTACATTTCAGTTGTATCCCATGACATTTCTTTCTTTTCCAAACTCCTGTTGGATTTCTCCTTAACTTTTGGTGCTTCATTTGTTGTCAGTGGCAATTATGGTGTTTCCTTGGAAACCCTTAAAGATTTTCACAGGAGAAGGATTGAAGTTCTCTCAGAAGCAAAACCCGACATAATTGCTTTTGAAACAATTCCCAACAAAATAGAAGCTCAGGTATTAATCCATATTCACACTTTCTTCATTTCATTTTGAGTCATGCAACTGCCTCTTCTTAGATCTTTGTACTCTTTGATTCAACAAGACATTTCATTATTAATATGTATTACTATATTACTATTACAACCCCACCCCCCCAACACCCCCCACCCCCACCCCCAAATTTTGTGAAGTTAACATAATTAAGGCCCCCTTAACTTTTTGAAATATTATATATATGGTATATAATAAGACTCTTCCTCATTTTGTGAACTTAACATAATTATAATATGTTATTATATTTATGAGAGAATATATGTGTATATTTATACTATATTAGATTAGGTGTCTTTATGAATATATAACATATGTACCAATAATTTTGATTTTTTTCTATAAAATATTAAATTAGTTAGTTAAGTAATAAAATGTGGGTTACATATATCATTCTTTAATATGATAAACACAAAAAAGATATACATGATGAATAACAAAAAATATTTAAAATAAAATTAGATTTATAGTTTTAAGTTATCTTCTAAAATTATACATTTTATCGATTTTTACTCTCTAGCTTGCCACCACCCCACCCACCCCCCCCCCCCACCCCCCCCCCACCCCCACCCCCAACAAGTTTTCATGCTGGCTCCGTCCCTGATGAAGGACCTTGCATATGCTCCATCATCTTTTAGTTTTCGTTCAGTTCTCGAGATCAAATGACAGACTAAACTATTGCAAGTTTCCTTCCCCATCTCACAATTTAGTTATAATTGCAGATTTGATTCAAGATTTCCAACAGGCAGAAAACAGAGTTATTTTTAAAATGCAACAAAAAGTTATTATTATTATTTTTTAGAAGGAAACAGAGAGTTATTCCTTGTATCCATTTATCAGTTGTGCATTCTTATCAGAATAGAAAGTTCTATGTCTAACTGCAGCTTCTATTAAATGTATTTTACTATGAAGTTTACTGATCTTAGCATGGAAAACACTTAAATGTTATGTGTAAAGGCGTTCAAACATTTATCCAATTTGTTCATTGTTAGACAGCTGTTTTTTAAATTCATAGCTTATAAAGGCATGTTTGTCCCTGATATTGCAGGTCTTAATCATGTTGGTGATGTATTTAAATTCATGATTTTCTTCATTATGCTTTTCTTAACATCTCTCTTGCTGTCACTTTAACAGGCATATGTTGAACTACTTGAGGAGTGCAATATTGATATTCCAGCTTGGTTTGCTTTCAATTCAAAGGATGGGATTAATGTTGTCAGTGGAGATTCTTTGACCGAGTGTTCATCTATTGCTGATTCATGCAAAAATGTAGTAGCAATTGGAATCAACTGTACTCCCCCTAGATTTATTCACAAGTTGATTCTAAGTCTTGGGAAGGTACATCAAGACTACTCTTCCTTTCTTGTTTACAGATGTTCACCAAATAATATATTATGATTGAATGCTTTATTTAATTTACATAAAATCTAGAAAACCAAAATATGAAACATGTGAGACAAAATAAATTGTTAATTGAAGCTAAAGAAATTGAAACAAAATTCAAAGCCCGAGTCTTCAATCTAATCTCAGATGGCATTAAGTACCAATCTCAATAGAAAACCCGGATATTCCTGTTTAAAAAATCCTAGATATTCCTTACCTTTTAATTTGTTTGATTGTTTAGCCACTTTTGTTTACCTTCTTATATTTATCATCAGTGCATAAGGTTTAGCTTTTAATTGGTTTATCTTCTAGTCAGTTTGATGTTCTTCCTTCGTATCAATTTGAGTCTTGTTTGTGCTATGTGTCCTTTGTGTTATACATCTGTTTGTTCTTACCAGATCAAGAAACTTTCTTTATATGAAGATCACACTTACCAAATCTTTCAAGTTTTGAGAGAAACATATAAACTAAGGGAATACAAACTGATAAGTTACAGATTTCCATGTTACTATTTCTTTCTGATTTTACCTTCTCATATTAAAAAGCATGTGTTTGTTTATCCATTTTGCAGGTCACCACCAAACCTATATTGATCTATCCAAACAGCGGTGAAAGTTATGACCCAATTAGGAAAGAATGGGTGGTGAGTGTACTGCTGAGATTGCCTGATTTCCTCTGTTCAGACTTGATTAATCCCTCACTTCTTTTTTGGGTGCAAACTAATCCCTCACTTTGTGTTGACTCCAATTCTTTTTCCTGCATTTAGTAGCTTTAGATCTTCTGTCTTGTTCCTCGGATGCTCGATGATTACTTCTATAATTTCCACATTGATATAACAAAAGGACAAGATTATCTAATAGCATCCAGGCATAAACTTCATTTACATGCTGTCTCAAGTCAGCTCATTTCCTTAAGAAAGATAAATTGTGATAGTTAACCATGTTATCTTCTTTTAAAAAAAGAAGAATGCTATTATCTCAACTTTTAATGCCACGACCCCTCCATGCAGGCTTCTACGGGTGTTCCTGATGAAGATTTCATATCCTATGTCGGCAAATGGCATGAAGCTGGAGCTTCGTTAATAGGTGGCTGTTGCAGGACAACTCCAAAGACCATCAGCGCAATATCAAGGGCTCTGCATAAGAACAGTGACGATTCAGAATCCATCCAGAAGCGGCACCCTAACGGATACTGATCCACCTAGGTTTCCGAATCATGCACTAGATCTTCATTCACCATTTCATGTAAGCTTAATTTTAGATGAATAGTCTGAAATCAATTTTGCCATAATGTTAGCAAACCTTGAGATAACAGTCGAAAGATGGCGATGGTTTCTGGTCAAATCTTCATCTGCTGCCGCATGAGAACTACAAATGCTGTATCTTTCAGTAACTTGTTCAATAGCTGCGGTCGTGTAGACGTTCGTATACCAATTTGTGTTGAGTTGATAGACTGGAATAGCTTTCTTTTTGATCTATGCCAACTGACAAAACTTACTTTTAGGCGTTTCGCGAGTAATTTTAGATTGCAGATTTGCTCTGATTTTTTTTTTTCACTTTCTAACTTTAACAGGCCAACGTTAGCTTAAAGCGGCCGATATGGTGAATATAGGATGATGGATAAAAACAGTTTTTTTTTCTTTTTTATTTTTCCGGGACAAGGTTCATGAACTCTCTTTCAAAGATATTTTTTAAGGTTGTTTTCAAGTGGTTGCGAGACTCGATTTTTAGAGCCACTATTATATGCATATTTATAATTTTTTCACTTATTAGTTTTGAACCTTTCTTAGATTCGGAACGCACTCAAAAGATGTATTTTAAGATCCGAATCCGCTTATCAATTGAACAAATGATAAAAAGAGTCAACTTTAGGAACAAGTAATGAAGGCTTATTTAATTAATATTTGGCGACTGAGACAACACCATATGTATATTGTTTGAACAAAAAATAGTGAAGCTATGAGAATCAACGAATCTAGTAATTCTTTTAACATTATTTATTTCGATAATAATAAAATTTCTAAACACTTTTTTAAAATAGTTATTAATTTACTAAGGCCCAACTCAATTGGGATTTAATGCCTTATGATAAATTAATTAACAAAATAGAAGAAAATTCCAAAACCACGTTATTATGAAAAATATATCCCTTTCCATTTCATCCATTACCTTGCACACTGATATGTGCTCCGTTCCAACACTGTTATCCTCATGGCAACCATCGCCATCTCCCAGTCCTCGCCTCCTTTCTCTGTCAACGATCACTACTCTGCACAAAACCTCCACAAAGTTACTCCTTTGGAGTCTCTCAAGCTCTGTACCACCTTCAGAGAGATCAAACAAATCCATGGCCAAATGGTGGTAACCGGCGCCACCAGCCTGCTCTCAGCTGCCTCCAAGCTCATCGCCGCGTACGCCACCGTAGCAGCTACGCCGGAGAGCTTGGACTACGCCATCGAAGCCTTCGAACTCTTGGCAGAAGAGGGCGAAGCAAACCTCTTCCTCTGGAACACTCTCATCAGAGGCTTCTCCTCGATAGGTCTCGTCGACGAAGCCATTGAACTCTATTGCCGAATGGTTAGTCTCGGAGTGGCACCGGACCGCTTCACTTTTCCTCCGCTCCTTGCCGCCTGCACGAAGGTCTCAGCCTTTAAGGAAGGAGGACAGTTCCACGGAGCTTTGATTAAGATAGGAGAACGAGGAGGCGTGAAAGGTGACACGTTCACAGATAATTCATTGATACACTTGTACGCGGAGCAGGGCGAAACGGATTCGGCGCATAAAGTTTTCGATGAAATGCGCGAACGAAACGTCTTCTCTTGGACGAGCCTTATTGATGGCTATGCTCGTGGTGATAGGCCTGAAAAGGCGATTTCTTTGTTTCAGGAGATGGTGACCGAGAGTAGAATTACGCCCAATGCAGTTACCATGGCATGCACCATGTCGGCTTGTGCAAAAATGCAAGACCTTAAGCAAGGACAGAAATTGTTTGCCTACATTGTTGATTCTGGTATAGAATTGAATGCAATCCTGCTCAACTCTGTTGTAGATATGTATATGAAGTGTGGGGCAGTGGACACTGCGAAAAGTCTCTTTGACAAATGTTGGGAACGAAATGTTGTTCTTTGGAACACAATGATTTCAAATTATGCACGTCTGGGAATGACAAAGGAAGTGTTTGCTGTCCTCAATGAGATGTTGACTTGGGGACAGAGGCCAGATAAGATTACTATCACTGCTGGAGTTTCAGCTTCTGCACTCTTAAAAGATGTGATGGTTGGGAAAACATTTCATGGTTACATATTGAGACATCAATTGGATACTTGGGATGTTGTGAGCAATTCTCTCATCGACATGTACATGAAGAGTGGATTGCCTGATGCTGCGTATAGAATCTTTCACTTGACGCCGAACAAGACTGTCGTATCTTGGAACACACTTATCAATGGATGTATCACAAATGGTGATTTGCCTTCTGCCTGGGAACATTTTTTGGAGATGCCGAAAAAAGACCTTGTTTCTTGGAATACCATGATTGGTGCCTTGGTGCAGGAAAGCTATTTTGATGAAGCCATTGAGCTCTTTAGGAAATTGCAAATATCAGGAATCAAGCCTGACAAGATGACCATAGTTGGTGTGGCTTCATCATGTGGCTATTTAGGTGCACTTGATCTTGCTAGATGGACATACACATATATTTACAAGAAGAAAATCCAATGTGATGTCATTTTAAGCACAGCACTGGTTGATATGTTTGCCAAGTGTGGTGATCCCGGAAGTTCCATGCTAATCTTTGCCAATATGCATAATAGAGACATTTCTGCATGGACTGCCGCTATTGGAGCAATGGCAGCTGAGGGAAATGGCAGAAAAGCTCTAGAACTTTTCCACGATATGTTGAAACATGGCATCAGGCCTGATGGCATGACATTTTCAGCTGTCTTGACTGCATGTAGTCATGGTGGGTTAGTTGAAGAGGGTCGCCAATTCTTTCGCTCAATAATCCAAGATTATGGGTTTACCCCAGAGATTGTACATTATAGTTGCATGGTGGATCTTCTTGGTCGTGCTGGCTTACTGGAAGAGGCAAGAAGCCTTATCGAGACCATGGAAGTGGAGCCTAATGATGTCATCTGGAGAACATTATTAGCAGCTAGCAGTCTTCATCAAGACATTGAACTTGCAGAGTATGCATCAAAGCAGGTTCTGGCTTTGGCACCTGACAAAGATGGAGCTAATGTGCTTCTTTCTAATGCATACGCAAGAGTAGGAAGATGGCAAGATGTTGCTAAAGTAAGATTAGATCTCAATGAGAAGGGAGTTCAGAAGCCTATAGGTTCCAGTTTGATAGATGTCAGTGGATATATTCATGAATTCACTTCAAATGATCGGTCACACCCTCAAATGGGTCAGATACTCGAGATGCTCCATGAAATAAGAGAGAAAATTGCATATGCTGGTTATGTCCCTGATTTGGGCAACGTTCTCATGAATGTTAACGAGGAAGAAAAGGAAAGTCTTCTCAGTGAGCATAGTGAGAAGTTGGCTGTGGCTTATGGACTCATCAGCACTGATGCCGGGGTTCCAATCAAGATTATCAAGAACTTGAGAACTTGCAGCGATTGCCACTCGTTCATGAAGTTTGTCTCTGCAATCTATAAAAGACAAATTACAATGAGGGACAACAATCGCTTTCATCATTTTGAGAATGGCATATGTTCGTGCATGGATTATTGGTGACCTGATTCAGAGACATTGTTAACTGTTTAAACATCATAAGAAATGCCAGCAAATGGAAGTTGAACTCTTCAAGGTGAGGAAGGAGATCTTTAATGTCATCTAATCACTGTTGGTCCAAACCTAGTTCTCGTTTGCAACCTTGGAGGAGAAAAAGAATTAGGGTTGTCTCAGCTGGAATCAGCAATTCGAAAGACATCTCAAAGGTGGATCCATTTGTTATGGAAGCATGTATGGAACTTGGGAATTATGGCATTTTTTTGTATAAATAGAAAGATCAGCCAGCAAGGAAGATTAGATTACATACTAAGCTTGATGCATTGGAGCACCATCAACACACACCAGCAAGTTCAGGTGTTAGTATTGACAAAGATGGAAAGGAAATAATTAGGATGCTATTTACATGCATCAAAGTGAATACATGGAGTTCACTGAAGATTTTAGCTGTGTTAAAGATGTTCATGTATCATAGCCTGAATATATACCAGTGTCCCGCAGCAACCTCTTCTTTTCAACATGGTTCTGCCTCCTGGCAGCTTGACTATTGCCTCTCTTGTCTCTTTTGTTTCTCCATTTGTGAAAATGACGCAGCTTTCTCATTCCTGCGTGCTTCATTCTGTGCATTCAAATGTTCGCGTGATGTGCTAATGTGATCCCTATCAATTTGCTCAGCGGTATCTTTGTTTGAATCGCTGTGGTCTTTCCCTCAGGATCAATCTTGCTCTCTCTCTTATGGACTTCAGAAACTGATGGGCAACCAAGGTAACCATGTTTTGCTTAAAGCGTCAAAGTTTATAGCACCTCGAGTCTTTCTCCTGTCAGATAATGTTCCTGAGGTTAGTAATGTCAAGCAAGAATCTAATGACATATCTAGCAACAATTGCAACTAAAAAAGCCCATCCACACAAATAGTAAATTGAGAATTTCAGGATGCAAATAGCGGAACAAGAGTTTCATGAAAAGACGGGAACTATAAAAGCATAATACAGAGGATCAGAAGCCCACAGATTTGCTATATATTGACAGGAAGCTGTATGACCATGCATTTCTTCGATAACTGGAAGTTGTATGACCATGCATTTGTTCGATAACCCTGATAATGGCATCAGCTTTGGCAAGATGAATGATCAATGTCTAAAGGTTGGTATTCGTTATCACTCCCAATTCTCCATACATCCCGATTCCTCGGAAGGAAGATATTGCAACGGCTGTGCCATATATTGCTTCATCGATTTGGCCAGTTCCTGCCATAAGCTGAATGGAATTATAGAGTGCTGCCATGCAGAACGGGCATGTGTTTCATGTATTCCAGATACATTTCTGTTTTCCTGAAAAATTTACTTGCAGTGTTGAGTATTTGATGAGAAGAATGTTTAGGAAATGGGCAAATATGACCACGTATGCATTTGGGAACCCGTGGAGCTATTAACTAGCAAAATCTAGGGAGGACTTGGAGTAGCTAACTAGGAATATCATAACCATAAACCTTTTAAGATGACATTATCATATCTAGTAGTTTGAATAGCTATTGTCAGATTCCAAGCTTAGACCAAATGTCACTACAAGAAAGATGAAAATTACAACCGTCTGTAATTTTTCAAAAACCGTCGGAAATGACGATTTTCGACGGAACCGATCTGTCAAAAAAATGGTCACGGTTGGGAAAAAACGTCGAAAGTTTCGACGGAAGTCGACGGTCGCAACCGTCGAAATTTTCGGTGGTCGTGAATCGTCGAAAAGTTCCGACGGTCGCAAACGCCGATATTTTCGACGGTCGATGAAACCATCGAAACTTTCAGCGGTCGCGATCGTTGATATTTTCGGCGGTCGTCATCGAAACTTTCGGCGGTCGTCGCGACCGCCGAAACTTTTGGCGGTCAAAACCGTTGCAAAGAATTTTTATAATAATAAAAAAATTAGCCGGCCGTTGGCGATCGATCCGGCGGCCAGCGATCAGATTCGACTGCCAGGCGGTCAATCCGAATGCCAGCGGCTGGATTCGGCCGCCAGCGCTCGTCTGGGAAGGAGAGGGTCGTCGGCGGAAGAGGCTTATTGTCTGGTCGGGAGAGGCTCGTCGGCAGGGAGAGAGAGGGAGAGGAGAGGGGGAAACAAATAGAGAGTGGGATATACAGGGGAAAGATTATATATATATATAGGTGGAAAGATGAGAGCGGGAAAATGAAAAAAAACAGCGAGATAGTGAAATTTAGTTACCGATGGTTATGACCGTTGAAAACTTAGCAAATATTAATAATATATATTATTATGATATATACGAATATGATATTAATTATTTTTAAAATTACCGACGATTGTGACCGTCGAAAATTATTTAATTATTATAATAAAATATTATATTTAGTTATATATAATATTTATTTTTTTAGTTTATCGACGGTCTAGACTGTCGCTAATTAGATTAATAAAAGACTTTTTATATTATATTATTTTTTTACTTACGGACGGTTTGAACTATTGCAACGGTTCGGACTGTCACTAATTATATTAATAAAATACTCCTTATATTATATTATTTTTCATTTACCGATGGTCGCAACAGTCAAAAATTACGACGGTTTAAATTATTGCTAATTATATTAATAAAATACTTCTTATATTATATCATTTTACATTTACCGACGGTCAGGACCGTCTGAAATTGTGACGGATAGATATCCGTCGAAAATTTTGACGTTCCTAATCGTTGAAAAATAAAATAATACAACAAACAACAACAAATCCTTATCCCACTAGGTGGGGTCGGCTACATGGATCATACGACGCCTTCGTTGATTCATGTTCATGAGATTCGACAAGGTTTTACGCTGACTGTCGGGGCCTAACACAACCCTCCTCCTTTATCCGGGCTTGGGACCGGCTATAAAACATAGACGGAGTTTGAAAAATAAAATAATAATAGAATAAATTACATAATTTATTATTTTCATTTCTGATGGTTGTGGCCATCGAAAATTCTGACGTATCTCTATCCGTCGGAAAATGTCCGTCGGAAAATCCCAATTGCGATGAATTTTTATCCGTCGGAAACTGTCCGTCGAAAAATTTCAATTTTCTTGTAGTGTGTTTTGGTAATATACTCCACAGAAACACAATCAAACAATCATATGGACAATTGTTTATACTAGGACAATGATTTTTTCAATGTGCTACAAAAAGTAGAACCAATAGAATGAGAATAAGGGAGTAATGTGGTGTACACTCATTCAAATTTGATTTTTACCAATAAAATCCTACCAACCTTATTTGATTGGAGATTAAGGTCTATATTAAGACCTTATTCTTGAGTCTTTAACCAAACAACCATTTTTCTATTGTGTGAGCTCAATCAGCATCAAGTGTGAGAACAAATAAAAAGGTGAGGTTAGTAAGTCCCTACATTTCTTCAAATGATTTCGTTGGATTAAGCGAGGCTGTTTGGGTGCACTCCATTCCATCGTAATTCATTCCTATTGTTGTGTTTATGTGATTGAAAAATTATCAAAATGGACGTTGAGTGTAAAAAAGTTTTGTTTTTTTAACCACAGGAAAGTGACTAAATAGTAAATTCAATGGAAAAAAATATTAGCTCTGACCTTTATTTTTGTTCTCTTACGCCAACACAACATTGCTTCCAAATCCCTTGTGTTCATGTTACCTTTCTCCTTCAATCTCCTCTTTTAACATCACTACCATCACCACTTCTCCTAAGCTCCAACACCTCCTCCTCTGCCGCATCCATGGCATCCCTCTGCTTTCGTTGTCATCTGCTGACCTCCACGCGCCTCCTTCTCCTCCTTTCGCATGGCCTCTCTCCTCAAATCACTATCATATCTTTCGTTCCTCTCCTCCACTACCACCACCTTCCTTTTATGCCCCAAGCTGGTGAATCAATTCTCCTCAAGCTCTTCGCCCCTCTCAAGCGCCTCTCCTTTGACAACGAAAGCATTCAAAGACCAATGCCAGACTTCGATGCCCTCACCACACATGGCTGATCATGGCAATGTCAGATGAGGTACCTCCACGAGATGCACCTCAGCTATCCGTTGCTCGTCGGCCCAATTATGCCATTGAACTATTTGCGAAAATGCCTTAGTGGAAAAATATCAAGATATCCAAACACATTGCGATTAGCATCTAGTGAAAAATAAACTTAAGGAATTTATTCTTTTGGAAAATGTCATCAATAGCGAAGCTACCAGAGCCCACTCCGCCCAAGAAAACCCCTCTCCTCCCTCATCGCCTCATCCTCCCTCCTCCACAAGAAAAATCCCTCCTCCCTCACTCCCCATTCCATTCCCCCCATCAGATCACACTCCACCACAAACAAACCTCCACCAACAACCTCACACCCCAATCGGAAACCCAACGGGTTTAGTGCTCGCGTTCATGGGTAAATGTTATGCGATAGGGCTCCCACTCAACAAACCTACTCTCAATGCCACCAAACCAACTCCGTGGCATCAAAGCTACAATAAAGGAGGAGGTGTCCATTCTAATTGACATTGCTGACGACCTCTAGCGTAGTCTCATTTTTAGGTTTTATGGATCTGGAGTACAAAGTGTTGAGATAAGATCTTTTGGAGTTATGGCGAATTTGGAAGCCCCTCAGAAGCATTGAGATGGGTAATAGTTTAGATAATGCAAATACTAACGGAAGGTCCGATTGCAAGAAACTTGCTCAACCTTGCGTAACCAAAACCTTTTTTCCGATTGGATGGTGAACAAATCACTTCATCACCAGTTTGGATACAACTTCCTGAACTCCCCTTTGAATTGCGGTACACAAGTGCAACACTGCATATCATGAGTTGCTAAACAAGATGTCGAAGTGACTCGCAAAGTGTCAAAGTCACAATTGGTGCAACACTGTGTATCACGAGATGTCAGACAATCGAAGCTTTGCACGAGTATGTGTCGACATGGATCTATCTCAACTTGTGAAGCAGGGCACAAGGCATATATGTATTTGACTTCTTGTCGGTAACAAGTATTTTCAAAGAGTTTATTATGAGAATTTCCTTAAATTCTATTTTAGATGCGATATACTGGGCCACCGACTGTTCATCGATAAGCATAGAGCATGGAGATGCCATTGCAACAATTAAGGTTCTCTTGTTTGGGCTTAGTTACATGAATGGCTCAAAAGGGACACACTAAGGCCTCACAAATCTGCTCAACCAAGGAATGTTCTTCGTGGTCGATTTGTCATTTCTCGGAGCCAACAATGGAACACACATCAACTGGCAGACTTCAACTGCATGAGTTTGGAAGATCCCAACCCTCCATTGCAGATGAATGATGGTGATGCTCTACCTGATGGCCAATGACCGAAAAAATAGCTACTTCTATTGATGACAAAGTAGGTGGCATGTGACTTTCCCCCATCACGTGC
This sequence comes from Pontederia crassipes, assembly GCA_030549335.1. Classification (NCBI taxonomy): domain Eukaryota; kingdom Viridiplantae; phylum Streptophyta; class Magnoliopsida; order Commelinales; family Pontederiaceae; genus Pontederia; species Pontederia crassipes. The sequence continues at coordinate 10,883,954 of CM060184.1, read as the reverse complement.
CTGACGAATGATGGGAAGAGATGCATGACAATTGTGATGCAAAAATTAATATATATCGAACGATTAAGATAGCACCAATATGGAGTGGTTATCGGAGCAAATGATATGCGAGCTGATCTCATACACTCACTCAGATAGGATACATAGTGTGGATGCGAATCAAATGGAGAGCATGAGGGATCTTACTTCGCGTGTCCCACATTTCCAAAGTGATACATGTGATAGGAAGGAGACAAGGGGCATTAGGGTTGCATACGGTGCATGCTGCTAATGACTCTATAGCCTCATTCTCGTCGGGTTTGGGGGCCACATCATCGTCGCTCCGCATATCTGATCCTATTAGAGTCTTATCATCACAATCCGCTCCAACAATCTCAAGCGATAAACACAACACTATGGTGGCACATGTCCTCCAATGCTTCAAAGCGCCCCCGACCACTGGTGGACACCACTTCAGATTCCTCAAAGGAAGAGACGTTGGATGTGGATCTAACACTATTCCCGAAAATTGAACGAAGGACGACCCAACACAAAAGAAGACCGTAGACACAGGGCAAGTTGTGTTGCAGAGGAGAGGAGCCACAAGCAACTAACACTTAGTCCATTTTCAATAGTAAACCTCCTAACCCAAGAGCTCTCGGTGTGCAAGTACAATAGTCAACAAGCGGACTAGTAGTTAAATGAAGATCGTAGGATGGAATTGTCGTGGAGCGGGAAGAAGCAAAGTCAGGGACCACATCCACGAAATCATACCTAATATCAAGCCGTAGTACCAAGCTTGATATCATAGCACTAGTGGAAGCACATACAAATAAGTAGCAGTCAATGTGTGTCATCCGTCGTTTAGGGAATGCATGGTAGGGATTGTTTCAAGAGGGAATGAGTGCAGCTGGAGGAATCATTGTTGCATAGCGCAGTGCCAACTACCAGGTGACACCGGTCCTCTTATCTAATCAGATAGTGCATGTTGTAGTAACAATAAATGACTTCTCCTTTCTTTTATCATGTGTTATGCAAGTACACCATTTAGGATAGCTAAACCCATGTTAGCATTAAAGAATATGAATCACCAGCATGGTCTCATTGATATCTCACTTGAGAACTCTAACTTTACTTGGTGTAATAACATAATAGGATCGGCTAGAATCCTCTGCGGCTTAGCTCCTCTTAAATCATAACTAGTTATTAAGGTATTTGGGCTTAAAACTATCAACTATCACTAGGGTAGCCTCTAACCATACTCTCTTATTATTCTCTACATCAATTGAACATTATAAACCACAAAATTCTAGATACAAACACTTTTGGTTTGCCCATAAGGAACCTTTATTAAAAATGAATGAAACAAATTCTATCAAACTTAAGGGATCACTAATGCACTAAGTGAAATTAAGATAAAAACTAGGTTATGGAACAAACATACATTGGGAAACTTAGAACTAGGGCAAAAGAAACACTATCTAGAATTCAACAATGAGAACTTAAAGAGGAGAAAAATGGCCTATCACACCAAGAAACTATATCATAAAGATCTAACTATAGCTACCACTTGGCTCTCCTCAAGCAAATTAGTTTGAAATGATGGAGTAAATCTCGTGTAAACTGGCTAACAAATGAAGAAAAAAATACAAAATTATTTCACATATCTACTATAATTAGAGCAAAAAAGAACACCATAAAATCAATTGTCAATAAATCTGGACAACTTATAACACATGAGCCTCAAATTAGGGAAACATTTATGGATCATTATAAGACCCTGTGGAAACCCTAATGCAGGACAACTACAACACTCTTGCCTATCCACCATGGAAACTTAGTTGCCCTAGTCATTGTGGAGGAAATCAAGAGATGTCTCTAAAACTTGGGATTGGGTAAAGCACCTGAACTTGATGGTTTTCCCGAGGATTCTATAGAAACTACTGAGATATTGTGGGGAATGACATATTCAATTATATTAGCTCTATCCTAAATGAAAACAAATGTATTCCTAAAGACTTGTCCATCATCATTGTTTTTTATTCCTAAAATTGACCAACGAAGAACAATAACAAATTATAGACCAATTTCCTTTTGTAATGTCTTATCTCAACAATTATTGCCAAACACTAAGGAATGTACTACAAATACTTATTAATCCAATACAATCAGCGATAATATATTGATTGCCCAAGAGCTAGCGCATTCCATTGCAAGGGGAACGAAAAAGCATATGATACTCAAAATGGATATGTAAAAGACTTTTGATAGTGTGTCTTCTCAAGCAATTAAATACACTTTAAATTCTATGAATTTCCCTCCTAAATTTACCTCATAGATTGTAAACTACATTGAGTATCCTATTTTTAATTATGATATAAATGGTACGAATTCATCGGACTTTAGGAGCTACAAGAATCAGACAAGGGAATTCATTTCACCATATTTATTCATTTTAGTCTCACAAGTATTCACCTCAATGATAAATCAATATGTGGAAGTTGGTTCTATAACCCCATACTCCTTTGGAACTTTCTCTCTTACTCATATTATGTATGCTGATGATAGGTTATTATGCTGAGCAACTACCAAGTTAAATTGCACCAATTTAAAAAAATTCTTATAGAACTATGAGGCATTAACAAACCAAAAAGCAAACATAACTAGATCTGAAATCAATTTCTCCCCAAAATTGGCCTAATTACTAACATAGTTCAATTTAAAGCTGGTACCTTTCCTTTTAATTATCTTGGGGGTATATATATCACATAAGCTCATTCCATCCGGAATACAAAATTACCTTAAGGAGAAGATCACATGTATGATTACTGGGTAGAAGGAAAAGTTATTAAACTGGATAAATCTATCATAATAAACTTAGTGCTAAATTCTATGCTATGAGCTCAACATATATCTCCATGTGAAATTCTTGATAATATTAAAAAACACACAAGATATTTCTTTTGGGACTCTAGGAGGGGAGCCCACATTATAAACTGGGAAACTATTACCCTACCTAAAGTCCAAGGGGGCCTTATATTAAAAGTCTTAAGTCGATTTAGCCTTTTTGCTTGTAAAAAAAAGGTCGTGGACATCTTAAACAATAAAGAAAATCCATGAAACAAGTTGGCTACAAACAAGTATGGTATAATTCACCCATGGTCTACTAATATGAGTTCAATCCCTAGGGATGTGGCATGGTCTCGCGGCCAATCTTATATACCATGCATGTGGTACGCCTGGGCCTTTATAAAGAGATAGGTAATGCCATAAATACTTATGTGTTTTTTGATTCATGGCTTTTCTCAACTCCTCTTGCTTGGATGCCGACATATATAAATGTTAATGCTATTAAATTTTTTTTATTTGGGCATGATCTATTTATTTAAATTATTTCTATTTATATTTTATGAAATGCTTGGGTGAAGGATACCCATGGGGCTGCGGAGCAAATGTTGCTATAATTTCATTTTTTGATCATGCTTTACCGACATTGGCACTTGGACAACTGCCTTGGAATAGATTGTGAAACATATATGTACCTCCAAAAATTCATATTTCTTATGGAAATTATCCCATGATTGCCTACCGACCATGAGCAAGATACTACCCTTCAATCACTCTATAAACCTTGCCAAAAAACTGAAACAAACCATCATCTTTTTCTCACTTGCCCTATGGCATTCTTGCTATGGTCCTCACTTAAAGCTCACTTAAATTTTCACTTTGAACTCTCATATGTATTATCTCCTGCCTCATGGCTCTCTTTGGGTCAGAACATGGACCTCATTTCAAGGTTAAAATTTCAATCCATTTTTGCCCGATGCTTGTGGAGTCTGTGGTCTGCATGTAATGAGTATGCTTTTGTTTCAAGGTAGTAACCTTCTTGAAGAGAGCATTAGCTAGCTATAATGAATATGCTAGACACCTTAATCTTAAAACATTTAAACCCTAGGGCCAAAACATGGTCCGGTGGGAGCCCTCTTCTCTTGGTTGGTCTAAGTTAAACTCAGACGTTTCTTTTATTGTCGCGGGGCAGGATTCTTAATCCGATCTCATTTGAGCTTTTTCTTGGCGACAGGTGTTGCCCAACGACATGGTCACTCGACACTAGATATGGAAGCTTGGGAGACTATTGTTGGGTGTCCGTTATGCAGGCCGACTTGGCATTAGACGAATCATTGTTGAAATGGACTCCATGGTCTTACTCAACTTATCTCGACATGTACCTCATCGTCAACAATTACTACCTTAAACATTCGTGGTGCATCAAAATGCTTATTCAGATATCATTGTTGTATATTAGTTTGCAGGCATGGTAAATCGAACATTGTAAATCAAACATTGTTATAGAGCAGCGAATAACGTAGTTAACTATTTGAAAAATTTTGGCGCATTCATATGTGCGACATTTTTTTGGGACAATGACCCTCCTCCCGATCTTCTCAAGTGATGTATTTTGACGATTCCAGATGTTTTATTAATATATAACTTTAATCAAGTTAAAAAATTTAAGTAAATTTATTTTTTATCCCATAAAATATATTGTAGAATCGATTCATAATTTGTGTACTAAATAAGTTTAACTATTTAAATAATTATTATGCACTTACAAATTTATAATTTACAAATAATAAATATATTTTACTAATATGAAAGTAATCAATAAGTATTATCACTTACAATTAACGAATAATCAATAAGTAGTAATATTTATTAAGATTATATTTTGCACGTATTACCTATTTACTAATAGTCTGTTTATATGTTTATTGTTTTAAAATGGATCTAGGCTAAGCACTAAGATTGAAAGCGATTAACGATTAGAACCCAATTTTCGGTATTCATACATATTCTTATTAAAAAAACTCAATTCTTAAAAATACAAGTGAATTGTTCTTGGTCCATCCCTCAACAATTTTATGAGGGGTTCAAATGTAGAGTTATCTCATGTTACCTTGAAACTGTCCTGATCCCATTCAAAAAAATTCGGAGAAATCCGACTCGACACTGGCTTCGTATTTATCGTTAGATCTCGATCCGACAGTGTTAGATTTCTGATTACACCGCGATCTTTGCATTGCCTGCATTGGATTTAGGGCTTCCGTGCATGAGAAATCTCGGCAGTTTCTTTTATCATCATATCTATTTTTTTCCTTTCTAATTACTCTCATCGTTGCTCGGTAGTGGACTTCAGCGCCACCAAAAGGTACTTCTTCCCTCCAAATCTGGTCATTTGCTACGATTCCTTCGTATTCTCCAATCGCTTGTTCTTGGTTTGCTTGTTGGTGCTTCACGGGCGGAAATTATACGTTGGATGTGTTTAGTGCTTCCAACCCGCACCAGCGGGTTTATGCAAATGGTCTGTGCAAAAATAGTGTTCTGTGCTCTCAGTACGAAATGAAAACCTCTGGAATACAGTGGTGCTCTCAAAGTTTGAGATAACAATTGCAGGATGGAGGCTAATTTTATTTGTTGTGGAGGTGGTGGCAACGATGATGTCGATTCGTGAGGATTGCATATCAATATTGTCAAAATCAACGTACATTTTTACGATCCTGCGTTGAAAAATCCTGCTCGATAGAATCGCGTGCTGGAAGAGTTAAGGGCTCATGTGTAACCAAGTGAGCGAAAAACCAATAAGGGAAAAAAATGCGATGCCCTAGTTTACCTCCACCAGACGCCGTGGGTTGCCGTCGCCGCCTGCCGCCGTGTGTTGATGCCTGCCGTCGTGTTTTCTAGCCATCTGCCACTCTGCGCTGTGATAGGATCCTATACCTAGTAATAGTAGAATTAGTTTATTTTTTTAATTAGAATTAGGTATTTACTTCCTAGTTTGATGGCCTAGTTTGATTAGCAATTTAGTTATTTACTTCTTAGTTTGAGTAGCACTCTTTTTATTTTATTTCTAGTTCTACTAGGACTTGTTTGGGTTACCCTATAAATAGGGCCCCCTTGGAACTCTTTTTAATAATATATGAGAATACAATCTTCTTTTGATAATTGCTTGGAGCAAGTATCTTGGATGCTTGACCCTCTCAAAGTGGTCTATTGGAGGCTTGATCCCCTCGAAGTGATCTAATTAGGATCCTAGATGGACTAGGAACCTATCAATTGGTATCAGAGTTGTTCGATCTTCATCGGAAATTGTGATATCTCGAGTTTTTGGTTGGACCAATAACCTAGTTATCTTCACCTTCCGCTGCCATCTATCGCATCCGCTGCTGCCACTATATCGCCATCATCGCTGCCATCTATCACGTCAAGAAGATTTATGCCCTTGACTCGACATCAGAAATCCAAGCTCGGCATAGCAAACTTACATGAATATTCCATGGCCTCTCAAGTATCATCCAACTCAGAGAATGCGTCACTGCTCGAATGTATGACTCAACTTGAGGAACACATCAGACGACTACAACTACAACAAAGCAATGGGAATAGCAACTATACTCCAGGTTCTTCACGAGGCAAAGAACATGAAGACGATGAACAAATTGACCAATCTGCGCAAACCCTTCGTATGAGAGTAGAATTTCCACGGTGGGATGAAAATGATCCCGTTGGATGGATTTCTCGGGCAGAGAAATATTTCAGATATCAACGCACCCCAGAAACATCCAAGCTGGAGCTTGCTTCCATTAGTCTTGATGGTGATGCTATTCAATGGTTCGATTGGCTAGAAATGAATCGTGGAAAATTATCATGGGAAACCTTTTCCACAGAGTTGTTAGCACGGTTTAGACCTCCAGAATTCGAAAATGTACATGGGGAGCTCGCAAAAATTCAGCAAACGACTTCCATATTAGAGTATCAAACTCGATTTGAGCGATTGTCAAATCGCGCGAGAGAATGGAGTGAACGTCAATTAGTTGGAACCTTTGTTGAAGGCCTCTTTCCAGACATTCGACGTGAAGTAAAAGCTCGACGACCTGCCACATTGGTTGCTGCTATCTCTTTTGCTCGAGTGGAAGAAGAACGTCTGAATGACGAGAAGCGCCGATCAAATCGAAATTTTAGCAAGCCATTGGGAAATAGTAGTGCGGCAATATATCCGTCCAAAGCTGGAGGTACTAATTCTTCATCTTCTTCTGCTAAACTTCTACAAAAAAATTATCTCAACAGGATATGAAGGAGCGTGCAATTAAAGGTCTATGTTTCCATTGTGATGAAAAATGGCAAAGAGGACACGCATGCAAAAAAGGTCAATTGATAGCCATTGAATCTATTACGGAACCAGAAGATTGCAAAGACTCTTGTGACGTTGCCGAGGAAGAAGAATCGGACGAGGAAAATACACTCATTGAATCTTCAGTACATGCCTTGACGGGATATGCTAACCCTCAGACAATGAAAGTCGATGGACTTTTAAAAAAGCAACATGTTACTATTTTAATTGACACTGGGAGCACGAATAACTTCCTTGAAGTTAAGTTGGCTAAGAGATTGGGACTATCAACTCAGCCTTGTACAAATTTGATGTCAAACTTGCCGAAGGACGGATATTATCATGTGACAACAAATGCTCTCATGTTAAGCTCACTTTACAAGGGCAGGTAATATTCGTGGATCTATATCTTTTACCTATTGATGATTATGAAGTTGTGCTCGATATTGAGTGGTTACGTACATTGGAAGAAATCACTTGGGACTTCTCAAAATTAATAATGAAATTTGAATTGGAAGGCCAAAATGTGATATTAAAAGAAAAATGTTGCAAGGTCAATTCTATATCAAATCATCGCATGGAAAAAATACTTAGGAAGGAAAAAAGGGGTTATATTGTTCAACCCCAACTTATGGGAGTAACACATTACCGTCAACTGTTGAGAATGGACTTGAGCCCTTGCTTTCAGAATTTTCAGATATATTTGCAGAACCAGAAGGACTGCCACCTCAACGATCACATGATCATCGAATACCCCTCTATCAGGCTCTTCTCCGACTAATGTTTGGCCATATCGTTATCCTCATTTTCAAAAGGCTGAAATTGAAAAAAATAGTTCAAGAAATGCTTGAAGCAGGAAGAATAAGGACTAAATTCGTAGAATTTAGTCCTTATTCTTCTCCGGTGTTATTGGTAAAAAAGAAAGATGGTTCCTGGCATATGTGTGTGGATTATAGAGCTCTCAATAAAGTCACTATCAAGGACAAATATCCTATTCCAGTGATCGATGAGTTGCTTGATAAACTTGGAGGTGCAAAGTTATACACTAAGCTCGACCTGCGTTCTGGGTATCATCAAATTCGGGTACATGAAGCCGATGTGCAAAAGACTGCTTTTCGAACTCACGATGGACATTATGAGTTTTTGGTCATGCCCTTCGGGTTAACTAATGCTCCATCCACTTTTCAGAGCTTGATGAATGACATCTTTCGACCATACTTACGAAAATTTGTGCTAATATTCTTTGATGATATCCTCATTTACAGTTCATCCTTGCAGGAGCACCTATCTCATTTGAAGATAATTTTTACTATACTTCGTGAGCATAAACTATTTGTTAAAAAATCTAAATGCAGTTTTGGTCAACCGCAAGTAGAGTACCTTGGTCATATTGTCTCTTATGAGGGAGTTTCAGTGGATCAATCTAAAATTCAAGTAATGCTTGAGTGGCCCGTTCCTCATACAGTCAAAGCACTTAGAGGGTTCTTGGGCTTAACATGATACTATCGCAAGTTTGTGAAGGATTATGGTAAGATAAGTGCACCACTGACATCTTTGCTAAAGAAGGATTCCTTCAAGTGGAATGATGATGCAAAAAGGGATTTTGATCAACTTAAGCTTGATATGTCCACAACCCCAGTCTTAACTTTGCCAAATTTCGATAAATTATTCATCATTGAATCTGATGCTTCAGGAGTCGGGATTGGTGCTGTGTTGATGCAAGAAGGTCGACCAATTGCATATACTAGCAAGGCGCTAGCAAAAACACATCTCAGTTGGTCTGTGTATGATAAAGAGATGCTTGCCATTATTCATGCTGTCACTAAATGGAAACCTTACTTAATTGATCATCGATTTAAAATTCGTACGGATCATAATAGTTTAAAACATATATTAGAGCAAAGAATCACTTCTATGCTGCAACAAAAGTGGGTCTCTAAATTATTGGAATATGATTATGAGATTACTTATAAAAGAGGAATTGAAAATCTTGTGGCTGATGCTCTCTCTCGTCTTCCTGAGCATGGAACCTTATCTGCTATATCTATTTTGTCCACTGCCCTTTTGAATTCTATTCGTCAAGAATGGCAAGAGGATGCTGCTATCAAGACCTTAATTCAAAGGTTACAAGATAAACCTCTTTCAGTTTCACTGTATTCTTGACACTCTAGAAATCTTCTATATAAAGGTAGAATGGTTTTAGTGCCAAACTCAGCTCACAAGTTAACATTACTAAAGGAATTTCATGATTCCCCAATGGCTGGACATTCTGGTGTACTTCGCACATATAAGCATATTTCTCGAGAATTCTATTGGACAGGCATGAAAAATGACGTCAAGAAATTTGTTGCTGAATGTGATGTTTGCCAGAGTCATAAAGGGGAAAGAATTGCAAGTCCAGGTTTATTGCAGCCACTTCCAATTCCTATTGAAGCATTGATAGATATATTTATGGATTTCATTGAGGGTTTACCCTCTTCACATGAAAAAACTATAATATTTATGGTGGTGGATCGTCTTACTAAGTATGCCCACTTTTGTGCCATGTCTCATCCATATACGACAGTTACTGTTGTTAATGTTTTTGTTGAAAATGTTGTCAAATTGCATGGGGTGTCACGATCAATCGTAAGTGATAGGGACAAAGTCTTCACTAGCCAATTTTGAAAGGAACTTTGTCGTTTACAACAAACACAATTGACAATGAGCACCGCTTATCATCCTCAAATGGACAGACAAACTGAAGTTGTCAATAGATGTTTGGAATCTTATCTTCGTTGTTTTTCAAGTGATAAGCCTAAAAATTGAGTGAAGTGGCTTCCTTGGGTAGAGTGGTGGTACAACACAACTTTTCACTCTTCAACAAAACTTACTCCTTTTGAAGCTATGTATGAATATCATCCTCCCGCTATTGCTCAATATTCAATAGGTGCTACTACTATTAATGCTGTGGATATTGAATTACGTGATCGAGACCAAGTACTAAGGCTATTAAAGGATAATCTTACTAGTGCTCAATCTCGAAGGAAACAACAAGCTGACAAAGAGCGAACTGAGAGGGAATTTCAAGTTGGAGACTTAATTTATTTACGTCTGCAGCCATATAAACAACTTTCTGTTACTGTTCGAAGTTCAATGAAATTAGCACCTCGATTTTATAGGCCTTATAAAGTTTTGGAGCGAATTGGGCTAGTAGCTTATCGTCTTGATCTACCTTCAACATCTCATATTTATCCAGTGTTCCATGTTTCTTGTCTTAAGAAGAAGCTTGGGAATAATGTTTCTGCGCTACATCATCTTCCTGAATTGGATTCAGAAGGCAATGTTCGTGCAATACCTGAAATGGTTTTGAAGCGTCATTTTATTCAACAAAAGAATCATGCAGTTACTGAGTGATTGATTAAATGAGAGAATTCGCCAGTTGAAGATGCTACTTGGAAACGTTATCAATCTCTGCAAAGAAGGTTTCCTGAGTTTGTTGCTGCTCAGCCTTGAGGACAAGGCTAATTTAAAGGAGACGGGAATGATAGGATCCTATACCTAGTAATAGTAGAATTAGTTTATTTTCTTTAATTAGAATTAGGTATTTACTTCCTAGTTTGATGGCCTAATTTGATTAGCACTTTAGTTATTTACTTCCTAATTTGAGTAGCACTCTTTTTATTTTATTTTTAGTTCTACTAGGACTTGTTTGGGTTACCCTATAAATAGTGTCCCCTTGGAACTCTTTTTAATCATATATGAGAATACAATCTTCTTTTGATAATTGCTTGGAGCAAGTATCTTGGAGGCTTGACCCCCTCGGAGTGACATATTGGAGGCTTGATCCCCTCGAAGTGATCTAATTAGGATCCTAGTTGGACTAGGAGCCTATCACGCTACTGCCGTTCATCGTGTATCGCCGGTACTCCTCGTCTCCTCCCTCCCTCAATCTCTCTCTCGCTGTCGCCGTTCTTTCTTTCTCTCGCGCAGTCTGCTCCTGCTCCCTGCTCATGCTCTGTTGTCTCCATCCTTGCTCGCGCGATTCGGCGCCTCTCGACGCCTCCCTGCTCACGCTCGTGTCCGTGCTAATTAATATATTAAAAAATAATCTGGTAAAATCGGCCGTGTCGGCTTAAGAGTTCACGATTTACGTTTCCCGGCCCTCCTGTGTCGTGCCCGTTTTACGTGTGTGCTTGTTTGACAACATTGTCGCATACTAACCCTATATTAAATTGGGGCATGAGATATTGGTCTTGTAGTGTTTGCTTTCCGTTTGTAAATGATAACGCAATCTAGATGTTAAGTGTATGAAGTTGTTTTGTTACGATGTTAGTACTAAAACTCATATCTTTTCTTCTATCTGATTCTGCCTTGCATTTCAATGTCTGAAGCTATTTCTTCACCATCGTCATGGATATTGAGCTCCAACAAGGGGAGGGGTTTGGCGTATTGCTGAAACAAGGGGCTGAAGCTGTAAGTTCTAGTACTCTAACTCGACTCATAATTCTGATGATTTCTGACACTTATTGTCTTGTGTTCAGAGAATATTCGAGTCAGATTTTGTTGGACGCAGATCAATTGTCAAGGAACGGTTCTCTAAGAAGTATAGGCATCCAATTCTTGACTCAAAACTGACTCTCAAACGGTTGAATGCGGTCAGTTTACCTGGATGATTTACTTAGCAATTTGAGTTGCTGGCATGAACTATCGCCAATCAAGTTTTTGCTATTTTGTGTTGTCATGTTTGATTCCTTGCTAAAACTGGTCATTTGCTAGAATGGATAGATACATGACTATCTACACTCTGACTACAAGATTTCTTCCACTGTTTTTTGATATTTGGTGCAGGAAGCTCGATGCATGACTAAAGCAAGACGACTTGGTGTTCCCACACCAGTTTTATATGCTGTGGATCCTTTGTTCCATGCTCTAACATTTGAGTACGTGGATGGGCCATCTGTGAAGGATATACTTTTAGATTTTGGATTTAATGGTGTTATCGAGGAGCGGCTGCAGGACATCTGCATACAAATAGGAAATGCAATTGCAAAACTGCATGATGGAGGTCTTGTCCATGGTGATCTGACAACATCAAATATGATAGTGAAGAAGGACAACAATCAGCTCGTAAGTTTAGAAGATCTCTCTGCATTTTGATTGAGTTCCCATTAATGACTTGATCTCCTAAGTTGGTGTTTGGTCGCTTATTTGTGCGTAACATGTTACTGACAAGTACTTTGATTTACTCCAGGTCCTCATTGATTTTGGTCTAAGCTTCACATCAACCATTCCTGAGGATAAAGCAGTTGATTTATATGTACTGGAGAGAGCTTTGTTATCTATGCATTCATCATGCGGGAATGTGGTATGAATACAATTCATGTAATTGTTAAGTTGAAGCATTTCATTAATTTACTAGAAAGAAATGTGATATCTAGTGAATCTGATCAGCATAGTTTTTATCATCGACTGCAGCTGTCATTTGTTAATCATTTCCCTTTCCCTTACCCACATATAGTTCTAGATTGAGTCACTATGCTGCTCTATTTCACTGATTTCCAGATGTTTCCATAGTATTATAATGACATAGAAAGAGTGTGTGCGTTATGGAAACCAGTATCAGCTCCTATAACATGACATAAAAAAACACACGTAGATGGGTGAATCCAGAATCTACGAAGTAGTCGGTCAAGGTGCTTGGCCAAAATAATCTTGCTTAACCTCATAAGAGATGTGAACTACCTAACAGCCACTTCAAGCACATTTTAATTGGTTGCGGCCTGGATTCTAGGTCGAGGAACAAGAAAGCTAGTAACCTCGAGTTTGAGTTTGGAAAAATTTGGGATTTCTTTTACTGCTCTACAGTCATTAGTTAGATACAAGATGTCAATTACCTAATGAAAAATAAGATTATTTTAATTGGAGTGATGATGTGATAAATGTCATGGCAATGCCGACATTCTATGAAATGGCTTGAAGTGCACAATCAGATGACTGGAAAGAAAACATTTAATTAATACTGACATTAATGACATATGGAGAAAGACGAGTAACAATGAGGCTACATGTTAGCACATTCTCAACATGACTCGCGACGCTTTTTGTTTCCATTTCATGCTTAGTTTTATGCATTCGCCTCGGGAGTTTCCTGTGTCTGGCTAATGGTATCTGACTTCCAGATGGAACTGATACTTGCTGCATATCGGAAATCTTCAAAACAATGGTCAGCAACGATGAACAAGCTAGCACAAGGTACAGAATCTCACTAAGTCATGATCTAATATGTATTCTACATGTGTAGACTCATTTTTTTTTCTTTTTCTGTTTTCAGTGAGACTGCGAGGCCGCAAGCGAACAATGATCGGCTAAACAGCATTGATAATTTCACACTGCATTTTAACCACACTTGTTACTCGGCCTAAGTTGCAAGGGCTTCGCAATATCTATACAAGGCTTCCGTAAAACAACACATTTGAACTTTAGGTGATATGTATTGGGACAGGTCATCTTACTTTCGTAATCTGAAATGTACCCTAATTCTGTGATTTGTTTTTCATAGAATGTGGCAAGGTGCATCTATGACTTTTGGATCCGTTCTTTTCTGTGTGTCTTCAATGGGTACGGACACCCTCTCTTGCTCCGTTAATACGCATGAGCATCCAACACATTACTTGAATCATTACTGCATAACTCCTGTAAAAATGGCAGAAAATAAACCACGAACCAGTCACATACCACATCTTTATCAGGGTACGGAAGAGCATACGAACACCCAAATCAGTACTGGGGATGAGCTCTCATAGGACGACTTTAATTGTGAATTCTCACTTTTATCATTGAAATCATATTGAATTGGATGTTTTCTTTTACATATAAATGTGTTAAAACTGTGTGGCTAAGAAAAAAATGGGGAAAATTAATTTCATGGTTCAGTAGCTGTCGTCACAACAAAAAAAATCACAATAAAAAAAAGGAAAAAGAACATCAGCTCGTACACAACAAGGCCAAGAAACCTCCGGGATCAAACTGGCAGTGAGTTGAGACCACCCAAATTAGCAAGTTATAATATGTACCACCAGTTAAAATCAAACATATTCAAGCCTTGGCCACCTACTTCGTCCATGATCCAAGACGCAAGCCACATTTCCGGGCATGAACCGAATTTGTGCAAGTCATCTCTGGCAGCAATGATGAGTGTTGGCTCACTTATCAAGGTTCGGATTTCATTTGGGGAAAGAATTTGCGCCTAGTAAACAAATCCAGAGTCGTTAAAATGCAAGCAAACAAATGGTAGAAATATTATCCATAAAATCAAGGGGAGTACAGTTTCATGCAGTTAATTGTGTGCCCATGTGATCAGGTTAAATATAACTGAAGCTGTTAACTGCAAGCAAACTTAGTGGCCGAAATGTTTAGAAATGCTTCAAACAAGACCAGAGAATCTTCAGAGATATATCATTGGAAAAATTGATGTTCTTAATTACATGACACTAAAATAAAACTGAAGCAGAGGGAATTTTGAGAAGTTCTACCCATCATTTGATTGTTGCATGACTGCAAGTATGATTTCCTAATATTTACTATGCTTTCATCATGATCTAGGTTTCTTAAAAAAGTTGTTTTCCTTGTAAATGTTTGTTTTCTTGTTCCAAGGATTTAAGTTGCCAAATAATTTGACTGCACGGTGCTATTTACAATAAGATGATGTTGGGAAAATGTCCGTTTCACCTTCTGAATTCTCAAGTCAAATGAATATGGACAAAAACTGAATAAACAAAATATTTATATGTATGCTCAACTCCAGTCCAGAAAAAGAACTTACATCATGTCCAACTGATTCCTCCGAGAAAGTAGCCTGTTCTGACGGATCTGCCCCCGCCATCTAATTCCTTCAAGAAATCCTTCAATTAATCTGAATGGACCAGATGTCAGATCAGTCTCCATAATACCTCATGATATGTAAAAAATGCAAAGGATATAGAATTAATGGCTGATTCCGCACTCACAGGCTACACGCAGCTTTTTGAGAGGATGCCAATTCCTGATCTGGAAATGACTCTTCAAACCGAAAACTAAGCCAAACATAAAGATCCAAAACCTATTCATTCCACAATATGAAGGTAGCATCAAACTCTTAAAACATACTACTGAAATTTCCATCTTAGGCAGTTCAAAGCAAATCAATGTTGAGGCAGCAAGGGGTGTTCTGATATTTACTTTCATAAACCATATTGTATTATATTGTTGTTGTATTATATTGTATTAACACCTAATTACTAATGTTATTTTATCATGCATTTCAAACTATAGATTACACGTAAGGTTCATGGTCAACTGAATGATAATCACCTTGTGGATGGATTCAAGATCCTTCAAGGTTTCATGTGATTTGGGCACTTGAAGCGTTCCAGGTGTAAAAATCTCTCTAAGGCGTACAAATTTCTTCTTTGCATAATTTTCTGCAAACTATTATTTTTTCTCCATGATACAAGAATATCAAGTTTCATATGTTACAATATGCAAACATAGTATGATGGAAATGATAAAAGATAACCTGTATTAAACCCTGGGCTGCAATATCATCATCCATTTCAACTGGACTGCAGGAATTAAAGCATGTAGATTTGAGTTGAAAAGCAAACTCTTAAATAATCTGAAAATAAAACTTTACATTGTTACGTAAAGCTACTTAAAGTTACCTGAGACAAAAAACATATTTCTCGTACAACCCAAGGGGTAAATCATCAACAACAGTTGCAATTTTCTGTAACCACGCAATGCAAAATACATCATTCATATTGTAAAAGCCAATTACGTTTAGGAAATGCACATTTAAGTATGAGCCATAATTACCCAAATAACTACTACAATCAGACAAATAAGTATTTGGGTTCATAATTAATAAAGAATACTATATCTTAAACAACAACAAAGCCTTATCCCACTAGGTGGGGTCGGCTACATGGATCATACGACGCCATTCCGCTCTATTAGTAACCAAACCTTTCGGTATATTATTCACCAATAGATCTTGCTCTATTAGTTCGCCAAGTGTCCACCTTGGCCTCCCTCTCCCTCTTTTAATCGGACTTCAGATTATTTAATCTACTCTTCTTATTGGCGCATCTAATGATCTTCTCTGAACATGACCAAACCATCTCAAACGATTCTCTACCATTTTCTCACTAATAGGAGCCACTCCGACTCGTTCACGTATATGGTCATTCCTAATCTTATCTAATTTTGTATGACTACACATCCATCTCAACATCCTTATTTCGGCTACCCCCACTTTACGTTCATATTGTCCCTTCATAGCCCAGCATTCACTACCATATAACACTGCCGGTCTTATAGCAGTATGATAGAATTTTCCTTTAACTTTATTGGGTACTTTTCTATCACAAAGAACTTCAGTGGCTTTCCTCCACTTACACCAACCAGCTTGAATTCTATGATTAACATCGTCATCAATCTCCCCATCTTGTCTTACAATTGATCTTAAATATTTAAACTTTGTCACTTGAAGAATTATATCCTCCCCTAGCCTAACTTCCAAATCGTCTCTAAGTTGTTTATTTGTGAAATAGCAATGCATATACTCTGTTTTATTCCTACTTAAACGAAAACCCTTTGACTCCAACGTATTTCTCCATATTTCCAATTTTGTATTAATCTCTCCTCTTGAATCCGCTAAAAGTACTATATCATCCGCAAATAGCATGCACTTAGGTACCTCCTCTGTGATACTCTCGGTTATAGCATCGATAACTAAGTTAAATAGATACGGGCTTAAAGCTGATCCTTGATGTAGGCCAATTCCTATAGGAAATTCATTTGTCTAACCTCCGGGTGTCCTAACTCTAGTCAATGCCCCATCGTACATATCTTGTATTACCTTAATGTAGACAACACTCACCCTCTTCTTTTGCAAAGCTTTCCAAAGTACATCCCTTGGTACCCGATCATACGCATTCTCTAAGTCAATGAAAGCCATATGTAAGTCTCTTCTCCTACTTCGATACTTCTCCATCATCCCCCTTAGTAAATAAATCGCCTCTGTAGTGGACCTTCCTGGCATGAACCCAAATTGTCTCTCAGAAATACTAGTCTCCATTCTCAATCTATGCTCGATCACTTTTTCCCATAATTTCATTATGTGACTCATAAGTTTGATCCCTCTATAATTTGCACAATTATGAATATCCCCTTTATTCTTGTAAATAGGAACTAATGTACTTAATCTTCAATCATCAGGCATCTTTTTCGATCGTAAAATCTCATTAAATAGTTTACATAACCACAACACACCTTTTTCTCCCAAACATTTCCAAACTTCAATCGGTATACCATCCGGTCCAACGGCTTTACTATTCTCCATTTTCTTAAGAGCTTCGCTAACCTCCGAGACTCTAATTCTACGATAAAATGACTTATTAAGCTCACATTCGCTATCTGTCAAGTCCTCCAAATCACAACGGAAACCTTCACATCCATCATTAAATAGCTTATAGAAATACTCTTCCCATCTGTTCTTAATATCTCCCTCAGTAACTAAAACCTTGCCAACTTCATTTTTTATGTATCTTACTTGATCCTAATCTCTCGACTCCTTCTCTTTATTCCTTGCAATCTTGTAAATCCTTTGTTCACCAGCCTTTGTCCCTAACTCCTTATAAAACCCCTCATATGCTTTAACACGAGCATCACTAACTGCCTTCTTAGCCTCCATTTTCGCCAAATGATACTTTTCCCAATTGTCAGAACTATTGTCCAAGTGTATCGCCTTGAAACAATTCTTCAATTCTTCTTATTACGCACCTTTTCTTGGACCTCCTCATTCCACCACCAAGTCTCCTTATCTCGTTGTCCAAAACCTTTTGATTCTCCAAAAATGGCTTTAGCAACCATTTCAACCTTTTTTGCCACATTCTCCCACATGATACTAGCATCTCCTTCTAACTCCCACACACTTTCCTCTAATAATTTACTTCTAAAAGTCTCTCGCTTCTCCTCCTTTGTGGAGTCATGTCATAGTTCTAGTTTCTTAAATGTTGATTTCTGATCTTTCTTCTTGTGGGTTATAGGTCTGATATGCTGATTTGATAGTTCATGTGTCTTTGTGGTTTATCAGCCATTAAGTTTGTTTAGTTGGACGTTAATATCTTATATTCAGTAAGCTAACTGTTGGATAAATTAATCTTTGTAAATGGAAAATAGATGCACAGCTTGGTATAGCATACTGTCTGGCGTGAACATCCACTCATTCTTCTCATGGTCTTGGAAGCTGATTTCTTTCAAAATCATTAGAATTCCGAAGTGCTTTAACTTGCTCTTAAATTTGGAGATGCTTTGTAAAAAAATGAACTCCGCCTATGTTTTATAGCCAGTCCCAAACCCGAATAAAGGAGGAGGGTTGTGTTAGACCCCGACAGCCAACGTAAAACTCTGTCGAATCTCATGAACATGGATCAACGAAGATATAGTAAAGAATACTATATCTTACTTCAAAAAAAAAGATCACTATATCTAAAAGGGCAAATCAGTGACACAGACCAATGACAACTAACATTTAAACCATCTCTCATACATTACAACTGAAACTATTATCGGAATGAGTCTCGGGTTGCAGACACAAATTTACCTCTCAATGCCTCAAACTGAGAATATACCCAAAGCACAAGTCATAAACATTCAATCTTAATAATCCATGATTTCAAGGCTTGAGACTTCCTGTGAATCACCTAGTCTGTTTTTTGAGAGCGAATCACCTAGTCCTGTTGGCCTCACTTTTTCATTTGCATTTTTACTAGTATAGCAGAATGAGTATATAGTTGACTGATGAACCTTTTTACCCTAAAAAAATGAATTGCAGGCTTCTTGGGCCTCTTATTTTGAAGAAAGAAAACAGAGAAAAGCAGGATGGGCTAGAAAGAAACAACAAACAACAACAAAGCCTTATCCCACTAGGTGGGGTCGGCTACATGGATCATACGACGCCATTCGTTGATCCATGTTCATAAGATTCGACAGGGTTTTACGCTGGCTGTCGGGGCCTAACACAACACATAAGTTCGATTAGGTTAAATACTACCTACCTCCCCCCCCCCCCCACTCCCTCCATTTATGAGTTAATTATGGAATCTTACAGTAAGCACATGTAAGTAGCCGATGGATATAGACATTTGGCAGGTTGTGTTGTGAAGAATGCATGAGAAACATCACAAAAAAAGAAATGAACACGAGATATTTAATTTCCTGATGCATGGTCCTATCACAACTTGTGTGAAAATAATACCAGAAGCAGCACTCAACTTTCATGGTTACTGTAATATGAAGGTCATTCCCACTCAGAAAATATTATGTAGGCATTTATATTTATTAGATATAAGGTAAACTCTATTTATTGAAAAGGTAATGTCATGGAGGAAAGGAGGGATATTTCTACTAAAAGAATTGGAGACTAAAAATCTACCAAGATAATAAAATTGGATCGGATCTGCATGACCCTAGAATCAGGGCCTAGCTTGTTGCAGATGTCAAAAGTAGTCTGAGTTCTAGCATTTGTGCCATGAGATAAGTTATCACACAAAAAAATAGTTTTCATTGCCTCACTTTTTTAGCTTAAAGGAACTTGAAGACCACTGAGGGAAGGATAAAGCCTCGAAGTATGAACACTACTTGGTCATCCTCGAACTAATTGTTTATTCTACATCTTTTCTTTTCTTTTTTTTGAGAAAATGATTCTAGATAACTGAGTTCAAAACTTAAGTCTATGGTCATTAGATATCCTAAAATATTGGAGAGGGTGAAAGCTATCCATACCCAAAGGAATCTGTCATAATGAAATTGACGTTAAAAATTTAAAACTGGCGTGGACAAATTTCTTGCATAACAGTTTAAGAACCAATTGTCATGAATGATGCAAAGTCTCTTTGAAACACAGAACACAATAAGGCCAAAACTTACACAAAGAAGCTATTAGATTAAAGAATATATATAACATGCAAGCATTACAAATATGTAGTGTGTTCTAGGATATTTCACTCTTAGTCACAGAAGCCCAAGTTATCTTCTTCATAATGCTTACATCAAAAAGAACGTATTCAAAGATTGATCTTACACTGCCAAATGGTAGAAAGCTTATGCAGAGCTGTAAAATTGAGAAAGTGAATGCCAATAAGATGTGCTCAAAAGTAATTGCACATAAACAATATTCACACATTGAGCTCAAGCATGACCAGTAACAGTTCGTCATGAAACATGTGCTACTCTAGCTCATAGATTATAGAAGTAATGTTACCACAGCTGCAAATACAAGTTTCGTTGTTTAAAAGTTTGCTGGGAGATCTGATTAGCATGTAATACATATCATCTGTTTTCTACCTCGAGAAAGCAATATTTCACAGAGATGCAAAGAGCTAGAGCTTCTGAGGCTTACCCCGTCTTGTTGCAGGACTGTACTCTTCTTCTTGATGTTTTCGTTTATAATCTTGTTCCAATCAATGTACAAATGCAAGGGCGGGAAAAAAGAAGACACTTTCGATTATTTCAGGTATGTACATACCTTCTCTATGAACCCTGAGAAAATGCACTGTATTCTTCAGATAAACGAAGGTGCTCTTTGACACTCTCTTCGGCCGAATGGGCTAGAAAGAAATTACTTTATAATTGACTAATTGAGACCCTACTTTTTATGAGTTTCCTGATTAAAAAAATAGCCTGGAGCATAGTCCTGAGATGATAAACAACACAGAATTATATGAAGTAGCTTGCAGTACACAATAAAAGTTCTTCTATTGTCTTTTTCATAGGCACTGCCCTTTTCAAAATTAAGCTATCAGAAACACATTTGATATATTCCAGATGCCAGATATTAACTGTCAAACAAAATTCGAACCAAAAACTTAGGAAATACCACTAACCAGCATCTGCTCACAATCTGCTATAAAGTAATCTGATGACAGTTTTGCCTTCTCTAGGAATTGTTCCTGCACTAGTGGAAAATGTTCAACAGTATATTTTTTCGAGGGGAAACGTTCAACAGTAATATACATAATCAATAAATATCTTATATACATGCTTCATAATTTATCAAAATGCTAGAAACTAGATAACATAGATAGGCCCCAGACTTTTGAATAGCACACATATGGACAAGCTGAATAGCTCAAATGAAAAGTTGATAGTCATAGAAGGCAAGAAGAAACAATTAGAACAAATAGGTGCCAGAAATATTACAAAAAAGGAACCACAGCATCCAAGATAGTTACCTGAGATCTAACATGACATCTTGTGCCTGCAAATTGATCCAAAATCCAAAAATGTCTGGTAAACTATTAAACTGTTTAAAAATATACAGCTGTTGGAAGATCCTTTTCCGACCATTATTACTAAACAAGACAGTGAAAATGAGAACTCTAAAGAAGTGAAATGAATGTCATCCTACAAATCTCAATTGGCAAACTAGTAATTCAAGTTTCTCAGTTTCACTAGTGACCTTTGAACATCTGCAACTACAAAAGCAGGACATGCATGTCTCATTTATTAATAAGTAACAGAAGAGAAAACCTAGTTAAAGCATTTAATATTACTTAGATTAGTGCATTACAAAATGGATAGCATTATCCGTTACAAGATTAATGTTTAATGACTCCAGGTACTAGTAGGACATGACAAATGAAGTATAAATTATAAAGATCCGTACCAGTATAGAATGGAAATTAGCTTTCGGGTGCAACTGTGAATAGAGTGATAGAAGATCAAAGGTAGGAAACAGCCCAGCACGCTGCAGAATAGTAGTAAAAATAACAGAAATTGAAATGGCAGAGATGGAAATCAAGATGTTAATTAAAAAATGTTCCGGTGACACTCATATTGATTGTAGAACTCTGTGATACTTCTCTGACAAATTCACAAAAAAAAAAGATATCCAAATCTTTGCTTTTATCCAAATCTTTGCTTTTAAATGTTACAATAACCGAGACCCAATAATTGATAATTCCACATGCCCAACTGACTTTTCAGCTATACAAAATATGATAACTTTTACCAAATTATAATGTTCTAGTCTTATATAGTTTTCCTAATTTTTAAGTTAGTTATATCCAATGTTACTTCGCAGTATTTAGACAACAATATGAACACGAAAATGTTCCAAAGTTAAATTCGGAAGTTTCAATTTGAAAATGGTACATTACCTTTATCTATAAAACATGGAAAATATAATTTCTTCTCAAAGATCCGCAATGACCCCTCTCAAAAAAAAAAAAAAAAGGATCCACAGTCTCACACATCTTTATTAGTATATTTGTAGTGTAAAATGTTTGGGAATTATGATTCCAAAAGCTTCACATGGAGTTACATAATTTGTGTGCTCGAGAAGGTTTATGAAATCTGTAAACTTAGACAATATAGAGAAGTCAAATATCATACCTCTATAACAGGAGAAGAAGATTCCAACGATGAATGGAGCAAAGGCAGGTCTTCAGAACTCAAACAAGTTACCTCCCCATTAGGAAATTTAGATCCATACCTTCCAGCCCTCCCTAAAGAACATGTTGTGTGTCTAACAAGTCAAATAACATGTGCGTCTAAAAATAACATGAGAATATATACTTCACGAATGAAAGGAATTAATCTAAACTGTCAATTGCCGATGAAAAGATGGCCTGAGACCACATACTACAAAAAATCTAATACCTAAAGTTTCAATAAGTTAAACTGACCAGTGTGCATAAAGAAAACTTAAACTGACCAATAAGAGTTAAATCTTGTACACATGGATTTTTTTTTCTACAGTTGTCCGGACCTTGTCTCCAACCTCCTATTTGAGGAGGCACCCCTTCTTCCGAAGCTACGAGGCTATTTTGTCAAGTTCCTTAGAGAGAGTTGTCTCACAACCCTAGGTACTCTATCTACCCACCTGTGTCAGTTTCATATATCAACTATTCTGACATTCAAATTCGATATATATTAAATTGTGCAAACGAGTTTTTACTTATTCCATTAGACCATTTTGAGTATGAATATTAAAAAATGCTGAGAATTTTCATATATGCCCTTCAAATGGCAAATTTTATCGGATACTAACTTGAGAAATAGGGATAACGAATAACTGTAATTCCAAGGACCATATGTCAAAAGGTTTTGCTTACAAACAATTAGATGATCATAAGTGATGCATGTTTAAATGTTAACAATGGTCATGTGCAAAATGACTTCCAAGTCTATTGCGACATAAAATTGAAGTGCTCATAAGTTTGAACAAACCATGTCCAATTCGTGTTATGGTATTCAAGGATTAAAATTTCATAATTGGCATACAAAAACACAGCAAGGGTGCATGAGGCATGCGTTGGATTAGTCCCACATGCATAAGTGACGAAAGAGATATTGGGTATATATGGGTACATGGCCTTGGCCTAGTCGGACGCGTTTTGAGAAAACCGTGCGGGCTTAGGCCCAAAGCGGACAAGAATGACATGCCTTGGATTAATCCCACATGCATAAATGACGGAAGAGATACTGGGTATATATGGGAATATGGCCTTGGCCTAGTAGGACACGTTTTGAGAAAACCGTGCGAGCTTCGGCCCAAAGCGGATAATATCCTACGCAAAGCCTTGGATTAGTCCCACATGCATAAATGACGGGAGAGATGCTGGGTATATATGGGAACATGACCTTCAACTAGTAAGATGCGTTCCCATTTTGCATGGGATATTGTCCGCTTTGGGCCTAAGCCCGCACGGTTTTCTCAAAACGCATCCTCGGCCAAGGCCATGTTCCCATTTTGCATAGGATATTGTTCTCTTTGGGTCTAAGCCCGCACGGTTTTTCAAAACACGTCCTAGGCCAAGGCCATGTTCTCATATATACTCAGCATCTCCACCGTCACTTATGCATGTGGGACTAATCCAAGGCTCTCATGCACCCTTCCCCCCCTCCTTGTTGAGTGATCGTACCCCACTATGCACAGAGGCTCACGCGGAGTGGCTCAGATACCATATGTAACATTCTTGCACTCGTATAGGATATTGTCCTCTTTGGGCCTAAGCCTACACGATTTTCTCAAAACGCATCCTACTAAGCCAATGCCATGTTCCCATATATACTCAGCATCTCTCCCGTCACTTATCCAGGGTAAATTACACGAATGGTCCCTCAACTTTGAGTCGATTTTCAATTGGTCCCCCAACTTCAATTTATAACCAGAACGTCCTCCATCTTTCATTTTCTTGCACGCTTAATCCTCTTGACCGGTGATCACAGGTTCACCGGTTGCCTTGCTTACGTGGCCGACTTTCTCTCTCATCCACGTTAGCTTAAGTCGGCCACGTCAGCTTAAAAATTTTAAAAAATAATAAAAAAAAGATGAGGTTGTCCACATCATTAAAAAATAATTTAAAAAATATAAAAAAATGATTTGCGGGAGAGAGAGGGGGGGGGGGGCAACCGCCCCCCTCCGGTCGAGCTCGCTGGAGCCCGGAAGATCGAGCTCCGGCAAGAGGGGGGCGGTCGCCCCCCTCCCTCTCTCTCGCCGTGCTGGAGAGAGTAGGAGAGGGGCGGTCGCCCCCCTCCCTCTCTCTCGCCGTGCGGGAGAGAGGAGGGGGGCGACCGCCCCCTTCTGGTCGAGCTCGCTCTCTCTCGCCATGCTGGAGAGAGAAGGATTGCCCCCCTCCGGTCGGGCGAGGAGAGGGAGGGGGGCGACCGCCCCCCTCCGGTCGAGCTCGCCGAAGGGGGGAGATCGCCCCCCTCCCTCTCTCTCCCGCACGGCGAGCACGCACGGGAGAGAGAGGGAGGGGGGCGATCGCCCCCCACCTTCTCTCTCCAGCACGGCGAGAGAGAGGGAGGGGGGCTCTCTCCCGCAAATCACTTTTTTTTTAATTTTTTTAATAATGTGGACAATCTCATCTTTTTTATTCTTTTTTAAAATTTTTAAGCTGACGTGGCCGACTTAAGCTAACGTAGATAAGAGAGAAAGTCGGCCACGTAAGCAAGGCAACCGGTGAGCCTGTGATCACCGGTCAAGAGGACTAAGCGTGCAAGAAAATGAAAGATGGAGGATGTTCTAGTTATAAATTGAAGTTGAGGACCAATTGGAAATGGACTAAAAGTTGGGGGACCATCCGTGTAATTTACCCCACTTATGCATGTGGGACTAATCCAAGGCATGCCTCATGCACCCTATCAAGGATTAGAAGTTATTGTAGGATGAGTAGAATATTTGCCTCATCTTTTTCACTCTAGAAAAATGATTAGAAGTTATTTGGCACCTGCTATTTGCTTAATTTCTGGTACAGTGAGCTCCCGAATGCTAATACCGTCAAACTTTTTCACTGTTGAAAATATCATCCTTGATATATTGAGATTAAGGCCCATTCCAATTGCATCACTAGCTACAAGAACATCAAAGTCATTGCTTTCGTCGTTGAACACTCTTGCCTGCAAGTTTGATTTAAACTTCTAATCAGCTGACAATACAATGCTTAGAGAATGAACAAAAAACATGCAAAAGCTAGATCTTCCAAGCAAAGAAGATCCAAAAATAAAACTAATATGAATGAAATTGCATAAATTCATCTGTATGCCAAGGGAATATTATGCACACAAATACACGACAGATAATTTTCAATAATGGGCCCATCCTAGTTCGCATATCTTTATTCCTTGTGTACCATGGAAGTGGAAATCTATGTATCCTAGTAGCATGATAGTGTGATTGCTTCTAGCTAGCAGCAAACGTATCATGTAATGGACAAGATAGAGAAACCTTGTTTTTTTCTTGCAGTTAACAGAAACTGCTTAATAGATTAAAGAAGAAGCAATTGTAACCAAGCCAAGCAAAATGTTTGAGAGCAAAATTATTTAGATAGATATCATTTCACTTAAGTACTAAATCAGTAGATCAGCATTTCACTGAACCCTTTTTTTACGAAATTGAAGCAAAGATACCAAGAACAACTTTTCTCAGAAGGCTACCATCAAGGAGGGAGTACCTGTCTCGTGCGAGTCTCCGGTGGCAATGAACCATACACCACAGAACAAAGATGATTTCCTCCTTTTTCAATTTTCTTCTGTGCATTCAAAATGAAGATGTAAAGTTTCCTTTTTGCAATGACTTTCTGCTTAGATAGCACTGAGCTACTCGTTAAGATGTAAAATATTGGATAATTATGTTCAGAAAGAGAAACACAAATAAATGTTGCTGTAACAATTCCTTGAGAGGCATGTTCATGTTGCTTTTGCATCTCTAGAAACCAAATCTAAAGATAGACTGCCACCATGTTATAAGGACTTCTGAAGCAAAGAAATACAACCATGATATATACTGAAAAACTGTGTGTGTAGGCAAAGTTGTAGAAGAGCACTGGTTTTGGGAAATCAAACTGATCTTCTCACAACAAAAAAGAAAAAGAGATTGATCAAACGTAGTGTGGTTTAATGTTGCAGATACAAAGAGATCATTTCCAAATTAGCACTCATGTCGCACGATGCTCTCATTTAATGTCACAGGTCAAAGTAATAATGATTTACCCTCGAAGCAAAAATTAAAGGAAATTTGAATTTCAATGACAAAGAAACACGTAAGCTTAAGTGTGCAACATCAGTACGGAAGCTGCTTAAACGATTTGATTGGACAAAAAGTTGACTTTCTTAACAACAACAACAACAAAGCCTTATCCCACTAAGTGGGGTCGGCTACATGGATCAGATTAATAAAATAAATAAATAAATAAATAATCTATGAACAAAAAAATATTGCTTATCAGATTTCACACAAAATAAATAATCTCATCTATTTGATTATCAGATTAATAAAATATTGCTTTCTATGAACAAAAAAAGTAGAAAATTGTTGTAACATAATCTGTGATAAACTTAAACTATTCCTGAGAAATATCATTTGCATACAGTAAACATAGAAGGAAATGGTTTCTGTTTTGTGAAGTTAGAAGGAAAGAAAAAATAATCGTTTAACGCTTTAAGCCTGACCTTTAACTTATATATATCTTGTCGTGAGAATGCCACAATACAGTCACCTTTTCTGATGTTGGTGAAAGAACCAAGTGGGTATTTCAATGGAACCAGCGGAGATAGTCTTTCATAATATTGAACCTAAGCACACAAATAAAAAGTAATCTAAGTGTGAGCAATTAAGATCGCCCAAAATGTTTATTTACATCACTCAAGATTTTAACGGTACAAATACTAAAAGAAGCAAAACTATGATGATATTCTGTGTGCCTTTTATTTGATAAGGAAATACATTATGTATGTCTTATTAAAAGATTTAAAACTTCTCAAAAAAATTTCTTTTGAAGCAACTCAAACCCATTTTTTGGTTAAGAAAGAACCATTTCATCAATTTTTTCTTTGAGAGGAAAATTTCATCATTTGGATGATATGAATCAACAGAAACATAGAGATACGATATTGCATTATTCACATTCATTTCAATTGTTTGACAGCCGACCCCACCTAGTGGGATAAGGCTTT
This sequence comes from Pontederia crassipes, assembly GCA_030549335.1. NCBI lineage: Eukaryota > Viridiplantae > Streptophyta > Magnoliopsida > Commelinales > Pontederiaceae > Pontederia > Pontederia crassipes. The sequence continues at coordinate 10,856,323 of CM060184.1, read as the reverse complement.
GTTGTTGTTGTATTTCAATTGTTTGACCCACCATTGGAGTGAGAAAATTACAGAAATAAACTGGTTTATGCAAAAATAATGCTGATGGTTGCAATATTTGATCTTGGCAGAGTTATCACATCCAAAAAGAATGAAAGTAAATAACTACGAAGAACCTTGACAACATCTCCAGTAGCTTCAAGAATTCTATGAATGAGAGGAACTGCTGCTGGATCTCCACAAAGATGAAGTTCATCAGATGCAATCCCTAGCAACGCACGTGTGAACGAAAACCCCCTTGTTCTGCACCCTAACATCTACATAATAAGCATAAGAGTAAACCAAAAGGTAAAGTAGTGCCCTTTTCGCGCTCACAAGATAGAGATTAACTTGTCATTTGTCCAGTAATGATGAATGCAAAAGTTCTCTTTCTATAAGGCACAATCGTAACAAGAATATTATTAACTTAACAAGGTAAATTATTGATTGCATAGTGTCAATGGTGAGCATATTTTGTTCTTTTAAATGGGTGAAAGAAAAGACTTCAATGTCTCAAACACATCTACTCTAATGGAAACACTAAAAAAGACTAGGGTGTGTGGATAAGCTTACAATCAGATCAAAATGACATAAGTCGTTTTAAAATTTTCTCTATGTTTGGTAATCAAATATTAAAAAAAAAATAAGTGCTTATTTTAGCAATTACAAGTACAAAAAAAAGTAGGGGACCGTAACTTATATTTTTTTAACTTATTAAGTCATTTGGGTAAATTAACTAGCTTACCATGTCAGCCCTCATCTTCTTTAAATATTTTCAATATATAAAAATAGTTCCTTTTTCATCTTCTCCTAAAAGAAAGTTCCTCCTGCATCATTTTTTTACCTGAACATTGCTTATTTTGATGATTGTGTCATTCAACTCAAATGATATCGGCCCATTGTACTTCAAATTTAGGAACGCAATGACATCATCTTGCCCTCTCTCGAAAGAATAAGTTTATCCCCATCAATTTTATTTTTACTTAACTAAAATATTTTATATTAATACTAGAATGTCTTTAGTAAATCGTATCATTATAATATTTTATTATATATTATGATTGGATTATATTTTTGTATTTACATATTTCATGGAAATCTGAGTCTTTTAGGTACAAAAATAACTTATCTATCATTTTATTATCACATTACATAACTTATTATTATTATCATTAGCATATTTATCTAAACATGTAACAATCTATTTTTTAAAATTAGCTTCAGCACTTAAAGTACTTATCAACGTTAGAGTTAGCATTTTCTTTTTTTGAGGAGAAGAGTTAGCATTTTCTTATCATGTAAGTCAAGTAGATCCTAACATCACATCAAGTAGGAGTTCAAGAATGATCATTACAGGTCAGACCCCGGTCTCAGAAAGAGAAGATGCAAGATTTGAAGAGAATGATTCGGATGAATAATGTTGGAAGTAAAGAATTATTGCAGTTCACCTGAATTTCATCAATGACAGCACATTGGTACTCACTCATCACATCAGTCATTTCGACAGTTACTGAGCTGTGCTTAGCACCATCAATTTCATCTCTTTCTTGTCCAGTAATTAAGTTACAAGGAACATTTGCTTTGTTCAACCTTTGTGCTATCTCCCATGCCAGTAATCTTAGAGGCCCACAATATATTCCTTTAACCAATTACAGCAATTAATGTACTTCCTTTGGGTAATTCATGAACATGAGAATCAAATGATAACTTATAATAACACACCTGACGAGCTTGCTTCTAATCGTTTAAGAGCATTATGTGTTTTGCCACTATTAGTTGGACCCACATGCAAAAATATATTGTGTTTCTTACTCCGAGCATTTGGATACCACATGTGTGGAGAGCTGCAATCAATCATAACAAAAAGAACATAAATGAAATCCAACAATGATACACCAAAATTACAGGCAACCCTCATGTAATTAGAAGCTCATAAGTATAATCATGTTGAAGCCTCATGTAAAACAAGCCTGGCTTGATCTGCTCTAAACAGACCTAAATATAGATCCAAGTTTCAAGCAGTGAAATTGTCAGGCTTTAAGCTTCAGCAAAAGTAAAAGTGGAAGAAAAATAATGTCTCGTCCTAATGAATAAATAAGATAAGAAAGATATTAGAATGTATATTATGGCTCTCCTAAAAAAAGAATGCATACTATGGCATAATATTTAAAGATTTGCCATATGTGAGATATACCATGTTCGATTATTTTGGAGTGATCTTGGAATGAGGTAATGAGTTCACAGTCTTCCATAAGAATATAAAACAAAGAATAGTAGGGTGACAAGAAACTGATTTGAGGACAACCTCAGGGCATTTGGTGAATGATATGATATTATGCTTCTATCAAGCAGAAGCTCTCAAATCTACTCCATGATACTCTATGATAATGTATTTAGGTACACAAATATTCTTAGCCACTAGATGCTAGCAATTTTGAAGAAAATAACATGATAAACAAGTTTTGCATAAGAACATGCGACAAGTAATTCAAGAAGAAAAATGATCTGACATATGATGAGATTAACCAAAAGAAAAAAAAGACAAATAAGAGTCTCTTAAACACTGACTACAAGCTCTCTAAATAACTACAACAACAACAACAACAAAGCCTTATCCCACTAGGTGGGGTCGGCTACATGGATCATACGACGCCAATTCGTTGATCCATGTTCATGAGATTCGACAGGGTTTTACGCTGCCTGTCGAGGCCTAACACAACCCTCCTCCTTTATCCGGACTTCGCCAAAAGTAATTGAAATCTTACGTCAAGTCGGTCAAGTCATTCTTTCCCACGCGCCGGTAGCTACTTAGGCACCTTAAGCCTACAAAATGATGTAGAATTAAGGTCTGACTTGACTGAAGCCAAGAAAGATAGATTCTGAGAACATCAGACAAATCAAAGCTCTGACACATGCAATTTATAAGTTACAACTCCAACATAGAAGACACCTTTTGTTCTGATAACAATACTAAAATGATACTACATTGAGGTTATCTGTTTCAAAACATTCCAGAGCTTCATATCAAATAACATTTCAAAGAAGCACATGAACATGGAATAACTGCCTTAAAAATCCACTAACGATATAAATGGAATTCACTAGCTGAACACACTAACGAACTGCCATAAAAAAAATCTCCAAACACATGTCAATCAACAATGCACCACATCAAATTAACCAAATTAAGATATGTATATAAATACCAAATGAGTAAACTAACAGGGTAAATCATCAATTGAAAAGGTCGCATTTTTACATGTTCCTGACCAGCAAAATCGTAACTTTTTTTAGGGAATCACCATCTCTACCATATATCATCATTTCATGTCCAAGAATTATTGGGAATGCAATGAACAATCATCGTTCGAACTCGATCAAAACACTTCCAATCAAAAAGGAACATCCTGAAATCCAAAAAGAAAAAAAGTGAGAAAGACGACCTCTACGAGAGACACTCCTGCGGAGGAGGGCGGCAGCAATCGCCACCGACTTCGCTCTCTTCTTCGGCTATGCTTTCGCCTTTGAATTCACATTCTCACGAGGAAGACATCGAAGAGAGGCGGGCATGTTGACGCAAGAAGCGGAGCAAGACGCGAGACTCGGAATCGGGTTTCCAAACGGAATGCGATATGTTGGGCCCTAAAGGGGCTTCTAGTTCTATATAATGACGTGGCGATATATAACAACTAATGAAACGATTTATTGGGCTTTTTCTATTTCAACGGCCCAATAGGTAAATTTATTCTTTTTTCCCTTTTGGTTTCTCTATTATATTTTTTCCTTCTATAATTACGGAAGAAATTATCGTTTTTCTGTCACAAAAAAGTGCTTTTTCTTGTTGTGCTGAGTGGAAATGATTTTTTTCTCTGCTAACGAAAACAATACTTTATTTTGTTATCTTTTTATTAATTTTGGTCGACTTATAAACTATTTCTTTGTTGCCTTTTTTTCTTTTTTTTAGTTTGAAACCAACTTAATTAATTGCTTACGTATATTTGTACAGTCAAAAGGAAACATTTGGTTCTCGATATTTTTTTTCTACGTACACATTCATATGTTGCTTGGTTCTATCTTTGACTGTCCCTTTACACGTGGCACCCAATCCATGGAACATTGTGGTAAAGGATTTCAGTAATAAACAATTAATTTGACATAATCTCTTACAGTACATACACAGAACTTTAATCATCGTGCTTTTCTATTCTTTTTTAAGAAAATACATATGTATTTTTCTCAGACGTTCAAACATCGTAAAGTAATATTCTTCGAAACCTAAAAATTGGAGAAAAGGAAGAAAAAAAAAGCAGATTGGAACAGAAATAACTCCCCAAGTAACAGGCTTTAGAACATTATTATTATTTTTTGTAATCAAGCTTTAGAAAGCTTTTTGTGATCCTTCTCCTGTTCTCAGTCCCAGTTGCCTTCTCCATTACATATACCAACAGATTTTGGTACTTCAATTGCCCAGTCATTTTTGTCAGGAATCAGTTAACCCAAACATTTAGCTTGGAGAAAAGGGTTGGTATATAAATTGAAGTTAAGGGAGCATATAATATAATTGAATATCATCGATGTTGTTTATATTTGTTTTCTTTAAGCTCATTATATACAATATATAGACAGATTCACAAATTTCTACGTGATAATTAAACACATGATATGGACTGGATCATGTCCATCATATAGATCCTAAAACTTTCATTAGCCTAGCAAGGCAATTTTTCATAAAGATTACTGTTACGTAGATGATATGAGAATTGAACACTCAACATCTAACTTTGGGTCAGGGGCCGCAAGGGCCATTAATATAGCACCTGTTCATGCTATTCTTTCAGCAATTGCACCAAGTGATCTTAGCAAGTTATAAAGCTATATATTATACCAAAAAGATCCATCTTTAGCACCTTTGTAATTAACTGAGTCCGACCACACGTGGCCCTATAATTAGCTGCATGGATTCATGCAAACGAAGAGGCAAAAATCAATGTCTTTTGGAGGCGATCGAGTTTGACAATGACCAGTATCATACACACCCATGGCCTTAAAAGATTGCAGGGCATTACTATATATCCTACAAATCTATGTATCGCATGGAGGATAGGGTCCCCGTTTGCCTTCTTGTTGTCGTGGTGGTCCATACATGTCTTTGAGAGGATTAATGCTTCCCTTTCGTCTACCCATGCATGCATGCATGCTTGCTGCACAAAGAATGGAGACAATAAGGTGGACGCAAAAGAATTAAAGGGCTCCTCACCTGTCCTCACTGCCACTGTCACAAATAAAATATACCTAGACGATACTCGGCGACCGTAACAGTTGTGAGGGCGAACAGCAAAGCTACTTTGGATGGGTATACACATCTTTACATGAGACGATGACATGGTGCAAAGGGATGAGGCTGCTGGGCAGAAGCAACCCCCTCAGCAACAATTTTGCATGGAACCGTTACAGGAGTGAAGCCTAAGCAATGCAAGCTGAGAACACCTCAAAGCTGCGCTCTGCAAAAGGAAAAGAGTGGGGGGAGAGAGAGAGAGAGAGAGAGAGAGAGAGAGAGAGAGAGAGAGAGAGAGAGAGAGAGAGAGAGAGAGAGAGATATACTTTGCCGAAAGTACGGATCAAAGATCTTCTTTGACTGCTCAGCAGCCATCATTTGGTTTCCCCTTCAGGCCGTGCGAAGCTAAAAACAGTTCATGAGAGAGTATCTCAGGGTATCTTCGAAGCGAATCTATACGAGTTGCATGTGCAAGTCTAATTGTGGCACAAATAAATAATGTATCAGGCAAGACTTGCACCAATGCTGAAAAAATACATGTATTATGAGTTGGAATTGTTTATTTTCAGATCCACTGAAATTTGCTGCAGTGAATGGTACACTTGAATCCTATGTGTGGTTTGCGGTTTCCTCAATAAAGTGGCATTAAAACCAGACCGGATCGGCCGGTTCAATCACGAATGGGCAGCTGGTCCGGTCCGAATTAATTTAAAAAATAGAATTGCAATTGAACCGACCAAAAACTAATTCAATCGGTAAAAACCGGTTCAACCACTAAATTGAAAAAATCCGATTAAACATTTAAAGTGAAAAAAATTAGAAAAGAAAAGTAAAAATAAGAAATAAAATGTTAGAAAGGAAGGTAAAAAATGAGAAAGTATTTGAATTAAGAATATGTAAAAATCAAAAAGGAAATAAATGTGAGAAATCAATGTGAGAGAGGAATTAATGGAAATTAAAAGGAAAGTATTAAAATAAAAATAAAGAAGAAAATAAAAGGAAGTAAGTGTGATGTATGGAAAATTAATTAATTTATTATCATCAAAAAATAGTATAAAATAATTAATATAGTATATCAATAATAATAACTCATAGTTTTTATGAATATTAAAATTTTTAATATCTTTTTATTATAAAAAAAGTAAATAAATATGGGAATTAATGGGGAGAGAGGAATTAATGGAAATAGAAAAATAAAAATATTAAAATGAAAGTAAAGAAAAAAATAAACATGAGAGTGATATATGTCAAAATTAATTAATATATTATCACCCTAAAATAGTATCGAAGAATAAAATAAAAGAATTAATTTACTATATTAATAATAAAAATTCAAACTTGAACATTAATATTTAATTAAATATTTGTTTATTATATTTTATTATGAAATATAAGCATTATATAATATTTATTATATATAATTATTTTAAATAATATTAATTTAATAAAATTTGATTGAATCCGATCAAATCGATTTAATTACGACCCAATTGTTCGTCCAATTGGGTGGCCGGTCCTATTTTAATAACATTGGTCATGTCTAGTAATTGGGGGCAAATATGCTAAGCGTTCATGACAGCAACATTGTCAGGCAAACTTCTTCTCGATCAACATATGCCATTTTGCTAAAGGCAACGATGTGACGCGCCCAGCGATTTTGATGGGCCATCGAAATTAAGTGGAGAAAAGGCTGCAAAACTTGCGATCCATGCAGTTCGCATGGAGATAAATGCTTGTCTGATCAAGCAAGGCACGAGAGAGAGAGAGGATTAGCAATACTATAGCACAGTCAATCTACATGGGTCACCCTAGTACCGTGATTGGTTAGGCCACTTCATTCATTCTGTGCCAATAAGCTTGCGCAGGACCTTTATGGCACTAATATATGCAACTGGGAGAGGCAAAAGCTCTGATTGCATCTGTGGCTGTTCTTCTTGTCATGGTAGCAAAATAAAGTCGCATCGCCCGAATGACCCACCTGCAGGGTCTTATCAGATGCGATCGAGGAAGCCCGAATGATGAGTTTGTCATGGGTCAATCATGCATGCATCCAAAGTCTTGTGCTGTCTCCATAGTTACAAATTGCTGCATTAGGAGCCAATACAGAGCTGACAAAAATTAGAGGACGAGATGGTGATAAGAATTGAGAGGGCCTGCCAGTGCCTGTTCAAGAGTAAGAGCCAAATCAGCAGGCACTAATCATTTCCACCACCAAAGGAGATCTCCGAGGTCCACCAGCTCTCGATCGTCGAGATCTTTAACCTGGTCAGACGCAAGCGAACGCCACCATGTGTTGTTCTCGTTTTGGTAGCTTTGTTGTTTTTATGGCCATGGCATTTGATTCAGATTGGCCCAAGGACAAACCAAGGTCTGTAATGGCGATACGCGGAGCGTGAGTTGGATTTGAGCACTCGTCCATGCTTCATAATGGTAGAGGACGGACGGCCTACACGAAAACATCGTAGTACGCCCTTTTTAAGGAATTGTGGTTGGTTTGTCTCATACATACATACAAGTGTAAGTGGATTCTTACACTACAAATAGTGTGCTAAGGATAGGGATGTCAATTATGGTGATGGAGTTTATAATAAGCTTGTAGTCCTACAACATTATTACCAAACCGATGTTTTAAGGGAACTAAAGAGTGTGCCAAAGAGTTTGAACACAAAGCCCCATGGTGGTCAAGTATTTGGATGCCTGGGGAGTTGAACTATGAGAAGCCAAATGGAGTACAGATAGATCACTCTTGGCGGCACCATGAACTTAGCTGACTCAGTACGAGATGCATGACAGATGTTTTTTCTGCCTTGCCTGATATATGTGTACTTTCTCTCTCCATAGCAGTCCAAATGGAAACAATTGAACACTCACTCAGACTCGGGGTATGTAGTAGCAGAGCAGGTGCTCATGTAATGTGTTACTGGCGCACTGATTTCCAAGTAATATATGCTCATGAGTGATGAGGCTCAGAGCAAAATGCCGCAGGATCTTCTGAAGTTTGAAGTTCAGAACTCGATACTTGTAGTTACAGTGCATGAAGTCTTTCTCTGTTTTTACATGAATTATGAAGTTTCATCATAAGAATTGTACAAGTAAAGTAACACATAAACTTGAGTAAATGTGGAACTTGATACTTGACAAGTTTAATGGTTTATTTTTCTAAAAAGTATGAATTTATTCATTAATCGCAAAAGAGTAATCTTGCAGTTCAACTGCTGGTGTCTCTTTTTCACATTATTAGACGGGGTCAAATAAGGTGCTGACATAAAAATGATATGCATTGTGCAATAATTATTTGTAATTTTAATCATTTTGAACTAATTTTTCTGATATGCTATCTTTATGACATTGCTTCATTGTAAGTTTTTCTCCTTCGCAACCTATTGCGTTGCAGAGTTCATCTCAGATTACAATCTAATTCAGTATACATGACAAGGAATACATTGCTTATCACATAAATCAACTGGTTGATGATTTCTTATACGTTGTTTAAATTCTTTTATCAATCAAAATATATTTTCAAACCAATTTTCTTGGATATATTTTTTGTATGAAACAAGCAGTGTTTTATAGTTATGCTTACGGACTCGTACCATTCCTTCTACATGGTGCTGAACAAAACCCTGTTTTTTGCAAATCAATGTTCTAAAACCAATTCCCCACTTGAAATTTACTTGGAACGGTCATCCCCCCGCAAAAATAAAAAGGTTTTGGTCCGGCTAGAAAGAGGAGAATTTGTTATTCTTTTGATGCTTAATCAATTTTAACGAGGCATCATCCAGACACAATAAAGACTCTAAAATATGTCTTATGAGTGTTAGGACAGACACAAGAGATGCTTAAAAGATAATGCAGGGCCCTGTACCCAAACAAAGCATCCCTTGTCAGAATTATCATTGTTCAGAATCATCAACATAACAAGAATTCGATCAATAAGATAACAATTTATCTATGTACATATATTTTTTTTTTCAGATTCATCCGTGCTGAAGCAGCTCGACTTCAATAATCAAACTCAATGATACCAACTTCCTTCCGTCTATTTGAAATACAGTGACCATCCGGACAAAGATACTTAGCTCTTTCTTTCAATCTGCGCCAACTACAAGGAACACTTGTCCCTAAGCCATGGGAAACATCCAAAACACTGTTCAAAACCAGCGTGAAGCTGCAACTTGTCCCATATATTGAAGCCCTAAACCAAGGTAGAAGAGAAGAGCCCCTAAAAAAAGTCCTCCAAACATTGTCCAAGAAACTGAGAGTGGAATATGGAACTGCCGTAGAAGCTTAGAAACCCATCCAAGTTCCAGTCATCCTCCCACCAAGACAGGTCTATAAAAAATTACTCTTTTTTTTTCAAGCTTGCTAAACCCCAGAAAAGCTTCACCCCCTTCCCCACGGTGAAGAAAAAAAATTGTCCCAAACATTCCCAATGCCCTAGTAAATTTTTTTTAATAAAACAATACATTGAGAATAACACAGGTTTATAATTTTTTTCCACAGAAATAATAAAAAGAAAAGAAAAATATATAAAGCAAGATATCTCTCAGTGTTACCCCCATATCCATGCAAACTACACATAACCCAAACAGGCAAAACACATCCAAATTTTTAAAAGAAAGAAAAGCTCTGTGTGTGTCTCTCTCTCCACTTCCTTTATCTTTTTCTTTAGGTGCTTTTTTCCCTGCACCTTACCCATGCCAAGCAAGACCAACGGAGGGAAATGTACAATGAGCTGCCATGGCTGGTTGCTGTAGGTGAAGATTCTAAAGTGTCCGGGTCCAAGCTACTCCTGCATTGGCTGTTCATTCCTGTTCCCAACTGTTTATATGCCCAATTTCCATTTTATTTTTCTATTTCTTTTTTCGATATCAATTTCGCTTCTGATTGTCCGATTTTGTTTTCTCCTTGGATTTGGAGTCAAAAGTCTTCAGAGAGAGAAAGACACCCCCACACACATTGAGAGATGGAGTGCGAGAGAGAGTGATATTTTATTTATATACACGAAGATTGAGAGAGAGGGGCGATGGAGTGGGGTCCATTGAGACACTTTATTCTCTTCTAAATTGGATACTAATGAACTACTTAGAAGAAGAATTTGAAGAGGACAGTACTCCCACTTCTTCCCTCTCTCTCTCTAGTCTCTCCCCCTCCACCTTCGAGATACTGTCATCTCTCTTCTCTCCTTCTCCGGAGCGCCTACATAGCTTTATTCTTGTCGAAAATCCGATCTTTCTCACTTCCATGCCTGCCCCATGAGCTCCGAGCGCTCCAATTACAGTTTCGAAACCTCCCACTTCCATTAGCCATTTTTGACAGAGAAAATATGTATGTTTCCTCTGTCGTCTTCCTTCAAAATCTCATCTTTACATTTGTGTAGCTGGAGAGTCCAGTAGATGATCTAAGCAAGAAAAGGTGTTGCTTCTTTCACTTTGATCCTGTTCTTCTATCAGGGGTGCGTTGTGCAGAGGGGCTTCTTTCTTCATTTGGTTCCCATGCTTATAGAAGTGTAGAAGGATCTGGCAGCAGCTTCGTGGATATATGAGGGGCTTCTGAAACAATGAGAGATGGGAATCCAAAAAAGAGCAAGGTCTCTGGAAGATTTTATTATGTCTGTCGTGTTAAATTATTAGGGCATTGCATTAAGCTGCAGAGGATGCTAATTTGGCTCTTTTGTTTATGTTTTTCTTTTATCCGGAGAAGCTTTCATGGTCCAAGTCCCTGGTCAGGAAATGGTTCAACATCAAAAGCAAAGCTCAGGACTTCCATTCAGATGATGTGGTTGGCAGAGGTGGGCCTCTTGTTCCATTTCGAGTCATGTCTTTCCTCTGTTTCTCTGTTTCGTCTTGGAACCATATCCTTGTTTCTATTGTGGTTTTGTCTTGGCAATAGGAATGCTACATGCTGTACAGAGACCATGCAGACTGTTGCATACTTCTTATCATGATTGCTTGCCTTGTTTTCTCTTCCCCTGGTTCGTTCTTTGTTTCTGTTTACTTTGCAAACAAGGAAAAAAAAACAGCTACAGGAGAATCTTACATGTATAATTTGAATTCATGAATCATGGGCTTGGTTGCTATGCACATTTTTTGTTCTATTGCTGCATGCAGACCACACCTTTGGGTCTTCTTCTTTTTAGTTTTTGAAGTGTGTGCTTCTTTACAGGAGGTGATGAGGAATGGAGGAGCAGTTTCTCAGAGAGGGAAGCATACACAGTCAAGAAAAGTAAAACAGGTGAAACAGTACAAATGTCCCAGAATAACAGCCTTGGACTACAACTGAGGACCTGTTATTTTTTTTCAAAAAAAAAAACTTTCTTCCTCTTCTTTTGGAAAATTCTTTTGGATACCATTCATGTCCAATGTTTTCGCTTCAAGGACTGAATCGTCATATGTTCGGTCTTCAGAGAGGCTGTCCAGAAGGAACGCTGATCGAGCGCAGCGAGGAAAGATTGATCTTGATGCATCTGAAGTAACAGAGACTTTGGAATACAGGTATAATTTCCATAACGCAGCTCCATTTCTTCACTTCTTGACGCCTATTCTTTTTTTCACCTTTTTTTTTGGGGAGGAAGATTCTAACTATTGACAGCTCAACTATTTGTTCTTGTTGAACTAGAATTTTTGTTGCTACATGGAACGTAGGTGGGAAGTCCCCACCGAGTAATTTAAACCTCGAAGACTGGCTCCACAGCTCTCCACCTGCAGACATATACGTTCTTGGGTACTACATTCCCCACTTTAATATGTTCCCTGTAGTTCTGAGCTTTAACAGGAGCAAGGAGCCGCCTTTAGCAGCAACATCATCTTCTCCTGTCTTGTGCTCCTCTCAGGTTTCAAGAAATCGTTCCTCTGAATGCTGGAAATGTTCTCGGTGCAGAAGACAATGGACCGGCAAAGAAATGGGTGGCCCTCATAAGGAAGACACTGAACAGCCTTCCAGGCACCAGCATCAGTGGCAGATACCAGACGCCTTCACCAGTTCCTAATCCAGTTGTCGAGCTTGATGACGACTTCGAAGGCGCTTCGACCAGACAAAGGAACTCGTCCTTCTTCCATCGACGTTCTTTTCAGTCGTTGAGCCGTAGTATGCGAATAGATGGAGATGTTTTGGCTCCGCAGCCAAGGCTGGATCGCCGATACAGCGTATGTGAGCGTGTCATGTATGGGAGCAGACCCAGTGACTACGACCCCAATTACAGATGGGGAGGATCCTCGGATGATGAGAACATAAGTGCAGATTCTCCCAGCACCGTGTTCTTCTCTCCAATGTCGTATGGATATGGTGCTCCGTCATCCATGGAGGAGCGAGATAGACCAGGTCGTTCGAGGTAACTCCACGACAAAAACTCATCTTTTCATGCATTTAACTATGCTTAGGCAGCATTTTGCCAAAAACATTTCGACATCATTTAAAGTTGAGACTTTGATACTGTTTTTGTCGCCATGCAGATATTGCTTGGTGGCAAGCAAGCAGATGGTCGGCATATTTCTTACTGTGTGGACAAGGGGTGAGATGAGAGACAATATTAGGAACTTGAAGGTATCTTGCGTTGGGAGAGGATTAATGGGTTATCTGGGGAACAAGGTAGAATTCACATTCCTAACATAGAACTTTTGTTGCAAGAACTTGTTGGCATATTATGTTCTAAGTTTACAAAGGTATAACTCCTTAGTAGCATTAGCAGAAGTTCCAGGCTTCAATTGTTATTTCCTTTGGTCAATATCAGGAAAGATCTTTATCTGTGATTTAACATCTATCCACCACATTGTTATCAGAAAAATAAAACCTTAAACTTGCTTTTCCAGGGCTCTATCTCAATTAGTATGTCATTACACCAAACAACCTTCTGCTTCATCTGCAGTCATTTGACATCAGGCCAGAAGGATGGAGATGAGCTCAGGAGGAACAGTGATGTCATGGAAATCTTGAGAAAAACAAGATTTCCAAGGGTCCATGGGCTTTGTGATGAGAATTCACCAGAAACCATTCTTGAGCATGAGTATGGCTATGTTTAAAAAATAATTTGATTACTTAATTCTGATTGATTTCTGATACACGTCCTTTTTTTGTGAAGTCGAATAATATGGCTTGGTGATCTGAATTATCGTGTCGCTCTTTCCTATCGCTCAGCAAAGGCTCTAGTCGAAATGAGGAACTGGAAAGCTTTATTGGAAAAGGATCAGGTAGTTCCATTTGTAAAAGCTAAACTAGAAATTTGAAAACATACATTAATTGTAACTTTTGATATGATCAGATCTCTCCAAAGCATGGAATCTTACCATATGGCATGGATGATATTATGCTTCCCTTTTGTGTGCTTTAACTACTTTGTATTGTTGAGCAATATAGAAGAGTCCTTTGAAAATCTCATGTATCTTAAGCAAGAGATCTTTACTATTTACTAATCAACAGACACCACTTTTCTTTAAAGCAGCTTCTCATTGAGCAAAGATATGGTCGTGTCTTTGAAGGATGGAATGAAGGAAGAATATACTTTCCTCCTACATACAAATATTCAAGTAATTCAGATCGCTATGCTGGAGATGACACAAACCCAAAGGAGAAGCGTCGAACGCCTGCATGGTCACACTGATCTTCATGAGCTTATAAAATTCTGAAATATTACATAGTTTTGTCTTGTGAAACTGACTGCAATTTACATTCTGTAGGTGTGACCGGATTTTGTGGTATGGAAGAGGCCTAAATCAGTTGTCATACATTCGAGGCGAATCAAGGTTCTCTGACCATAGGCCAGTCTCAAGCATTTTTAATGCAGCAGTTGAGTCAATAAATCATAGCAGAATACAGAATATGACTTGCACTAGTTCCCATCTAGAGATTGATGAGCTTTTGCCCTTAGCACATGGGTATACAGAACTCAGTTTTTTCTGAAATTAAGGTCCTCCTTGGACTGCCTTTATTGGGGATGTTTGATCTCTTTAACTGATGTTCCAACCATCCTATCCCAGAAAAGGTACTCAAATCTTCGTTCTCTCTCTAGATTTACCACCAATTCATCACATTCTCTACTCACAAGGATTTTCTCTTATTTCCCAGTAAAGAGTTTGCTCAAGTGTGGTTCACTTCAACCCTCAAAACAAGGCAAGCTCCATTGGTATTGCCTTAAATAATATGGTATGCACTCTTCCCATTACACCGAAGATTATCTTAGTAGTAAATTTGTTACGACCTTTCTTTTATTAATCCATGTCATTCTCTAAAAAACATTTCGATTACCTTAATTCATAAGATTGAAACTCATGCTTACTGCTTAAATTGAGCAAACCAATCATTTAAAAGTTAGACGATGACTGTTCAGCATCTCATTACTGGTTAATTAGTTGTTAATGATAGCATGAAACTTATGCATCATCACACAGTGACGAAACTTGAGAAGGAATTAGTCTATTGACATGTATGTTTTGCAGGTCAGCTGAGATGAGGACTAATGAAGAAGGAGGTGTTCCAATTTTTACCTGCCTAAGGCAGATCCTGCACTCTTTTTCTTCTCCGTGAGCAACAAACATTTATGATCTTTCTTGGTTGCAGCACGCCGAAGAAGGATCCTTTAATGAGAACGAAACAATTCTCAGAAAGGATTAAAGATAAAGAAAGAACGGAACCTCTTGCATAAAATTCCAAAATCCTAACTTCAATGACCATGTAACACTTCTCATATAGATCTTGAGTTGAGTCTACATGATAAAAATAACCAGGGAAAGTTTCTCAGGACGCTGACACACAATTCAAGCACGCCTGCAGGGTGCACTGTAAATCTTCAATTTTTGCATACTTCCTGTGATTATTTTATTTTTGGTCAAATTGTAGCGAGCTGTAAGGCAGGGCAACAGCAACAATCAAGTGTTTACATTCCCTTTTGTACTGTATCAGATAGAAAAAGGAACAAGGAAGACCTGCATCCACATTTATTATTACCCTGGAGGTAAACAAGTACGGTGCACTATATGTTCCTCCTGAAACCACGGCTTATGCCTTATGATTCCTATGTATGAGAAAAAAAAATCATTACTTTTTTTCTTTTATTTGAATACTTGTCAAATGCTGTTACATTTAAATTCTTCTGTATCTAAGGACTATCAGAAATCCATTGTACAAGGAGGGACAAAGGTGGGCTCCCTGAAGACAAGGTTTCAGAGGAATGTTTTATCTTGAGGTTTTGATTACTCCCTACCTCTCAAGGGGAAAAAAAACATATTGTTACTGATTTGAGTGGTGATATAATTGGATAATTTCAAGTAGCCATCAGCTCAAAAGAGGGGATGTGACCTTGCAAATATTTTGTAATTTTTTTAGGAGAAACACTGTTGGAAAACAGTGTGCAAAAGCTCCTGACTCCTGAGGATTTATGTTTCCCTCCCACTGGCAGTGGCCGTGGCTGAAAAGAAGAGTCCGACCTAATGCAAAAAATTAGTATCTTGACCTTTGCCTTTTCTTTTCTTTTGACCCAACTTTTGAACATATATTGCAGTTCTCAAACATATGAACATCCATATGTTCCTCCGAATGTGTAGCAAATACGGAGTAATGTCAAGCATTAAACATCAAAAGAAAATTCCACACCAGAGGAAATCTAAGATTCTAAATGAAACATGGTGTATATCAACTAACTAGTTTTGCTAACAAGTAGTTTCTTTGTACTTAAATAAGATATTTCATTCCATTTCTGGTTATAATATATATATATATATATATATATATATATATATATTAACGTGGGGCCATTAATGAGTGTGTCATAAGCGTGCACATATTTTTCTTTTCTTCTGAAATTTTCTCTATTAATAATTTAAAATTTCATTAATAATAGTAAATAAGTGATTTACCATTTTCAAAATTTTAAATGATCACCTCTGAAGTAAACTTCTTGTTTATTGGGAGGTAATAGAAAAAAAATGAAATATATTGAATGCTGGAAGTTATCCTACGATGTCATGAGCTCAATCAAAGATGGTGGGTAAGATAGCAGAGTTGAGTTCTCGTTCAACGGAGCGTAGTAATTTGGAGTCAAGTTTTAAAATCGTCACATTAATCAGAAAATAAATTATTATTTAATCTTCTTAATTTTTCTGACTTCGAATTAATCATACTTTAATTACTAAAAACCTCCCGGAAGCCGACATAAAAAAAAGGAGAATGCAATTGCTAACGCAATACAAAGTTAACACCTTTTATCTTTAGTAAGCGCATCATGATTTGGCCTCACACTTCGAGCGGTGTGTCCATGCAGAGTTAGAACATGCACAAGGAAAATCCTACGTGTAGGCAATCAACTAACTGTAGCGAAGGATTAATTAAGACAGTTCTTCTTCTCTTTTTTTTTTTTTTGGTTCTTTTTAACAAGTTGGCCCATTTAAAGTGTTTGATTTCTTTAACAAGAAGATAATTAAAAAAAAGAAAGTAAAGACTTCTTTTGTTATAAGTTATGCAAATCAATGAGTTGAAATATATACTCTATCCACAAGTTAAAAAGTATTTTGCAAGATTTAAAGACACTCTATCTTAGTTGCGGCATTGAGAATACTTCATTTAGGCCACCAGAAAGTTCAAAGACATTTTATTGCCTACTTAGTAAGTTGAAAGATGATGCTTGATTTAAGAATAAGAGGGAAAATAGAGTTCGATTCCCACTTATTCTGCCACACAAGCGAGTTATTCTGCCATAATGATGAGATATATTGATGATAATATGTTGAATCTGAATGTAATATATTTGTTGATATGGTTTAAATATGAATCTAGTTGTGACTCTATATGAGTCACCTCTTAGCAGATGTCTCCTAAACAATTTTAGGATTTCTGTTTCCTATTTTATATTAAAATTCCCTATAAAAATTCTATGATGATTGGGTTATTTCGCAACTTTGTAATAATCATTATTCCATAATAAAAAGAACCGTCGTCGCTTAAGGACATAGTCCGATTTAGGATAAACTTCGTAAATTTTTGTGTTCTTATGTGTTTGTGTGGTCTCTCTCCCCTTTTCGTAACAAACTGGTATCAAAGCTTTATGGTTCGTCAGCGATTCTCGATCAAATAGGAAGATGACTTCCCATGACGTGAACGTGAAGAAGTTCACCGGCAAAAATAGTTTCGAATTATGACAAATCAAGATGCGGACACTTCTAAAGCAACAAGAAGTCTGAGTGCCACTCGTAAATGTATCGAAGAACAAATCAAAGGAGGAAGATTCGAAGGAAGTTAGATAGAAATCCTTGTATATACTACAAGGCAAGACAATCTCTAACGTTGTTGTAGTGACAAATTCATCCAAATCAGAAATGTTTAGGCTGTCGGCTTGGGCGTATGAGTCAGAATGGGATGAATATTCTCAACAAGCGAAATCTTCTTAAAGGTATGAAATTGATTTATGCAAACACTATGTATTTGACAAACAACAAAGTGGCAAGGCAGTGCATAAGACGAAGGCGACAACTCGACTACATTCATGATGATTCATGGGTCCCTCTAGTATTTCATCATTGGAAGGTATCATATACTTTCTGTCCGTGATTGATGACTACTTGAGGATGACTTGTGTATTCTTGATGAAGCACAATAGTAAGTCTTTTAAGACCTTCAAGTAGTGAAATATTTTGGTGGAAAATTAAACGTCGAAGAAGGTGAAACGTCTTCACACTGATAATGGTTTGGAGTTTTGTTCTGCTGAATTCGATCAGTTCTGTAAAGATGAAGACATTGTCAGGTATCACATTGTTTGGGATACTCCAAAATGAAATGAAATTGCAAAACGAATGAACATGATACTTCTGAAGAGAGGAAGGTGCATGCTCTTTAATACTAGCATGAATAGGACGTTCTGGGCTGAAGATGTTAACACATAATGCTACTTGGTGAATCGAAGTCTGACGACTGCGATTGATTTCAAGACTCCTACTAAAGTATGATCAGGATTTAAAAAAATTTTATTGTCCAACATACTATCATGTCGGTAAAGAAAAATTGGAGCCAAGAGCCAAAGAAAAAGTGTTCGTGAGATATGGTGCATGAGAAGGGTTATAGGATCTGGTCTTCTTTTGAACACAAAATCATCCATAACAGAAGCGTGACCTTTGATGAAGCATCAATGCTTTAATTGAAGGTGGAGGCTGAAGCGAGTGTCAGCAAACATGTGAAGATTGAAATCACTTCAGCTAGGGATAATACTGAAGGATCACATCAAGAAGCAAAATCAGAACATAAAGAATCTGATGAGCAATCTGAAGAGGAGTCAATTGCTACTAGACGTCATCGTAGAGAAGTGGGTCCTCTTAAGCGATATGCTTTCGAGGACATGATTGCTCCTGCACTGCAAGTAATTGAAAAGGTGGAGTCTCTAGAGTCATCCTCTTATAGAGATGTCATTACATGTGTCAAATATGAAAAATGAATTGTTGCTATAAGTGAGGAGATGAAATCTCTTCACAAAAATCAGATATGTGAACTGGTCAGATTATCTAAAGAAAGAAAAGTTGTTGGCTGCAAGTGGGTCTTCAAGAAGAAAGCTAGAACTATAGGAGTTGAAGACATAAGATACAAAGCACGATTTGTTACAAAAGCTTATAGTCAGAAAGAATGTGTAGACTATAATAAAATACTTTCACCTGTTGTCAGACATACTTCTATCAATGTGCTATTACTCTTGCAGCACATCAGAATATAAAACACGAGTAACTAGATGTGAAGACTATTTTCTCCATGAAAAACTTGTTATGAGCCATCCAGAGAGATTATTCATTCTAGGCAAAGATGATCAAGTTTGCAGACTGAAGAAATCTTTGTATGACGTGAAATAATCTTTCAAATAATGGTACAAGAGGTTTGACAATTTCATTATCAATAAGAGATTCAGTCGAAGTTCTTATGATTGTTGTATACCACAAGAAGGTGAAAGACAATTTCACCATCTATTTGTTCTTGTATGTTGATAATATGTTCATTGTTGTTAGAGACATGACAGACATTCAAGATTTGAAGTAGCTCCTTAGTACAGAATTCGACACGAAGAATCTTAGTACAACATAAAAGATTTTGAGATGGAAACACTAAGGGATCGTGCACAGGGTAAACTCTTCTTATATCAGAAAAATTATATATTCAGAAGATTTTATCCATATTTGAAATGCGTGGAGCAAAGTCTTTGAATATTCTATCAGCTACAAATGTTCATCTCTTTATTGCCTTCGCACCAAAATCAGAAGAAGAGAAGGAGTACATGTCTTGAGTACCTCATGTTAGTGCAGTTGAAAGTTTGATGTATGTCATGATTTGTACAAGACTCGACATTGCTCATGTAGTTAGTGTTATCGACAGATTCATGAGCAATACAGAAAAAAAACATTGGCAAACAGTGAAACAAGTCTTTCATCTGATATTAGCCTCATCTACAGAAGTGATAAGGAGTGTTTGATTGCTGGTTACTCAAATTCAGACTATGCTGCAAATATTGATGGAAGATGATCTATGATAGACTATGTTTTCACTTTGAATAGCTCTATCATCAGTTGGAAGGATACACTCCAACCGTCGGTTATATTTTCTACCACAGAGACGAAGTATATGACACTGATAGAAGTTTCTAAAGAATGCATATGCTTGAAAGGCCTAGTTGGAGATCTTGGATTACATCAGAAGCAAACCATAGTGCACTATGATAGCTTGAATGTGATATGTTTAGTCAAAGATTAAGGCATCACAAAAGAACCAAATACATTTATGTTCGATATCACTTCATCCGGACTGAGAAGATGATAAGGTGAAGAAGATTGACACTGAGAACAATCCGGCTTATATGTTCATCAAGTCTGTTTCTCATAGTAAGTTTCAGCACTACTTGAACTTACTTAACATCAATTCTTGGTAACAACCCCAAGGTGGGGTTGACGGCGGCGTGGCATGACATTAAAGTCTTTTTTGTGCTATGAAGATGTCAAGTCAAGGTGAAGATTTATTGATAATGTCTTGAATTTGAACATACTTGTAACATATTGTTGATAATACCTTGAATATGAACTTAGTTATAATCTTATATGGGCCCCTTATATAGTCAGACCGACAAATGTCTCCTGGATGATTTTAGGATTTTTGTTTCCTATTTTGTATTGGAGTTCCCTATATAAACTCCATAATGGCTGAATTATTTCGCATCATTGTAATCATTAGAGAGCCATCACTGTCTAAGGACGTAGCCCGATTTAGAGTGAATCTCGTAAATTTCTGTGTTCTTTTGTGTTTGTGCAATCTATCTCCTCTTTTCGTAAGAGATATTTTTGTCATTTTTAAAATGGTGTATCATTGTAGTAGATTTTTTAGAGATAAATAATTTTAACTTTTAATTAGACTAGTTTATTCTTGATTCAAGTATAAAAAAATATTATTCTACCAAACTAAACACTCAACTCCGAAACTAATTATATGCCAACCAAACAGTGCCTCAGAAATTTGGAATACACTTTACCCTTAAACCTAACAATAATGATATGTCTACTGATGCTTACTGACTATGTTATTATCTTGATTTATCCCTGTAATGATGATTCTATCTTATAGATTGATAATATCAATGTTCTTATTGTTGTGATAATGATAATGATTTTTAATTATTACACTTAACTGGTTGTTGTATATCTTCTTTTATCATAGTGATATGTTAATTTATCATTAAGGTCTCACTTTATGTTAATATACTAGGCATGTCACTTTTATAAATGTAATATTGTAAATATTAACATAGTTCAAATAAATGATGATGTAATGGCACATATAACATGATATACGGTTTATATTATGACCATTGAATTAGTACATTATTTTATTAGATTATCTAAGGATTTATTTAATTGGAGATGAAAAGACGATAAAAGAAAGGAAGGAAAACAGAGGAGAATTTATATTTTAGTTAGATATTGTTTAGAAAATATACAATAATTATTATTTATTCTTCTCCTTTTCATCGTATTTTAAGGGTGAGAAAAAAATGGATTATTGGAAAAAAATGTAGGGAAGAAATAAATTATCCTCTGTTTCAATGATGAAAGGGAGAAGAAAAAATAATAATGATTATATATTTTCTTATATATATATATATATATATATATATGAAGAGCATATTTGTCCGCAAAAATTTTTACTTAATTTTTATTCTTTTTCGTTTTCCTTAGCTGCTTTATTCAAACAAGATAAAATACTTATCTCATTCTTTCTTTTCCTTCCTTTTTCGTCCCTTCTATTTTTTTCTTTCTCTTAATAATATTTGAACCAAACAAACAAGTTTAATGTAATAATTGAGAATTATTTGACACTCACCATCATATTTATGTTATAAGATTTTCGTATCTTTTTCATTGTGACCTTATGCTGTTCGATGTTAAATTTATAGATATTTCTTTGGATATATTACACTTTCATTTTTTTTTATTGTCACTTGTCACCACAATATTCGGAGTGATCAAATAAACGTTCAAATTCACTATTACTCAACTAATATGTAGCACTCTAGATCATATGACTAGTTATGATAAGTGAGATTCTCAATATGAGAATATTTTGTAACCTATGTAAATGAGTATAAGTAGTGGTGCTCATTGTTCACGGATCGAATTACCCGATCACCCTTTTTTTTTCTTTTTCTTTTTTTTTATTTTTTCTCACTATTTAATATTTATTTAATATAAAAAATATTTTAATATTTATTTTATAGCATAAATTAAGTTTCATAAATATCTGAATGTTGTTCTCATACTTAAAATAATTTATTTTAATATTTTTTAGATTTTAGATCAAATATAAAGTTAAATTTAAATAAAAAAGTAAAAATAATAAAAAAATATATAAAAATTTGGATCATCGGGCGGGTCAGGTTGGGTCGACTCAGGTCGAGACTTCCCAACCCATACCCGACTCGACCACCCTTCGGGTCATGGTTGGGTCGGGTCGGACCCAACCAAGATTCGGTGAACACTCCTAGATAAGTCATAACTTGATAAGATTTCATACTTTCTTTCTTTGATTGAGCAAAATCTATCATAAAACCAAATGTTTCCTGATAATGATTATATAAGTTAAGTTTGACACAAGAAGCATAAAGCTTTCATCCTCCAATTTTAGATGCAGTAACATTTGATCCTTTAATTTTAATTTGTAATTAGAATATCCTTGACCTTTAGTTTACTTGCATGCATTCAATTTTTCGATCAAGGTACTAACATGGCACAAGAAAATAATAAATAATATAAATATCTAATAAAAACTAATAAAATAATAAAAAATGTAAACAAATAAAAAAAGAAACAGCACCCATTAAACTGTCGCCCCTTGCTGACGCAAGGAGGCCGATGCCCCCTTCGTCGCGTGAGAGAGGGGGCCGACGCCCCCCTTTGCCAAGCAAGAGAAGGGGCCAACACCCCCTTGGCCGATGCGATAAAGGGGGCCGATGGCCCCCTTCACCGGCGCAATAAATGGGACTGACGCCCCCTACTCTTTCGTGAAGTGTTGGTTCCTGTGCGAGCTTGCCAACGTCCCCTTTTTCTTTCGTGTGCGTCAACAAGAGAGAAAGGAAACGTTAACCCCCTTTTGTTGCGCTAACAAAAAAGATTGTTATATATTTTTATTATTTTTTCTTTCGTCACGTTAGCACCTTAATCGAGAAATTGACTATTGTTACTTAGGAGACGAATGCAAGAAAATAAAAAATTAAGAATATTTTAATTACAAATAAAAGTTAAATGACTGAATAATTACTACATTTTAAATTAAAAAATGATTCGTATAATTTATCCGAAACTCCGTACGACGAGTGAAGTGTATCAAACCATGATCTGCTCGCCCTTAATCCCTGAGAATGAGAACTCCGTGGCCTCCTCAGGACGCATATTTGAAGGCTACAAGATGTGCAGTGCACGATTTGACACTGATGAGATGGACAAAGAGATGAGGCCGAGATCGAGATATCTCAGGGACCTTTTATAGAAAGTGACTACCATACCAAAAGAGGCATCAGGCCTAGGAACAAACATGGCTTTAGGTCCATAGGTTTTCATGATGTAAAAGAACAAGGAGAATCTCGGCACTGGCGTTACATGGATGGATGAATGGATGAATGGATGGATGGATGGATGCATGAGTGGATGAGTGGGTTTTGGACACAACCGCCTACATGATTGTGAGCCCATGTGTGTGTTCTCAGGGAATGCCCTGTCTCCATGAATGGTCATACATCAAAGCACATCTGTCGATCCATCTGCGTTATGACATATATGAATACATTTCAAAGTTGACCATGTCATGTACTCTGAAAAAATTTAAGTACAGAGCTGTTCGTCCTTCGAGCGGAGAGAAAGATTCAACTAGGTGTTGGCTAAGGCTAACTATGTTTTCATCTCGCATCATGATCTTTCAGTGGTCCCACATTACTTTTTACAGAGGAACTGCTTAGAGAAAATAATAGGAGAGAGATGGAGTGATCTATTTTGCTATTTCATGTCCAATAGCACATGGCCATTTTTTAATCTTTGAGTAATAAGTGTTATTATTTTCTCGAATCTCAAAGTACAATACGAGATCTTGAAGGAATTTATTAACATATAAAAAGAAAAAAAATGATGACGACCTGACCCGACTCCGGACCCGACCCGTCCGACACAAGTCAGACCATTTTGAAAGGCTGAATTCGGTTCGAATCGGATCGGATGGTCGGTTACTCGACTATCATTTTTTCTTATATTTTCTATTAATATAAAATATTATATAATATTTATTTAAAAATACAAAATAAATTGTTCAATATTTAAATATTATTTTATACATTTAAAATATTTTATATTTTTTTAGAAATAATATAAGTTGAAAACTAAAAAAATTAGATTCGAATTGGGTTGAAAAATTTTGACTCATACTCGACCCGACCCAAAGTTGGATCGAGGTCAGGTCAGGTCCGACTCGACCACGGACCTGACCCTTATTTTGGATCGAGTCGAATCATCGAGTTCACGGATCGATCCGACCTACCGCTGAATACCTTAGACACACAATCCAGGGGAATTTTAAAAAACAAAGATGGTGGAATTAATCATTATGAAATTTCATTATTGAAAAAAGGGGTTAACCTTTAGCAGATTGGTACTATTTGTGCAAAACATTTAAAAAAAAACAAAAAATATGACCTAAAACTCATGACATGAGAACGTGGACCATGGCCTTCGTCCCAAGGGGAGACAGACGGTCGCATGAAGCCCATGCAAGCGCCGGCGCGCGTGATCGAACCGATTTAGATGTGAGAAGATGAATCATGGAACAGTGAATTCTGTCCCCAGTTTTTCTTTGAATAATAGTAAATGGAGAATCAAGGTCTCTAGAATTAAGTCTATATATTCAACGAGTGCTAATAATTCTAAATTAAAGTCTTCGAATTATTATGTTAATTAGAAAATAAATTATTACTAATTTATATTTTTTTACCTCATATTAATCGACTTTAGATTAATAATCTCTGTCACCATCACCATTTTTCAGATATCGACAGTTGACTATAAAACAAGATTTACGCGGAAGATCTTATAAGCGGGCACAAAAAGAATAGCAAATGGAGGCTCTTATATATATACGGCCGAGAAAAGAATTGCATGCACGTAAATTTACATATTAAAAATCGACGATAAAATATCATAGAAGATCCATTAAAATTGTAGGCTTGTAGCTCCATGATCCTAGGTTACACGAAACTAGAATGTTTTCCATGTTGGGGCAGCAAAAGTACCACCCAACAATGTAAGATTTCTGACTTCAATGCAGAGTTTCAATTAATGGTGGGCATCCGATGAACCCTAAATCGAAGAAATCAATGTGGGAATTTGGATTTTGCGTGTGGAGTGAGTTGTGTCAGGCTGGGTTCCTCTTCATGCCTAGGGGACGATGATGATATAAGCAGTGCACACATACACACGAGCAACAGGGGCAGCATGATGCCAAATCGCCATTGTTGTCATGTTGGGTAACGTTGGGAGCAGTCGACAGACCAAGAGAACAAAACCAACGAGCAGAGAGGGACAAGCAGTAGGAGCCACTGAGGTGAAAGGATGGCCATGGGGAGGATGGTGGTGATGATGCAGGCAGGAGAAGAGATCTTTGGATTGAATGGGAAAACAGAAAATAGGAAAAAAAGGAAACACAAGAGGACCATATCACATCAGATAGGAAATAAAAAATATTCGCTTCCATGGCGAGGGCTTTGGGCTGTGCTGTGGAGGACAGAAAAAAAAAGCACGGAATACAGAAAACCATGCAACAGTTCTCATCCTATACATGGCATTCACGCGTGAGAGCTCTTCAATGCTCTGCTAGTGAATGCTAGCTTTTTGAGAGGATTCAACTATCCATGTCTGATCAGAAGTTAACAAAGGGCACTCGTGTTTATGGGGGGGCTCCGTAGTCCGTACTGTGTGGGATGCTGATGGTGAGATTTATTCCTCAGAAGGAAAGAATATGTCAGAGATTGCATCTGCAAGTGTTCTCTTTCCAACTCGGTGTAAAAGATGGAGGAGTTTATATGCCAAAGTGACATCACAATATTATTATCTATGTAATTAAAATAGGTTTTTTTGGGTGCATCTCTTACCTTTGAATTCAACAATGAGTCAAAGTTTTAGATGTGGTGTCAGCCCCATTCTGTCAGATGTCTATTCCACTGTTTTCCCAGTGTTTGTAGAGCAAAGTAATAAGAATTCCATGAGGCAAATATGTGGTAACAATGCATTGCCCGGAAAAAAAGGATGAATTCGTAATCTCTTCAAATGAAAAGTTTAACATGCATTGAACAATGAGTATCATGAATGAGAATTTTCTTCCAAGACCGTGGAGTTCAGAAATGAATTTTGCACCTGGATACGTAGCTATTTGATGACCAATGTAAATGAAGAAGTAGGGTAACACAAAGGCCTGAAATCTTTGCAGACTCTAAAGTCTAAAACACATGTCATGACAGTGACTCAAAAATCGTGCCTTCATCATGATCATTCAGACAACGATGGCTGCATAGCTTACGAGCAACAAAGGACATAAAAGAAACATTGACGGGGAAAGAAGAAACATCATAGCCATTTCACAATAACCTAAGATCAAAACATGATGTGCAACAAGCCATGAACCTTTAATGAAAGAACATAAGAACTCTTGCTTTACAAGCACTTGGCCAATCTATTTAATTTAAACATCTAAGCATTTAGTTTCCTAGAAACAAACATATTCAGTTAATCAGACTAACAAGCTATCAGAAGCATCATGCCAAAATAATGCCCCCAGTTTTTCTCTGGTTGCACAGAACATGGTAGAAGAATTTGTAAAAAAAAAACATATCAAAGGAACCATAATCTCCCCTCTTATAAATACAGATGATTTTCAGCAAGTTGTCACGGATATTAACATCATGGAACAAGAAAATGTTTATTGACATGGCAAAAGGAACTCCCGTCGAATCAATCAATTCACAACATCAAATTTGTGAAAGCACGCAAACTCAAATAACAGGAATCTTATCAGAGCTGCACTGGGAAGACCCCTTCATAACAACTTACATATTCCGACGATCAGGTTAGTCATTCAAACCTACTCTCACAGTTTTTGTAATGCAGTTCCGTCTTTAATGAATCTTGGTGAAGGAAATCTAAAAATAAAAATTGATAGGATGAGATAGGAAACATGAACAAAGTCTATAAATAGTATCTCAAGTGGAACAAGAAGAAGTCCCATATGTGGCTAAAAGATGCAACTTTCAACGTTTCCTCCTAAAATGCCAAAGGAAAGCAGGGTACGTGAGAGTAACTACCAAAAGCGGATACTTCATTTACCTCACTCAATTACATTAACATCCTTAATTCAAGATTGAACTTCAGGCATTTGATTTTTTTTAGCTCAAAAAAGCGATGCCGACACATGCCCATCATCGAATTCAACTAATCCGATTAGATCGTCCCACGTCGCATACTTAAAAATGACAAGTGAGACTTCCAATAAAAAATTTTTACCTTAAGAAATCGTTTGTCATTCTACCACAACCCTTATTGCAGCTTCAATCATTTGACGTACATAGATGGAATCACCCACCATATTTTCGTATCAGGCATTAGTCGATAAATGACGATGTCAGATTCTGCCAAGACAACTGCAACCAAGAAACAGAGACACATAGGTAGACCTTGTATATACGATTGTTGGTGTTATCTTTCTATCAGAAAACTTATGTCAAGTTGATATAAAAAAAAGTTACAAGGAAAAGAAAAAGAAGAATAGAATGATTATCATTTCAGCTATTAAAAGTTTTGGCTCCATATGATACATCAAGCAGAAGAGAATATATTGCAGAAGTCTTTTCTATAGGTGCTGCAGAGAAAACTGAACATAGCTGTCAATTCACTCAAGACAAAAATGATGACAGTTTTAAAGAGGAAAGAGAGTTCATATTCTTATCTTTATGTTTCATAAAGAGAAAAACAATAATTATGGTCTCAAATATTTCATTCCAGAAAATGAAACCAATTTTATTTCAATGAAAAGTGAATAAGGCTTTGTTGTTGTTATTGTTGTTGTTGAAAAGTGAATACCAATCCATAAACATTCAGTTCGCAACGACTTTGTGCTTAGATGAAACCGTTTGGCATGCAGGTTACCTACAGTGAGTTGGAGAACGTAGGAAAAGGTCACTATCAAATTGGGTTTATCCATGCGAGAATAGAACTAGGCCTGCTTTGGAACAGTCATGATGGCACTTGGCAAATCTTGAAAGAAGACGCCCATTTTAATTATTATCTTGTCGCCGGTCAACTAATCTCAGCAAAAGTATTTGGTTGTTGAATTCTGTAGAAATAGAACCAGTCCACAAAGAATACAAATAACCCATAGGGCCTGAAAGTTCTCATTGCCATCTAGATATCAGCCAGTCCACAATGAAAGCTTGGGATCCACTAGCCCATAGCATCAGACAAAAATCCACTGCAAGGTCATCCTTAACTAAATTGAAGCAGATCAGCACTTGGAGGATACTAGCTAGGTATTGAGTCCATATGAACTACTCCTGCATGAACGAGGGACCATGATATTGCATATGTATTGCGTCATCAAATGAATGACAATAAAGTACGATGTCCTGTTTCACTCCCCTTCTTGAACACCAAAGTTGCTTTCATACATTCAATTACACCCTGTAAATGCTATATGAATCTATCTTCCACCTATACAAGCATGAGAATTACCAAAGGCAAATCAGAGCCATGAACCAGAGATCGCCAGAGGTTGATACATGACAGATGACACCCCATCTCCTTCACATAGACGGAGAACACCAAATCGTGTCACTTTGGGCACCTTAGATTGTGCCAGCGCCTCATTGAAGCTTTAATCAAGCTGGACTCCAACCGTATGAACAAAATTAGCAGTGTTGTTATCTTCACTCAATGATTCTCTTTGCTGTAAGATTGCCGTACTTAGGAATTAGGATAGAATAGTAAACCAAAACATACCATCTAAGAAAATCTCATTTCGTCTGATAACAGTGCTTGTTTCTAGCAAACCAAGAGATATGCATACATTTATCGCTTCACGTTCACGACTGCAAAGATTGCAATTGACCCTAGAACATCTTTAATGCTTGTTTTAATCATATATGATGTAAAGGTACTGTTGCATTAATATTGTTATATTACAGAAGAACAGTCATAAGTTTGGCATGTACAGTCTCTGTTAGGTGAAGGAAGCCATGTACACTGTACAGATTTCCATAGTTATCCTTACTGCAAGAAAGACACACCTGTGATGTTTGTGGCATCTTTGCAATGTTTGCTTATGTGACAAGTCATTAAAAAGTTAATATTAAAATTAAAATATAATAATTAAAATTAAAATATATAAAAAAGATAGGAAGGGGTGCCGCCACCTCCCTCTCGACCTTTGGTGGCATTAGCTAGAGGGGATGGGCAATGCCTCCTTTTTTTCTCTTCGTGCGTCGGCTCTGCTTTTGGGTGGTTGCGCAGCATCAATATTTCCAAGGGAGCAGCGACGAGGGAAGCGGGCAGGGACATTGTCAGAGTGGCCTCAACTCCCCCGATTCTTGACCTCACCGATCCAGCGCCATCGATCCATATCGCCCTCACCGTCATTGATCTTTATTGCACTCGTCATCATTGATCATCCTGCCACCAACAGTCACGCCCTCACCGTTGTCAATCCTCTCCTCTCGCCCTCAGCTCCATTGATCCTCACCCTTGCTATCGTGGATCCTCACCCTCATCTCTATGGATCTTTGCTCTTGCCATCATCACTCACTAACCGAACGATCCTTGACCTCGCTCTCACTCTCAACTTCACTTGCTTATATCAAATCGTTGACTATTGCACCGCCCGTTGAACGTGCAACCAACGGGTGCAATCCTAGGTAGAAGCGTGGATGTCCATTAAATTCGATATTATATGATGTGACATGAAATGACATAACATGGTATGATATGTGATGCGTGCAAATTAAACGCAAATATACTAGATCGTAATAAAGAATGAATAAGAGTGTTGAACCCACGAAGACTAGAGATTAATAAATTTTCCCCTAAAAGTTATTGTGGAAAAAGAAAATGAAGATTTTGAAGCTCAGTTTACCAATTGAGAAAAAGAAGTGTGAAAAGTGAATTAAAATGCTAATAAAAATGTGCCTGACAAAAGAGAAATGAGTTAGGGTCTACCTCGTATCTCCTTGTTATCTCTCAATTAATTAATAAATCACAATTTAAACTTTAGTGAAAAAGAATTGCTCATAAATATTAATCTCAAAAACTTGAGAATCGAACTATTCCGATAAAAGCATAATTGAAGACGTTGAAATCTCAATCAACTATAATTTTTTTTTAAATTGAAACACATTAAGATGCAACTAACAAATATAAATATAACACTAAAAAACTTGAGAACTAACTATCTCAAATTAAAATAAGATTATATCTTACTGAAAACTCAATCCCCAATAATCCAATATTAATTCAGATGCATTAAACACAAAAGAGGATCGTTAAGCATAAAGGACTAAAAAACTCGAGAACCTAATTATTCCAACCAATATTAAGCCCAACCAGTTGAAAACTCAATTAAACTGAACATAATCATAATCAGAATTTATAAAATACATATCCTTCAAAATCCATAATTAATAACAATTAAATTCGATTAAACAACCATTAAAAACCTCCGCCAGTGCCCGGCCCAAGTTTGACATAACTCGGCCCGAGTCTGGAAAACAGAATACAACATGGAACAAAACACGTTGGCCCAACCCGAGTTCAGAGAACTTGGCTCGAGTTTAGGCTACCAGCTCGGATTCTTGGATTACATAAATTCGTGAAAATAGAATAGAATTTTGGAAGAACTTAAATGGCTAATCATGCAAAAACTAGCATAATAACACATCATGTAGATTAAGTGGTATTCTAACATTAACCATGCACGAATTGCAATTCAACAAGAAGTCTAATATCAAGGTAAATTGATAAATTAACAATGTTCAACTCAGTTTTCCCCTGACAATAAAACTACTCCATACGAAATTATTTTGACATCAAATCAAGAATGATAAATATGAAAAACGTTAAAAAGATTACTAAATTTGCTTCAAGAGTTCGATGATGCCTCTATCACGAGCCTCGATTGGCTGGTCGTCTTAGGGGATCGCCAGAAAGACTCCAAGTCTCTTTAGAATTTAGCACAACAGCAATGTAAAAACTTTCTCTTGAGAATTGGCCATTTATGGCACTCGATTACGGTAACTTTAGATGCAATCAAGGTCTCCAACAGTAGTATTTATAGGGGAGAATGTTCTCCTAGAGTTGCACGTCATTTTAAGAGATTAATTTTTTGTCCCACACGTCAAAAATGTTTGTCGTCTAACATTTGTGATAAGCAAGTCCGGCCCGGGTTTCTAAATACCTGACCTTAGTTCAGGTGTCACACACAACGGGAGTCGAACTCGATCTGATGGGATAGCTCGACCCGAGTGTATTGTCAACCCGACCCGGGTTCTTTGGAACTCCAAGTTGTCAGCCCTATTTGACCTTGTTCTCCGTGTTCTCGTGCTCCATATCTCTCATACCTCCGAACTAATGATCCTGCAGAAGAAATAGAACGAGTATGGGTAGCTTTTGACTCTAACAAATTTTAAAAAATTAAATAAGAAAACATATGCATGCCATGATAAAATTATGAAAAATAACCTAAATTATGCATGGAAAATATGTATAATATTACATGCATCAATATGATACAACATTATAAGATATTATATGAAATACTACGTTATGACATTATATGTTAATAGATGATATGATATGATACGACATGATATATTATGATATAATTAGGTCATACATTTGCATTGTCTTTACTAGGATGATATATTTTATGTATGGCCGGTTAGATATCCTACGGAATGATATCTTATAAGACAATATATATTTCTCGATATGAATGATATGATGTCCTACGGGATGATATGATGCACTATGAGATGATATAATGCCTCAGAGCAAGATGATGTATTTTTTGCAATGATGATATGATAACCTATGGGATGATATGACACAATATGATATGTGCATGCATCATATTTCTCACATACATCCACTTTCAAGAGCATGACATCATGGTGCACTATTGGCTTGAATATTGTAATATTATATGACATTTTGATATGAATGATGTGGTGCCAATGCTTATACAATAATGATTAAATGTATGAATATATTGATTTTGATACTACATGATATGACAACACATGCTTATATGATAATACATAAATGTATATAGTCATGTTTTAATAAAATGTGATATGGAAATTCATGTTTTAAAAGGTTCTCTATACGAAATTATCATTTTTGCTCTTGTCTTAAGTCAAACTGTGAATATGTTATAAGCTTATGTCTTTCCATAATATAGTTTTGAGTCTTTTGACCTTATGTGTACACTTATATATAATACATATACACACATATATACGTATTATATATATGTATAATATATATATCCATGGATTTAATCGACATCCTCCCTACATAAATAGGTAGGAGCATCCTAGGTCATGGCGTAATCGTTCGATTGACAGTCGACCATTATGTGATAAAACAACCAATTCAAAGGTCTTTTGATAATAAACTGAATGGTGCAAAAGAAGAAATAAATTGTAGGGTGGGAAACTTGTGTGCATATGGTGATCAATGATCGACACATCGATGATTTCGCAAACAAATCTTGCATGTGGAACATCTCTCATTTTCCCCTCTCTTTCTTTGTCCGCTGGTTTCATCTTTACCGCCCAAACACATTGAGACGTTGGCTCACCTGACCTCCAAGCAGCCGGCCAGACACATTGGTCAAACAATCTCTCTTCCCCACTTTCTCTCTGTGCACAGGCTGACCTCCTCCTTCCTCACATTAGTCGACCTCCTCTTTCCTCACCTGCATCATTCTCCTCGCATCGGCCAACATACTCTTCACAGTCCAGACCTCAACGACATCGAGACCTCCCTCATAGTGACAAGATCAACAACAAGAAGATGAAGAAGTCATGCCTCTGGTTTCCGTGGTTCGAGTGTCATGACCACCATCTCTACAATGGAGTGTCGCTTGCTCCTCATGATGACAAAATCGACGGGAGAAGAATGATGGCTAGTGTGTGCGGTGTAGATCTCACGTGTTTTTTTTGTATAGGTCCGTTGTGTTTCTCTGCATGGAACCATCCAATTTTTTTCTAAAAACATTTTCAACCGTACCTAAAATTATAAATTATTAATCATTGATGAGATGATCCTGCGAATAGGTAGGATGCTCCTACTTATTTAAGTAGGGAGGATGCCTATTAAATCATATATATATATGTATATATGTATATATGAACATGTGTATATGTTTCTGTACTTGAATCCTACAATCTTCGAACACATAGGTGAGCGACACTCATGATAGAGATGGAAAATGTGTATTGTGATAATATTTCATTGTATTAATGTTTAACATATGAATATTTATACTTTTATATGTCAAAAAGAGAAATTGAAGATAATATATAGTTTTGTACGAGTTCTAATTATGATGAGATGATAAAAGTAGTAGTGGCACACTCGAGTTAAAAAAATAGTGCTTGAGGGTCCCAAGTGTTACAAATACCTTATAATTTTGATAAATTATAAAAAAGTTGCACAGATTACTCTAAGATGGATATATATAATCAATAATTCAAAGGAAATTTTTACTATGATATCTAAAAGGACTAAACGTGCAAAACAACTAAAATTAAAAAATCAATTGTGAAAAAATCAAGGACAAAAGAAATATTAAATCCAAAATTCAAGAACCATACATGAAGATTAACTGAGCCAATAGAATTGAAGTTTGTCTCCATCCCCTTGGAAATAATATTGATCACTAGTTAATCATACTAAATTTTTACTCATTTTTCATCTTAATTCATGTGCATATAAGTCCTGAAATGTTCATATTCTAATAATTATGCTTAATATACAGGGATTTATCTTCTCAGTATAATATTATCCTACATTTGCACATTTGAGTTGAATAATATATTGATTTAATTCTTATTTCTCTAGTTTTCATTTGGAGAGTTTGATGCTTGCTCTTCATATTCTTACAGCAACAAAATCAAGCACAAGAGACAAACAATCCTGCTGGAAAAGTATGGGGGGGGGGGGCATTTGCAAGCTGTCAAAAAGCAAGAAGGAATCTTTTGGCAGCAAAAGAGGACCAGAGACAGGTGGCAAAATCAGATGTAATGGAAGGTTCTAGTGATGATCAAAGGGTGATGATAATCCCATATATAAAAGAGATGTTGAGGAGCAAAAGAGGGATCATCTCTCCTAGCCATTTTGGCTGGAGGTTGGAGTTTTTTTGCTGGAATTGTAGAGCTGTTCTTCTTTATGTTTTAGGATGGTTTTGATTATGTTCTTCATCTGCTTTGTATTATTTTGATTAGTTATGAGAAGTTAAATCTTAGCTCTCTTAGGATATGATAATAGTTTAATTTTTGTTTATGGATGGATGATTGAACAACACTTTTACCATTGATGTTAGTGCATTTCTGAATGTTTTCAAATCAGTTCTATGTTGATGTGAATCCTATTTTACAATGGCAACTGAGAAGTTGATGTTTAATTCTTTCTTGCTCAGAAATGAGTCAAGAGCACCATCAAGCACAAGAGACAAACAATCCTGCTGGAAAAGTATGGGGGGGGGGCATTTGCAAGCTGTCAAAAAGCAAGAAGGAATCTTTTGGCAGCAAAAGAGGACCAGAGACAGGTGGCAAAATCAGATGTAATGGAAGGTTCTAGTGATGATCAAAGGGTGATGATAATCCCATATATAAAAGGGATGTTGAGGAGCAAAAGAGGGATCATCTCTCCTAGCCATTTTGGCTGGAGGTTGGAGTTTTTTTGCTGGAATTGTAGAGCTGTTCTTCTTTATGTTTTAGGATGGTTTTGATTATGTTCTTCATCTGCTTTGTATTATTTTGATTAGTTATGAGAAGTTAAATCTTAGCTCTCTTAGGATATGATAATAGTTTAATTTTTGTTTATGGATGGATGATTGAACAACACTTTTACCATTGATGTTAGTGCATTTCTGAATGTTTTCAAATCAGTTCTATGTTGATGTGAATCCTATTTTACAATGGCAACTGAGAAGTTGATGTTTAATTCTTTCTTGCTCAGAAATGAGTCAAGAGCACCATCATTTGTTTTATAGTTTTATCCTTGTCAAGATATGAATGCATCCTTTTACTTCTTGTTAATGTGAATCTCATCTTGTAATGGCAGCTGAGAGGTTGTTCTAGATTCTCTTGATGTTTAGAAATAGACCAAGAACATTAACAATTAATTTCTGGATTAGATTTTATTTGTGATTTATGTTGACTTGGTTTCCTGGTTCTAATCTTTCTATGCTGAGAATTGATCCATTTAGCTTTTGTTGATATAAATCTCGTATTGGAATGGCAGCCAAGAGGTTGATTTTAGATTCTCTTATTGCTTAGAGATAAATCAAGAGCATCAGCACTAGTTGTGAATTTGATTGTATTTATGCATTGAGCTCTAGATGTTTTATGATAATCTAATATCAGTTGAAACTCTTGTTGAATCAACATAACTAGTATTCATATGAAAGTGTGATACTTAGTTCTAATATCAATGCACTGTGAGAGCAATTTTTACAGGTTGAATATGCTTTGATTTGTATTGCTAAGTTGTTCTAATCCATTCCATAACAGAATATTAGATGAACCCCTTCTTAAGAGAACATTTCATATCTGTTATATCAATCACTTAAAAACACCAAAAAGAGTTATCTTAGTTTAGGATTAATTTAGATTAGTTAGCGAATCTTTAGTTTCAAATCACTGTGGATACGATATTCGAGTCTACTACTCCGATCTGTGCACTTATAGTTTAATGAAGTGAGAAGTTTAGATCATATATCATTTAGTTGCATTTTCAATTTTGTACTATAAATCAGTCAATTAATCACACTCCACACAATTCACATCAAATATTCAATATGATTTATGCAGTATACATTATATGATTTATGGTTTTTTAGAACTATACTTTTGGTGTGATTAAGTGATAAGCAAAGCATAACTATGCTTGTAATTCCTAGCCATAACTTATGAGGCATGGGTTAATACCATAGTTTGAGGCTGAAATATAGCAATACCATAGTGTGTATTGCTCACCTCCACTAAGTGGGTATATATATATATATATATATATATATATATATATATGTGTGTATGTATGTATGTATACATGGGATTAATGAGGGTATAACTCTCCTTAGGTGAAATCTTGTGTAATATTTGAATCACAGTCGTCCATTTTAGATGTACAATCTAGATTATTTTAGCATTTTCTCTCTCTTCTCGCGCGTGCTCCTCTCTCGGTCCCCTCCCAACGTCGCAACTGCTGCTGGCCTCTCCGATCGCCAATCGCCACCGCCGCCAATCGTTCCTACATGTGCCGAGTGCGATCGTCGCCACCACGATCTGCTCTGCCTGCCAATCCGATCCGCTCTACTCTGCCCCCCTCCCGCCACCTCGATCCACCCCTTGCGCCATCGTCGGCCATCCCCGCGTGCGCCGAGCCCCTTGTGATCGTTGCCACCCTGATTTGGTTTTCCCCATGCCGCCCCGATCTGCTCCGTCCTGCGCCTCCTCGATCCGCCCCTTGCGCCGCTGACCACCGCTATCGTCGCCTCTGCACGAGCTGAGATCTCCGATCACCGCCAAGTTCATCAGTCGTCGGCCCCTTCATCCAAAGAGAGTAGAGAGAGAAGATAGAGATAGAGAGAGGTAGAGAGAAATGTATTTGAGCCATTAGATGTAAAATGAAAGCTTCGGATTTGGGCACTACACAAGGTTTCACCCAAGAGGGGTTACACCCCCAATAATTCATATATATATATATATATATATATATATATATATATATATATATAGAGAGAGAGAGAGAGAGAGAGAGAGTTTAAGTTGGACGCAACCAAAAAAATTGGTTGCAACTACAACTATGAGATCTTAGCCCTTGGATTGCGCACTAACGAGATGGAAAGTTATGATTGAAGTGCTTGAACCGTTTCATTTTTTTCGCTTTTCCTTCCCACAAAACCCTTGTTTCCAAAATTCATTTTCCGCTTTTTTTTCCAAGCACATGAACGATCAACATCTCCGATCAAAGATCAGCTGCTCTTCCTCTCTGCTGCACCTCTGCCGCTGCGTTCTGCTGCCGCCGCCACTGTTGTGTGCTGCTGCGCTGCACCCTCTTGCGATCACCCCCTCACAAACCTGACTAACCCTCCTGTTGCTGCTTCACTTCCACCGCTGCCCGCTTTCTTCCCCTACCCGCTGCTGCACCGCCGCGACTTCACCTCACTTCCCCCCTTACTTGCTGTGCACCACCATGGCTTCACCCCCTCCCCCGCTGCCTACTACTGCTCATGGCCGTTGTGTTCTATTGTTGTCGACACCGCATTCCGTTGCTGTCGCTATCGCATTTCGTTGTTGTCATCACCGTTGCTTCACCGCTGTTGTGGCTTCACCTCGACGCTACATGTTGCTATTTCATGGCTACTGTGTTCTATTGCTGCCACCATCGCGTTTCACTATTGCTACCGTCGCCGCGTTCCGTTGCTGCCATCGCGCCATTGAGTTTTGTGCTGTCGTTGACGAGCTCTTGGTTCCATGTTGCCACCGTGTTTGATGTGTCGCCGCCGTCGCGATCGTGTTCGACTACTGCCATTGTCACGTTGTTCTGTTAGGTGTTTGATGTGCAGAAAAAGAATAAAAAAATAAAGAAGTGTGATATTAAATGTAACATGTTATTTATGCCTAATGCTATTCTAGATTGAACTCATATAGAGTGTGATGTTATTTATGCCTACTTGCTATTATGTTAAATGTAAGATGTTAAGTGTGATGTTATTTAAGTGTGATGGTTTTGATTGAAGTAAGTCATATTGTTTAAGTGTGATGTTAAATGTCAAGTATTATAAATAAAGTGTTTATATTGTGTTACTAATATTGTCATTTATAATGTGGAGATTACTAATGTCATCTAACATGAGCAATACCATCAGCATCCATGGGACATTATGTGAAGATGAGAATACATTGAACTCAGACAACATACAACAAAGGTATATATCAAAATCTTTTTACTACAAGTTGTAATGCCATGTGTGAACTCATAATATATATTTTTTACAACAATGTACAAGATGTTGGAAACGATAATCAAGAGATGGAAGTCATAAGACATAGTCAAAACATATATTGGAATGGCATTTGATTCTGAAAAAGCAGGATATGATTCTTATAACTGTTATACTAGATCGATTAGATTTTTTGTATGAAAGCATGTTTCTTATAAGGCAAGTGAAGGTAGAAAATTCTCGAGTAGAATGCTCGTTTGTTCGAAAAAGGACGTAAAGACATTAAATAAAGTGATGGCAAAGAATCATTTCGAAGAAGAGAAACACGAAGTGAATGCGGTGCAGATTTATTCATTGGCGAATGAGTTGATGGAAAATGGGTTGCAAAAAGATTTGAAGAATAACATAATCATTCTTTGACAATGCCACCTGAAGGCAATAAGAAAGAACAATGTTGGCAATGAATGCATGAGTGTTATTTCTTATTTCAAAAAGAAAAAAATGATTATTATGATTTCTTTTTTAGGGTGCAAAAGGATGAAACAAACACCGTAAGAGATATTTTTTGGGCTGATAGTAGATCGAGGGATAGTTATCTAACGTTTGGAGATGTCATTTTTTATACTACTTATAGAACTAAGAAGTTTTACATGTCATTTGTACAATTCATAGGGATCAATCATCATAGGCAGTCTATATTATTTGGTTGTGTCTTGCTCACAGATGAGACCGAAGAATCATTTACTTCATTGTTCGAAACAAGTCCGAGCTGATGAGAGACCATCCTTCACTTGAGTAGCCATTGCAAAAAAGAGAGAAATCCGCGGGAATGTGAAATGTTGAAATCCACTTCTTCTTGACCTTCTATTTCTTCTGTTAAGGGGTTTAAGTCTTTCAGTTCTTCATCCGCCTGAGGAAGTTTGTGGGCATCCTCCTTATCATTGAGTGAGACGACAATCACCCCTATCCTTCTTTTTCCACCTGATGAGTCAATCGAGACAAGGAAGAAAAGCAGAAAAAGAAGGACAAAATTTTCCCGATAGCAAGCACTCGACAGCCTAAAGCTGCCTCTTTCAAGAACACTTCGGAAGAAAAGATATTTTTGGAAAGTGGTTCATGGTTGGAGTGCACAAATGAAAAAAATCCAATATCTATCATCAAGACATTGTCTTGGGTAATGCGATTCGCAAAGTATTTCTAAGTACAAAGCATCAATTTTTGCATTTGGTATATAAAAAAGAATGCAGTGATTAACACAAAGAATTTGTGTGGACGAAACAATTTCATGAAGGACTTTAAATATTGAATATACATATCAAAGATTGAAGAATTTTAAAAGAGATGGACTAAAATGAAGTGAACTTATGAGATACCAGTGGCCATTGGGTTGAAAACATGTATAATAAGAGTCATTATTGGGTCCCATGCTATTTAAGTGATATTTATTTTGGCAGGGATGTCTTCCTCACAAAGATCAAAAGTATGAATGCCTTCTTTGATGGTTATGTCAATTCTAATACCTCACTAACAGATTTTGTGTTTCAGTATGATGAAGCTGTTCATTCACGTCGTGAAGCTGAAGAACGTGAAGATTTTAAAATTTTGAGCTTAATGGCTTCTTTAATTTGAAGACGTCTTTTGACGCCTTTTGGAAATGCACATGGGCAAGATATATACACAAAGTATGTTTGTTATTTTCCAAAAAGAGTTCAAATAACTTAATGATTTTCTTACCAAAAAAATTTCAAAGAATGATAATCATGTAGTATACTCTATGTATTTTATGGGAAAGAAAGATCAAAGGCGAAACCTTGTGGAATATAGCAATCAAGATAAGATTTCAGTGAGATGCTCATGTAAAAAATTTGAGCAAGAAGGTATATTTTGTATCCATATTTTGAATGTCCGTAATAAGAAGATGATTATAACTTTACCAAACGAATACATACTTCATCGTGGACAATGGACGCACAATACTCAAAAGCACATACAATTCACGACAATGTCAGTATGTCTAAAGATGACTCCCATGTTATAACCCCACTTCATAAATTTATATGGCAAACAAATATGTGCAAAGTTAATGATTTTGTCGTGTGTTCACCTGACTTCTTGGAAATTGGAGTTTCAGTTATGAAAGAACTTATTGAACAGTTCGAATATTAAATGTCACAAATTAGATGCCTTCAAATGATGCCCCTACTATGTTTAACCAAACTTCAAAAGAATTAGATGAAATTATTCATGATCCAACTTTTGTAAAAGTCAAAGGTAGAAAAAAAATACGAAGGCTTAAGTCTGGCGTTGAAGTTTCAACTTCTCAAGGCAAGCGTAAGAAACATATATGTGGTGAGTGTGATGGGGAAAGCCGTTACATATCTGCTTGTCATCGGAACGTATAAAGAAATTTTATTGTTTTTCCTTTCAAAGAATATGTGTGTTGCTTATTAATGTTTTCACATGTTTCTTTGCCTAGAATGAAAATTCGAAGAAAAAGAAAAGGATTGAAGACTGTGTAGAAGAAGAGGGGTGGCATTTAATGGTAAATCAAATCTAAGACTAATAATTTTATTAATCATTGTATTACTGACATAGTTATTTGTCTGCTGATTTTTTCATTCAATTATATTTTCTTAATCATTGTACTACTCATTTCAGGTAATAAAGGCATTCCAACTTTTGGGACAAATTAAACAAGGATAAATGTCACCTTTTTTCGATGTTGTTGGTCTTTGAAGAGTTTAATGGTCTTGTATTTTGATCCATAACAAGAAAATTGTTAGAAGTGTGATTTCAATTTGTATTTTGATCCATTTGTTGTGTAATTATATTTCTATGAGTAAGAGCAAACTCCTGACATTCGTAGAGCTCTCCTGCTTTGGTCAGAGGCAAAGAAATTTATTAATGATTGTGATGAACACTTCATACTACTTTTTATGAATATATTATTTTTATGTGCTACTTTGTGTGCTCCTACTAACTCCTTCTCCTTTAACTTCTTATGCATCTGTAAAGATTTGGAGGGCTTGCATTTCCTTTCAAACTTTGAATTGCAGTAACATCTTTTATAAATTGTCAAACTTTGAAATATGTTTCGTCCAACTCATTACTAGTACAACGTTGTGAGAAACTGAGAATTTAAATTTGTCAAATAAACTACCACTATCGATACAAAAAAAGCATCTCATTATAATATTGTTCTCAAATACAATTTGTAAGGATGAAATCAATGGACATGGGATCTATGTAGACAATGGACTCATGTAAGAGATATGTAATAATCCAAAGTTATATGGAAACAATGTCACCCAATGTGCACATCCAATGCCTGTAATAATCAAGAACATTCTTCGATCCAAGAATGTCACTCTGTTGTGAATGATATAATTGCAGGTTATCTTATCATCTTTCTTTGACAAATTTCATGTTCTATCAAACAAGATTACACTTAGCAACTATAAAAATATCTATATTTACATTTAACATCACACTTAAACACATATCACATTCATTCATACATTTTTTTTCTACACAATCATTTCCTATTTCTACATAGATCACATACATTCATACAATTTTTTTTCTACACAATCATTTCTTGTTTCTTCATTAGGATTGTCGAAGGCATATGTAGAAGGCAGCGATGGTAGTAGATGACGGTGGCGGCAGCAGAACACGACGGTGGTAGCAGAACAGGCGGCGTGGCAACAGATTGTAGCGGAGATAGTAGAACAGGCGGCGTTGGGATTGTGGTGGCGACAACATAATAGACGACAGCGACACTAGAACAGGTGGCGGCAACAGCTGAGCGCAAAGGCAGGGGCAACATCAAAATGTCAATGGCAGTGGTAGCAGGTTGGAGCAGTGGTGGTAGCAGATCACAGCAGTAGCATATCGCAGTGCAAGGAGCGGCAGCATCAGATCACGACAGCGACGGGGGCGGCAATATATCACAACATGAGGGGCGGTGGCAGAGCAGCATATCACAACATCGTTAGGGGCTCATCACGCTTGGAAAACGAAGGGGAAAATGAATTTGGGGAAGGAGGGTTTCATGGGAAGGAAAAGCAGCAGCACCAGCGAAAAGATGAAACGGTTCAAGCACTTCAATCGTAGCCTTCCATCTCGTTAGTGGATGATCCAAGGGTTGAGATCTCACGGTTGTAAGTTGCAACCAATATTTTTGGTTGCATCCAACTTAAACTCATATATATATATATATAAAAAGTCATATATATATTTATGTATGTAAGGGGAATGAAAAAGAAAATAACTTTTTACCTTATCAGAAAACTTTCACTAGAAGTCTCCTTTCTCATTCTCTTCTCTTTCATTTTCTATTGTTCATCTCGTCCAAAAAAAACACACACACAAAAAGAACTCCACCCTAGCAGCTACCAACAGAGATTCACCCTCTCCATATCGCTACCATAACCTTGGACAAGGAAATGGGGTCATCTCCCATGAAGAGTAACAATCGTCTAGGTCGATTTGAAGCATCAAATCCCACAATCCGACACAACCACGTATCTTCTCTCTATTTTCTCTTTGCAATGGTGAAACTTAGAGGAGGAAAGGACAACCATGCTTAAGGATAAGGAACTCTCTTTCTGATACTTTAGAAGGAAGAATTATGGACAATGTGGATGCCAAGTTTGTGAAGATTATGATAGTTTTGAAGACATTGATAAAGCAAAACAAGAATGAGAATCAAAACATTATAACATCATAACCGCCACGAGTTGTGAACATGCCACCTCATAGGTCACATGTGGTTGGAGACACGACCAATCATACTAAAGGAGAAGAACAATCTACATAAATGAGGAAGATTGTAAAGAGAGCAGAGGTAGTTAAAGTAAAAGATTGTGAACAAAAGAAAGAGAGTGGACAACAACAAGTATTCAGTTCATTCAAAGTGAAGGCAAAACTAAACATTTCATAATACAGAGGTGAAATAGATGGAGAGAAGGTTAGAGTCATATTTTCTATTACACAACTTCAATGACCTACAACAAGTGACTTTCATAAGAGTGAAAATGGAGTGGTACGCATTGGTTTGGCAGAATTGTTATGTGTAGATGCATGGCCTATAAGGTATGACATGGAATGCCTTCAAGGAACTTATTAGAAGATAGTTCTACCCTATTGGATACCTTAAGAAGCATTGGAGACATTGCCATTATTTGAGGTAGTATTCGGAGCACACGGTGCAAGATTATACAACAGATTTCAAGCAGGGCATTGATTCTTAGCGTTCAACTTGGAGAAGCAGATATTTTGCAAAAAAAACTTGGGTGATTTGCAAGAAGATATTAGGAACCATCTCCAAATGCATCAAATTATAGATATTGAAGGGTATCATCATAAACAAGACTCTGCATCCAGAAAAGTACTCCAAGACTACATACAAGAAGAACTCCACATCATCTACAAAGACAAACCAAAAGCCATAGGAAAGAAGTGACTATAACAAGTCAGCAACAAAAAGATAAAGGAGAAAACTCTTTGGTGTATAAAATGTAAAAAGGAAGGACGCAATGAGCCAAAGTGTTGATTTGCACATGCAAAATTGGCTCGAGATCATTGGAAAAATGGTGCCAATAAGAATGAAAACAATCAGCCAAGAGTCAATGTGGCTATAACATTTAATGATCCTACACTAACACTCATTGCAAGGCAGAGAAAGACGGGATTCAAAAGTCATCCATATACCTCAAAGAAGTCTCATGCATTAGAGGAAGATCGTGAAGCCCTCTTCTATTTGAACATCCAAATCAAACAATACTGTCATTGTCAGGTAGTCAAAAAAACCTAATATCGGAGAGTCTTGTCAAACAAATGAAGTTGGAGATAAGACTTCACTCAAAGTCATACACTTTTGAATGGATCAAGAAAGAAGTTGAGGTCCAAGTC
Organism: Pontederia crassipes; assembly: GCA_030549335.1. Lineage (NCBI taxonomy): Eukaryota > Viridiplantae > Streptophyta > Magnoliopsida > Commelinales > Pontederiaceae > Pontederia > Pontederia crassipes. Next base: position 10,812,360 of record CM060184.1, on the reverse strand, counting down.
ACTCAGCAATGCACTTTTTATTTTTCCATCACCAGGAGATATATGGATGAGGTAACATATGAGGTAGTACCTCTTGACATCTGCTAAGTAATTGTTAGTTTTCCATATATGTTTGATAGAGATGACTTCTTCTACAAAAGAGGTCAAAAGTATATATTCATTAAAGATGGTCAACAGTTTCTTGTGAAGGGTAAGAGAGCAACAATGTTTGTAGAATTAGACATAACGACACATATAAAGAAGATGATGATTGCTATGGGCAAAGAACTAGTCCTTACCCCAAGAAGGAGAAATTTCAGAAGTAATTTCCAAAGAACTTGATGAAGGCATCAGATGAAGAAACTATTGCATCGACATAAGGAGTTGTTATGGAACCAAGAGGGATGCTTCCTAATCATCAAATAGAACATGGCATTGAATTAATGGATGATGTGTCACTCTCTAAATTGGGGATGCATCATCACTTATTGTTGGAAATAGAAGAAATTAAATTGCAAGTACAAAATTTGCTTCAGCAAAAAGTCATAAGACTGAGTACCAATCCATGTGGGTCTCTAGTGGTATTGGTGTCAACGAAAGATGGCGAATGAATAATACATATTGATTATCGGGTCCTTAACAAGATAATAATAAAAAATCGATTTCCTCTTTCACAGATAGAAAACTTGCTGGATCAATCAAGATGTCAAATACTTCACAAAGCTAGATCTCAAATCAGGATATTACCCAATGTGAATTCATGAAGCTGACACTTGGAAGACAACCTTCAAAACTAAGCAAGACCTTTTTCAACGGAGAGTTGTGCCTTTTAGTTTTTGCAATGCTCCAACCACATTAATGAGTTTGATGAATGAGGTATTGAGATTATATATAGATGATTTTGTTATTGTTTATCTTGATGACATCCTTGTATGCAGTCGAACTTGCTTCGAACATTTGGAGCATGTAGGCAAAGTTCTTTAACTTTTGGCAAAACATAAGCTCCATCTTTATCTGAAAAAGCATGAAGTGGCCCACACAAAATTGGTAGACTTCATCATTGGAGAAGGGACACTGAGAATAAATTTTGAGAAGATCAAAGCCATCTTGAAGTGGGCAAAACTCAAGACAATGATTGAAGTGAGGAGCTTCATTGGAGCTTGTTAATATTTGAAGAAGTTCATCTTAGACTTCTTTTTATTGGCTTCACCTTTGCATGGTCTCACAAAGGCATGGGCAAGATTTGATTTAGGACCAAAACAAGATGCAACTTTTCAAACACCAAAGAAGAAGATCACAAACACCTATCCTCACATTACCTGACTCGAGAAAACCTTTTGAGCTGCAAGCAGATGCATCTACATATGCAATGGGAGTTGTTATACTTTAAGAAGGAAGACCCATCATCTATCATTCAAAAACTTGTCAAGGTGCACAACTAAATTATCCAATACATGACAAGAAATTCTATGCCTTACACCAAGGTGTTAAGCATTCGCGACACTTTGTTGGGAAAAGAAGCAATCCTTCGTATCGATCACCAACCTTTAAAGTACTTGCAAACTCAATCCAAGCTATATGAAGTTGATGTCCTACTTGCAGCAATTTAAGCTGGTAATCCACTAAAAGAAGAGAGCCACTAACAAATTAGCTTATATGCTCTCTAGACCTCCCCAAGCTGAGAGGAAGACTGTGTGCAATGTGGTGATTCAATTACAATCATTAGCTCATCTAGAGTTTGTGAACTTATATTCTTTGAATAGCTTTTATCAACACATAGTGAAGGAGGAATTAGAATCTGGTAGGCCTATAAGTTAGAAGCTAAGGAATGGATTATTATACAATGGATAACAAGTGTATGTCCTTGAAAAGTTTGATAGGAAACACATTATTCGAAAAATCCATTCTTGATTGCTGAACATTTTGGTTGAAAAAGACTCTTGTAAATACAAGGCACAAAGAGGACTGTCAAGAACAAAAAATGTTGACTACTTATTTGTAGTGGTTGATAGATTCTTCAAGATGGTATGTTTGATGCTATATCAAAAGACATATCACAGGAAAGTTGTTCTTTGTTAATGTGTGGAAACATTTTAGGCCGCCCACATTAATTATTTTAAATAGATATTCAAGATTCCTCAATCAATTTTGTAAATTCTTGTGGAGCATATTGGATACAAAGCTGAATAAAAGTATTACTTTTCATCCTCAAGTCAAACTGAGGTTGAGGTTATCAATCGAACTCTAATGCATCTTTTGAGAAATTACAACTCAAAGCATCCAGCCTCATGGGATGAGAGTATCTCTTATCTAACAATAAAGCCATTCATTGTTCTACATCCAAGTCTCCATTTGAGATGTGTTTGGATTGTTTACTTCAAAGTCCGTTTAATTCAGAATTCTCACATAGTGAGATGATAAAAATAACAATCTGAGTATAAAAAAGCTTTCAAATTTTTGAAACATATCCACAAAGTGCACATCGAAGTGGAAGAAAATTTGAATAAGGCTCAACTCAAATACAAGGAGAGACATGATAAGCACCGAGTGCCATGTTCTTTCTATGAAAGTGATATGATGCGGTTACATCGAGACTCAAGGGAGAAGCTCACAAACTGAAACGTATTCGAAATGCACCATTCAATATCATCAAACAATAGTGAGAATGCTTTCCAATTGGATTTGCCACCTTAGATGTATTCAATGATCAATGCAGAAAATCTCATACTCTTCAAACCATCATTGCTAGACAAAGATGAAGAAGCACCTAACCTTCTCCCACCTTTGGATGGGTTGGAGTTAGGAAGGGAAGAACTACTAGAAGCTGCTTCCATAGTGGAAACAAAAGAAGTCAAAACAAAACAAGGCACAAAGGAGTGCTATCGCATTGGACTGAAGGGTCATGTTGCTTCCAAGGCCAAATGGTACACTAAAGAAGATGCAAAACAAAAGTTTCCCGAACTCTTCAAACGAAGCATTGCGGAGCAACACACTTAAAGAATGGCACTTAAAGAATGGACGTTTGATTCGGAGAATACTTTATATCATTTATGTTTTATTTTACTTTTGGTGTGATTAGATGATAAGAAAATTATAACCATACTTGTAATTCCCTGCCATAACTTATAAGGCATGGGTTACTATCATACTTTTGGTAGGTTGATATTTTGTAAAATTTATGTGGTGTGTAGAAAGCTTCCATCATAAGTCCCCTTCTTCCTCGCTCTCTTCTCCCCGAGTTTCTATTGTTCATCCCATTTAAAAACACACACACACACACACAAGAAACTCGGGTTCATCCTTCCCAAATCGCTGCTATAACTTTGGAGAAGATAAGTTGGTCATCTCCCACGAAGAGCAACAAACATCTAGGTTTATTTGAAGCTCCAAATTCCATGGTTTAAAAATAACATTTCTCTCCCTCTCTCTCTCCATCTCCTTGGAATAATTAAGGGTCTCCATTTTTCTCTCACTAACTATTTAGGACTAAAATGTCTTCATAGTAGGACTACGAAGGTATTCATCCTAGTGTTGTCAAACTTGGCTTGACTTGGTCGGTCGAATCGATTTTTGAAGTCCAAAATGGCTCATGGGTCATTCAAAACTTGAATGGCTACTTAACTCTATTTGATCCTATCATACACGATCAAAAACCTAGATTAGATCGGTCAACTTGACAATTTGAGTGCCATGATCAAGTTTAGGCAATTTTTTAAAAAAATTATAATTTTTAACTTTGAATTCCCAATTCCCCCATCTTTTTATCATATTATTAATATTTAATAATGTCATACTCAATATTATTATTACTATTATTATCCCAAACATTTTTTAAATTATTGAGATATTATATTTATATACACAATTAAAACCAATGATAATAAAAAAATTATTATTTATATTATTAATCATTTGAAATAAAATGTAATGTACTTGTAAATTCAAATATGATGGTAGCATTAATTATTATACTATTAAAGTAATAAATTTAGTAAAATATTAAAACTTATGTTGTATTTCTTATGAAATTATATTAGATTTGGTTCATGGTTGATTTGAATAAATCTTGTCTTATGACTAATGATTAAAAAATATTATGCATTGATTTGTAATCATTATTTATGCTAATTCTATACCACTATTATTATTTTATACTATTTATTATTATTCAGATGTGTTTGACCATCTGGGTCTAATTGGTTCAAGTGATCTGATTTGACCCATTGTGCAATCCGAGTTGATAGTCGGGTCAAAACTTACAATGTTGACCCATCCAAAAGATAGGTAGGGCAATAAAGACAACTATAAAAAGGACTCTTTGCAAAGTTTTTAGAACCCAACTGACGATCGGACCAAACTCGATATTAAGTCACGATTGAGCCGGTCCAATTGATCGAATTTTATTAAAATAATACTACTTAATTATGATTTTAAAGATGTAGTATAATTTATATGGTGTAATAATGAATATTTTACGAATAACTTATTACTAATAAAAATATTAAAATAATTTGTAAAAAAAATAATGATAAATAGTAATTATCAATCATATAAATATTAATAGGTTAATATTTTTATTTTTATTTTGTTTAATGGTGATATATGTTTCATTAATATATTTTATCTTAAATTACTCTCGTTTCTTTTTATTTTTTCTTTAAAATTTTACTTTTTTATTTCCTTTAATAGTTTCCCTTTTAATATTATTCAATTTTGAATACTTACCTTTTTATTTCTTTTTTTTTTCATCTCATTGTTTTCCTCTTTAACTTTCCTTAGAACTTTTTTTCCTTTATGATGCAGGACATCCCACGGATCTTGGCAAAATTCTGATTGTTGTTAATTAGCAAGAAATCATATCATAATAATAATGATCAAATCCTGACACAATTTTGGATATCGTAATATTGATCAAGTCCTGGCACAATCTTCGTTGATGTTGATTAGAAGGAGATTATATCATAATAATGACATTAATCAGTTGAAATTAATTAGGTGGCTGATTTGTTGGTTCATTAATTATTTTAATATTTTCTATTTCCTTAATTCTTGTATCCTTTTTTATTTCCTAAAGTAGAGACTGCTGTAATAGTCTATAAAAGGAGCCAATGAATAGAGAAAAGACGAATCTCTCATTTTGCTTCAAAAATTCACATTTGTTTATAGCACGGATTCGCTGGTTTCAAGCACCAAAATTCTATTATATGCCTTTCTTGGATAGTACTTCGGACTATCCTCGTATCATTTTGTCTTTCTTATTCTCGTTAGATCCTGGTGCTGTGCCAATTGGTATCAGAGCATTGAGAATAATGGTAGACAACCCTATGCGTGCTGAGTTCAACGAGATGAAGGAGGCGCTGCAGCGCATCCATGAATCTCTCGAGTTACTCTTGCACGACCGTAAAGAGCGAAGACCCCCTTGTCGGGCTCAAGTCCTTCGACGCCCCTTGATAGTGACGATGATGTTGAAAATTCCGTTTAGCATCGTATAACACGCCAACCAGATTTCAAATGAGGATGGACCTTCCATTCTTCAATGATCGATTTCACATCAAAGACTTCCTCGATTGGTTGATTAAAGTTGAGAGATTTTTCAAGTACATGGAGATCCCTGAACGCAAACAAGTAAAGCTTGTTGCATAATGATTGAAGGGACGTGCTTCTACGTGGTGGGAACAACTTCAACTCACGTGCATGAGGCAACACGAACAACTTGTGCAGTCTTGGCCAAAATGAAGAAGTTGCTGTGAGCCCGATACCTTCCTCCTGATTATGAAAAAATTCTATCACATCAACTCTAGGAGTGTAAGCAAGGTAATCGCTCGACCACTTACACCCAATCTGACACTTTCAACCTTACTAAGAAGGTGGAATGCCAACTTGATAGGGGTTCCAAATTCAACTACCAGGGTTTTGATTTTACTCATTTTGTTGATTCCAAATCTAATCTACAACCTGCACAAGAGAATGCAGCTCCTCACCAAATTTTAGACACTTCTCTGGTCACCATCAACAAGCCAAGTGTAGCAAAAATCACAAGGACTTCTGATTATTGCTATCAATCATATCATCATTTCAATGAGTATCCACAACAAGCTCCAATTTATCTTACTCAAACTAATAAGGCTAATCAAATATCTTTTAGAATTGATGATGATGTAGAAGATTGTGATGAAAAAATAGTTGTTAAATATCATGGTCATGTGAAGATTGTGATATTAGAATCTGTGTCATCTTGTGAGGATGAAGTTGTGGCTGATGATGCTGAAGATATTATGATCAAACCAATATTTGAAGAATTAGCACCTATGGAATTTCTTTCTATGCAAAAAGAAGACAAAATTATTAAAGAGGTGGATAAAAAGTTGAGGTTAACTTCGTCAACTAACAAAAGAGATTTGCTTCAAATGTTTCAAGTTGATATGAAATGTGTGCAAGTCTTCGTCGATGCCAAAAGTTCTATTTTTCAGAATATTGCACTTTCAAATCAAGTTTTAAGGACAATATCCTATTTGGTACTGCTTTATCATCTGCTTGTAATTGATTCATCTGTGAAGTTGAGAAAGAAGATATGATCATTGCAAGATGTGAAACATGATCCTCCGGATTTAACATTTTAGAGTTCGAGGTCGAACTCTTTTGAAGAAGGGAGACTGATGTAGGACATCCCACGGATCTTGGCACAATTTTGATTGTTGTTGATTAGTAGGAAATTATATCATAATAATAATGATCAAATCCTGGTACAATCTTGGATATCATAATAATGATAAAAATCCTGGCACAATTTTTGCTGATGCTGATTAACAGGAGATTATATCATAATAATGACATTAATCAGCTACAATTAATTAGGTGACTGATTTGTTAGTTCATTAATTATTTTAATATTTTCTATTTTCTTAATTCTTGTTTTTTTTATTTCCTAAAGTAGATACTATTGTAATAGTATATAAAAGGAGCCAATGCATAGAAAAAAGACGAATATCTCATTTTGCTTCATAAGTTAACATTTCTTTATAGCATGGATTCGTTAGTTTCAAGTATCAAAATTCTATTATGAGCCTTTCTTGGATAGTACTTCGAATTATCCTCGTATCATTTTCTCTTCTTTATTCTTATTAGATCCTCGTGCTGTGCCACTTTAACTTTTCAATTTTATTATTTTCTTTGTTTATTTAAATTTGAATTTGAGCAGGGTTAAGTGGTACAATCAGTTTGCAATTTTTTAGATTCGACTAGTTTGTAACCATCCAATATCAAAATCAATTTTCGCACTAAATTGGACTGAACCAACAATGAGTTTACGGTTGAACCGGCTTATAAGCTTTTTAACTATTAGACCACGCAACCTCTGGCGCATTGTTATGTATAATAGTAATGGCAAGGAATTATCAAAAAAGAATTCTAATTGAATTCAAATATATATTCTAAATTATTTAATAAATTTAATTTTAAATCAAATTATATCACATTATAAATATATTTAATTCTAATTTAATAGTAACAATTATTTTTTGAATTCCAGTTTTCATTTATAAGATGTATTTTTTACATATTTACCTATTATAAATTTATGATTATAATCTATAAAATTAAATTTACTATTGAATTCATACTAGTCGTCGGCCCAAATGCTTTCAATTTTTTTTGTTTGTTTTTAGTTTAGACTTATGCGTGGTTTAATAGTAAATAGTTTGAATTTTATTTCATTATGATTTGTACATAGGAATAGCATATAACCTAAATTCTATATTAGTTTTGTATTCTAGTAGAGTAACTGATATTGAATATATAATTTATAACCATTAATATACAAATGCTATTTAAGTGTTTCTAATTTTCAATTAAAATGAACATCACGTGGTGTAATACATATAATTTTTTTAACATCACGTGTTATATATATATATATATATATATTTGGAATGTTCACAATTTAAAAAAAAAAATAACCAAATTCATGTTCTTATTTGTTCTTCAATCCCGATAGAAAGACTTATGTGCAATGATACAATAACTTTCTGTACACATTATTTTCAAGTATCCCAATTGAAAATAAATTTTAACTTCCATTTCCTTAAGGTCCTTAGATATAAAATGTTATTATTTACCTTTTGGATTAACATCTTATTAGATACTATGCCAGACTCCTAAACCTGATGGCATTTTTGTAACGCTCGATACGGTTGGGCAAAGAAGAAAAAAAAGAAGTTAAGAAGATAAAAAAAAACATTGGAACCGTATAAGGAAAAAGAAGAGGATGGAAATGATTATAAAAAATAGAAAGATAAAAATCAAATAAAGCAACAGATAAATATGAGTTTTAAAATATAAGGGGATTAAATTAAATTTTGAAGTCCCAATGATTCTCAAATTTCTCCTCTGTAAATATAAAGTCAAATCAAACATATCAGCCCCTTGATTTTTCCTACAAGTCGGCCCTAATTTCTCTCCTATTTTCGTGTGCCCTTTTGTTATCTCCTCATGCCAAGTTACTGTCGAATGATAGAAGAGGAACTAGAGGCATGGACGACGGGCTTGGGTAAAGGGGAACGACTGGAATAAAAAGGAAGAAGAAGAGGAAGAGGAAGAAGACGAAGAAGAAGAGAAATGGTGTGAGGTTTTAACGAAAACTTCATAAAGGTATGGAACTATGGTAGATTCTTCCTAAAATCATGATTTTAGACTCGAAGTATGTCCTAGTTGATGCTTGATTATAGCAGAATATTGTATAATGATGATTTGTGACGACCATCGTCGAAAAATGATTATCGGAACGCAAACTGCGCACCCACACAATTTCTATGTAAGAGGAACCCGGCCCGGGTTCACCTTGACCCAGCTCGGGTAGGTCCATGCTCGGACCGAGTTCGATGGAACTCGGCCGAGTCCGTCGTTGTCGCGAGCGTCAAGCTCTACAATGAAGAAGGACCCGGCCCGGATTGATAATGACCCGGCCCCGACAGTTCCACGACGAAGTCGCGATCATCCGCGACTTCTGTCGAGAGGTCGGTCGATTCAACACGACCGAGGTGTTAAGTACGAACCCGACCCGGGTATGACTTACTCCCGGCTTGGGCCATGTCATGATTTTTTTTCCAATAATGCTTTTACGAACTCGGTCGTGATTTCACCCAACTCGGCTCGGGTTCTGATACTATCAAGATGATTTTTATGATATTTTGATCCCTTATTCATATGCATAGTCCTGATTTAAGTCATGATATGATTATGTTATTTATGTCCTTAATAATGATGATGTCTATTACGACCTTATGATGATTTAATTTAGATCCAATCATATCTATGATGACATTGATCCATATCCATCGATCTTGATCTATTTTATGATGATTATTATGATTATGATGTTCATATATTTTTTATTTCTCTCCATGATCCTATCTTGTAGCTCTGATTAAGTCATATATATAATTATGATGATGATTAAGACCCTTGATCAGTACGATTCGTTGACAATTTCTTATGATGACCAAATTTTAATCATGATCATTATGTTCTAATGAAAGATAAATTAAAAGCTGCAAGATAAAAGTTGAAAAATGTTAAATGGATAGCTCTTTTTATGATGGACTGGTGATGATTAATTATGGGCTGACTTCGGTCAGTTATGGGCTGACTTCGATTAGTTATGGACGGATTGAGGCGGGTCTCTCCGTGGGTTGAAATATACTCCACTATAAGTCAAAGATGAATAATAAGATGATGAAGAAGATGAAGCATATTAATAAAAAAATCTTTTTATGATGATTAGTGGCCCTTGCCACACTTATGATGACATTTCCATGTTCTCTTGATCTATTATTGATATGATCTAAAGAAGATTATTCAATTCATGATTATCTATGCCCATACAATGATTTTTCTCATGATTCTTTATATGATGATGACCTCATAAATATGATGATTGACGCTTGCCACTTAATGATGATTTATTTTGATCTATCCTGATCGTTAATCTTATGATCTCAAGAATATGACTTGATTTATGAATTTATTATGATCTTAGTGATCTCTTATCCATATGACATGTTACAAGAATCCTTTTATTTATATCATGATGATGCTTATTTTGTTTCTATATGATGTTGATGTCCTTATGATTCTTGTCTAGTATCATGATCTTATGATTATTTCTATCTTACTTTCATACTGAGTTGCAAAACTCATAGGGAGGTTTTTTTCCTGCATGTTCTTAAATGCAGACCAGATCTTAATGATGAAGGTGGCTAACGATGACAGATCGAGCTCGTAGGTGGCTGCACATGAGTATCTTGAGTCCTTTAGTTTAATATACTAGCTTTCCCTTTGGACTCATATTCATTAATGATGATTAAGTTTTCTGCATTTATATGATGTTTGAGTTGACCAGTCAAAGTCTTCTTTTTTGTCAATATGATGTACATGTAAGAATGACCCATAGCGTCATCGAAGCGTATTCTGTCACGTAACGGGGTGCGATTTGGGGGCGTTACAATTAGGTATTAGAGGCTAAAGTTAGGACATTCTTATGTTCTAATGTGTGATGTCATGGTTCATGTGCAAATGCCACAAGCAGTCACTGTGCCACCTAAAGTGATGTCAAGTAAGTTTGTCTCTCTTTCGTAAGTTGAATGATTGAGATGGCAACTCTTAACTTATGATACTTACTTAGGTCAATATTGATCTTTACGATGCCTATAATGATGACCCATGATGATGTATTGTATGAACATAGAACAATTTCATGATGTGACAATTGATATAATAACATTTATCTTCCATATTATCTTATCCTGTCACACTTCATATTGTCCATCGTGCTAGGATGAAGAAGTAATGATCTAATGATGATTTGACCAAATCTCTATTATTGATTTCATATGTAACCTCAATCTATGTAGTTGTTCATACTATCAAAGAAGAGCCCTTTCATGATGATGTTTAGCAAAAGGTCACATTAACATAAGTAAGAAAAGTTATTGATCTATATTAATTTGGTAAAGATGATGATTGACATGATTCCATTATCAATCTTATCGAATCATATGTTTTCATTATCTACGATGATGAACAACACTTTTAGTGAGCCTATTGATCCTTATATGACATAAGCTACTTTTAAGGATGATGACCCTATGAAAATAATTTCATACCATAAAGTATGTCCTACTAGTACAAATGACGATGGAAGATAAGATCTTTTCTTCACATCGGTTAGAAACTCTTAGGACGATTATGATGGGATTCTTAGTGCCAATTGAGTTTTCTCCTAAGATGTATAAATATTATGCAAGAAGAAGAAGATAGTTATCAGTATCCAAGTGAACTAAAAGCTATAGCTAGAAATTGAGTGTTATATATGTTGGATCTAAGTTTTAATGACATATTAAATTATATTTTGATGATACAAATCTCGAATGATTAAAGATAAAATTTTAAAAAGTTTAAAGAAAAAGAGATAATTTTATGCACTACACTTTGATTAAATAATTGTCACTGATCTCATTAGTTTTGGATGAATGTGGAACACTTGGTAGAAAATTCTGTTAGCTTTCCATAGACTCCAAGATCACCTAATTTAGATAATTGTGCAAAAAGTTATGCTCAAAATAGTATAGGACGGACAAACCGTCGGTCGAAGTTATGAAGGCCGATCGAGATAGTCCGATCGAAGATACCGGTCGACCGATCAATACATGAACTGCTCAAATGAAAACTGAGAGACTACACCGGTCGACGGTCTGGTCGAAGCATCGGTCGACCGATCAGCCTAACTGCTATAAATCAAAAGTGCGAGACTATACCAGTCGATGATCCGGTCGTTACATCGGTCGACTGAACAGCTCAGGGATGAATTTAGGAAATGCCGAGACTGTACCGGTTGATGTTTCGATCGTTGCATCGGTCGACCGAATAGTAAAGGATGAATTCCAAAAAAAGTCGAGACTATATCGGTCGAAGGATCGGTCGACCCGACAACTCAGAAAGGCAACAAATATTCTGCAACGGTCATATTGACCGGTCGACTGGCCCATTAATGCGGTCGACCGGTCACAGTGCCAGATGAACACTAACGACTATTTTTCGAGGAGAAAATCATGGAAAATTATCTGGACGAGATTCTCACATGTACAACACTATAAAAGGAGTGCCAAAGCTTGAAGAAAACTAATCCAAGCAAGCAAGATCATTCAAAAGAACATTTTAAGTTTTTGAGCCCAAATTTGCAAATTCTTCCCTTTTCTCTTCCAAATTTTTAGTGTAAAAATTTTGTAAAAGAAGAGAGTCAGAGGGAATTCTTATTCTCTGATCTAGAAAATATTTAAAGCTCGTTGTAAAAGATGAGTGTCTTACCTCTTGAGCGGAGAAGAAGGCGTGTGGTGTAAAAAGAGTTGTTCTCACCCTACAAGAAAAGAGAAAGATAGTGGATCTCCGACGGTCTCGAGGTTGAGAAGTCGGAGCGGGGACATAGGCCAAAGAGTTGGGGCCGAACCTCGTCAACATATCGTGACTCACTGTGTTTGCTTTCTTGCTCCCCTTTTTATTATTTGCTTGTGATCGTTTTAGTGATTTTCCGAAATTGATTTTTGAAAAAGATTTTAAAACACTAATTCACCCCACTCCCCCTTCTTGGTGCTTTCGATCTTACAATTGGTATCAGAGCGGGTTGCTCTTGTTTTAAGATCTAATCATTTCAAGATTTGAACATCTTGTTTTAAATATCTAACCATTTTTTAGAGCATGTCACCTATTTTTCAAGAAGGACGATTAATTTTTCTTTCGCTGAAATTTTGTGACCTAGATTTTTCACAATGGAAAATTTGCATGCAAGCCTATCTATGTTCTCTGGATTATGATTTATGAGAAATTGTTGAAAATGGTTTTGAAAGGTCTAAGAAAGCTATAAATGGTATTTTTATTGATCTTTCATTTTTCGAATACAATGATTTGCAAGTTTCATTCGCCAAACTTGATTCTAAAGCCCGAGATGCATTTTATTGTGCTTATGTAGAAAATTTAAATATCATTTCTAGTTGTTCTACATCTCATGAAATTTGGCAAGTTTTGTTAGATATGTATGAAGGGAGCAATATTGACAGAAAAAGTACATCGGATGTGGACAGTGAAGAAAATAATGATTCTACATCTATGACATCCAAAGATGATGTGTTATGTTTAATGGCAAAAAGTAAGGATGATGAGGTATCCTCTAACTCCTTTTATTGCTATAGCGTTAATAGTGATAATGATGATGGACATGATAATATTGATTTTGATGTGCATAAGAAATTTTCTTTCTTAATCGAAAATATCTCATTCTTAGAAAGAAGAATGAAACATTGATGGATGATTTTCAAATTATAAAAAATGACCTTGATATTCTGAAAAGGGAAAGAGATGCTTGTCTAGTTCAAAATGAGATATTGATGAATGATCTTCATATCATGAAAAATGATAATGAAAAGAATGCATGTTTAATCAAAAATAAGAAATTACTACATGAGATTGAAAGATTGAAAGAAGAAAAAGAATACATATTTTGTAGAAAATCAAGACATGAAAAATGAAACTAATTCTTTGAAAATCACACATGCTTGTAAAATTGTAAAATTAGCATGTTCTTTAGAAAAGGTAAAGCAAGAAAATACTCTTTTGGAAAGTACACAAAACAATGAAAGGACTATTTCTCATATAACGAAAAGCAATCTTAGGAATCATTTTGAAAATAAAAATCATTATTGGAAATCAAATAATTCATATGGTAGAAAATTACATTTTAAATACTTTACATGTGAATTTTATGAGCATTATGCATATCAATGTAAAAAGAGAAAATCATCACAACATGGCATGATTTGAGTTCCGAAAGGAACATTATTAACTAACAAAATAGGACCAAAAAAATTGAGTACCAAAAGTCACTTAATTATTTTTCAGGTGTGCCACACATGTAAAACAAAGGATGTATGGAAATTTGAAGGCACAAAAGTTATGGTAAAAGTATTATGGATTATATTTTATAAGTGATTAGGCATATTCTTTTAATTTCATTCAAAAATTTCAAAATGACTATTTCTTTTATTGAAAAGAAAGGAACAAAAGAAAATTGGTCATAATGATACGGGGAGCATGTTAAAACTTCAAAACTTTATTTTTACATATCATGAATATTATTGTTGTATCAAAGTTTTATGCCATATTTTGATGCTTAACGTATTTTTCTATGGCTTTCAGAAATTGGTTTTCATTATAAATTAGTCATAAATTCATGGGGAGTCATATTTTCAAATTCTTATGTTGAAATACTCTCTACATGTCTATTATATGACAAAAGGGGGAAGAATAATATTTTTTAAAAAAAATTGATTAAAGGGGAGTTACATATGACTTCTTATATGCTATACAAATTATTCTTTTTGATGAAACAAAAGGAGGAGAAGTATAGAAGAAATATGATCTGAATATCACTTTATATGAGGAGTGCCTTACAATTAATATTCATGCGAATATCTACCATTGTAAGGAAAGCTATGTGATAGGGGGAGTAAATTTGTTTTACAAGAATTTCACAACTTTTTTGTAATTTATATATTTTTCATATTTCTCGGTTTGTCTTCATAAAAAAGGGGGAGATTGTTGGATCTAAGTTTTAATGACATATTAAATTATATTTCGATGATACAAATATCGAATTATTAAAGATAAAATGATAAAAAGTTTAAAGAAAAAGAAATAACTTTATGCACTACGCTTTGATTAAATAATTATCACTGATCTCATTAGTTTTGGATTGCTAGAATTGTAGAGAATTCTGTTAGCTTTCCATAGACTCCAAGATCGCCTAATTTGGATAACTGTGCAGAAAGTTATGCTCGAAATAGTACAGGACGGTCAACTTGTCGATCGAAGTTATGAAAGCCGATCGAGAGAGTCCGGTCGATCGATCGAAGATACCGGTCGACCGATTAAGGCATGAATTGCTCAAATGAAAACTGCGAGACTGCACCGGTCGACAGTCCGTCGAAGCACCGGTTGATTGATCAGCCCAACAACTAAATTCAAAACTGCGAGACTATACCGGTCGATGATCCGGTCGTTACACCGGTCGACCGAATAACTCAGGGACGAATTCAAGAAATGTCGAGACTGTACCGATTGATGTTCCGATCGTTGCACCGGTCGATCGAATAGTAAAGGATGAATTTCAAAAAAAGTCGAGACTATATCGGTCGACGTTTCGGCCGAAGGACCGATCGACCGGACAACTCAGAAAGGCAACAAATATTCTGCAACTGTTATATTGACCGGTCGACCGACCCATTAATGCAGTCGACCGGTCACAGTGGCAGATGAATAGTAACGACTATTTTTCGAGGAGAAAATCATGAAAAATTATCTGACGAGATTCTCACATGTACAACACTATAAAATGAGTGCCAAAACTTGAAGAAAACTAATCCAAGCAAGCAAGATCATTCAAAAGAGCATTTCAAGTTCTTGAGCCCAAATTTGCAAATTCTTCTCTTTTCTCTTCCAAACTTTGAGTGTGAAAATTTTGTAAAAGAAGAGATGCAGAGGGAATTCTTATTCTCTGCTCTAGAAAAGATTGAAAGCTCGTTGTAAAAGAGGAGTGTCTTACATCTTGAGCGGAGAATAAGGCATGTGGTGTAAAAAGTGTTGTTCTCTCCCTACAAAAAAAGAGAAAGATAATGGATTTTCGATGGCCTCGAGGTCGAGAAGTCGGAGCGGGGACATAGGCCAAAAAGTTGGGACCGAACCTCGTCAACATATCATGACTCACTGTGTTTGCTTTCTTGCCCCCATTTTTATTATTTGCTTGTGATCGTTTTAGTGATTTTCCGAAAGTAATTTTTGAAAAAGATTTTAAAACACCAATTCAACCCCCCTCCCCTCTCTTGGTGCTTTCAATCCTACAATATCGATCTCCTATCAAGTATGACTCTGATTTCAAAGGCCCCATGACACATGAATTAAAGAGTCAAATTTAGTAATTATAAGACAAGAGTTTATGAGACTTGAGGGTCTCATCTTTAGAATGTTCCACTTCTTTTGTAAAGAATAATAATGGCTCTATGAATTTAGATTGATTAACAAGTTGTTAAATAAAACAACTATCAAGGCACAAGTATCCATTTTCATGGATAGATGATCTATTTAAAGCCAGGATGTTCTCCAAAATTGACCCCTGAAGTGAGTACTAATACATTCGGATTGCTGAAGAAGATATATGAAGATAATTTTTATGTATAATTACTATGAATTTAGTGATGTCACTAGATTAATGAACACCCATCAAACTTATATGAACCTCATGAATATGGTGTTCGGACTATCCCCGGAGCAATATAAGGAACATATGTGTACTGATGGTACTAAGATAGCATAAATTTGTGTGCAAAAGTAATAAAAAAGGGTGAATTCGGCCTGAAGAAGTATAAGATGAAACAACTAACTTAGGAACTCAAGAGTGTTGAAGCATAATCTTTAAGGATTCAGAAACACTACTCATGTGAAGTTTCTGAAGGATTTTGAATTTCTATCAATTATCATCATGTGCAAGTATGACATAATGAAATAACTACATATGTAGAAAAAAAACATGAAGCCTTACAACAAGCAGTATTAGATGAATGTCATAAGTTTGGGTTGCGATCCATTTGGGATTATGCCTTATAAAGAAAAAGTATTAAAGGAATATTATAAGTCTGGGTATGATCCATTTGGAAAGTACAAAGTGTATAAGGATGAATAAATAGCAATGACATGAAATATGAAGATACAAAATACATTCTAAGTACTTAGTATGTTAATATGAAAAAGGTAGAGTACAAAAAATCTTATGAAAAGATTATGCATGCCATTAAAAATTTTATATAAAGATTGCTTAGGAAGATAATCATATCTAATGACGTCAATGCTAATCCTAATGATTATGTACAATGATTATATGATTTATAATCAATTGTGTCCATTAAGATGATGACTACTAATGATGATGGATTATGTTTAATGAAACTTTGTGATGATCATCGATTTTGTAAATTGATGTATTTGATTTTTAATAACCCTTATGATAATTTTCTCCCACCATACTAGGTTATGTCATCATTGTTCTTAATGATCCACATGATGACCATCCTATAATAAAGGGATAATCCAATGATGATGATGTATTTTTTGATGTCAAATAATCAATCTTCTTGATTTTTCTTATGATGTCCAATGGTTATATAATCAACCATATCATATGCTACCTTGACGACCTTTAGTTTTAGGATCGGCGATGATCATGTCGTATGTTCATGATTATGATGATCACTTTTATGGAATTAATCATGAGATAAGGTTTTATTTTCCACCCATCGATGCTTATCAATTCTATGTCATTGTTCGTGATGACTTCTATTGTCAATGACGATTATGTCATTTGCAAGATTTCCTTCGAGATCTTATATAGGATATCATACTGCTTACTTACATGTAGGAATGAGGTAGTAAAAAGAAGTTTCTAAGTGCCAAAAAGTTAAGATAACCAAAATGAACATGCCAAAAAAAGTTGAATTGTTATAAAGAGGATGAAGACAACTCAGGCATGATAAAAAATTTTGTGCCAAGAAAGACTTAGGTAGATGAATTTTTAAACCTAATGATAAAGTTGTATAAAAGGTATCTCCTACCAAGTTCCTCCTACTAAGAAGTGTTTGATCCATATCACTCATTTGATTAGAAATTGAAATATGTCCAAATGATGTCATGTCATGACATTCTCAAGTCTTCTCACGACGATGAAGCTAATTTTGCTCCTAAAAGTCTTAATTGGTCTCTTGTGATCAAAAGTTAGGATGTTAGGTTAAGGAAGATACAAGATGAAAAGAGGATTGTTATTACTTATGTAAAAAAGAGTTTACAACCTCATATGGCACAATTCTCTAATTGACATATGGATGATTTAGATAGCAACACATTATTGTGTTGACTGAAGTAGATTTTATTTCCCAATTATAGCAAAGGCAAACTGAAAAGATGAACCATATGATGAAGGAAAAAGTGAAAGAAAATATTATATAATGAAAGGAGCTTAGCCCTAAGGTATATTATGGTAAAATGATCCATTGTCCTAGTGCATATGATAACGGAAGGATTATATCCTTAATATGACGAAGATGGAACGATGAGGAACAAATATTTTTCTAAATGTGTGATGGGCCATTGCACAAATGATCAGGAAGTTTCCTTCTTATTAGTAAGTTCCTACCCGATGATTAAATTCGAGGATGAATTTTATTTTTAGGGATTTGTAATGTAATGCCCAAGACGATTGGGCAAAGAAGAAAAAAAAGGAAGATAAGAAAATAAAAAAATGGAACCGTATAAGGAAAAAGAAGAGGATGGAAAGGATTAGAACAAATAGGAAGATAAAAACCAAATAGAGGAAAAGATAAATAAGAATTTTAAAATATGAGGGGATTAAATCAAATCTTGAAGTCCCAATGGTTCTCAAATTCCTCTTCTATGAATATGAGGCCAAATCAAACAAATCAGCCCCCTAATGTTTCCTACAAGTCAACCTTAATTTCTCCCCTATTTTCGTGTGCCCTTTTGTTGTCTCCTCATGCCAAGTTGCTATTGGATGATAGAAGAGGAACTAGAGGCATGGACGACGGGCTTGGATAGAGGGGAATGATTGGGATAAAAAGGAAGAAGAAGAGGAAGAGGAAGAACACGAAGAAGAAGAGAAATGATGTGAGGTTTTAACGAAAACTTCACAAAGGTATGGAACTAGGGTAGATTCTTCTTAAAATCATGATTTTAGACTCGAAGTATGTCCTAGTTGATGCTTGATTATAATAGAATATTGTATGATGATGATTTGTGCCGGCCATCGTCGAAAAATGACTATCGAAACGCAAATTGCGCACCCACACAATTTCTATGTAAGAGGAACCCGGCCCGGGTTCACCTTTACCCGGCTCGGGTAGGTCCATGCTCGGACCGAGTTTGATGGAACTCGGCCAAGTCCATCGTTGTCACGAGTGTCAAGCTCTGCAACGAAGAAGGACCCGGCCCGGATTGATGATGACCCAACCTCGGCAGTTGCACGACGAAGTCATGATCATCCGCGACTTCTGACGAGAGGTCGACCGATTTGTTGAATCGGCCGACCGAGATGTTAAGTACGAACCCGGCCCGGGTATGACTTGCACCCGGCCCGAGCCATGTCATGATTTTCTTCCAATAATGCTTTTACGAACTCGGTCCTGGTTTCACCCAACTCGGCCCGGGTTCTGATACTATCAAGATAATTTTTATGATCTTTTGATCCCTCATTCATATGCATAGTTCTGATTTAAGTCGTGATATAATTATGTTATTTATGCCCTTAATAATGATGATGTCTATTACGACCTTATGATGATTTAATTTACATTCAATCATATCTATGACGACATTGATCCATATCCATCGATCTTGATCTATCTTATTATAATGATGATGATTATGATGTTCATATATTTCTAATTTCTCTTGTAGCTCTGATTAAGTCATATATATAATGATGATGATGATTAGGACCCTTGATTAGTACGATTCGTTGATCCTTTCTTATGATGACCAATTTTTAATCATGATCATTATGTCCTAATGAAAGATAAATTAAAAGCTGCAAAATAAAAGATGAAAAATGTTAAATGGATAGCTCTTTTTATGATGGATTGGTGACGATTAGTTATGGGCTGATTTCGGTCAGTTATGGACTGGCTCTGCCATGATGATAATGGATGGATTGAGGCAGGCCTCCTCGTGGGTTAAAATATACTCCACTATAAGTCAAAGATGAATAATAAGATGATGAAGAAGATGAAACATATTAATAAAAAAATCTCTTTATGATGATTAGTGGCTCTTGCCACACTTATGATGATATTTTCATGTTCTCTTGATCTATTATTAATATGATCTAAAGAAGATGATTCAATTCATGATTATCTGCTCATATAATAATTTTTCTCATGATTCTTTATATGATGATGACCTCATAAACATGATGATTGACGTTTGTATCTTAATGATGATTTATTTTAATCTATCCTGATCCTTGTTCTTATGATCTCAAGAATATGACTTGATTTATGAATTTCTTATGATTTTAGTGATCTCCTATCCATATGACATGTTACAAGAATCCTTTTATTTATATCATGATGATGCTTATTTTGTTTCTATATGATGATGATATCCTTATGATTCTTGTCTAGTGTTATGATCTTATGATTATTTCTATCTTACTTCTATACTGAATTGCAAAACTCATAGGGAGATTTTTCCCCTGCATGTTCTTAAATGCAGACCAAATCTTAATGATGAATGTGGCAAAAAAATGACAGATCGAGCTCGTAGATGACTACACATGAGTATCTTGAGTCCTTTAGTTTGATATACCAGTTTCCCTTTGGACTCATATGAAGTTCTTTATCAGTCTTTCGCATACTAAGATGTCATACTATTTTTATTATTTAATGATGATTAAGTCTTTCGCGTTTATATGATGTTTGAGTTGATCAGTCAAAGTATTCTTTTTTGTCAATATGATGTACATGTAAGGATGATCCGTAGTGTCTTCAAAGCGTATTCTGTCACGTGACTCAATATGCATATAATTATTTATATTATACAATACAAAATTTATAATTTCTTAAAGATTTTATTTGATTGATGTATTTATGATTGAGATTGAAATTAGTATCTTGATTAGAAAATTTAGTGCAACCATTTTATTATTTTATTTTTATAAGTTTCTATCTTAATAAACATAATTGTTGATAATTAGTGAGCATTTATTACTTATAAGTCATAGTACTTACTTTAATTACTTTCACATTTATTTCATATTAAGAAAACATATTTGTTGTTTGTGATTTATAAATCATAAATATGTGTTTGTTTGTGGTTGTTTGAATAATTAAAGTTATTTGGTACATAAACTTTACATTTACGATATAAATTTACGGAACAGAAAATTAGTTTACTTAAACTCTTAAACTCGAAAACATTGCTTGAGACTTAATGTAAATATTAATAATTATGTACTTAACTATTTGAGTATGTACTCTAACATAATACGATAATAAATCATATTACAATGAATTAATCAACAAATTTTTAATACTTTAATAAGTGGCATTTAAATCAATACTCCAACACGTATTCAAAGATAAAAATTTATCCTTTCGAGATAATGAATTATAAAAAATATTAGGACCTGCTCGTGTCAAATATGCGATTGAAGTCCCTGCATATATTGTGGGCTGCTTATGTTATTTATGAATGTATACAAATAGTGCATAAAGATAGTGTATGCACTGCAATATTCCTTGTGAATCTCATCGTCATATGACAGTTTCAAATTGCTCTTCGTTGAGTATTGGCAGTTATCTTTTTTCTCAGATTTTCTATTTATCATTTTATATCAGTTATTTTCTTTCAAGAAAACTAAGTGGTGTCGGAGTACGTTACTTGATCTTCAAATATCTCACTCCAACAGACGTTAATAATGAATTAGAGGAGTTTTCTTTTTGTAGGAAGATGAATAGACAAAGCTGGATTTAAAAAGAGAAAGAGCTGTCATCGTCAGTTCCACCATGTCTTCGTCTTTCATTCGATGCTGTTGTCGCCGCTGCAAGTTATGTCGATCTTCATCTCTCATCTGATTCTACTGCCGCCGTTGCAACTTATCGATATATTGTCGGCTTCACCTTGTCAATATCTTCTTGCCGAACACCTGCTATTTTCTGACCACCAGCGTCGTATCCGCCCTCGACGCAAACCAGTTCCACTTCTTCATTTT
Organism: Pontederia crassipes; assembly: GCA_030549335.1. Classification (NCBI taxonomy): domain Eukaryota; kingdom Viridiplantae; phylum Streptophyta; class Magnoliopsida; order Commelinales; family Pontederiaceae; genus Pontederia; species Pontederia crassipes. The sequence goes on along the minus strand of CM060184.1, from coordinate 10,790,507 downwards.
GAGAGCCAACAAGCATCCCAAGCGTGCCAAGTGCTTCTCCATCGAGGTAAGTTGTATATATATAAAAACTGATGAATTCAGATAAGTTGTAGAGCCTTCTCCATCCAATACATTTTATGTTTTTTCTGAGATTTTAAAGATTTCTTGAAAGTGTGCCAAGTACTTCTCCCATCTCGCGATAAAGTGTAATAGGAGACGACCAAGCTCTACGAGCTCAAGGGAAAGATCCTTCGCAAGGCTTTCTTCGAGTATTCGATGAAGCTCAAAGAAGCAAATTCGGAGCTGTAAGTACACATGAAATGGAGTCTCACATGTTGTAGTGTGCAGGTGTTGGACAGGGAGCTATACACCAAATGTAAGGGGGTCGAGGGTCCAATGCCTTGGTTCAGTATGCACGTCAATGCCGCCTTGCGTAAGTACGTGATTATAAATGGGGGAATGTATCAAGACTTCGCAAAGGTCAATGTTGATGGAAAATATTAGCAACTCGCTGAGACAGTGGATAATGGAATACCATGCATCCATGCCTCTTCTCTTTTCACCATTGTTCCTTTTTTTTTTTGTCATTTTTTCAATTTATAATTTTTATAATTATTATCTCAATCTCATATCAGTTTATTTCATCATTTAATTCTATATTGACACTTGATGTTCCCATTATTAAATATCATATTAATTAATTACATTATTTAATTATTTATATGAACACTTGCATTCTCATTTGTGTTTTAATTTTTTTCACAAATTGCATATTGACTCTTCATATTCCTTTATATTTGTATTTATGATGTCAGATAATTATAAAAAAAATGCAACATTAATCAATGTTTACTGTGGATATGAAGAGTCATAGTTATTTTTTAATTTAAAATATCAGATATCTTAACCATATCACCTTTAATTATGATTTAGAGTAGGATTTGAAAAATTAATATCATTTTTTTAATATGTGATATTAGTTTAGATAAAATATTTATTAATATCGATAACAAAATTGTAATATATTTTTAACACACATGCATGAATATAAAATAATACTTATTCTAATATTATAAAATAAATAATATTTTTTATAATCATCTTAAATGCCTTAAAATATAAACTTAACTAATGTTTTTCTTAATTCAAATTTTAGGATATTTATAGATATATTGTATGTTATAAAAAATAGCACTTATATATTATAAATAGTAATAAAAATATAAAATCATATTAATTTATATTTAGACTTATTTTTAAAATATATTTAAATTGCGCTTTGAGTTAAACTAGTTATATTATATATCCAATGAAAAATAATTCAATACACTTGAAATAGTTCTCGTGAATTATTTTCATTCAATTTGTGTAAAGTGCTCTGCCACTTATCGTATTCATCTGCAGTCACACCAAAATTGTCAGTAGCTAACATCTCAATCTACCATAACAATAGAATTCATGATAAACGCAAATGACTTTTCTAACGGGGCCTTGATCTATCTCTTTGACCTGCAATTATTTCCTTTTTACAATTTTTTTTATTTGAAAGAGTTGTATTTCCGGAGGAACGTCACAAAGTTCTATTTTCTATTGTGAGTCAAACGAGTGCTTACATAAGTTATTGAAAAAAAATAGAGTTAGAAAGTATATGAAATATTATATATTTAAAAATGAATTTTGCACCCGTCCTAATTCAATTAAAATCGAATCCCGTAAATATCTAAAACTTAATATGTATGGGGTAAAAAAAAAAAGGTCGTCGATTTTTTACAAACTAGTAATCGCGCGTGGGGAGGGAGGGAGGGAGTCGAGTTTCCCCATCCCGTGACGAGGAACAGATTGGGGACCCAAAAATGTGCTCAAAACATCACCATCAATTCCCAGCCCTCCGCTCCACCCAAACCATAACGCAGGGAATAATTCCAATCAGATCCCATCCGTCCATTGTCAGGTTCCCCACCGCATCGCCCAAAGGGACACGCCACTCCTTGCGCACCAAATCCAAACGCCATATGCCGCAGCGCATCGACGTCCCCCTCCGCGCGCAGCAATCGCCCTGCGCCGCTGTTCCGGCGCCCCCGATCGATTTCGATAACGGAGGTGAAGAAGAAGAGGAAGAAGGCGAGTCCGCGGCAGAGAGCGCGCCTCCGAGCGTTTCCTTCGTGAGCAAGGTAGGATCTTTTGCCTCCCCCTCACCATCCCCTTTTATGCTCGAATAATTCGGATGCAAAGTTAAAAAGTTTCGATCTTCGATGCATTTGCTGCCTTCTTTTTCGTTTTACGTTTGGGAAGCCGGAGAAGAGGTGGGGCTTCGACGATTGGCATATAAGTAGTTGCTTTAGGGCTCCGTTGTTGGCTCTAATTTCGCTCGGGGCAGGCTGCGCGCGGCGACTAATTGGTGCGATTACGCTGTTTTCTAGACGATAGCAATTGCCTGTCCTGTTTTGAGTTTGATTTGATGTGATGCAGATGCATTGAGTTAATTTTCCTGGTAGTAGTTTTGGTCTGTTGTACTTGCTTGATGATCTGGGTGTTCCGTGCAAGTTTTGATGCAATTGTTTATGGTGGATAGTTGCGCGATTAGCTTATTTGCTGTTGTCAGTATATTTTGATTGAACTTTCTGTGGCTTGTGCGTTGTTGGTGTGATAACGTTTCGGAAATTAGGTTCTTTATTCATGATGATCAAATCATTGCCATATTAGTTTTGGACACCATCAGGTGGAATCGATTCAGCATTTGATGTACTTATATTTAGGGTTTTGTGATTGAAATTGGATGATATCTTGTGTAACTTATTACAGTCGAATCGTTGATGGGTTTTGCTAATGCCTCAAAGACTCTGGCTTGATACTGGTCTTATTTCTTCCTATACCCGTCTGTTACGTCTCTTGAAGGTTTGTTAAAATTTTATCCAGGAGGTTCTGAAATTATATCACGTGTTAGGCCACTCAAAAAAATATCACATGTTAGAATTGAGAGTTGAGTGTATATCAAGTTCATAAGTTTTATTGGGCGCCCTTGAATAAATCATCCTTAATACCTCAAAAAGTCACTAGAAGGGATAATGTATATTGTATACTTATGTTATATCAGCACTTATCTATCTTTCGTTCACATATTAATTTTATGACACTTCACACCATTAAAGGAAAAGGACATGTAAATGTAACTAATAACAGAAGAGATAATTTTTTTTGCTGAAGTTGATTTTGCCTCATCTAGGAAATAGTTACTCATTGTATGTGTGTTGTAAATCGGTATAGGATTGAGGGATATACCTGAGGTAATCATGATTTGAGTTTCATGTTAATTAGTCATTCCAACTAGTTTTTTCTTGTATATTATTGCATAATCCTGTTCACGACTTGGAGTTTAATGTGCACATGTAAAGATTCTGTAGAAAATGCTTTTGCTGCATTTTTGCATATTACTTGTCTAATTTACATTTTTCAAGGGTTGTTGTTATCATAATGATGCCCAAGTCCTTTGTTGTGCATTCTATTTCTCTCCGGGTGTTTTATTTTTCTAAACTAATGACTTGAAGAAAATTGGTAACAACTAACAAATTCCGTTTGTAGTTTGTACCCATGTAAACGTATTTGGATATAAAGTTCTGCTTCTTAAATTATTTTTCTTAGATATTTGTACTGTTTTTTTTCCTCAAATTTCTGTATGTTTAGTTCCCTTTTCTTTATTTTGATACTTTGTGGGTTATTAAGCTTATTATTTGTGATATTTGGATGAGTCTTCGAGGGAGCATTAGATGATATTCTGGCATATATAAAAGCAGTTGCTATTTTTTAAATTGTCTTTTCTTCAGATGCGTGTCTACTGTTTTTTTTTTCACCCCATGTTTACGTATTCCCATTTCCCTTTACATCATTGAATACCTCATGGATTGATCATGGTGAGCTTATGAATTCTGACATATAGAAGAAATCTTTAAGTGGTTATTGTTTCAAATGGTTATTTAAGGGATTATTACTTATTAGATTCTTGTGGGGCATATAGAAGCAGATGCTAAAATGGCTTGTGCTGTTGGAGGCATATGAAAGAAATTGGTTTTTTAAATATATTTTTCTTGTATAAAATACTTGTTCACATAATCTTTTTATAATGAATTTAATTTTTTATCGGTTACACGATTAGTTATTTGGTCAGATATTTAATACATACATATTACTATTTAAACTATTTAAAATGGTATGCTTAATATATTCTTAGACCTGTGATCAGAATGAGTCTTTTATGTGATTTTATGTCAAAACACCTGGAGGATGCATTTTTATATGCTCTGAACAACAACAACAACAAAGCCTTATCCCACTAGGTGGGGTCGGCTACATGGATCATACGACGCCATTCCGCTTGTTGATCCATGTTCATAAGATTCGACAGGATTTTATGCTGGCTGTCGGGACCTAACACAACCCTCCTCCTTTATCCGGACTTAGGACCGGCTATAAAATATAGGCGGAGTTATAACAAAAATCTATACAGTGCATGAATTTTCTTTTCCGATTGTGCCGCTTAGAGAAAATGAGACGATGCCTTTAGATAATCATACGAACTCAAAAAGTTATTTCTAGAAAAGAAATGGTGCTATCAGTTCAACTAAGTAACTACCAAGGTCCAAATTTTTTTTAAGATTCTCGAGAAGAAAATTGTAATAAGGGCAGCATTCTACCTAGAATATACCTGAACAAAATAGCAAATTTTGATTCAACAGTACAATACCATTTTTCATTCTCTTTATTTCTAGAGTGCGGGGTGAAGTTTTTTTATTCTTGTGCCTGCCGCCAATGCTTTTGTTTCTTGGCCATAGATATTGTTAATAATGCCTTGAATCCTACCCCAAGTGGAAACTCGTCTGACCCCAAGACATTCCGAAGTAAAAGGCACACTAGGGTTCTCGCTCTGTAACAAAATTCAGAGTTCCAATCGGTTTGTAATTCCTAATATAAACTCCCAAGGGGTTCAAACAGAAAGTAATTTGTCTTGTAATTACCTTATGGTTTTTTCATAAAATTCTGCGTCGCCTTAAATTTCTCGAGTTTTCGCGGTGCATAATTTCTCTCATACAAAAATTCTAACATATATACATCCTGACTTATACGCACACTTCTAGTCATCCTTTTATCCTAAAAAACATCCAAACATACTAGTTAAATATGTGATGTTATAGGCAATGCTTTTGAATAATTCCTGTTATAGAACTTTTTTTCCAAAATCATCTACACTATTGTGAATGTCGGATGAGAATAAACTTAATCTTTCCCTTTGCTGCAAGAGTATTGTGAATATTGAATCTAATGTTGCAACCAATTTATTTATTTTCAGTCTATCTGTAGCTTGAGTTGCTGGGTGCTTGTTCATCATATTAATTTTATTTCCTCTCAACTTATTAATTTCGAACTTTATTTTGTTCTGTTATGTGAATTGAATATTCAGTGAGACTAAACTTTCCTGTAACACTTTGTAAAGATGTTACCTTTGTGGTTTGATTTAGGGCAACCTAAAACTTTCACGATCTTGATGAAAAAATGTTCTTTTCCTCTTCATCATTGACATTTAAACCCTTCAACCAGTAGGCATATGACACAAACCTTTGGGAATTCCAAATTTTTTTAAATTTAAAATAAAGGAAAAAGTAATTATTTAGACTCGTATATGGAACCTTATATACTGGTGTTTTATCCTATATATTGTGCTTCGTCACATGGAGTTTGTTACTAGTGCATCAGTAAAAGATGTAAAACTTAATTTCTACCTAGTAAATAGATCTAAATGTAGGCTTTCTTTCTTGAAATGTAGGATTTCTTATGTTTCTTTGTCCTAAGAATTTATGCATTCAAATATAACACTGTTTTCTCATGCGCGTCCTATTTTAGATCATGTCCAATTCACTTTCTTCATATTAATGCTTCTTCCTTTCATCAACAGTTCCCTCATATCTGTCTCCAAGAAATAAAAACAGCTTTCTCATATCAGTTAATAAATCGGCAAGTATTTATAGTTTTTATTTTGAGAAAGTATTCAGAGTCCTTGACTTCCATATTTAATACATTTGTTAACCATGACAAATATTCTGTTTGTATAGGACACAATGTCTTGTCTAATTGATGGTCTTCCTGATGAAGTTGCTATCCAGTGCCTTGCACGTGTGCCTTTCTACTTCTATCCTCATCTGCAGCTTGTCTGTCGTTCTTGGAGGGATGTCCTTCGTACTGCTGATATCTTCAAAGCTCGAAGTGAGGTTGGGGCTTCAGAAGAGTTGCTGTGTGTCTTGGCCTTTGAGCCTGAAAATGTATGGCAGCTATACGACCCTCTTCGAGATCGTTGGTTGACTCTCCCTATAATGCCATCTGAAATTAGGCACCTTGCACGTTTTGGTGTGGCATCAGTTGGTGGAAAACTTTTCGTCATTGGTGGTGGTAGTGATGGTGTTGACCCATTAACTGGAGACTATGATCGTATCTTTGCTAGCAATGAGGTTTGGTCATTTGATCCACTTCGGCAAGAGTGGTCTCGAAGAGCTCCAATGTTGGTGCGTCGTGCTATGTTTGCGTGTTGTGCATTGGATGACAAAATTATTGTAGCAGGTGGTTTTACAAACTGCCGGGAGTGGACATCAAAAGCTGAGATTTATGATCCGGAGAAAGATGTATGGGAACCTCTCCCTGATCTACGGCACACCCACAGTTCTGCATGCTCTGGAGTTGTCACTAGGGGGAAGATGCATGTCTTACACAAAGGCTTATCAACGGTACAGGTATTGGAGGATGACAGGCAGCATTGGGCTGTGAAGGACTATGGTTGGCTGCAGGGTCCAATGGCTATGGTTCATGGGGAGCTTTATGTCTTGAGCCATGGTTGCATATTTAAGCAATGTCGAGAACACCTACCTGATAGGGTGGTATCATCTGCATCCGAGTTTCAGAGCCGTATTGGATTTGGAATGATTGGGCTACGGGATGAGATTTATGTGATTGGAGGTGTTATCGGTCCTGGTCCTAGGAACCAATGCATCAAGCCTCTCTCTGATGTTGATGCCCTGAATATAAGGAGTGAAAGGCCTACTTGGCGCTCAGTATCACCCATGACAAATTGCCACGGCACCATCCTGGGTTGTGCAGTGCTGAGGATCTAGCCACATATGCTTGGTTTTTTATGACCACTTTTTCTTTCTTGTAAAGATGAGTAGGAGGCTTTTGTTGTCTTCAGTCCAGACTACCCTTTTGTTAAGAGCTTCAAGGTAGCATTGTTACCTGAAAGGTGATTGAAAAACTGTTATACTTGGTTCAATGAAATCATCCATGAGCATGAATGTGAATCTGTGATGGCTAACAGATATTCTGGTCGACTGAGCTTAGTGTTTTCTGAAACGAAGAACTTCAAGTGATAATCATTCTCATCAACCAATCATGTTGCTTACCTGCTATATTAACTTATGATTTACAGACTTTGGAATAAACAGATTTATAAATTGAATGATTCAGTCATGAAATGGATTATCTTCCTTATCACAAATCATTTGGCTTTGTTGTCTATCCTTACCTTTCCTTGAATACTGTCTTACCACTGATGCTTCATGTAACTGATGTTGATCCATCCAAATGTTCAATCGACAATGTCAGACAAAGAATGCTTTCTTTTTGAACTCTAACAATCCCACAGGGGGTTGTCAAACATGTGGGTAGTTGAAGTGCCTCGCAATTTTCAAAACTAAAACTCAAGGTATGGTGCAATAAATCTACCTTTATTAAAAAAAATTAGCTACGACAGTTTGCAAGGCGAATGCAGCTTAAGGCTGCCTTATGGTGCGGCTATTTGTCCTTTTGATAAATACTTTGGAGACATATTAACCTTGGCAGAGAAGCGACATGTCATGGTGGAGAGCATTTTGAGTCTGAAGTCTGACACAAACATCAGATCTTTCACATGTAGACAGATCCTTAAAACAGTTAATTAAATACGGAATTTCTTTGAGGATCATCCACCGATTCCACCTCCTGAAAGCTTTTATTTACTTATTTATTTTCTTCGACAGCATATATCACATCTCAGAGCAGCTTCTTGTTCATCTACCTGCCAGCTCATCTTTCTTTGGGCTCTAATTCACGTCCATATTAAATTTCTATTATTCTCTCCATTTCATTCAGGATGGTGTGTTTTGGTCGGGATTCCAATATAAAATTTCAGAACAGGCATTTTATTTCCTAGAATTGATCATGCATACAAGCATCTATGATACTGTTTCTTTTTTTTTTATTCGGCTATATATTGATCCGTTATCTTGAAAAGTGGGCAGAAGTCCCGTCCTTCTAATTCAGATAAAATTATCATCCAATTTTATTGTATTGCAAAATTCTCTATCTGAAAACTTTTTCGCACTTGAAAATAATCAAGCAGAAAACAGGTCGGCAAACTGTATTTATATATCACCTGCCCCACATATATGTTGCATGTAGTTTTCGCGTACACTACATCTATAAACGCCCTACAAAGATCGCTCTACACATCATTTTAGTCTTAGGAGAAATCACAACAAGACATAAGGTGGATGCACTCACAGCACTCTTTCGAATGCCACAAATCTAAGAAACACAATTAAATATTCACATCATAATACTAGGATCCAAATTCATGAATTCATCTTGTAGATGTGTTTTTTTTTTTGTCGACCTGCTGCATATAAACTTTTAATGGCATTCCAACTGTAGAATGTGAAGCACAAGGCAAATTGCAAGTCAAGTTCCATTTAGCGATTCCAATCACAACAACACCATACAAGAAACACTGCAGAAGCAGTTGTTCACTGTAGCTCACGCATGAGCAGTGAAAACCTAGAAAATGCACAAGGACTCTAAAAGCCATCTCTACAAAACCTCTCAAGTTACCAGCTTCAAGAAGTTAACGAAAGCACACGAAAAGCAGCTATTAGAACTTCGACAGTTAGCTGTTCCCCCCCCCCCCCCCCCGATCTCAAATCAACTTATGATCAAATAAAATCCCAAAGAAAAGAAAAAAAAAAGATGTTAAGAAACTGGAAATATCCACCCAGTGCTACTCTAAGCTGCTCTACCATAATTTCAGAAAGAATACATGTCACTTTCATAGGCATAGTCAGCACTTCTCCACTGCATCAAATAGCATCTCTTGGCAGCTGCATTCATGGCTACAAAACGCCTTCTCCCCTCTGTCATCAAAAGGTAAAAAAAATACAAGATCATTAAGTATGAGTAAAAGAAAAGCAATCAAGTTTAGAGAAAGAAGGGAAGAAACTATAATGAGAAGGTTTTAATACTATAATGCATTATATTGTAATATTTTGTGTTTCATGATAACATTGCTCCCTTTCTTTTTTTTCCTTCAATTCCTTCACTACTACATTCTACACTTCAATGTCTGCATGATTAAAACTAAACACACAAAGTTGAAGCCTAGAAAAAAGAACACGGAAGTCGGAGATCGGTCATATGACCTACCTGTGCATGAAAATGTCATCTTGCCGGAGTTTCTTCTTACAAGCAGAGCAGAAGCTCATAATTTCATCTCCATCAGAGCCTGAGAACTGTTTGTCAGAGCAACTTTTCTGGTTCGCGGAGCTGATGCATCCATCGCCAGATCTCTCAATGATGAAGTTATCAAATATGTGAATAGTTCTCGGGTTAGGCCCATGCAGGATCACACAAGTGTAATCCTCGGAGAGCTCCATCTCAGAAGGGGAGATATTTCTCATGAAAGCCTGAGGAGGGGAGGCCTCAATGCAAGAATCCGAATTGTCACACCTCACAGCAGGAGAATTCAAGGCCAACAGCGAGTTTCTATTCTTGATGCCGAACTCTATGGGGGAACGAGGAGACTCCAGAGACAGAGACCGTGCTGGAAAATTAGAGCAGGGCGTTACAGGAGGTATTCGTATCTTGAGCTGAGGACCAACGACCACCACCTTGCTCTCTGCCATCGAAGTCATCTTGCTAGAATCCTCGTTCGCTAGAGCATCAAGTAGGCTAAGCCCGACTGCTCTTGGTTCCCCATTGATGTCATTAGCATGTGCAGGGGCGCTCTCTGAGAGAAGGGGTTTGCTTGTTCTCCTATCCGAGAGGAAGTGGTTTCTGCGAGCAGAGAAGTGCGGTGCTTCTAGTGTAGATGTTGGGTTCACAACAGCTTCCCTGTCAGCGTAGCCATTAGCAGAGATGGCCTCAAAGATCCTTGGAGAAGCCAAGAGAGAGGCAGCAGTGGGAGACGTGAGGGAGGTGGCATCAGACATGAGGCCGTGCTTGCCGCCAACTGCTCTGGACCTCTCCCTCAGCATTACTTCCTGAATTTTTGACCTCAAAAACATAGGGGAACAGCTGCAATTCGGAAGAGAAATGAGGTTTTAATACTTCCAGTGACACGGACCACTTTTGATCTTTAGGGTGTCTTGAATTTTGCATGCTCCGTGAATAACGATGAAAAGTTTGATCAGAAGAGAAGGATCAAAACTCACCTGAAGTGATTTCGCCTTGTCTTCTGTCGATCAATAAGGTGAAACAACTCCTACCTACTTGATCACAACAGAATTGATGTTCTTGTGGTGAAGTGCGTAACACCTCTTGAACTAGAACACGAGGCGTAACATGAGGAGAGATCAAACTTCCAGTCCCCAAGTCGGAAGCTTTACAGTAAAATTACCAAAAGCTGCAGAGAACTAAATTGTTCCAAGATAAAGAGCGTTCCTTTAACTGAAAAGAACTCAACTCGAACTCTTTTCTTTTATCGTTCTCGCAGATCAAACTTTAACGCACACCAAACAACCAAAAATAAAAAAAGGAAACTTGCCGTTCTCACGCTCGAAAGCACCTTGGAATACAAAAGTAACAAAACCGCGCACTAAAAAAAAGATGCATCAGTAACCATCAAGGTGGCTCCTTTCTGCTTCCTTTCTACCCTCCTTCAAGTGCTCAAGCTAAAAAGGACACTGTCACTCCCCCTCTTCTTTCTTCTGCGTACCCCCTTTAATGGCGTCGCAGAGACTGATGTGCTTCAGCCAAAGAGCGAGGGGCGGATTTAAAGAGCACTGGACAGAAGCAGGGGAGGGCCGTGGTGCGACCTTTTGGCTTGTTCCAGATGTCTCCTCTCCTCTAAAAAAAAACTGCCCATTGCTGCACGAATGCGACCAGCGTGTTTTGGATGCGAGAGCAGGGAAGGCAAGCGGTGTAATTTATCCACCTCGATGGCCTGTTGACGACGACACGAGAGCTGACGGAAGCGGCTCAACTGCTGTTAAACGATGGCTGAGAACAAAAGTAGAAGACCACAAACCCCACAATTTATTATTTTAATTATTCTGATAGATATCAACATATCAATTTTATCTAACAAAAGTAGAAGACCGCAAATGTTTTTTTTTCCTTTAACCTTAATTAACATGGACTACTTTGATGCTACTTCGCCTCTTAAAATTTTTTTCTAACATATACAAAATATAACTAAACAATATATTGTCAAAGACAAAACCATAAACACATGGAAATTGATAGACCAAAAATTAGTTGAAAATAAGAATTTATCTGTGCAATTATTGGCTCGGAGCCGTCGAGCCACGAAGCGCCGCGCCGAGCCATGGCGCCAGCGTCGTCAGACACGGTCACGGGCTTCGCTTATTGGCTCTTCCGTGCGGGTCCCAGCCTTCTGTCCAACTAAACGGCCATCGCCCTAGCTGGGACCCATCTAACTCCCAGTTTCACTCTCCATCCCGTAACTACCCCGACCTCTCGCGCAAATCTACGCTTTCGAATTTGATGGGTCTGCATGTAATTTTGGTGATGTCGGTGACCTTCGTACTAATTCTCCCCGCATCAGCGGGGTCCCACTGTTATCCTCCAAAGCTTTTAGCCCTATCGAGGCATTTTTGTCGTGTAGCCGATTTACCGAACTGCCCCCGGGCTCTGTCCCTTCTGTAGGGCCCCTCCTTACGCGCGTGCCGCAGCAGAGCATCTCTCTCCACGTGTCCAACAGGAGGGACCTTTCCGGACTACACGTGGACAAGCTCTGCCAATCCGACCGGCGCCTCTCTCGCGGCCCGGTTCAACTCGACCGTGGAGCGGTCTTCAGAGCAATATCCTGTCAAATATTAATATTTGAATTTGAAATCATATTTTTATATTCGTAATAAAAATACATTAGGATAAGTAATTAACTTAATTGAGTTAAAGAACATTGGTTTCCGCACATGCCATTTTATATAATAAATTATTATGCATAGCATGAAGATTAATAAATGTCTGTAATTTTTTAAATCAAAAGAAAAGATAAACATATTTACTGCATCAGTAGTTGAGAGTTGAGACATTAAAGAAAGGATATTTAAGGCATCACATTAACTAACATAGTGGTAAGTTGTATAGGCCATGTAGATGATTCATTAATTCTACTAATGGGGAATTTGTGATGTACGTGTACTACCAGTATACTGTGTATGCATGTATGCGAATTGTGAACTAATATTTTGGGTGGGTCTCTCTCTCTCTCTCTCCCTCTCTTGTTCAATTATTGGTTGCACTGCACAGAGAATGCGATGGGTAAACATAGGAATCAAGGGGATTGGAGCCCCATGGTTGTCAGTGGCATATACAGTCTGATGTCGTTGGATGTAATGATATCACATGATGCCCCCATCACATAGCCAAATAGATGTAGGTTAACAAATAATTATACATCATTTAAAACAAACCAAGAAAAAAAGGTCTCAATTCCTCGTTTGTGATGCATGGATGCTGAAAGATAATGATATCAGATCCAATTAAAATTATCAACAGTAGCTCAAGGGTAGGGCGGCCTTTTCCTTTTTTTATGTTTTTTTTTCCATTGTATAGCTCAAAGGTATATACATATAACATGTAATTAGTTCCTTGGTTTAAGAGAAAGGTTGGTCTATGTATATTGTTATATGATATGAGCTTTAGGTGGCTCTTACTGTTACAAGCATGCCAGCTCATTGGCATTAATATATATACATATCTAGGAGAGAAAAAAAATAGTTCTATTTATCATGTTGATTGATTTTAGTATTTTTGCAGTTCATGTCAACTATCCGGAAGTATTTACCAGCACGTAAAGGCTATCCATGTTAACGTGCATGACTAAATTGGATTTCCAATGTTGGAGTTTTCTTCAATTTTTTTGGACTATTCAATGCCTTGCATGCATTCAAGAAATGGACTGCCTCACTTTTCAATGTTACTGCCTTCTTCACGTCATCCGGAGGGGGGGGGGGGGGGGGGGGGGAGATTTAATAAGACAACAACCTAGAGAGGAGAGGAAGCTTGATCTTTTATGTGAGAGAAAGGGGGGGGAGAGAGAGAGAGGGGGGGTGCACTCGTTGAACAGTGTACTGATAAGAGGCCACGAGATGATCAGAAAGGGAAAGTAGTCACCTGTTGGGCGTCCTCTCTTTTTGTTCACTTGTAAAAGAATGGGCCCCAGCGGCCTGTGGGCAAGTTCTTGTAGCCGTGTCATGAGCTATGCATGGAGTTGGTGGCTCAATAACATCAGTCACAGAGCATACTCAGTGAAGAGGAGCTGAAACAAAAGCCAAAGTATAAGAGAAAAAAAAGATAGAGAGAAAGAGAGGAGTGAGAAAGGCCTTGGTTACCATCCGGAAAAACGTTGGATGTACATGACTCAAGTGGAAGAGCACTTTGCTTTCAGAAAACCTGCCTGCATTCAGTGCACACTCTTTTTTTCTTGTGGGGGAAAAAATGCATATACAATACACGTTCAGAATCACTGCAATCCTGGCCCTTTGATTACAAAAAAAAAATTATGGATTTGATTTCCTGTCCCTGGTCAAAGCTAAATTAGCCTGAAGCATTAAGATAATGTAAGTTTCATTTAGGCAAAATATAATATTTTGGTGAATGATGGCATCAAGAGATGTAAGGACAATGAAGGACCACAACTAGCTTTGGTTCCTCTTTTTGATGGATGGTCCTTGAGGCCACTTACTAGTCTCATGCTCTCAATTGGGGGGAATATGGCAAATGAATGATATAGAGGCTCTCAATCATTCAGGAAAAAAAAAGGGAGAAGAAAAAGGTGGACCACACCACCACCACTTAATACATGCAACATTAATATGATGGATTAGTTAAAGATATGGGGTCCTTATTTTTGCTAGCTATGGTTCATGAGAACTTGGGGGATCAGCCTATAGCTTAAGAGGTGAAACATATAGAAAGCAGGCTCATGCATCCATTTGTGATGAAGAGGGAGAAATGAGCTCCCAGCAGCAGATTACTTCCATTTGGAAAAAAAAACTTTACTTGGGACCAGTCTGCATTGCTATTTTTCTGATTCAATAATGCGAATTCATGTGGAAATTTGGACCACAATGCATGATCAATTTATTATCTTCTTAATGTATCTCTGTTACTTGACCATAACCTTGCCACTGGGAGACTGTTTCAACACTGTGCACAAGCTTCTGCACAATCCCCCTTTGTCCTCGGCAATCATATACATAATTCCATACCCATTGAAGGTAGAATTGCACTTACGAACTAACAATATTGACATCAACTTCACAAGGAAGTCCATCAGCACCCCCCCATCCAATTGATCCAATAAAATCATGTAGTGCAAGCTGATCAATAGGTCCATCCCTCCCTTTATCCTGTTTTCAATCAGACCTCCTTCTGCAAATGCCTCTGGACACCTACCTTTCAGCTTAATTGCATATATGTGCTAGTAGGGAGTTAGAAGCTGCATCACCATTTTGACAACTACAGGTGCCAAGGAGACAGACCTATGGCCCTAAAACTTCTTTGAGATGGTGTCCATCTCACGAGCTCATTGGTGCACAGGGCCCCCCCTTTCTCCAACTTTGTCAAATGGATGTCTCTTTCAGCTTGGAGACAGGGATGGATATGGATCACCATGCATGGAGGAAATGACATCTCCCTCAAATTAAAATTGCTTGATTAATTGGCCCCAAGATTTATGATAGATTCTCCTTCAGCATGGCTCTTTGTAGGTTTCACTGTGACAGATCTTGGGGCATCATCAACTGGGGGTTTCGTCTGGCGTGGACACAGGAATTGGGGGAAGGAAGGCTCAGCTCAGATGGTGGGATTGGCATTGGCGAGACTCCCAACAATTTATTTATCTCATTTGTTTGTGTAAATCTTAAGGATGTTGGATTCCCAATCCTTCGATGGCCTAATAAATAAATATTAGTGCGAGTTATAGTGTACAAATTCAGAAACAACTATTTGCATGTGATTTAGCTTTTCGTCCTCTTTTATATTTAAAAAAATAAATATCTTTTTAATTATCACAATATTATTATAATGTCTTGTTTTTCTTTCATATTTTATTTATCGATATCCATTACACGATCCGGTTCCACGAGAACCAAAAAAAAAAACCCTTTACTCAAATTTGATCGTACCTCGAATCCCATTTACGAAATCATCGGTGTCATCATGTTGATTTTTTTTATTTCTAAATTAGTCAAGTACTATATCTAAAATAAAAAGTATCCTTTAATTATATATAAAAAATTATCCATTAATTGCTTGCCCCTTGCCTGATCCGGTCTTTCTCGAATCCGGCACAACTGCCCTTGTTTGGGTATATAAAAACGTTACGCGTTTTAATTTGCTACGTAACTATTTAAGCTTATAGTGGCGTCTTACGATGTGTTACGTAACTACTACGGCTAATGCTCAATTAAGTTGACAAGCACTCGATTAGATTAATGGTAATTTGTGGTTTGCGTTATTAAAACACAATATATATATATATATATATATAGGACGTGACCCACGATTAGCTTCTCAATAACTGTTTTGGTGATTTAACTATTAGCGATGCACAAGCTAAAATCTATGGACTTATAATTACATTTTTTTTCAACGTTAATTGATCCAATTTAATACGAAGAGCATACAAATTTAAGAGATAAAATATATGTCTGCTTATTTTTCGATTAGCTCTCGAGTATCTTGAGGAAACTATTTATTTCCATGCAAAATTCTAATATCGAAAAAAAATTAGTTAATATCGAATAAAGTTGGAACGATTGAGATGTTGGGAAATTTTGTTCCGTCCACAATGTCCACTTCACCTTATTAATTTTTAAATTAAAAAAAATTGGCAATTTTAAGCGAACAAGGAACACTATAGAAGTCACTCTCGACCCAACAGTGCACTCAATTCCTTTATGAGCCTAGCAAAGAAAAAGTCCCCAATTTCAGCCCCACAGTCCTGTTCGTCATCATGTAAATTACAAAGAAAATGCAGATCTAAACGCTTTTTATTCACAGTAAAAATTAATTTAAGAAGAATTAACCAAAAGGAAACGATTTTGTTCCTAATTGATTGCATATAATTTAATTTTCTGCCAAGAGACAGTATGCTAGAGAATAAGTGAATTATCCTTTTTTTCTGAAGAAAATAAAGAATTATAATTCCCTTTCTCTAACTTAAAACTTATTTTCTTCAAAAAAAAGAAAAAAAGAAAAAAAGAAAAGAAAAACACCCCAAGTTTACTAATTATGACAAGATAAAATTATTTTGACAGTTTTCCCCTCCAACATGAGATAACAACTGAATAAAGCTTTCTTCATTGGAATGCATGATAAGATTTTTTTTAGATCTCCTATGTTCAGGACTATTAGCACTTAACTATTCGGAGTCGAGGTGAAAACTCCTGATCAAAGTGATGACTTCAAAGATCAATCCCAGTGTCATGAGCATCCGTCGAATCACTTCATATGCAACTTTGCTAACCAACCTAGGTTATGCTGGATAAGATTTTTAATGTGGTGGTGATGGAAACTTACTGTTCAATCCAATTGTTATTTTATATGTCGTGCATAGTGAAAAGATAAAAAAGAAAGAAACAGATTCCATGGTATAAAACAAACTGCAAACAATGATGTGAAGCCACGTCGTCAGTGGAAGCAGGTCCCCAGCCACAAAATACCTTTTAAAAAGAAAGAAAAAAAGAACCGAGAGAGAGTGAGATTTATGGACCTCTAAAGGGTCGACAAGGCATCATTACCTTCCAGAAAGATAAGGCTCCAATGACAGTAACCTGCAATATCATTTCTCATTCAAAAATTTTCAACGATTTGGGCTACAAGAGGAATGTAACACGAAATGATAATCTAAAATCAATCAGTAGTCGAGATCATTTAAGACGCAAGTACGAATTTTAAGAGCATCACAATTAGAAAGGAAGAAACATTTAATGCTTCATCTATCGACTGAAATAGCCGCTGAATACGCTAGTCATAACCAGTTTGACAACCAAACGATGCTTCTCTTATTCTCAATGTATGAAAGGATAAAATGATGGCAAACAGATGGAAGATTTTTTTTTTTCTTTTTTTGCTTACCTTCTTTTAAATCTGAAGACAGGAATGAGCAGCTTCGTCTTGCTGTTCCAGCCACGAAATTTGAAGAAACAAAACCAAACCACTAATGACACAGAAGTTGACCCGGATCTTATGGTCACAAACCAAGGAATTTTTATAGCATCATCAATATCCAACTACAGGACATCGATGGTAGACTTCATACAATAGATAATAGATTTTTCTTTCTGAAGCTCCTGGAAAAGGCTTTCTGAAATATAGAACTTGCACGAAGTGATTAAAATTGTTAAACAAACACTGACTCTTATTTGAGTTTTATGTCATTTCTGTTCCTTTTCCTTACTTCTCTTCTCTCAGAAGAATACTGCTTCTTTATCAGCAAGTCACGCATAGAAACTTTTAACATTGTTGCTGTGGCCGCTAGAGCTGCATCTTCCTTGGCGCCATCTATACTTCCTTGCAGTCGGGAAAGAAGCTTAAGGCCACCTGGTATTTCACTGTCTTCCAGAATAACCAGGTCATCAAAGCTGCAAGTTGAAGGGTCTTTGCCAACACCAGAAATCACTTTAACACGGGTTGACCACTGACTAGCATTTGATGTAGGGAAATGAGATGCACCCATGACCATCCACAAGCAAGACGAGGCAGAATGCATTCCTAAGCTAGTAGGGAAATAACTCTCTTCCGAGGTAATAACCTGAAGAAATTGGGATCACCATGTCATAGAAGATGGACTAATATGAGAGACAGTTAAAATTACAGAAGCCTCAGAGAGGAAGAAGTTAGCAGGTTCATCAGGTAAAAAGGTCACGAAGAAAATAGGATAGCTACAACTTTGATAGCTATCCTTTCACTTCTCAGAAAGAAAAGGTCATGAAGATGTACAAGGCACAAATGAAAGACACTTCCCGATAACATACAATCCCACAAAATTACCAGACAACCTACAACAAAGAGTAAAAAAACTTCTGGGAGAACATAATAGACATATCAAGTAAACCATTTTAGATCCCATTTGTTTCTGATTCATCTGCATCATAATATTTGTTAAGTTGATTTTTCGACCTTATCAAACATTTACCTTAGCCACAGAAAGAGTTTTAGTAGCAAAGTTGCATTTCAAAAGTGTCACTCCATGCACACTGCATTGAGAATTGTGCAATCAAAGAAAATGTAAGCAATGATAAGTCAAACATTATCAACACAGGACTGAATACAGTATGGTTAGAACTTGCCTTTGAGTGGCGACAGCAATTAATGAACCATCGTAAGAGGCACAAATATCAGTAACTGCTGGATGATCCATGCCTCCTGTTCCAATGGACTGCAAAAGTTTGACCATAGGAAGGAGATTAATACCACCTATAAACAATAAAAAATAAGCAAAGGTCTCAAATGAAATAAAGGCCTTGGAGCTATCTTGCTTAAGCCAGTCAGATGATAACATGGAATCACTCATGCTCAATCAAATAATCACAGTGTTTTTTTCGGTTACAAAGGGAATAGACCTAATGCACGGAAAGTAAAGACTAAAAATAAAGGGACACATACATCCCAATGGTGGGATTCCAACTCGTGACCTCTCGGTCTCCGAGTGATGGTGTGCGCCACTGCGTACACCTTTGTCCTCAGATAATCACACTGTTGAAGACAGATCTGTTTTCTAATAAGACATGACAGGTGGCACAAAATTTAAGGATACATGCCAACGTGACTGTTGCAAACTAAAGTCTATACTGATGCCAAGATCACAGGAAAAATGATGTATAAGCGCCTAGATGTTGAATATAATGGAATAATGATCCTTTATTGTATGTATTACTAAAAGCTGTCCTGCCAATCTAGAAGGAAAAGTTTTTTTTTAGATGAAAACTATAAATTGTTTCAACAAAGCTCATTGAAAGAACAATCACAATGCACCTTTTGTTATGAGCACTTCCATTATCAAAATGCAAGACACTACATTGGGAAGTTATTAGATGGTATAAAATAATAAGCTTTGGAGACAGTATTTGCGTTGAACTGAAAGATGCTCCAGAAAAAGAAAAGACATGAGTATTTCATTATATACCTTGGACAAAATACAAATTGTCTTAGAGCAGTAAGCCTATTGAAAATGGATAAGACATGTTCACATAATGTTTTTTATTGGCCAACTCATTCATGAAAATTTTTCGTTTTTGAAATATCACATTTTTCCCACATGGACATAACAAATGTAAACTTATTCTTGGTTACCTGCCCACCAACTTCACAAGTATCAAGAAGGCGTCCAGATATAAAATCCCATATACGAACCTGCAATGTCAAGATTCAGACATTTAAAACTCTCCAGTAATGTGTGTATGATCACGAACAAGTGTGGATAAGCAATCATCCAGACATATCTACTCACAGTTGAATCACCACTTCCAGAGATGAGCAAACCTTGAGGACAGTCCACATGACATAAGAAACCAAGACATGAAATAAACCTGTAAATAGAAGAACATATTAAGCACCCAATAGGCACTTAAAAGTCATGTACCAACCTTCAGATATGCTCAAAGGCCGGTACTTAGATATATTGACCAATGGCATAGCAGGATTTGTACTAATAAAGCAGTTGACAATGACAGCAGCACTGACAATAATATTAAAATTGGCATCCTGTAGCATGGCTATTGCATTTAATCTATCCTTAGCTGCTTTCTTAGGGAATCTATCCATTAGTTGTTAATTGAATAAGTAATCGAAGTTGACGGTAAATGTGCAGAGACTGATGATGTTTTTCACCTATGAACATGCAAAGTTATAGGTAAAGCTATCAAGTTGTGGATTTTAGGGAGAAATTAACTGGCACATAACTAGTAATTCCTTATGTTCCTCTTTTTTTAGCCTTATGTTCCTCTTAATGGTTCATGCTCTGTAGATCCAATTTGACCAAAAGAGAAGTATTGCTGACTATGTTTCAATGTATGGTCCTTAGGAAGACCGTTGTCATTGTCTAATTTTAACTCTTAATTGATTAGTTCAAGCCAAGATATAAGTAAGCTGTGTAATATTCTGCATGTACTGATGCTAAATCATGAACCACTCAAATGAATCTTAATGAACCATGTGTGCTGGTTAAGGTTTATAATTCACATAAGACTGATGTACATGCAGA
Organism: Pontederia crassipes; assembly: GCA_030549335.1. Classification (NCBI taxonomy): domain Eukaryota; kingdom Viridiplantae; phylum Streptophyta; class Magnoliopsida; order Commelinales; family Pontederiaceae; genus Pontederia; species Pontederia crassipes. Next base: position 10,770,007 of record CM060184.1, on the reverse strand, counting down.
CTGATGTTTGCTCAAAAGAACCAGACAATCTTATTTTTCTACATAACTCTTGTAACTCCAGCACATACATGAAAACTTCTACTGAAAGATACCTCAAGAGTGCATATTTCAGACGAGATTTTTCTTTTGAACAAAAAAGGTCTAGAGCTTTCATTTTTATAGAAATCAGGATAAGAATTATAAGTTATGTAAGATGGCAGAAACCAGATCCAGGCCAATAGGAACAAAATAGGAGGGTCAGCTATAAAGTTTTAGTTACCCAAGATAGTGACAACTCAACTTGTGTTGCATTTACATTTTATCTTTACTGACATCGTCTATTTTCCTCCATTTTCATCTCCCATCTAGAATATAATCGAAAAAATGAAGAAACCAAGCAAAAGGTTGGATTTCCAACTAACTCTGTATGACCAAGACAAAAGCTTTGAATTTCATGTGCTCCCTTCAAAGGTGCCTTTGGAAACACACTAATCTGCACATAGCAACATGTGATGCATATCAATTAGATTGCTGTATAGCAAAAATAGACGAGTAAGTTTTTCCATCCAAAAGATTTGTTTTTCTTTCTTTTGAGAAATCTAAAAGAATTGGCATAATTATGCAATACCCGAATTTTGAAGTCTCGATCCGCACTTGCCAGAAATCTTCCATCAGGCGAGAACTTCTGCATATCAAATGCAGAAATTTTCACCAGAAGCAGAAAGACAAAATCAATATGAAGAAACCACTGGGTTGTGATACAGTAAGATAGGCAGATTCTGCCAACAAAATACATCATTTATAATGAGTCTCAAAAATGTTTCTTCATTCTTCTTTTCATTCATGTCTCAGGAACATTGATTGCATTCCCTTTTTAATAGCAGCTCTCCAGAATACCAACTTAAAACTCTAAAGGGACTCAACATGGACAACCATGTGTATTTAAGATAATGAATCTTACCAAACTAGTAATAATGCTACAATAATGACCAAAAATCTGAACAGCCTTCTTATCAAATTGTGCTTGATTTTCATCGTATCCATCCAATCCTACTAACCACACTACTCCAAATTTGTCAGCGAAAACAACATAATGACCATCACGGCTTATAGTAACTGCACTGATTCGTTTTTCTGTGGACCTGCATGTTAAGAATTGAAAACTGTTAACCCCCAGACAAAGTCCCAGGAGAAATCCCTGTGTAATGAGAAATTTTCTAAAACTTCATTTTTAGAAAATAAATGTTATGTTCTATTTCACAAGAAGAAAAATGTGTACATAGAGAAAAATTTGAGTCATCGGATGGGATGAAGTACGTCAACTTTTACACGTCCAATGGCTCAAGTGCTTGCTAATCAAGTACTTTGCTATATAGTCGTTCTCTTTCACAAAATAGTATTTATAAGAGAAAATGAAATCATGATTTAATCCAGTTTCTTCTATAAGGAATAGAGTAAAGAAAACTATTTGTTGTTTCCACTACAACATAGGAATATCGATGTCATTTTTCCCCTTTTCTTAAGACAACTGTGAATGTAAAAAAAAATTGATCATTGTGCATCAAGTTATAAATAAAGTTCGGATAGGAAGATGTATTTCATATTCAAACCAACAGTGTAGGGTATATACCCAAGACACAGAATTAGAATTACGTCATACTTCGAAGGATTATTTTTTCAATGATCTTGTCAACTTCAGCTTTTACTTTCATACATATCCTACATGGAGATCATATAAAATAGCATATCAACCAGTGAAGTCACAATATATCATATTGAAAATTCTCATACATAACGTTCTATACTATTTAAGTTTGCCACTCATACAGAAATATTTTCAGACAAACAGAAAGAACTTAGACTTATTCTTCTTGTGAAGCTGGGAAGATGATGCCTTTTATCTCTTCGAAAAAGTTCCTTTATATTACAGTGCAAAATTATATCAATAGACAATGATCCTTATTATTCGAAAAACAGCAGAAGCTGACTGACACTGTGCGGAAACAATGCCAGGAACTTGTTGTCCATATCTTGACAAGCCTGTCATCCCCAGCAGATGCAAATATCTTCCCACTGGCATCGAAGCTAATTGCTCTAATGGCATCAGAATGAGGAGGCCCGCCAGAATTATCTATCAATTCAACTGAGCTCTCCGACCTGTTGATAACAATACCATAATGAATAATTGTAGCATAAACATGCACAGTCATTTCCTTCTTAATTCAAATAATCGAATTTAGCTTCTTTTACGAAAACACAGATACAAATGAAGACAAAAGCTCACTCTAAATCGAATATCCGAAGCTCGGATCCAACGGCCACAACGACAAATTTCTCCAGAGGATGTATGGAGATAAGGGCCGGAGCGACTCCAGTAATGTCCTTAATGTTTTCACCTTCTTCAACCAAATCCTCCATATCTAATTCTCAAAAGTTGCTGTCCGATACGGAATCTAACAAACTTCCGAAAAATAATAAATTTAACAATACCATGCCATAAAAAGTTGCAAATTATTTAAAGGAGCATTCTTTGCAGGAAAATAGCGGTCTTACAGCCAAGAAATCCAATCGCCGTCAATTAAAATAATAACACGAGAGAAAAGCACATGAGCGTGAGACTAAGATTAGAAAAGTTACCTCCCTTGTCGTCTGTCGCAGTTCGTCTGATTGCTGCTCGTTTGGGAGCTTTCGAAAAGGAAATTTTAGTTCGTGGCGGAGACGAGGCGCGTTAGGGTTTTAGAGAAGTTTGAACTGGGAGATACCGGATCACGAACCGGGCCGGATTCCGGCCGGATTGGTTCCGTGTAACGAAATTTTGATCCTTCTCTCCCAATTCACATCTGCCGTTCATATGTGAGACTGTGAAAAATGGAAAGGGATGTTACTCGTTATAAGAGAGAGAAAGTAAAGGGAGAGAAGAAGAAAAGAGTTAATTCTAATTTTCACCTCTAAAATATAGCATATTTTTTAAAAACATTTAGGGTATGTTTGGATTAAGGGATACGAAAGTGTGGGGTGTGATATGGGAGAATGAAATTAGTTAAATTATGTTTGATTATATTTTTTATTTAAGTTAAGAGAGGTGGAGTGAAATAGCTAAGCCTTTCAAATATGATATTTTTCATTCCACTAAATTAGTGGAATGAGGGGGGATAAATTATTTTAGACCAAATTAACTTTTTTACCTTTTTTTATTATCAAATTAAATTATTTCTCTTCCTACAAAATTAAACCGTCTCTTTCTCTTTTCTTTTCTCTCTCATTCACTAATCTATTATCTTTTTTCTAATATGAATACATATTTATCTATAATTTTTTATTAAATAAAACTTTTTATTAAATATAAAATTTTATTCAAAATAAATATAAATATACTATTTAAAAAATAATTTAATATTAATATAATATATTCAACTAGGTCGGAATGTAAAATTCGGATTCGGTCCCGATCTAACCCGGCCAGTTGTCAAAAAAATGAGATCTAGTCCTGATCTAATTATCCATCGAGCTGAAAAAAATTAAAAAATTCGAGCTGATGCGGACGAGGATGACCAGGTCATCTCGGTTCATGCTCACTTTTAATTAATGATTATAAATATTTTAAATATATAATGAAGAATAAAAATGACTTTTATATAAAAATAAAGCATTCATTATCCCCCCCCCCCCTCCCCCTCCCACATTTTGTATAATTTATTATCCGAACTTTCTAATGACCATTAAACTTTAATATTATTCATTTATCTCTTGTCAACTTTTAAAATACTTCAATTAGATCCTAAATGTCTAATATATATTTGTTTATTTATTGCCATACACTTATATTTTTACCCTAATTAAGTTTTATATATTTGATTTTATAAAATAGAAAAACCTAAAGTAAATATAAGCCACACTCATTCTAAGTAACCTCATCTTTTTTTTTTGTTGCCTCATTTGATTTTTCTCATTTTCTAATTTATCAATATTAAATAGAGAAAACTGAACAAGGAAAAAAATATGAATGCATGGTTCAAAATAAAAAAAATTTAACCGTTTCAATTATATGAAAAGATTTGAAAAGTTTAGAGGAAGTAAATAATATTGAAACTTAGGAATTAATGAACATACGTTATAGTTTATAAGTGAAAAATGAAAAAAAAAAAAGAAGATTACCTAATATATTCCAATCTTGACGAATCAACACTTCGAATATTATCGTTCAAGCGGCTATCCAATACCTATTAGCGGCTCTATGATGTATAGGGTGAAAGTAATTTTGGTCGAGACGGTTTTTCGATTAAAAAATCATTCGTTATTTTTTTAATCAGTTTTTAATTACAGAAATTATTTTAAAACTATTTAGAAAAAATAAAATCACTCTCTAGCAAGTCAATTTTTTCGGACCCTTATTTTAATAAATAATATTTTTAAAAATATATAATAAATTAAAATTAATATTAACTTATTTAATTTTATAACTAAATATAGGATATAATGTTAGAACTATTAAATTAGAGTTTCATAACGTAATAAGAATATATTAAGCTATATAAAAATTTATTACACTGATAATAAAATAATTGATTACATCTAAATTAATTCTATAAATAATAAATAAAAACGAGCTCCACGGTCCCTACGATTTTTTTGAATGAGACCATAATTTAAGAGGATGGATTTTGCTCTATTTAAAAATCGCCTAAATCTTCGATCTTTTAATTTTTAGTTTTTTGGGGTCAATTGTTTCGGGTCTGGTAAAATTTTCCATTCGGTGGAATTTTTTTTACCCCCCTAGTAGTACCGAAAAATAATTTCTTTTTGTTAAAATTAATGTGTTAATTATTTAAAAAAAACTTAAGCAATTAGATAGAGTAACATATTTTATATTTTTAACCCTTCCTCTTACATCATCATCATCATCATCATAATAATAATAATAATAATAATAATAATATGAAAACATATTTCTGCGATTTAATTGAAGTTTTTGTTTTAGATGATGAACTAAATTTCACCTCGTGGCATCACAACTGTGCAAAACAGGTCCTCTTACAAAAAAAAAAAAAAAGAGGGCGTCAGATTAATATATTCTGATACAATATGATAATCAATAGTAATATGTTTTTGTTTGGAATTATCTGTTTACTGGATATTTTGATTTGGTAAAAAACAAAAGAAAATATTTCGACTTGAAAGTAGAGAATTTTAAGTAATTTTTTTCTGAGTAAACAAGAATGGATTTCTATTCACAATGGCGAATCATTTTTGTTTGGCCACATACTCACCATTTTACGACTTTTTTTCTACTTCATTTAGCATATAATATTATTTTTTAGTTCGATGGCGCAATATATATACCAAACCAGCTAAAGATCACTCGACGCTATTCATATGATTGGTAACTTAAGGGTCAATTCGTGAACAAAGGATAAAATATCTTGAGTCAAACACAGTGCGAAATAAAAATAACGTCAACAAATTTGGTTTTCAACGAAATCACCTTGATATTTTTTTTTCTCCATACATAAGGAGATCATAAACCTAATGCAAAAAAATTAAAGTCTAAAAATAAGAAAATACATACACCTATGATGTACGCCACTCTTATTCTCCATCTTAGATTTCTATGAAATCACTAATTTTTGTACAAAATAAAGAATATATTTATTCTTTCAAAATCATAGAATAAAATATTCTCCTTATTTTTTATTTTTTCACTTTTTATTTTTATTTTTAACTATATATTATTATATTATAATTTGTATAATAATAATAAATGTAAACTATTTATAATAAAATATTTTATTATAAAAATATTAAATTTACTCTTTTCAATCAAATAAAATTAGAATAAAAATATAATTAGAATATGATATTCTTTAGAATAAAATTTGTTATCCTTAAAAAAAAATCCTTAATCAAACAGTGTCTTAAAGTCAGACATAATAAAAGTCTGGTAAATGATATAATAAAAAAACAGAGTTGAATATGTTTATTTTGTGATAGAATTATCTTCCTCATGCCACCAGTTGCGACTAGAGGGTGCGATGTAACATTAGGGCGGACCGAGAGTCAAAAGTCAGGGGGGCCCAAAATAATGAGTAAAAAAATTGACAAAGAAAAGATTTGAACCTATAATCTCTACAAGGGTTTCTAAGCATGCTACCATCAGACAATAGCAAAAGATGACTTTAGGTGACACTAAATGATATTAAGGGAGGCCAAATTCAAATTTTAACCACAAAATTTATATATTATTATATGAAGTTTAAAAAAATTTAAAATTTTGAGGGGGGCCCACAACGTGGGTCCGCCCCTGGTAACTTCAAGTTCTAACAAGAGAATTATGACAATAGCAATTGTTAGGGACCTAGTCAAGGACTTCATGTTGACTGAGGCCTACATTACAAACTACTTGGCCATCACTTCAGGCATCACTTCATGGTCTAACACAACGTTAATAAAGAAAATAGTATTTGGACAGTGAAATCGTATTTCTTTTCAGTCTTATACGAATAATATTAACATATTAATTTGAAGTGTATTTTATATGGAAGGAAACATAATGATAAGGAATTAAAAAATTAATGTTATATAAAAATGTTAATGTGATGGATTAATTTTTAGTGTGTGTTTCAATAAAATATAAATATTATAAATATAAAATATAATTTTATTAATTAATAAAAATAAATATATAAATTAAAACTTGTATTAAACAAATTGTAAAAAACAAATTGTTTAAATATAAAAATATACTTTTAATAAATTATATTTAACAAAATATTTTTTAAATTTTGTGAAATGACAAGTATTAATTAGCTTTTTTATAATAAATATATTATATTGAATAAATAAATTATTTTGTGGGAGAAATGTGAGGGAGAGGGAAAAAAAAGAAAAACACAAATGAAAAAAAGAGTTATCACACACAAAAAATTGGAAAAAAACATTCCACCTTTTTTAAGGACCGAAGGGTGAAAACCGACGTGACGTGATTATTGATTCTCATCACGACTTTTAGTCTCGGTTTCATTAAACGTCGTATCATTTGTGAAATCGATCAAAATCAAATCTTAATTTTATGTCAATTGCCAAACACTAAATATCGAACGGGAGATGTTATATCCTCTAAATTAAGAGGATTAATCCTCCTAATTCTCTCACCATGATATGAAGTGTGATTTTATCAACTTTTTGAGACAAATTAAAAATGTGAGTATTAATAGAATTTTTAAGCTAAACTATGGATGTAGCATTTTTCACATCCACCACATATGTACCTTTCTAACTCAAGGACCGCTAAAATATATTGATATTCTAAAAATATAGTTAAAGGTCTCCTAAAATAGGATTATATAGATCAAACTCAAAAAGTGCAAAATCAGAGTGAAATCGCCATTATATAATTATTCTTCTAAAAGAATACAATTATCATTAACTTTTCAACCATATTTTATTTTTTAAAATCAATTATATATTTTTATATAAATATTATTATAAGATATTTAAAATATAAGATATTATATTTAAAATTTTATTCTCTTCAAATTTATCCGCAATTCTCTTCAATTTTATGCGTTGCTCTTCAAGTTTATACCGCAACAGGGACAATCTTGCATTTTTTAAAAAAATAAAACAATATTTATCCCAACAGACAACTCTCGCTTTTATATGCTTTATTATCGACTCTAATTTCAAAAACATGGTAATTATTTGTAATTAACTAATCTTTATTCTATAAAGAGTATTGAAATGCAAACAACATAGTACATAAAGCAATCTTAATAAAAAAATCATTAACGCAAGGAAATAAAAAAAAATCATTGAACAATCACAAGAAAATCCGAGGTTTGATACAAGAATAAGAGGGGCAAACAACCTGATCAATTTTTCGGAAATTTAAAATCACCTCAATTGAAAACCACTATTTGCAAGTTCAAACTTTATCTTTTTACTCGTGTTCTCCTTCGAAGCAAAAGTATCTGATTTTATTATGTCACGACATTCTCGCACTTATTCCCTTCACAAGAATATTATATCAAATCTGTTTCTTACCATCCTAATTCTCCAACCAAACGACCACAATAACAACAACAACAAAGCTTTATCCCACTAGATGGGATCGACTACATGGATCATACGACGTCATTCCGCTCTATTAGTAACCAAACCTTTCGGTATATTATTCACCAATAAATCTTGCTCTATTAGTTCGTCAAGTGTCCGCTTTGACCTCCCTCTTCCTCTTTTAATCGGACTCCAGATTACTTGATCTACTTTTCTTACTGGCGCATCTAATGATCTTCTCTGAACATGACCAAACCATCTCAAACGATTCTCTACCCTTTTCTCACTAATAGGAGCCACTCCGACTCGTTCACGTATATGATCATTCCTAATCTTATCTAATCTTGTATGACCACACATCCATCTCAACATTCTCATTTTGACTACCCCCACTTTACGTTCATGTTGTCCCTTCATAGTCCAACATTCACTACCATATAACACTGCTGACCTTATAACAATACGATAAAATTTTTCTTTAACTTTATTGGATACTTTTCTATCACAAAAAACTCCAGTGACTTTCCTCCACTTACATCAACCAGCTTGAATTCTATGATTAACATCATCATCAATCTCACCATCTTGTCTTACAGTTGATCCTAAATATTTAAACTTTGTCACTTGAAAAATTATATCCTCTCCTAGCCTAACTTTCAAATCGTCTCTAAGTTATTTATTTATGAAATTATTATGCATATATTCTATTTTATTTCTACTTAAACGAAAACCCTTTGACTCCAACGTATTTCTCCATATTTCCAATTTTGTATTAATCTCTTCTCTTGAATTCGCTAAAAGTACTATATCATCCGCAAATAGCATGCACTTAGGTACCTCCTCTATGATACTCTCGATTATAACATCGATAACTAAGTTAAATAAATACAAACTTAAACTGATCCTTGATGTAGGTCAATTCCTATAGGAAATTCATTTGTCTCACCTCCGGATGTCCTAACCCTAGTCAATGCCCCATCGTACATATCTTGTATTACCTTAATGTAAACAATATTCACCCTCTTCTTTTGCAAGACTTTCCAAAGTACATCCCTTGGTACCCGATCATACGCCTTCTCTAAATCAATGAAAGCCATATGTAAGTCTCTTCTCCTACTTCGATACTTTTCCATTCTCCTACTTTGATACTTCTCCATCATCCCCCTTAGTAAATAAATCGCCTCTGTAATGGATCTTCCTGACATGAACCCAAATTGTCTCTCAGAAATACTAATCCCCAACCAAACAACCATCACTCAATAACAAGAATAATAATCACAGCAAACCAATCCAAACATCATTTGATTGTTGAAATCAATCAAACCATAAAGCACACAATATTCAATAACATACCAACAATACTATACGACCCAATCCAAACATCATTTGATTGTTGAAATCAATCAAACCATAAAGCACACAATATTCAATAACATACCAACAATACTATACGACCCGTCTGAACCGCAAGTTTTCCATCAGAAGCAAAAGAAAGCTGAAGCTGCAAGTAAATTAAGATAAAAGGATACCTCCAGGTACTTAGTCTAGGATTGCAATCAGAAGATTCAACAAAGAGTAGTCACAAATACCATTCCAAACAGTTCATAGAAAATACATTTCTAATAATATCTAACTTTGTCCCAAACATGTGGCACCAGCAAGGGTGGGTTCACGATTTGAGACATTAGCTGAAAGAAACAAGCTTGCTCAAGCTTCCATTTTACAAAACTTCCATCATCAAGCTTTTGTCCAACAAGCTTGTTGACCCTGTTACATCCAAAGAACAGGTATGGAATATTAGAAGCAACCTCAAAACTATAGAGAAAAATGACAAAAAAATCGATGCTATGATTACCTCGACAACTCTGCTCAGGTTTTCAGCTTCCATCTTCTCAAACACCCATTACTCCAACTCAAGATTTAGACTAAAAAGCTCGCACTGTTAAACATGTATGAAATATAAGAAGCAACCACAGTTTAGAGCAAAATGACAGAAAATAGATGCTAAGATTTACCTTGACAAGTCTCCTCCAGGCTACAGTTTTCAACGATTTCAATGATATGAAGGTTGCTACATTGGGGAGCCTTTATTTCCTTCTAAAGGATTTGTGGCTGAGAGACCTGAATCAGACCTAGATACTGACTGACTACAAACAAGAAACTAAAGGCTCATGAACCAGAGCTACAAACCTGATGCTAACACAACCTGACACCCTACAGATGGACCAAAAGGAAACAAGGAGATGATATAACACCTATGACACTTATGGATCAAGAAATTTAAGAAGAGAAGGCATAGTTCTAGTTCACCTCCCAACTCCTTCCTATAAAAAAACCAGAAGAAGAAACAAGGTGAAACCAGATGCCCTCGGGTAGAGCAGGACTAAGAAATTAGTAGAAGAATAATTAAGGACCACTGATTTCAGCAAAGTTGCATATGATTAGACAATGCGATGGATATGAGAGATGAACTAAACAACCTAAGGGCATACATAAAAAAGAGACAATGCGGTATTTCAACATGAAAATAATATGCACAAGAACCTAAACAAGGACTTAACAGAATGCTGAAAAGCTTTTCTAATGGAAGAGAAAAAAAAGTAGACTATAAACGTTTAGCACGATAAGTTGCCAAAGAATCAAGATGAAATAAGGTACTTCCAGCATAAGATGCTCATGCTCAAGATATGCGAAGCATACATATTGGTTCATAGCTTCGCAATTCTCCTAAGTTCCTTTCACCTGATTACTAGCAACTACACCACCACTAGGCTGATAAGCATTCTTTACTCTTCTTCCTACAAGGCTAAATATGTGATGACTAACCATTTAGTTACTAGATTCTGTACAAGATAAAGACATGATACAACTACTATATACAAAACTTCAGTTTTCGACATTGATCTCAGTCATCAACAAGATCCAAGTTGAGCATGCGCCTCAAGTTCTCGGTGGCCACATCACATATGAACTCACAAGCAGATGGACTTGACTGCCTGGAGGGTGAAGATGGGGCTGACTTCGAAACATGGCGGATTATAACCTCGGGTTCAGAAAGAGGCAGCTCCAACGAAATACTTCGTTTCTGGCGGAGGGAGAACTTTGGGATCGGCACGGAACTCGGGGGAGGGGAGTTCGAGTAGGCAGGACCTGCCCACAGCTCAGAGTAAGAAAGGTCATCGTTAAAGGTGGCTCCTTTTGGAGAAGGCCTGGGGTTTATGGGGATAGGCTTGCTACGCTTGCTCTGCTTCGGTGGTTCAGAGAAAACACAAGGAGATTTAGGTTCCATGTGGTTGTCATAAGAGTATGCTTTCGGAGGAGGAGACGGCAGAATACCAATATCAGAGTGAAATGTTCGACAATTAATCCCCTTGAAGCCCTTAGAAGCATGCTGTCTCCCTCTCCCGTAATACTGATTCCGATGTTGAGCAACCACAACCAATGCCTCCATCGCAAAAAGATGGAACTTTTATCACAAAATCTTTCCACCGCCGGATCAAACACAGTAAAACCTATAACAGAAGCGCACAAAATATAATATGCAAGTGACGCCACAATACATAAAGGACTCATCTACGAATAGCGCAAATTCAATTCTATACCTCGCAAAATATAAATTTTTGGGTCCAGATCGCGCAGGAACCCCAGCGTACTGTAGCTAAAACTCGATCTACTCAACTGGGAGCCCAAAAACACTAGTTCAATAATAAAAAAAACAGTCAGCAGATCCCAAATCCAATCTCTTTAGCACGATCCTTTCACCAAGTTGCCGCAAGAAGAAGCCTAGAGCGAGAAATCCACAAAAAAAAAAGACCGTTAGAAAAGAACCCAAGAAACAAACGTGAAAAACCCAAAATAAAGTGCACAACTCACTGATCCATCAAAAGAAGGGGCCGACGCTGCGGAACAAGCTCAGATCGGGCGAAACGGTAGCGACCACCAACTCCGACGCCAAAAAATCCGAGATCCCCATTTAACTTCCAACGGGAAAAAAGAAGTAGGAGAGATCAAATCCGCCGACAAATCCACCCGGATGACAGATACGGAGGGATGGATCGATCAGCAATGTCGCAGAAGCGACCTGTGATCAAGGGCGAGAGAGAGAAAAAGAGGACAGAGGGAGAGCTGCCGCCTCCACTGCCAACAGAAGAAGAAATGGGCACCAGAACCAGCCGCGGATCTCAAACGGGGCTAATTAATCGAATTTAAATCCCACCGGCCCCCCTCAACGAGTGATGCTGATGCACGCATTCCGCACCTTTTAGACCGACAAGGAAGAAAAAAAAAAGGCATTTGCATAATGCCATCGCTCGTTACCCTAACGCACGATCTCGCATAAAACTACTCCGTGCGGCAAAACGATCTCGACCGCCAATAGACCGAAAGGTCCAATTGATGGTCGGCTCGCAGAGAGTATTTTTATGCGCACGGCAGGAGGACTCGGTGCGGGCATCTACTAGAGGTAGCAGTACCGGCACTTGCTCAACTACTGTCCCGTGGCGCAGTACAAAATACATGACACCGCTGTATACTGCACTAGTACGAGTAGAGCAGAGCGGATGGGCCCACGTTAGTGGACTCCACTTTATGGGCTTAGAGTGAGAACCTTATAAACAAGGGGGTGTCTTTAGTGGGCCCCACTTTGTCATCTAGTTCTCCTTTGCTTTTGCTTTCTTAAAGTTATTCTTTCCTTTTGCCTTTTTTTGTTTGGACTTGATTTCTTCTGTGTCCCATGCTTCTTCTTTTTTTTTCTTTCTTATTTGACCCAATAGACATATTCAAGATTTTATAAAATTTTAAAAATAAGTTATTTTAAATTTAAAAAATACATTGAATACGTGAATTATAGTTCCGATAAGTTCTTAATTTTTTTTAAGTGATGTTTTCATTCTTACCAAATGTTTGGATGAAATTCTCAGCAATTTAGAACTTTAATAGTTGATTTGATGCGCCACAGCAAGTTTTTTATGATGTCAATTGTTTTATTTGACGCTGCCATGTAGCTAATGGAAAACTAAATAGTTTAATAAATAATATTAACAATAATTATTAGCTAATATTATATTATTTTACTATACTATAATATTAGTTAAAGTATAATAAATAATTAAGAAAAAAATTGTTTAATATCAGATTTAATTAATAATAGGTTTTGTTAATTTTATTGTATTGTAATACTAAGTTAATTATAATAAATAGATAATAAAATACTTATTTGCTATTAGATCCAAATAAATTTATTTTATCATTTTTGTGATAATGAAAATTTAAATAAGTAACTATATACATACGTATATAATATAATATACATATGATATATATATGTATGTATAATATATATTATTATTAGACTAATGGATAAAAGTTACAAAAAAAAAGAATCATATGCTAAAAAAAAGAAAGAATTAATAAATATTACATCATACATAATGATAGTTCTTCTTAACGAACAAAATATGGGATCTCCAAAAATTCATTTATACAGAATTAATAAAAATCTTTTGAATTGAAGAAATCATCCCCCACTAAGACGAACCAATATGTTGCCTTCATATTTCTAAAAAGAGAAAATAAATATTGCCTAATAGGTAACAGTATTTTTTCTCCTGCATATATTTTTTCTCACCACTTTTTGCATTGGTAGGGAAAATAACCTTTTCGTCTTTCATATATTTTGAAAATTTTCTCATGTTCTCTCTCAGGAGACATCCCATAATTTGAAAAAAAAAAACATTTACATTATCAGCTATTTCAGCTTAAAAAAGTCTCATTGAATGGATGTGAAATACCAACAACATATTTTTTTTAAGCAAGTGAAATTATCTATTGATGATAGAAATTATCTATTGAGGATTAGAGCAAACATTCTTTTTTTAACAAAAAATGATACTATCTAGATTTCTTTCTAAATTGATAATAAATTTAAATTTTGCAGTCGGATTCCCCTTGGCGGAAAAAAATGTTTACATGAACAAATTTCAAAATATACAAGATAATTTCAAATATTCTCTGGGATCTTCTTTACCTTCCACGGACACATTCCCCTTTTGCCAACAATCTGCACTTTGAAAATTTGGATTCAAAATCATACCTAAATGTCTTTGCACAAATAAAGTTTTCATTAGCAATCCTAATAAAAAATATATGCTCCCCTTGACTTTTTAAAATAGGTGAATGACTCATTTAAATTTAATGAAGGGGGATGTGAGATATCATGCTAACTTAGTGAAGATTGCTTCTCATCCAAAAGTTCACAATTAAAATTATATAAAAGAGTATTTTATTTTAAAAGCATGGAATCTTTCGTTCTTCCCTTTCGATTAATTTTTTATCCAAATTAAAAACTTATTTTTAACTTCACCTTTCTTATCTTCCTTTCTCTTCAACAAATCCCGCTTTTTTTTAACTTAAGAGACCATTTATTTCATGAATAAGTTTGACTTAAATAAAATAACAAATATTGTATTCTTGAAAAGAAATGAATATATTCTTATCCTAGTTATGTTTGATTTAAAAATAATAAAACTTAAAATTATAATATTTTATAATTAAAACGTTTTATTATAAATAACCAATATTTTTATTATAGAAATACTAATAAACTATATAATAATGTGTGGTTAAAAATGGAAAAAATAAAATATGGTAAAAAAATGAAAAATCGCATAAAAATGATGATTTATCAATTTCGAGGTGGTTTGACATTTTTTGACATTTGATCAAAATAATTAGTGGCGGAGTAAAAATATACGACAAGTGGGTGCACATTATAGTATAATATAAATTTTAATAATTAATATTGAATATGATAAAATAAATATTATTTATATAAATATTTAAAAATTATTTGATTTTTTTTCCAAAATATATTGAAATTCACATGTAAAAGTAATGAAATTTTAAAACATAAATCCAATATGTCATTTGTTTACATTTATTTCACTTCATTGTCAAACAATGATTTAGTTTTTATCTCATAATATATTATCAATGTTTATTAGATAAAATTTTAAAAATTTATTAATAAAAAATATAACTATATGTGGTACATGAAATATTAGAATTAATAAGAAATAAAATTGAAGTAAATATATTGAAACTAATACATAAAAATATTGGAATTTCAAAATGTAAATTCAATGTCTTATAATTTAATTATTATAATCATGTCATTTTTACACTTATTTCACTATATTGTGGTAAAATAAAACACAAAGATATTGAAATATGAACAAATATATTGAAACTAAATAATATATGAAATAAAGTCTGCTATGGAAACAAATATGAACATGATGAAATAAAAAATGCTTGAAATTGAGTAGTAAAATGAGAGGGAAAGATAGGAATCAATCCCTAGTCAATCTAAGCACCAAAACAAGGTGTTTGACTAAATATTACTTGTAAATTTTTTCACTGCACTTGCACCCATAGGCAGGCTCCACCCCCTCTAATTGGTGTTTGATTATATTATCGAAATATTGAAATATTATGACATTTATTTACGAAACAAACGAGACCTAAAAGTTGGACGTCGCTCACCACTCTAATCTTTATTTCAAAATGGTAGAATATAGAAAAAAATAAGATATGCAATGGAAAAAAGAAAAAAATATTTTAACTATATACTTATAATTATGGAAAGGTTAAAATTGTAAATAGAGATTAAAAGAAATAAAAGCAAGAGAAAATGTGGAATGATCCTTTATAACCATAATCATATTTTTTCTTTTCATTTATGATTGTCAATTCTATTTCTCCTCTCCTTATAGTGTTTAAGAGCAGGCACAAATGAGGATTATCCTTTCATCGCCCATTTTTTTATATTTGTAATCCCTTTTTGCCACCTCTCTCACTCCATCAATCATAAATCTCTATTAATATTTATTAATGTTCTTGACACGAAATTCATCGGCAATTAAAAGAATTTCAATTAGTTCATCATACATCATTTAATAGCAAAAGTTTTTAACATTTCAAGGGAAATCATAACTTATAAAAAAATTAATAATATACATATAACATTTGTTCAAATTTATAAGATCTCAAATGCATAAAGACCTCATTGCATTATTTGTCTCAATATTCATTTGGACATAAATGACTTATTTGATGTTAAACATGTGCATACTTTTATCATGAGTTTTAGTTGACATTCTTTATTCTTAGTTACTTGTATGGGTTCAAAATACAACATTTTCCATTTACTATAGGTAAAAGGCATGCTATGATAACCTATTATATGGTAATACATGCGATGTACGTCAACATAAAACATAATAATATGAATATTATGAAGTATGTTGTAATTCTTACATGACTATCACATATGACATTCTTTTATAATAAAATGAAATATCATTATCTTGACATAGACATAACATAATATCATTTCTAACATTATATAACATCATATTTATCATTTTTATAACATATACATATAAAATATTAATAATTTGGCATACCTTCTTAACTTTAAAATAATCATTTTCTATAAGCATCATATGATAAGAATATACATTTTATCACACACATAGCATATAACTTATCATCGCATTTCTACTTCATTGTCATGTACATTGTAGGATTTTTTTTTATAAAACTTATTTATCCTTGTTATTTGATATTTTTTCATTATTTCTTCTCATTTTTTATTTCATATTTTCCATGTTTGATTTATATTTTAAATTTTCTTCCATTCTTCTTGATTTTTCACGAGAAACTTTGAACTCGTATTCTCCAATTTTTCATCTCATCACATTATATTATTATCTTTGATCTTAACTTAATTTAAAGAATCAAATCATGGCGATGACCACATCTTAGGGAAAGAAACTTTATTTTTCATCATTTTTAGAAATACACACAACAATGTTATCTGGAAATCATATATACAGATACAGAACTTTACTTCGAAGATTTTATGTTCTTGAAGCACATACATAAGTGCAGAACTTTATTTTTTTTTAATGAGTGACAAGAACTTATTTTTAAACTTTAGAATGCATTATTCTTATTCAATACATCAAACATTCATATCAAATATCATTCATCTTTTTTTAATCTAATTACAATAGAGCATGGATAAACATGTGTGTAGATGACCATCATTATATCAATCATGATTTCATGAACAATAAGAAATGTAACATAATCATAAACATCAAATAATTTTAGCATCCATTTTGGCAGTTCATCCACTAACATAAATGTCTTAAACATTTGTAAAAACATTTACATCATTAAACATTCGATTAATATCATTTAACTTATAACATAATATAATGGCTTGTTACATGTTTCTTACGAACATTATGGTCACGATTGTCATCGTAATGGGCGGTGACTTTAGAAGTAACACACATGACTTTAAAAGTAAAGGGTTGTGGCTTTAAAAGTAAACACCTCTAACTTTTATGCAATGAGTCGTGACTTAAGTAATGAGTTGTGACTTTTCATATAACACCCATGACATAAAAGTAATGGCTTGTGACTTTATATATAACACCCAAGACTTAAAAATAATGGATCGTGATCTTACATATAATATCCATGACTTGAAAGTAATGGGTCATGATTTTACATATTACACTCATGATTTAAAAGCAATAAGTTACAACTTTGAGTAATGGGTATGAAACTCAAAGTAATACCTTTGACTTAAAAGTTAATGGATGGCGATATTGTAATATTCCTAAATTAATCATGCATGATTAGTTATATGAATGTGATGTTATATTATCTTATTGATAATCTCTATAAATGTGATGTTAAGACTTACACTTCAATATCAACTAAAGTGCGAAAGCGATGGAAATTTACTTAAGGCATGAAAATGTGATTTTCGAAAAAGTGAAAATTTGGAACATTAAATTCTCAGTAATTGTTCCTATATATGAAAGGATTTTAAAAGTGATTTTTAAGAATTTTTAGGAGGTGTATGAGTTAGGTAAAACGTAGACACAAAATCGAAAAATTTGTGAAATCGTGATTTTTATTCTTCGGACAAAAATTTAGATTTCGATTCCCTGATTATATAATTTTATAAATATTTTATTTGAATCCAAATGGGGGTAGTTTCTTATTTACATGTAATGTCTTAAGTAAATGAATGAATAAATAAATAAATGGAGAAATGCAAAAGCCATTTACTTCAAGGGCATTACATGTGAATAAGTCATACTTCAAGGGCATTTTGGGAAGTACTACATACACCACCTGAAGTCGGTATCTACCTCACTTTTAGTACTTTCCTTTTACATTTTACTACCTTCCTCTGTCCTATTCATCACCCTTGGCCAAAATTAGAAAAAGAGAAGGTAGAAGACACCATACTACATGATTGAAGCAAATTAGAAAAAGAGAAGGGGCAATCAGGATTTTAAAGTTTGGTAAGTTCCTACTTCATTTTCTTTGGATTTTAACTACATAATTCTTAATTAGGGTGACTTTGAACCTTTTTCATCTATTTATTTTTGGATTTTACTTCAACATGGGGCAAAACTCATGTTATTCATGGGTAAGATTAACCCTAGCCATGTTCAATTGATTCATGAATCTTTAGCTACATAATTTCATACTTTCGAGTGATTCAAAAATTATGAAATTTATTCTGATTGATCATATATGAGTCTACTTTCATTGAGCTTTCGAATCAAATTAATAGGATTTCTGTAGATAAAGTTATGCTCTTATCTTTGAGGTACTATCACTTTGTCCGCCGAAATTGCTACTCGAATTTGTAAATTATGTATTAAATTCAATATGTCGTGGAATTATTTGATAATTTATAGTGTTATGGACATTGATGTTAGGTTTCTTTTACCCTTGGAATCACTAAAAATGATATGTGTAGCGAAAGTTATAAATAATTTACCGAGTCTTACTTGGTATGTCAGGAGGGAGCTTAGGGCAGATTATGCTAGTATTGGTTAAATTTATTGTGCTCAGTACAATTAGATATAAATTCAAATAATTTTATGAGTTTCACCTTAGAATGTATACTATTTGGGAAAATTAAAAGAATTAGGACAGGAAAGGCTTATTATTTTATATAAATCATAAAAGTAAGATTACTCAGTCTGTCAAGACATAAGAACAATATAAAAGTTAGGCTGAATCTTGATTTTCATGAGAGCAAATCATAGTGAAGTAGGAAATGAAACTTTTACAGAATAATGTCTCTGTAATATGAAAGTAAAGAAAATTGGAATGATGTCATTTGGGTATGTATATAATAAGATATGGATTTTTCTTTATTATGTGTGCAATATATTATATTATTAGGTCAATCATTATGCTTATTAGTTACTTAAGTTATAAGAGTAAATATTTAGGGTTCATATACCATTGCAATTAATTATGTTTCAAGTGTGAAAGGCTTGTGCTCATATCATAGTGGTAATGTGTTTCTTCCTATTATTGTTATAGGAGTAGAAGAGTATAGTAGTGAAAAGGAAAAGGAAAACATTTTCTTAGCCTTTATAGGTAAGTTGATTTCTCCTACTCTATGTTTTCACCTCTTTTGAATTCGGTATGACATCGATTATTATATATATTGAATATATTTTGGAATTCTATGAATTGGTTTCGAGAAATGCAATTATGGAAAGTATATGTGATATAATCTGAATGGATTGCGATGAGTGCAATCTTGTTCATTTTGAAATGGTATTGTATATGATTTATCTTCTTATATTCAAGAGATGTTTGTTTGATGAATCATGCATCGATATCCATTTGCATTTGCATATATGATGGTTGGAGCTAAGTGCTACATCGCTGATCACGATGAGAGTCACCTCTAGAATCCAATGCATTATTTTGTTCCTCAGAAATGGGATGAGATAGACTGGAGCTAAGTGCCATGCGGAGCTGAGTGTCACATCGTGAGTAGTCGCGATGAGGCAACCTCTAGAATTCGTAGGGGCCGCCTCTAGAATCCACCTATCACTATATGATTGTTCCCCGAAAGGGATGAGGTAGAATGGAGCTAAATGCTACATCGCCGATCACGATGTGAGCCACATTTAGAATCCACCTACCGACCACTGGCCAGTTGGTTATCCGTGCATACATATGAGAGTGTTGCATTGCATACACATGTTTGATATGTTCAAGTGACAATGAATGTAAATTGAGTGCAATGCTTTTGATTGGGATGTTATATATATATATATATATATATATATATATATATATATAGTAAATGTATGAAGATATTGACTTTGACATTATGATTAATGCATGTATGTTTAGGTCTCCTCGAATTTATTAGATGGTAATACATAGCTTATGAGTTATGGAGAGAGTTTGATATGTGCTATGTATGAAAAGTAATTTTGTATCTTGTAAAATGTAAATCTTTTATGACTATATGGTGATGTAAACCCTAGGGTTGTTACATGCTCTGAATGATTAATATAAACTGCGTGGTTTGCTTATATGTGTTATTATTTCTTTGTATTATTTAGAGGAGTTATGCACAATTTTTCTCAAAAAAAAAATTATTTGATCATCTGTAATTAGTCGCGAGCTCTGATTTAAATTACCGTTTAAAACAGGGTCGTGACAAATATTCTCTTCACACTCATAACTTCCTATTTTTCTATTAATGTGTATCAGTCGTGAGAAATTTGTCATAGCCATGAAACTCATTTTCATGTGTGATGCATGCAAAATACAACATATTTTAGTTAATTATTTTAATTAAATTTTCTGTAATTTGATCATGGCATGCATCATTTTTAGTCACTTTTAATCGTAATTCCGGATTTATCAATTTTAATTATTAAATTCTCTAAATATTTTAATTGTGGATGGATTAACTAAACTTGGATAATTATTTTGCAGGAAAATTCGAATCTCGGCCGAAATTCAAAGAAATTATTTCTTACGCCCGAGATTTTTACACCCAAGTCATTACGGCCGAGATTTCTAGGGCGTAACAAGATTTAATTCTTTGTTACGGCTAACATTTGAAGGAGTAAAGATAAATATTTTTTATCTTTTGGGCGTAACGGGAGAAGTCTTTCCTTACGGCCGAAATTTGGAGGGCGTAATGGCATGAAGATGAAGGGTGTAACAATTAAGAAAGATTTATCTTTGGGCGTAAAAAGATAAGAAAGATTTATCTTTGGGCGTAAAGATAAAATGATTTATCTTTGGCCGAGTTTATCTCGTAAATTTTAAAGTCAACCGTACGATGTTACGGCCGAGATCAAGTTGAAGGTCGTCCACACCCTATAAATACGTGAAGAATCCATCGTTTCAAGGTGTGCTCTGAAGTTCAGGTTTCTTCCACGACGAGTCGTGAGCTCTGCAGGCTACGACCAAAAGGAGAGAGGTGCGACGGCTGGAAGTTGATTGCGACCCTGATCAAGTTCGAGAGGCTGCCCGATTGTTTGCCCGTGATCCGAAGCTTCGACTTTTGTCTATTTGGGTGTAATTCTTCCAATTATTATTATTTTGTTATTATCTCTCCAGAATTTCTAGGATGAACTCCATGTTTTAAGATTATTATTTTAGGAGATTATTAATTGAAGGGAAATGTTTGGACCCTACTTTATTTGTTTTAATCTTTTCTGATCAATTATTAATTATGCTTAATGCTTTTATATTAGTTAATTAAATTTTCGAATTAGGCTATACCAGTTTGTGGAGTGTTTAATTTCAGAATTTATTATACTAATTATAATTGATTTTATTTGGAATTAATAATTGACATAAATTTGATAACTAGTGTGTGGAGAATCAAATTTGTGTGGTCTATTAATCTATACCAGTTTGTGGAGTGATTAATAGTTTAAAGAATTCAATTTAATGCATCTTAATTTTAATATAATTTTGGGGATACCAGTCGTGGAGACTTCAATTCTTATTAAATTAAGATAGTTCTATATGATTAAATTGAGGGATGCCAGTCGTGGAGACCACAAGTTAATCATATTAGATTACTTTAGGGAGACTCTAATCCATCTTTAAAGATTAAATTTATCTTTTATGGTTCAAATATTTATCCTGATCTATTTTCATCCTAAGGCCTAACTTCAACACCACTATCTTATCTTTATCTTATTTTCTCTATTTTATCTTTTAAAACTTCTTTCCAAAAATTCATGTTTTTCCTCTCTTATTAATTTATAAATTTAGATATTGAATTAATAATATTCCTCGTGGGTTCGACACTCTTACTCCTATTACTATATTACTTGAGTGACTAGTGCACTTGCTAGCAAATTTTATTGTTACAAATTTAAACACATCAAGTTTTTGGCGCCGTTGCCGGGGAATATTTTATTAATTAATTTCTGATTTTTATGAATTATTAGGAGATGTAAATAAATTGTAAATAATTCTTTATAAATATGTATTAATTGTTTTAATTATTTTTGTGAATAAACTAACATTTTTTTTTCTTTTGCAGAGAAAGGTCACGATAATTTTTTAATTTATCTACTTTCGGTTTAAAATCTGACGCCGATTGAATTTTCTGAATTACACTGTCGACTTATGATTTTACAATCGAGATTTAATGTGTCGGTTTTATTAATTTTATGGCCTCGCAATGAATGATTTCTGAATTCTAAACTTTCAATCTTTACGGCCGTAACATTTATATCCGAACGTTGTTTTACGCCATGAGTAATGGATATTGATTTGACCTTGTTACGCCCGGTTTATCGATGGTTTAAATTTTTTACGCCCTATTCGAATCAATTTTCATTCTCGGCCGTAACATTTTAATTGTTTGAACTTTTCATATGGATTTGATCCGATTTCATTGTTTTACGACCGTAAAGAATCTTCTTAATTCACTTTCGGCCGTAATGATTCAATTTTTTTTATTTCGGCCGAAACCCTATTTTTCTTTACGGCCTCGTGTTAACATCATCTCGGCCGATGTGATATAGTCTTAATTGACAATTTAATCTTTTTTACGGCCGAGAATGATCTCATGTTTTCTTTTTACGGCCGAGAATTGATCTCATGATTTTACGGTCGTAAAATTTCTGAACATTTGTTTTTACGCCATATTACGACCTTTTCGGCCAATTTATTTGTGATTTTTCTTTCTCGGCCATTAATGATCACGTTCGACTTAATTCTCATTGTTTTACGGCCGATATGAATTATCCTCCTCCTCGGCCGTAATGAGTCATTTTGTCAACGTTTCGTCTGATTTTTATTTCGGCCGAAACCCTGTTCTGTTTTACGACCAAGGTTGTCAACCTCAGTTCTTTACGCCTATGATTTTATATGTGAGGAGTTGATTGCCGAAATGATTCATCGCTGTGTTAATTTTTACGACGTTGGTTCGATCATAAGCCAACAAGTTTTACGCCTTCACGTTAATTAATCACTTTTAATACTGTTTTATGATTTTTACGGCCGAACGAGCCTCGAATTACTAATCTAATTTCGGCCGTAAATCTATTTTTGTATTGCGGCCGATCAATCTTATTTCCTCTCTGAAAATAATTTTTTATGTCTGATTATTAACTTTACGGCCGCAAATTAGTTCGGACTTATTTTGTGCGGTTTGTTACATCATTATAAATTCTTTTGGTCGATATTAATATTTGGTATTCGTATTGTTTTGAAGAATTTCTGAAAAGTTCCTCTCGAAAATTAATTTTAATGACGAATTTTCAAATTTTATCGTGCCGAAAGACTTTATTTGTTAAAATCTCATTTTTCGTGACCTATTATCTGAATTTCTTTCTTCTTGTATATATTTTTATTCTATTTTTTATCTTACTGAAAATTGGTTGTTGCAGGTACTAATTGAAAATTAAATCACAACCAATCCTGGAATCTTCTGATAAGCGCACTAGAAGTTCAAATCCACTGTTGGAATTTGATCCTGAAATTGAAAGAACCTATCGTCGATTACGAAGAAATATAAGAAAAATGGCGGAACAAGCACGCGACAATCAGATACTGGAGCAACAGAATGAACTGGTTCCACCATATAATAATCGGCGAGAAGATGAAGCAGAACTTTCTATGAGAGAATATGTCTCGGCCAGATACAGTGACCGAGAATCATGCATCGTGCTGCCTGATATTAACGCAAATAATTTTGAAATAAATCCCGCAATCGTGAGGATGATACAAGCATCCTAATTTGGAGGAGGATTTCATGAAGACCCTCACGATCACCTTGATAAATTTCTTGCCACTCTGAGCACCTTTAGAAATAATAATGTTTCTTCTGAAGTTATTCGTTTATTATTATTTCCTCAATCTTTACGTGACAAAGCTTCCACTTGGTTTAAAACTTTGCCTGTAGGATCGATTCATTCTTGGTTGGAGCTGGTAAAAAAGTTTGTTAGAAAATATTGTCCACCACAAAAAGCAGGCAAATATCGAAGAGAATTGAGGGCATTTGTTCAAGACGATAACGAGACGTTATATGAAGCCTGGGAACGATATAAGGAACTGCTGGCCAGAGTTCCTGATAATAGAATTCCAAAATGGCAAGTAATGAAAGATTTCTACCATGTATTACGACCTGGAGATCAAGACAAACTCGACCAATCAGCAGGAGGGACAGTATTGGAATCTAAACGTCCTAGTGAGATACAAGATATTATTGAAGCTGTAGCACTCAAGTCAAGTCAAGAAAGGAGACCATCTCGCCGAACTCATGATGTGAATGCTACAGAAAGTAGAAATTCTTCTGAAGTAGTGACTCAGCTGGAGTCACTTAATCAAAAATTTGAGCAGATGATGTCATTAATGGTGTGCAACAACTGTGGAGGAGGACATGCGAGCAATTATTGTCCTCAAGGTAACATTTCTAATCCTGATCATATTGAAAATGCTAACTTTGTCTCCAATCCATTTTTCAGGAATAATGACTATGGTTGGAGGAACAATCAGAAGTTTCCTTACAGGTCAAATCAAGGGCAAGTTTTTGAGAAATTTCAGAATCAAGCTCATCCACAAAATTTTACACTTTTGAGAAAGCAACAAGAAGCTTCTGTCCAACAATCGACTAATCCTATGGAAGAAATAATGGCAAGAGTTATTGACACTATGCAAACCATGCAGAAGACAATGGAAACAAGGGCAAACAATCAAGATGCTACAATAAGGAATTTAGAAATGCAAATAGGGCAGATGGCCAATATGATGGCAGGACGTGCACCAGGGACTCTTCCAAGCAATACAGAGAAAAATCCTAAAGAGGAGACCAAAGCTGTGACTCTTAGAAGTGAGAAACAATTGAGAAGTCTGAGATCAGATTCCCCGCCAAGAGTAATTGATCACAAAGAAGAAACTGAAGCATCAAAGACACAAGATCAGACTACTGTAGATATCAATCTGAAGAAAAGAGAAACTGACAATTCAAAAAATACCAACGTAAAGTATCTGCCCTATCCACAGAAATTTCGCAAAGAACAGTTAGATAAGCAATTTTCTCGCTTTCTTGATATTCTGAAGCAATTATCTATTAACATTCCCTTTCATGAAGCTTTACAAATGATGCCGAGCTATGCTAAATTCATGAAGGATATATTATCTTCAAGAAGAAGGTTTGAAAATACTGAGAGAGTATTGTTGACATCAGAGTGTAGTGCCATTTACGATCGAGATATACCTAGAAAAATAAAAGATCCGGGAACCTTCACCATACCTTGCACTATAGGAAAATTCTTTTGTGCACAAGCTTTATGTGATCTTGGTGCTAGTATAAGTTTAATGCCTTACTCTATATTTGTGCAGCTAGGTTATGGAGAACTAGAAGAAACAAGCATTACTCTTAAATTTGTAGATTCTTCATGCAAAAGACCCCAAGGAATATTAAGAGATGTTTTGGTAAAAGTTGATAAATTTATTTTTCCTGCAGATTTTATTGTTCTGGATATGAAGGCAGATGAAAAAACCCCTATCATCCTCGGGAGATCATTTCTAGCCACAGGAAATGCACTTATAGACGTTCAACAAGGGATGCTCACACTTCGCGTCAACAACGAAGACATCACTTTCAATATAAAAAATTCTCTCAAATAACCTTTTGATCACTCATCCTGTTATGCTATAGATTCTATAGAAGATGACACAACTGATACTTTTGATGATATTGTTGCAGATTTTGTTTCAGATCCATATGCTAAGGAAGCTTTGAAAATGATGGAGGATTCTAGAGAAATTGTGGGAGAAGATAATGCGCCAATAACAACAGAGACACTCGAGACGGAAAACGATAAATTGGATTATTCTCTAAAATTTGAACTTAAAGAACTTCCACCTCATTTAAGATATGCTTTTCTTGAAAATGATACTTACCTAGTTATCATATCTGCTGATTTGACAGGTGATATGGAAAACCAACTTTTAGAAGTATTGCGGCAACACAAAAGAGCAATTGCCTGGTCGATCTCAGATATCAGGGGCATCTCTCCTACCATTTGCATGCACAAGATTTTGATGGAGGACAATGCCAAGCCAATTGCTCAATATCAAAGGAGGCTCAATCCAACTTTAAAGGAAGTTGTAAGAAAGGAGGTCATCAAACTCCTTGATGCAGGTATTATATATGCTATTTCTGATAGTTCATGGATAAGTCCTGTGCAGGTAGTTCCTAAGAAAGGAGGAATCACTGTGGTAAGTAACAAAAATAATGAATTGGTGCCTCAAAGAACAGTTACAGGTTGGAGAGTCTGTATAGACTATAGGAAGCTTAATGATGCTACCCGCAAAGATCATTTTTCATTACCTTTTATTGACCAAATGTTGGAGCGTGTTGCAGGTCATAGCTATTATTGTTTTCTAGATGGCTATTCTGGATACAATCAAATAGCAGTAGCACCTGAGGATCAAGAAAAGACAATGTTCACATGTCCATATGGAACGTTTGCCTATAGAAGGATGTCATTTGGTCTATGCAACGCTCCAGCAACATTCCAAAGATGCATGATGTCAATCTTTGCAGATATGAATGAGAAGATACTCGAAGTTTTCATGGATGATTTTACACTTTTTGGTAGCTCTTTTAATAATTGTTTGGATAACTTATCTCTAGTTTTGCAGAGATGTGAAGAAACGAATTTGATCCTTAACTGGGAGAAATGTCACTTCATGGTTAAGGAGGGTATAGTTCTTGGCCACAAAATTTCAGAAAAAGGAATTGAAGTGGATAAGGCCAAGATAGATGTTATTGCAAATCTGCCTCCTCCAACCAATGTGAAGGGCATTCGAAGCTTCCTTGGTCACGCAGGATTTTATCGCCGTTTTATCAAAGATTTTTCAAAAATGGCTAAACCCTTAACTAATCTTCTTGCTAAGGACACAAAATTTGATTTTAATTCAGATTGTCTTGCTGCCTTTAATTTATTAAAGGAAATGCTAATTTCTGCACCTGTTGTTGTTGCACCAGACTGGTCTCTACCATTCGAGATGATGTGTGACGCAAGTGATGATGCTATTGGAGCTGTGTTGGGGCAAAGAAAGGATAAAACATTTCATGTCATATATTATGCAAGCCGAACATTGAATGCTGCCCAACTAAATTATGCAACAACAGAGAAGGAGTTTCTTGCTATTATTTTTGCTTTTGACAAGTTTAGATCATATCTAATTTGTTCAAAAATTATTGTATACACAGATCATGCAGCCATCAAGCACTTGATGAGCAAACAAGATGCCAAACCTAGACTAATCCGATGGATACTACTTTTGCAAGAGTTCGATGTGGAAGTAAAAGACAAAAAAGGGACTGAGAACTTATTAGCTGATCACCTATCTCGGTTGGAGCCATCTCCAAGAGAAGTCACAGACATACTTGAAGAATTCCCAGATGAGAGACTTTTTTCTATCTCTACAATTTTTCAAATTTCTGACACTACACCATGGTTCGCTGATTTTGCTAATTACCTTGCAGGACATTACATTCCAAAGGGCATGACCACTCATCAAAAAAGGAAATTCTTATCTGATGTTAAGAATTATCACTGGGAAGATCCTTACCTTTTTCGATTATGTGCAGATCAAATAGTTCGAAGATGTGTTCACGAAGATGAGATTGATAATATCCTAAGTCATTGCCACGATGGACAAGCTGGAGGACACTTTGGACCCAATCGAACAACAGCTAAGGTACTTGAATGTGGACTATATTGGCCAACCATTTACAGAGATGCAAGAAACTACTGTAAGTATTGTGACAAATGCCAAAGGACAGGTAATATTTCTCGTCGAGATGAAATGCCTCTCACAAATATTTTACAATGTGATATTTTTGATGTTTGGGGCATTGACTTTATGGGACCATTCCCTAAATCCTTTAACAACCAATACATCTTAGTGGCGGTTGATTATGTTTCCAAATGGGTAGAAGCTGTAGCCACACAAACAAATGAGGCCAAGGTAGTTGCCAACTTTCTAAGAAAAAATATTTTTACTCGATTTGGAACACCTAGGACTATCATAAGTGACAATGGAACACATTTCTGTAATAAAATAATGTCAACTCTTCTTAACAGATTTGGAGTCAACCACTTCTTAGTACCCCATATCATGCCCAATCTTGTGGACAAGTGGAAATTTCAAATAGAGAAATTAAAAGAATTCTAGAGAAAACTGTGAACTCATCTAGGAAGGATTGGTCCTTGAAACTAGACGATGCACTTTGGGCATATAGAACCGCTTTTAAGACACCTATAGGTACCTCTCCTTATAGATTAGTTTTTGGAAAATCATGTCACCTTCCAGTGGAATTAGAACATAAAGCTTATTGGGCAACGAAATTTTTAAATCTGGATCTAAAATCATCACAATCAGAAAGATTATTACAATTGAATGAGCTTGATGAGTTTAGATGTCATGCATATGAGAACAGCAAACTATATAAAGAACGTACTAAAAAATTACATGACCTGCATATAAAACATAAAGAATTTTTACCTGGTCAACGAGTGCTTCTTTACATTAGTAAACTCAAATTATTTCCTGGGAAACTCAAATCAAGGTGGACTGGCCCTTATATCATAATCAATTGTTCACCTTATGGAACATTTGAAATTGAATCATTGGATCATAAACAAAAATTTAAAGTTAATGGACATAGACTTAAACTCTATCATGATAACACATATTATCAAAATTTATCTATGATTAATCTGTTTACCATCTAAATGTCAAATTGACAAAGTCAAGCTGACGACTATAAATCAGAACTATTTTTATCCTTTCTTTTAATCTTTCATTAGTTTGTTGATTAATATCTTTAGTTATGTTAATAGTTTTTATTTTATTGAGTCATCTGTGGAAGGAGAGAACTTCGGACATGACAATAGGGCGTAAAATTCGACACCTGTGCAAACTCCATTCTTTACGGCCGAACCAACTCCTTACGGCCGAAGTCTCTCTTAAGCCTTGTGCGTTACGGCCAAGCTTCCATGCCGACTTCATTTTACGGCCGAAGAGCTGACGCCATCACTCCTTACGCACGAACATCAGCGCCACCACCTATTCGTTACGCCCAAAGTGCCACGCCTCCTATTCCTTACGGCCGATCTTCATCTCTTACGGCTAAATTCCGGGCGAGTTTTCCTCGTTACGGCCGAGAACCACCTCGATGACCACGCCGTAAAGATTCCAACAGATATGACAAGACGCCACATCGTTTCGGCCGAGCTTTCTCCCTTACGGCCGAAGTGAAACTCCACTCGACTCCAGCCAAGCAACTCCTTACGGCCGAAGTTCTAGCGCTTCCTTGTGCGTTACGGCCCATTTATTACGGCCGAAGTTCCTTATCCTCTCACCATTACGGCCAGTTTCTTACGGCCGAGATTTCATGGCTGAGATCTTCATCAACAAAATTTTGCGGCCAAGATTTTACGGTCGAGACTCTCAATTATGGCCGAGATCTCCTCTCACCGACACCTTTTGCGGCTGACAGCTTCATCGATATATATATTGAGGCCGAGCATCTCTCCACCGACAATAAATCCGGTTGTATATTTTTCCTTTCCTTTATTTTCATTTCTTTAGCCTTTCTATATTATCTTTTCACTTTCCCTTGCTGGCTTAACACTGAGGACAGTGTCTAGTTCAAGCTTGGGGGAGTTTGCATTTCATGCATTGCATGTTTCTTTCTTTTTATTTGCTTATATTTGCATCTATTTATAAAAAAAAAATCCAAAAAAATTGAAAATTTTGAAAATTTTCTAAAAATACCATTGCATGCATTTATTTTTGCTACCATCTTACTAACTTTTGTCTTACTGTTTTAATTATCTTTAAGTAAAAGTTCAAAGATATATTGTTAATTGATGAAATTTGAATACTTTTCTTTCTTATCACTTGCTATTTTAGTATCAAACTTATGGACTATGTGCCTATGCTAAGTAGAATTATGAATGACTAGACGACAAAATCATATTCATGCCTTTTTTATTTATTTCTTTTAAGTCTTGATTAGTAGTAGCCTTCTTATTGACCATATCAAGTACTTTTTGAGCTTATAAAAAAGAAGGGTTAGTTAAACCCCAACAAATAAATTAAAAAAAAATAATGAATAAAGTTATGTGTAGGTACAAAAGTGTTATCCGGAACCAAGGTGTGTTCGGGTAATTAGATCCGTAGGGGTTCATGCCTGACGACCTAAGGGCAACTGCTCTGGGATCCGTCGATCGAAAACCTGCTACATGGACCATCTTGTGAAATAAGGAGAAGCACATGAGTACTGAATCATGACTAAGTTCGAACTCTTCATTCAGAACCTTGGTTGTTCGGGCAAGTAAACTCGAGGGGTGCTTTATCACCTGGTGCCCTAAGGCCATCTGGTCTGGGAGTCATCAGTCCAAAGTCCGCTACATGGACTTCCTTGTGCAATCCTGCTTGAAGATTAGAACTTTTAAATGATTGAAAATAAAGTAAAAAAAATAAAAAGAAAAAGAAAAGTTTTAAGCTCAATTAGTACTTATGTGTTCAATATTAATGCTATTATTTGATAGACAATTTATTTTTTCACAAGGCTGAATTTGAGATTGTTTAAATTTGTGTAGCATTCAGAACCTCTATGAAGCTAAGTGCATGGAAAGTGGTGAGATACTGAGTAGTAGGTGTGCAGAAGAACTGTGTGAGAAAATTAGTCAGTTGACAATGTGGAGGCTACGATGGAACTTTCTTGAGCTTTGCTTTGAATTTTTGCTTGAGAACAAGCAAGACTTTAAACTTGGGGGAGTTTGATGCATGCAAAATACAACATATTTTAGTTAATTATTTTAATTAAATTTTCTGTAATTTGATCATGGCATGCATCATTTTTAGTCACTTTTAATCATAATTCCGGATTTATCAATTTTAATTATTAAATTATCTAAATATTTTAATTGTGGATGGATTAACTAAACTTGGATAATTATTTTGCAGGAAAATTCGAATCTCGGCCGAAATTCAAAGAAATTATTTCTTACGCCCGAGATTTTTACACCCAAGTCGTTACGGCCGAGATTTCTAGGGCGTAACAAGATTTAATTCTTTGTTACGGCTAACATTTGAAGGAGTAAAGATAAATGTTTTTATCTTTTGGGCGTAACAGGAGAAGTCTTTCCTTACGGCCGAAATTTGGAGGGCGTAATGGCATGAAGATGAAGGGTGTAACAATTAAGAAAGATTTATCTTTGGGCGTAAAAAGATAAGAAAGATTTATCTTTGGGCGTAAAGA
This sequence comes from Pontederia crassipes, assembly GCA_030549335.1. Taxonomy (NCBI): domain Eukaryota; kingdom Viridiplantae; phylum Streptophyta; class Magnoliopsida; order Commelinales; family Pontederiaceae; genus Pontederia; species Pontederia crassipes. Next base: position 10,738,296 of record CM060184.1, on the reverse strand, counting down.
TAAAATGATTTATCTTTGGCCAAGTTTATCTCGTAAATTTTAAAGTCAACCGTACGATGTTACGGCCGAGATCAAGTTGAAGGTCGTCCGCACCCTATAAATACGTGAAGAATCCATCGTTTCAAGGTGTGCTCTGAAGTTCAGGTTTCTTCCACGGCGAGTCGTGAGCTCTGCAGGCTACGACCAAAAGGAGAGAGGTGCGACGGCTGGAAGTTGATTGCGACCCTGATCAAGTCCGAGAGGCTGCCCGACTGTTTGCCCGTGATCCGAAGCTTCGACTTTTGTCTATAATTCTTCCAATTATTATTATTTTGTTATTATCTCTCCAGAATTTCTAGGATGAACTCCATATTTTAAGATTATTATTTTAGGAGATTATTAATTGAAGGGAAATGTTTGGACCCTACTTTATTTGTTTTAATCTTTTCTGATCAATTATTAATTATGCTTAATGCTTTTATATTAGTTAATTAAATTTTCGAATTAGGCTATACCAGTTTGGGGAGTGTTTAATTTCAGAATTTATTATACTAATTATAATTGATTTTATTTGGAATTAATAATTGACATAAATTTGATAACTAGTGTGTGGAGAATCAAGTTTGTGTGGTCTATTAATCTATACCAGTTTGTGGAGTGATTAATAGTTTAGAGAATTCAATTTAATGCATCTTAATTTTAATATGATTTTGGGGATACCAATCGTGGAAACTTCAATTCTTATTAAATTAAGATAGTTCTATATGATTAAATTGAGGGATGCCAGTCGTGGAGACCACAAGTTAATAATATTACATTACTTTAGGGAGACTCTAATCCATCTTTAAAGATTAAATTTATCTTTTATGGTTCAAATATTTATCCTGATCTATTTTCATCCTAAGGCCTAACTTCAACACCACTATCTTATCTTTATCTTATTTTCTCTATTTTATCTTTTAAAACTTCTTTCCAAAAATTCATGTTTTTCCTCTCTTATTAATTTATAAATTTAGATATTGAATTAATAATATTCATCGTGGGTTCGACACTCTTACTCCTATTACTATATTACTTGGGCGACTAGTGCACTTGCTAGCAAATTTTATTGTTACAACTTCAAACGCATCAATGTGTGCCATAGAATTATTCTTTCTCCATCATGATCATATTCTTTTTATTCCCTTTTCATGGGTGTGATCCAAACCCCTCGGTTTGATGAATTACCTATTCTTGGATCACAGTGGTGTCAGGTCTGTTACGATCATGTTTTGCCATGTCACAAATGCGAAACCTAGTTTCACGGGTCATGACTATTGTTCCTAGAATAGGAATGCCCATATCGGATTCCAAGAATTATGTCGTAAACCCAAAATTTACATATTTTTAGTAAATGATTTAGGAAAAACATACATGTTATTGGAACATATGTAGGGCATGAGTCATGAACATAAGAAGATGATTGTATCATAATTTGAAACATACCATTCATGAAAATAACTTTTCTAGGATTTTTCCTTAGAAATATTGAAAACCTTAAATCTAGGGCATGCAACATCATTAAAGCCGAGGGATCTCTCGAGGTGCATAAATATGTGTGTGTATATATATATGTATGTATGTGTATATATATGTGTGTATGTATATATAGACATAAGCCATATGGATCCATACGTGATAGGTGCAACCTTCAATCACAATTCAATATGACAATATGATGTTCTTATTCTCTCAATCTATTACATGAAAACTATTGAGAATGGAGAAAAGGATTTTGATTCTCCTTACATACTTAAGTTCATGTTCTCTTTCTTCTTCGTTGATTCATTTTTCTTTATACATGTTCTCTTACTCCTCATTTTTCTCCTTCTTTCTTCTTAGGATTTAGGTTGTACTTGTCATATGAGAGGAGAGGAATAATACAATAGAAAAGCGAGAGAGTTTGAAAGCTTTTTATAGAGTATAATCTACTTAAAAATTAGGCTTGTTATATCCTTCTCCTATTAAAAGAAATTTGTCCTCAAATTTCAATTTTGCTTATGCACATAAAAAAATTTCGTGATCTTTACTTTAATTATTTTCAAGGCAAAAGATATTAATGCATGAACAATCGTATAATCATCAATAACATCGTCATAATGGTAATTACCTAAAGAATTACCTTTGTTCTTGTTATTCACAACCTCTATGATGTTAACTCTATCCGGAGTTTTTTTGTTGTCCATTATTCTATTTCACTTTGCCTTTGTTCTTGTAGTCATCATGGGTAGTTTCTAATGCCTCATCGAAGGCATACTCTTGTTTTCATGAGGCATCTCTTATGTGAAGCCTACGGTAGTGTGAGCAAGGTAGACACTTTCCCATCTTCCTCCATCTTATATTTAGAGTCCTTAGTTCTTTCTTCTCTTCCTTCTTGAACTCCTTATCATTTTTAGTTTTTTTGTTCATCATACTCGCTTGATAGGTTTAAGGAGATGAAATAGTCTTAGCCATGATCCATGGGTCACCACTTATTGCCCTCATTTTCAAGCCCGAGTTCATATCGAATTTGTTTATTCTTACCCTCTCAGAGTTGTTTAGGGGAGTGTACTTCTCAAGAGCTAAGAATTTGTTGAGACACTCCTCAATTATCCTACTTTCTTACTACAGTTCATAATTAAGCATGCTTTTGGTCTTGAACATGCAAAGGAAGGTAATGATCCCTGAAGACCTTCTTGAAGTCCTTGTAAGTGACTTCTTCATCCTCGTCGAATTGGGTTCTATTCACAAATCTCCACCAATGACAAGCTTGATAAACTAGTTGATGGACAAGTTGACCTTATGCTTGCTAGAGCAGTTTATTCCTTGATATACATCCATGCCTCTGCTTTGTTTGCATCTCTATCTACATCAAAAGTTAGAGGGTTGAATTTTAAGAATTTGTTGATTGATGAGTGACTAAGGTGGTTTGAGTGCCTTGTCTTAGGTGAAAGAACTCTTTCTTTTGCTTCTCTATGAGAGATAGGAATATAATATTTCTCAAATTCTTCTTTGAACTCTGCCCAAGTCCAAGTCGGTCCAAAAGTTTCATATTGATCCTCCCACCAAGTCAGAATCAGCCATTAATGCAAGTTATTCATGTTCATCAACTTGAACACACGTTCAAGCCTTTTCATCCAAGCTTCCCCTTTCTTAAGATTCTGTTCACCTTCAAACTCTTCCACACCATTGCTCTTGATTCTCCGAACTAGCACATCGACTCTTCCAGGTAGAATAACATCATTCGCCATCATATTTTGTTGTGGCGGCGGCCGGCTGTTCGGGTTCAGCATTTGCTCCACTTGCCTCCTGCAAGCCTTGACTCACACCGAAACTTCTTGCACCATCCGCTCCATTATGAACTCGTTGTTGCCTATTTGGTGCCGCACTGCATATAATTCTTACATTAGTACCCATTATGTAGTCTAGAATTTTTTTGAAGTAAAAAGGGATGATCAACAAGCTGGTGGTCATCCATATTCATTAAATAAGAAGCATTTTTTTCCTAAATTTGGGAAATGGTTGGATTTTTTTTCAACGATGGTTGTAAATAAAAACCTATTTTCTTTTTCTCCCTTTTTTTCTAAGGGATAAGGATGTGATACCATGAAATACAATCACCACAATCAGTAAAGAAAAAAGAACATTCCATAACATTTTTTTACTCTTTTCTTTTTGGAACTAGCATGTTTGTTATAACATCATGCGTAGGTCGCATATTGTAAGATATTCAGTAAATATTCATATAATTATGCATGCCAGGAAACAACTTGTGATGTCCAATAAGATGACAACAAGCACAACAAAATATCATAGTGCAATATATCACATGTCCTTCTTATACTACCCAACTCTACCCACACTGTGAATTGGACTTAAAACCTAGGCTCTCTTGTGACGACCAACCTCGATGACCAGCCGACACGATGGGTGAAAATAATGATACCGTTTATCTTAAAATTTAAATATAAATAAATCATATAAGTTATGATTAAAAAAGAAGCTATCATGAATTTTCAAATAATTTTGACATGACCTCTACATACGGAGGATAGTGATCAAAATGACAACATGCACATACCATGTATCCATATCAAGATATAATTCATCATATGATAAAAAGGGACAAAGGCCCATAACATGGCAATAAGTATAGGAGCATTCCAGCTCAATTTCAAGTAGCACAACAATGTAGGTATCCAAGCAAATTATATAATATGGCGTCGTAGTCACAAAATTCTAAATTCCTTTGCCAAAAGTTTCCAAGAGTAGAAATTGAAACACATTTTAATTTTTTGTAAAGTAGAGATAAATAATAAGAGTTGTATCTCTTTGACACCTTCCTCACACAACTTATCCCCAACCTCAACTTTCATAAAATATACTTAGCAGTCATCACCTGTAAAGACAGACAATGAGGGATGAGCATGAGCTCATTGAGTGGAGGTCACATGAATATAAGAAAAATCAAGAAAATCGATATCCCACATGTATATCATTAAATCCAAAAAAAAATGAGATGATATGACAAAACAATTACTCTCTTTAACTACAAAGAAGTAATGTAAAGAGAGGAATTCCTCACCTAGATCACATGGCCAACACGATTCCTAAGTAAGTTGTTGTGTGGACTAGGAGTTGCCACCATTCACGAGCTTAATGATTTACCACTATGATATCATCCTTGTGTAGGAAAGTATAACTATATACTATGGATTTAATATTTGTCGTCATGGGATGGTCTTAATGGTTGCCGCACCTACTCTGAGTTGATAAAGCTCCGATGAAATAAAAATCTCGCTAGAAAGCAATTTTTGTATGATATAATAATATGATGTATGAATGCACATGCTCTGGCATATCAGCAAATCCATAGTTCAATTTCCACACATTTCGATGAAAATTCACATAAAGCGTAGAAATACGAGAGAGCACCATAAATTCGAAAAATCAAATCATTACAGTTTTGATCCTCCAATAGTATACAAACACACATTACATATGATGCAAAGAATGCACTTAAATGAATCAAAGTCCAAGTAGAAAACTTCTCTTAGAGCTACTTATAAGACTATGGAAGCTACTTAGAGCTTTGCTTAATGTTATCATGTAATCTACTCACCTTGGGTAAACTCAACAGTACACGATCATCCACGTCCGAATCAAATTTCACAAGATGAAAAGCCTAGTCAATATATAGATGCATAAATTCAACCAACAATCATATTTAACGGTACGTAGGAATGCAAGTGAAAATATTTCTTCCTTGTGTATTTCAGCCTCAATTAATGTTCTCTCCTTTTTCTTTTATTTATTGTTATGAGTTAGATAACTCAAATTATCGAATATATGAAGATGACCACTTAATCATTGCAGATTTTGTTATACATATATTCATAATTAATATTAGTTAATCGTTCTTTCCTTTTTGTTCCCTAAATGTATGTCCTATTATTATAAAAATCTGGTGCTGCCATTGCCCGACATTTATTAATCATTTATCAATTATGTTTTAGAGATTGGTAAGATCATAAAGTTATAGATTACTAATCTCATGAACTGAATTAGCTATCATGATTCTCCATTTAATTGAAAAAACTCTAAGGATATTAATTAGTCATAGCAGCAGGTTAATAAATATGAAGTAATCAACCTTTTAACAATAGTTATTCTTATTCATCAATAAATGTTAAGTAGTCAAAACAAGCTAGTTACCCTATTCAAGACCATTAATCTTAGTTGGATTAATGTAACACCTTTGTACTTGCGTAGAAAATTGTCCGCTTTGGATCTAGTCCCAGATGATTTTATCAAAACGCGCCCTCCAGTACTAGAGTAGTGCAGCGATAAAACGCGCCCTCCAGTACTAGAGTAGTGCAGCGATGAAAATCAAACGATTTATTTGATCCAGTATCGACGAAGACTTGAATCCACTTAGAATATAAATATGCTAATAGCAAATATTTATTACTCAAATTTATCTTCTAATACAACCAGGGTATTTATAAGATTCTAAGTACACATAAAACAAATAAGGAAACCTGAATAAAAGAAAAACTAATAAAAATTATACTATTTTTTTAAAAAAAAATCTATGATAAGGAAGACTAAATTGATGGACTATACTAAAAGCCCATAACTAAAACCGACTATTAAGGCAAAAGACTCGTAATTCTATTCTCGTCCTACATGGAATATTTCATCAAGGAAAAACTCAAATTTCGGAGTATATACCATTGCCGCAAAACAAGAGAAATGTACAACAAATATTCTCTTTCAAAATTCTATAAAGTTCAGAGTTGCTTTACAATTCTGCCAATCGTTGATACCTGGTTGCCAGGCCGCATAATGAATAACTGAAAATTTCAGAAAAAAGAAAAGGGACAAGCAAGGACTGTCCTGAAGAGGGAACAATTTGAACCCTCATGAGAAATTGCACAAGGAAATGAAAAGCTCAAATGAGTACACATTGGAAGACAGAAAAAAGAATGAAATAAATTGGTATCTTCTAATTGCAAGAGGGAAACAAGATTCCCAGCAAGGCCGCATGACAGTATATTACTTTTCTCAGCAGTTGGCATTTCATCTGATTGAACTAAATCAACAGTCTTCCGCTTATAGGGGACCATCAAGATTGTATTCAAATAAATGTATGGAGTGAAGCTTCACTGCACGTTCTTTGAAAGGAGATAGATAGACATGTAACTAGCAACAGCATTATACATCACCATCCTATTGTTCCGGCAGTATCAAAGTACCTATGAAACAGGATGATACCAATTTCAATCGTAAAAATTGATGAATTTCAACTTATTCATCAACGATTATTTCAAAGTTCTCTTCAAGAATACTCTTCCGGATCCGCCCAAATCCCTGTGCAACTTTCATCATTTGTTTTAGCCTTTCTTCTTCATGTTTTATTTGACCCACTCTATGCTGGACGTTGGAAAGAAGAGCTTCAAAATTATCATTATATGATAAATTTCGTGGGCTTGCAAGTTGTTGCCTTTCAAAATCGAGCTGCTGCTATAAACTGAGGAGAAAATCCTTCTGATAGTAAAGCTTTTGCTCTGCAAGTCTGTATTCCGATTCTTGAGATCTCTTCAATTCATGCAAAACATTGTCAATTCCATCTTCAAGTTTTGCAGATACACTATTAGAATCCGATGAGATATAACTAAATCTCTGAGCTGTCCTTTCTGTATCTTCAACTTTATGCAGTGGATCAAAGTTATTTTTGCAATCAATTGTACTTACTTTCCTTTTGCTACCTGCTGTCCCCAACAATATTATCCCATCATTTTGATCATGAGACATGTCTGCTTTGTCAAGAACCAAATAGTTTGTTAGAAACAGAAAGACAATATTGCCAGAAATGATACATCAATAACAAAACACTTAATGCAGCAACGGAACAAAAGATGACATGCGAAAGGTCAATTTATCATTGATGATAATCTATCATTTCCTGTGATCAAGTAATTTGCATTTGAATAATGTGATAAACTGAAAAACCATTAGTTTCATTGGAGGATTTTCTTTTCTCCCTTCTAACTATTGCAATGTGTACTTCTCTTGATTGTTAATAGCGAAAATCACTATCTCAGTTAATTCAGCTTGATTGCCTATTTCTTCATTTAGCATTTACTTGCATGCTAGAGTCTGTGGAAGTGGATTTGTTATATGCTCTAAAATGTATGTCCTGTATCTTGTAACTGATAATAGCATCTATTGAAAAGCTAAGCTGGTACTCCCATCTGGCTAGTGACACCCTAGAGCAATGTCTCTTTCCTGCATCTTCAAACTGATAATAGCATACATTGAAAAGCTAAGCTCAGCTTTAAAAAAAAGAAGAGCAAAGCTAAGTTCAACATCACATCTAGCAAGGTACATCATCGAGATCTCAAGATTCTCAACCACAATGCAACTGCCTAAAACATCAAAAGTATATGTTAAAGACTGACGAACTGATTACAATGGACGCATTATCATTGTCACTTTTAGCTATGTACCATAAATCTGCAGGGGCCAATATGCCAAGTTACTGAAGGAGAATTTTAACAGTGATCACTGCATTTGGGTTAAATTGCAGACATATACACACATAATGGTTAAAATAATGTAGTAGACTTTTACGAATAGTTAGAAATGTCAATGAATATTACGTAAATAACTCTGCACGTAAAATTCAAAATAAGTCAATGGACAAAGCTCAGGTGACACCTATTCTGACAATTTTACACTTTAAAGGCATTGAGTAATGAAAGACATGGTCGCTGTCATTCAAGCTCCCATGCATTGTCAAACTTAACTTTCTCCATTTCAGGGTGAACTTTAAAGTTTTCATGCTAAAAACCAGTGAATTTGGCCAAAAAAGGACAACTCCTTCAAAGGGATGAAATGCAAGCTAATCTCATTAGTAGTTTGCTGATCTAATAATTAATCTTCAGTCCCAATGATCACGTGACCATGGATAAAATGTGTTGCATGCCTAAGACCAAATATGATGGCTCGGTTACATCCATTAACATGAGATAATGGGTACCCACCTTACTATTAAAGGATGCTATTTTTGAAACGGCTGTTTTTGTGGACACAACTTAACATCATTCAACGTCACCAGGTCTGACGGATATTTGATAACATCATGCCGGCTCCAAAAAGCAGACAGAAGCCTACTTACTGCAAGGACCTCTAAATAAACATGGTAAAAACCACATGCACTGTGAATTGGGAAGTCTGTTAGCAAGATGCGATGAGATGACCGCATGGTGATGATAAAAGCAATTTAGAACGCAAAGGCTCTTCAGGAAGTTCTAGTTTTCAGGATTTGAAATATGTTGAGTGGTTTTTCAGTGCCAATATACATGATCAACATTTACCAAAGAAGATGCAAAACCGATTGTTCTAAAAGGATTGATCACTTGTATGTATGTCAAGGGTGGCTGATTGGTTATAAATTTTGATTCAGTCCCCTAAAAAATTGAATCAGAAAAGCAATAATTTACACATAATATATTATGCAAATTTTATCTCCAGTGTATTGTGATATTAATCAATGTGATCTACACACATATATGTAACTAAACATGAATTATGCGAAGGGAACCTCTGACAATGGTAATACAAGATATCATTAAAAAGAAACTGACCTCTCATAGCTAGCTTGTCATAATCTTCCACCTTATAGATTTCACCTAAATGAACTCCATGTTTAAGCTGAATCAAATATCAGATGGTCAATTGATTTACAAACAGTAAAATAAGGGGGGCTAAAGCTAACTTCTTAATCACTAACAGAACTGCAACAAAAGAACCAATAATACCTTAGAAATGGCTAATCCGATATCATTCGACAATTTTTTAGCCTTTGTCAACTCTGAGTTGCGCAGGACACACAAACAAAGATTCAATATCTTCTCAACAACATCTTGAGAATCAAGAGATTCACAAATTTTTAAGCTCTTGAACACATGTGGGATCAAATCAGTTTTATTGTTGCACCATCTACAGTAATATTCTATGTTTAAACCAATGCTTCCTCCAATAGTTCCTGCCATGTAACACCGAAGAGCACATTCAACATGTGCCACATGCCCACAGATATAGGCCTCATCAAGTTTGGCCTCACACTTAATAGAACTATAACCTTCATATGCCCAATCAACAACTTTAGAGCACAGTATACAACAACAGTCACGACAGAAACCAACTTCACTGCAACAAATATCGCAATCCCTAGAGGGTAACACATGGCTTTTTGGTTTGTAGCATAAGGCATTTCCAGCCTTGCAACCTTTAAGTGAACTTGCTAATTTAGATCCATCAACGGCATTTAATCTCCGGGTGGAAGCATTTTTAAATGTACATTTTACTGTGTCTGCAAAATGTAACCATACAAGTTATCAAGCAGATAATGTTCTAGCATTGACTCATAGCATTGGTAAAGATTAACACTCAATCAATCATTAGGGCCTATATATTAACAAGATACCAAGATATCTGAAACCCCCCGTGAAGTTGCACATGAAATTTGCATCTGTACATTAATAATAAAAAAACAGTATACAATTAACTTCCCATAAAAAATCAGAATGTGGGCAATTTAATAATTAATTAGGCCCCCTTTAATAGACTAATTAATTATAAAAGAACAATTTAAAGCTCTCCAGAGGGCCTCTTCAATCATTACCATATATACCATATATTGAAAAAGGAAGGGATGACTAGCAAGGAGTTTAGTCATCCAAGCTTATCAAAAAGTCTTGCTGCTTAAATAAGATTTTCTACAGAGTATTTCTCTCTCTTAAAAAATATTTTCTACAGTTGATTACATATGTCCCAAAGAAATACTAGGGACATTATATTCAGACACAACCTAGAATAACAACAACAACAAAGCCTTATCCCACTAGGTGGGGTCGGCTACATGGATCATACGACGTCATTCCGCTCTATTAGTAACCAATTCGTTGATCCATGTTCATAAGATTCGACAGGGTTTTACGCTGGCTGTCGGGGCCTAACACAACCCTCTTCCTTTATCCGGGCTTGGGACCGGCTACAAATGGAATCAGTGTAATTGATCAAACTTTGGACTATCATGAGGATGTTTTGGACATGCGACACGAACTTGGCCCAATTCCCTCGTTTGCTAAAATGACTGCTTGTAACAATAAATTAAATCCTCCGTTCATTCCAACAAGTAGTGTCTCATGAGAATTTCAGCCAAAAATGAGAGTCAAATAATGATTTTCAAACAAGACATAGATATGGTTGTAATATATTCTCCTTGTCAACATTTTCTATTTTGCATGCCCAACGTGGTGAGAGCTTTCTGATGGGCTGTGATTGGGGTTGACAGTACATCAAGCTTGCCTTTCTTCAGGAAATTCAGAAGGGTTGGACAAGAACAATGATTTTATTTGTTATGCGTCAGAACAAAAGAGAGGCATAACATCTGCAACCTTGTGGACCATTTGGTCGCAGCAAAACAGGGTGTACTCAGAGCAGAGAGGAGCTATTGGGAGAATGTACACAACCTAGAATAAAATAACAATAATTTATTTTGTTCAATAAGCAAATTTAGAAGCTAACAAACAAAGAAAATATAAATATGTAAAGTAGTGGTAAGGATTAATGGTACTTTTTCTTGGATAGTTATAGGTATAAAAAAATCCATGTACACCACAAAACTGTGAAGCCGTCTCTTGAACAAATAATCCTAACATGTCTTCTTAAACATTCATGAAATTTGATGTTATAAAAAACAAAATGATAACTGAGGTATTACATACAAGAAGAAGAGCATAAATTGATAAAGCGACATAACAACACTTGACTACATTATTTCATATCAATTTTCAAATACTACCACACAAAATTTGGCATCGTATGGTACTCCAACTCAATGGCATGTCATGCACTTGTTTCCACTCTTCCGTAACCAACATGAAATGAATCATGCATTCTCTCACCAACTTTCCCAAGACACAGAAAAGTCCTCATGGCGGTATTTCAAGAGATTATGCAATTGGAATAATAATCCAGTAATAAGTACGAAATTAATTTGATACCAAATGATCCCTTTTAGTGTGGAATCATGCATTATGACACCTAAACTAAAAAAGAACTAGTGACATAAATGATATTTCTCTGACTTAAGAGCAATTTATCAATGCTAATGCCTTTTCTCTTCCTATAAACGACTTGGAAAGCTCAAGGATAGTATGGGGATGAAAAATCCATTGCCTCTGTACACATTGCAAATTTTAGTTGCATAATGTTTTTCCCTTTTTTTATCTTCGTGAAAATAACTAGAGGGCAAATACACCGAAACTATGAATACAGAAAGGCAAAGAAGTTCCTTGAAAAACTATAAATAAAAGTAAAAGGACTTCACTTCCGAAAGAGAAAAAATAGTTAATTAATTATGCATCATGAGTCATCTAAGCAAGATATTAATGAATAACTCAAGTTGATGCAGGATGCAATAGCATAAATGATTGCTCGTGAGCGCCAACCAAATCAAAAATAGAAAGTTGTGGAGATCAATTATTTCCATTAACATGCATGATATGCATGGAAGCTCACTTCTTAGACAGTCTCAACAACAACAACAAAGCCTTATCCCACTAAGTGGGGTCGGCTAATTGTTGTCACAAATGCTAGTAGGAAATTGTTGTCACAAGCACACACACAATCATATTTCATACTTCAAGTAAACTCTCTACTGCATTATGCCAACACTACATATTAAACAACTGGCAGCATGCATGTAAATTAAGGACATGAAGGTACACCTGCAGATGATTGACCCATAGCAACAACCTTCCAAGTGAAGGAGGCAAAGAATGCACCAATATCTTGCTGAGGAAACTCCTCCTTCATGTACTCAATCACAGACAACTTGCTTGGAAACCCGAGCTTGTGGCCGTTGGGTCTCGGGCAACTAGTGACTAGATATACACCTCCGTGTTCCCACCTTCCAGCGCCACTTATCGCCGGGGTTTGGCCAGTCCTCAGGGGCGTAGGGCAGGCCAAATCCGGAAGCACCCCCGGGCACTGGTACGGGAACCAATCGACCGCTCTTCCCAGAGCTGGCCCGTTCGGTCGATGGTGGTGTTCCAGGCGTGGGACTATCATTTCCTTCTAATGTTGCATCATCGACCTCCATCAGAATCTGAGTCAATTCCAGCACAATCCCCCATCAAAACACACGAAAGCATCATCTTTACACGAAAACGAAGCTTTAAGAATTAAAATGGAAAAAAAGGTTGATCAGCCAAAACATCGAGAAAGTTGTATCATTTTTGTTCGATTACAAGGAACCTGTATCATTTTAAATTTTAACAAAAACGCAAAATCCTGAACAAATATCAATAGAAAAGAATCTTACCAGTTACATATCTTGCAAAGACACTAGTTCAATAATAAAAAAACAACTGGGAGCGCAAAAACACTAGTTCTATAAAAAAACAGTCAGCAGAACTCAAATCCAATCACTTTACCACGTTCCTTTTACCTTCCAAAGGGAAAAAGAAGTAGGAGAGGTCAAATCCGCCGACAAAGCCACCCAGATGACAGATACGGAGAGATGGATCGATCAACAATGTCACAGAAGCGATCTGAGATCAAGGGCGAGAGAGAGAACTGCCGCCGGAACCAACCGAGCATCTCAAACGGGACTAATTAATCGAATTTAAATCCCTCCGGCACCCCCTCAACGAGTGCGCACGCATTCCGCACCTTTAATACCGACACGGAAGAAAAAAAAAAGCAAAATGCCATCGCTCGTTTCCCTAACGCACGATCTCGCATAGATCTGCTCCGTGTGGCAAAGCGATCTCGACCGCCCATTGACCGAATGGCCCCGTTGATGGTCGGCCCTCCTAATGAAATGTCTAAAATGTCCTTGCAGCAAGAAAGTTTTCATCAGCTGTCCTAAGAAAAAAATTTCTCCTCGACTTTTTAAGTTAGTTGAAGACTCATTTTAGTCCTATTTAGCTTCATAAGCATTGTTTCATAATAAGATCAAATTGATCCAATTATGTTCTAAGCACATAATCCAATAACAACATAAATGTTCTTTAGCCTTACGAATACAATGTTTTCGCAAATAATTGTGAGGTCCACGAGATGAGAGAAAAAAAGTGTTTGGTAAAAACAATTTAGGATTGTTCCTGTACAAAACGAGGCTAAGTTTAATGAAAGAGGATATACGAAATATTATACTGACTTAGTAAAAAGTGTGTAACACTTGATATATTATGTTTTAAAATTATAGTAGATGATCTCACAATTCAAAAAAAATCCTCGCCCAATTGTTCATCAAGTTTTACAAATAATTTTATTCTCAAAATATTCTTCGAATGCAAGTAAACATGTTCTAGGAGGAACAAAAATATTTTTGTTTTTTCTTATTCTTGAGTTTCACATCATCTTTAAAATGATATTTGAATGAAAAGTAAAAAAACAAACATCTTATTCTCATTTTTACACTATACCAAACACCCTTTATAAGCCCCCTTACGCTCTCTCCTTCCACTAATTTTTTATGGTCTCATTGTTGAATCAGTCGAAAGCACCCACATAACTTGCAAGCAAGCCCATAATCTCCATGGTATAACGGTGGATAATTTCCATGGCACGACAGGGGAAAGGAGAAGAAAATCAAGGTGTTGTTGCTAGGATTTTAAGTGGACAGCAGTATCAAGCTTGGAACAAAAAAGGAAAAGAATACAAGACAAATGGAAAGCTTTAAAAAAATTGTGGAAAATAAGGATTCTGTCTCTCTAATCAATAAAAGAAATTTTATGGTCTCTTATATAGTGGAAACCAAAGGAGGCATTACATAAAAGGAAAGTACATATTAGGAAAGTAGAAAAAAATCATATGCTGAAAATCAACTCTCAACACTCCATCGGATCGATGTTTGATTGTAAACACCCACCTGCAGCTCACCACTATAGCACCACTAGGAGGTGTTACAAGAGTCCAAGTGTCTCTGGACTGAAGAGCTGACATCTCCTCTTGCATAGCTACCTTCCACCTATCATCATGAAGAGCTTCTTGGTAAGTTCGAGATACATCCACAACAGAAAGTCCGAAAATGAATTGTTGATAGAAAGTAGTGAGTCTCTCCATGAAGAGATGACTAGAGATACAATATGTAGACTTGCAAAAATGCTTACCCTTCCTCATAGTTATGGGAATATCTAAATCATTGACGGTTTCATTAGGAGCAGTACCATCGGGAGTAAGAGTAGAGTCATTAATCTGACTATGTAAATTTGTTTCTTTGAGTTCATCACTTGTAGACACATCAACTGTAGTGCTAACAATAAGAGCATTGTGTTCATGATTTACCTCAGGGGTGACGAGTGATGGCACAGGCGCAGGAGCAGGGTTAGCACAAGAAATAATTTTAGGGCAACGACTATAGGTTTGCTGAATAGGCACTTCCATGATAGGCACTTCCATGGTAGGAATATGAGGAGGTGCTTGAAGATACATCTCAGTGTCTGTTTCAGAAGATGTGAGACGAGATTCAGATGAAGTAAAGTAACCTACTGACTCGAAGAAAGTGACATCAACACTGACATAATATCTCTTATTGGAGGGATCATAGCACCTATAGCCCTTTTGTGTAGGAGAATACCCCACAAAGATACACTTGACAACCCTAGAAGACAACTTATCTCGACCAGGGGTTAGGATATGAACAAAGGCTGTGCACCCAAAAACTTTGGGAGAAAGAGAAAAAATGTCTTTATTAGGAAATATGATAGAATAAGGGACTTGCTCTCCAAGAATTGATGAGGGCATTCGGTTAATAAGGTAACACGCAGTAAAGACTACGTCACCCCAATAGGCATGAGGAGCCTGGTTATGAATAAGAAGAGTTCGGGCCACATCAAGAATATGACAGTGTTTTCTTTCTGCAACTCCATTTTGTTGAGAGGTATATACGCATAATGTTTGGTGGATAATGTCAAGCTCAGCAAAGAAAGAAGACAAAAGATTAGTGCAAAATTCTAATGTATTATCACAATGCACAATTTTGACATTGCCAGAAAACTGAGCTTTTATTTCACGAATAAAAGATTTGATCACATTGCCAACATCGTATTTATTTTTCAACAAAAATAACCAAGATAGACGACTACAGTCATCGACAATAACAAAATAAAAATGGTGTCCCTGTAGATCATGAACATGACTCGGACCCTAACATCTAAGTAAAGAATCTCAAAGACTGCATTCCTACTCCGACCTTGTCGACTTGGGAAGGAACTACGATGGTGTTTTTCAAGTTGACAAGCATCACACTGGAAAGAAGACTGCAAAGGGATATGTGGAATGACTCTACGAAGCTTTTGAAGTGGCAAGTGACCAAAACGGAGATGCTATAAGAAGGTAGAAGGGTTCCCGAGGGCACTGATGTACTACCAGCGTATGGATACTGATCAAGTTTATAGAGGTCATTGACGTGAACTTATCGTAGTTGTGAAGTTGCGGATTTTCACATAAAAAAGAAAATTCTAGCCACGTTTTAAATTTTACTCAAGAGTTCACGCAACTGCAAGTGTACAGGTCGAGTAGAAACTCTGAGTATCGTAACCCCGTTGATTTAGATCAATTACTTGGTTCACTTATATCCAAAAACTGTCACAAAGTTATAAAAGAATAAAGCATAAAGGTAAATGAGTATGGATTTAGAATAATAAAGGAATGCAAGAAAGGAATTAAGTAATTGAAGGAAGAGATTCCCTTGGAATGAACTAGTCGATGCTATGACAATAATCGTATCCGATTTACTAAATTCTAGATTCCCTTCGATCCTATCAATATATATAGAGAGATTAGGGATAGTAGGGGTCCTAACCGTTGAATTAAGACTTCCGATTAATATGACTGTCGTCTTTAATCAGAATGAATTTAATCTCTCGATCTTTTGTAATTAATGCTCTTGGTCTTAATCAAACGATAAAAAATACAGAATTTGTTCCTCGCACGATTGTGAGGATTCTCATCTCTTAACAATCGGGATAATAGATCTCTCGATCTTTTTTATAAATACAAATCAGCAGCTTATGAAAAACACAGCAATTAATGTAACCAAATTCTCCTCTCCGGTGAAATTAGCTTAAACCAAAACAACCGATCTCTCGATCCGATTAAAATCAGTTAGAAATTCTTACGGCCATGCATCACGTAAACAAGAAGCGAGGAATCAAAACAATAGTATCAGGAAATCAGAATAATAGTAAGCATCAACAAAGTTTCATTCTGCGGGAATAAAAAAGTCTCTTTAGTTCTGCATCTTCTCCTTCTCCCCTCGTCCTCTCCTATTCACCCCCTTCTCTTCTGGTTTTTTTCCTTCTTTTATGTTTCCTCCCTGTTCAAAATTCAAATTTCGAAAAGTGGTTAGTCTCTTCTTTTACTCGTTCAACTCTTTTACTAAAAATTGATCAAAAACAAAATACGTCCGACTTTTATGTAAAATTATGAATTTAATTGTAGAAATTATAAATACAAAAGGAGGTAATCAAATTCCCCCAAGCTTAGCTTTTTGCTTGTCCTCAAGCAAAACATTCAAAAATTAAGGGCATAACTTAGATTATAGCCCACAAATGGATTAGAAATCAGCTAATTTAGGTCCAATGAGTTTCTCACTTTGCCAATACTTCAATCTTTTCAGAAACTTGAATTTCTAGCTAAGGAATCACAGAGGCTAAAGCAAATTTAAGCCATGAAAGAAGTACTAGCAAAACAAGTTGAATTTCAGGGGTTGTCAACTTTACAAAGAGGTTGAACTAGAAATCTCTTCATGAACAGATTTTCCATTAATTAAACAGATTTAATACTTGTCTTTTATTCATGAAATGCAAGTAAATAGGTCAAGGCCTGAGTTTTATTCATGCTTTCTTTAGGAGAGATTCCTTTGGAAGTTTTGCTCTCCTAATTTTTTTTCTTTTTGCATTGAAGAGAGATTCCTTTGGAAGTTTTGCTCTCTTCCTTTTTTCTATGCATGCATGCAATGCAAAAAATGCAACTTTTTACTTTTCCTTTTTCTTATTTTTCTACCATGTTCATGAAGTGAGCAATAGTTCAAACTAATGTAAGGTCTAAATCCCTTAGTCCAGAAAGTCAAGTTTTCATATTTAACATGGTTGCAAGAACTTTGACTCCCCTCCAGACATAATATATTTTCAATTCAATTTATAAATGTCGGCTAGTGTTACCCACAAAAGAAATTTTCAGCTGAATTTAATCCAAGTGCATCTGAATGTTTGAGTCAATTAAAGCAAGAAGACTAATGGCATTGGAGTGTATCGACTGTCATATTATGTATTCCACCCACTTTAGAGTCAAAATAAAGACAAGACTTGAATTGGACTCTAATAGTGATAAGTAGTGATAACCGAGTGGAACTAATGATAACTTTGTCAAAACAGTGGTGATCTAGTGAAAAATGATCTATGGACATTAAAACATCGAATGTAAAATTTATAAGGAATTGAAGCTAAGTAAAGAATAGTAAATAGTAGAAATGTACCATGTTGCTCTCTCCCCCAATCCTAAAATTGACTCTGTCCTCAGTGTCGATTGTGCCAGGAAGAGGGGCCCGGAGTTGGTTGGAGTTCAAGGATGCGATCAGTGACCTATTGAATGTCACTGAGGGTCGTTAGAATAGAATTCTGCACCCCTTCTACTCCTTGAATTTTCTGCTGGTGCATCAGGTTTTGCTGCTCTAGTCGGTGGAGATGGTCCTTCAATGCTTGTACGTCCTAGTAATTACGAGTAGTTATTTCTGCAAGTTTCGCCAGTTGTTCCAGGATGAGGTCTACTTTATTTGTTGTGGTGAGTTGTAAAGGCGGGGTGTCATCCGGGACTGACGAGGAGGAGGAAGCGACAATGCACCTTAGAGGGGTTCTACGACCAGGGGGTGTTGTGTAATTTCTTTGAAATCCAAAAATAGTGGGGGTAATGTGGGAATAGATCGTGTGACCTGGATGAAATCGTTCATCCACCAGTTCCGACCTTCTAGAATTGAAGTGTGTCACGGATCAGGGAGTTGAACAAGAGCATATGGATTGCATTGGTGCCAAAATTTTTGGCCGTTAACGAGGAGAAGGACTCCTTCCTTGATCAGAAAGTCTAAATCTATTAGTGTTGCTAGTGTAGGGGTGGTGTCTGCCAAATACACATAGTGTTCAGCCAGGGGTGTAATGAGGTTGCTACAAATTGATTTCACGAGTCGACTCCTTGATCAGACTTTGAAGGAAGAACGATGCAAGGTTAACCTCGGTGTTTGACAGCAAACACCAAAGAATGAAGAGTTCATCGGTAGAGACAAGATCATGCTCATAGTCATTGGGACGGATTAAAATCGTGTTGGTGAGGAGGGTATGGAGATATCGAAGAACATGGTTCTTCAATTCACGGCCGACGAGATGCAACATGTTGTCGGTTCGTCGGCCGATAAGTTGATACCAAACTTCGAATGTGGAAAAAGAGGGTGGGGGATGCCGATGGACAACATTAGGAAGATTTAGAAAATGGGCTAAAGTGGTGAGTCCCATTGAGAGTTCGTGATTACACAGTCGAAACTCGATATGATCAGGGCCATCTTCGTCAAAGCTTGTGCGATTTCCTAGGAACTCTGTTGATACCTCATTGTAGAGGTCCCAACATTTCATGAAGAAAGGGAGGAGGCGGGAGCGATGGAGTATGGTTCTGACATCTTCAAATAACCCGAGAGATTCAAGAGCAGAAAAGTCTAAGAATCGGGTGGAAGAAAAGTTTCTGAACCTTGTATTCAGAAGACGCTGAGCTTTGTTGTCGTCCGTGGGCGGTCGTAGGTTGGTTGTAGGTTGCAGAAGGCCATCCGGACGGAGCCGTCATCTGATAGACTCCGACGAGCTATTAGTCTGGGACCCGGATGATGTGTGGGTTCTTTTCATATTACCGGTTGATCGGAAGAGGTGGAGGATGGTCGGGGGTTTCTCAGAGGGTGATGAAGTACGTTTAGGGATTTCGGGAACAGATCGAGAGATGCTGGGTGTTGGGGAAGGAACGAGAAATTTTAGTCGATTGGGTAGAAAACGAAGCGACGTGAGAGGAAGTTTGAGTGGGACTCGAAAAAGTGGATATTTTGGTGGATATGGTGTTAGATTTTGTTGGGATTCTCAACTAGATCTCAAAAGTGTACTTTCAGGTGATTTTTCTAATAATTCTGACCGTGCGGATGCTGACGTGGTTGTTGATCATTTATTTGGTTGGGTTGCCTCCCTGTAGCGCCTTTTTTTTATGTCGTTGGCTCAACCTTATTTCTCCTAATAATTTGCAGATAGAGTACATCTTTGAACTTTACTGCACCGGGATTGTAACGCTTCAGTCTTTGCCTGTTGACCTTGAAAGTTTCTGAATTACTATTTTTTATATCCACTACACCATGAGGGTAAATATTTTCGATGGTGAACGGTCCAGACCATCACGTTCTTAACTTCCAAGGAAAAAGTCATAGTCGAGAGTTAAATAACAGAACCTGGTCGCCCTCTTTAAAATTCTTTCTCAATATGTGCATATCATGCCATTTCTTCGTTCTTTCCTTGTATATGCGGGAGTTGTTATAAGCATCTAATCTCAATTCATCTAGCTCATTGAGTTGCAAAAGACATTTTTCAGAAGCTGCTTAGAAATCATAATTCAGCATTTTGATTGCCCAAAAAGCCTTATGTTCTAATTCAACCAGTAGGTGACAGTGTTTGCCATAGATTAGCCTGAATGGTGTTGTTCCAATTGGTGTCTTGTACGCAGTCCGATATGCCCATAATGCTTCATTAAGTTTCAGACTTCAATTCTTCCTTGTTATTGAAACGGTTTTCTCGAGAATTAGTTTGATTTCTCTGTTCAGACTTTTGCTTGTCCATTGGTTTGAGGGTGATAGGCAGTAGAGATCCTATGCTTGACCCCGTATTTGAACAGCAGTTTTTCAAAACTACGTTCAATAAAGTGTGATCTCCCATCACTAATAATCAATCTTGACGTACCAAATCTTGGGAATATTATATCTTTGAAAAGCTTGACAACTGACTTCGAGTCTGCTGAGATTGTAGGAATAGCTTCAATTCATTTTGAGACATAATCAACAGCTAGAAGTATGAATTTATACCCGCATGAAGGAGGGAAAGGTCCCATGTAGTCTACTCCCCACACATCAAATATTTCTACTTCTAGTATAGGTTGCTGAGGTGCCTCATTTTTTCGGCCTACATTTCCAGTTCTTTGGCAGGCATCGCAAGATTTAACAATATTGATTACATCCTTAAATAGAGTTGGCCAATAAAAACTTGTTTGAAGAACTTTAGCAGCTGTTTTCTGATATCCTCCGTGACCACCATAAGGAGATGCATGACATTCTTGTAATATAGCAGATTGTTCTTCCTCTGGTGCACATCTACGAAATATCCCATCTGCACATTTTTTGAACAGAAATGGCTCATTCCAAAAGTAGTATTTAATATCAGAGAAAAATTTCTTCTTTTGTTGGTAAGAGCAAGGTTATCAAGATCGGGATCTTATATAAAATCGGAGGGGGTCATAAGATCAAAGATCGTAAGATCGGATCGAGGATCGTAAGATCCTACCTATTAATAAAATAATATATTATTAAAATAATAAATATATTTTTGACAATTTTTCGCATTAAAATCTTAAATGATACCCCACTAAGATATTTTATCGATTCTTAAGTCAAATTATATCAAAATATATTAAAAATAAAATAAAATATATTTAACTTCATATAAATTAATTTTTATTATCATAAATATATTTTAAATTAATATTTAAATGATTATATTAATCATTTGAGATCGTATAAGATCGGATAAGATCGTAAGATCGTGTGACCAAAATTAAGATCGTATTAAGATCTTACACATAAGATCCTCAAGATAAGATCGAGATCGGAAGAGGTCCGTAAGATCGTAAAATCGTAAGATCTTAAGATCTATATCGATATCTTGATGACCTTGGGTAAGAGAGATCCGGTTGTAAAATTCCGGAAGATAAGTAATTGGCATAATCAACAAACCAAGGAAGTTGTGCTTTCTGAATTGAAAACAATTGTTCATTTGGAAAAGAGTCGTTGATTTCACTACAGCCTTCAGAGTCAACGTCTCCTTTTGATAATTGAAGTCGGGAGAGATGATCAGCTACCAAGTTTTCTGTCCCCCTTCGATTTTTGATTTCTAAATCAAATTCCTGTAACAGAAGGATCCATCTGATCAGTCTAGGTTTGGCATCTTTTTTAGCAATCAGGTATCGCACAGCTTGATGATCAGTATACACAATGACTTTGAAGCCAACTAGGTAGGATCTAAATTTATCTATTGCAAAAACTACTGCTAGAAACTCCTTTTCAGTTGTGGCATAATTGATTTGTGAGTCATCCAAAGTTTTGCTGGCGTAGTAGATTGCATGTTACTTTTTATCTTTTCGTTGTCCCAATACTACTCTCACAGCTTGATCACTAGCATCACACATAATTTCGAATGACAGGGACCAGTCGGGTGGTTGAATGATTGGAGCTGTTGTAAGAGCTATTTTCATAGTCTCAAAAGCCTTTAAACAGTGTTCATCAAATATGAACTCTGCCTCCTTAGATAGGAGTTTTGTCAAAGGTCTTGCAATTAAAGAAAAGTTCTTGATGAAACGGCGATAGAACCCGGCATGTCCAAGAAAGTTTCTAATTCCTTTGATATTAGTAGGCGGAGGTAATTTTTCAATAACTTCTGTCTTAGCTTTGTCAACTTCAATACCTCGACCTGAAACAATATGCCCAAGGACTACACCTTCTTGTACCATAAAGTGGCCTTTCTCCCAGTTCAACACCAGATTAGATTCAGCACATCTTTGTAACACCTTTCCTAAATTCTGAAGACAAATCTCAAAGGAAGTGCCATATACTGAAAAGTCATCCATGAATACCTCCATTATTTCTTCAATGTAATCGGAGAAGATTGACATCATGCACCTTTAAAAGCTGGCTGGGGCATTACATAGTCCGAAAGGCATCCTTCTGTATGCAAAGGTGCCATAGGGACAAGTAAATGTAGTCTTTTCTTGATCTTCTGGGTGAATGGGAATTTGATGAAATCCAGAAAATTCATCTAAGTAACAAAAATAAAAATGACCAGCCTTTCCAACATTTGGTCAATAAAAGGTAATGGAAAATTATCCTTCATTATGGCCTTATTAAGTTTCCTAAAGTCGATACACATCCTCCATCCGGTGACAGTTCGCGTGAAAATGAATTTGTCTGATTCTGTCTTTACTACGGTCATCCCACCTTTTTTTGGCACGACCTGCACGGGGCTTACCCACTGACTGTCTGATATTGGGTAGATAATTCATATATCCAATAGTTTAATCACTTCTTTTTTCACACCTCCTTCATTGCTGGATTAAGCCTTCTTTGTCCCTCTATGGAGGGTTTATGGTCTTTTTCCATATGGATACGGTGCATGCATATAGCGGGATTAATTCCCTTAAGATCATCTAATGTGTACCTGATGACATGCTTGTAAGCTTTCAGCTTATCTAATAGTTGCTGAAGCTGAGTTGTCTTTAAATCTGCACTCACAATCACTTGATAAGTGGAGTCCTCTCCTAGAAATTTATATTTGAGATTTTGATGAAGCTTCTTTAATTCTGGCTTTGTTGGCTTCCTTGAGCTAGATTGTTGCATAAATTCTGCAAGTTGGTATTCCAGTAGAGCGTTGGGGTGTTGTGTTTTAGTTGAGAGCATGTAGCTCGTAAGAATGCCTGCTTCTTCTTCTGTCCACAAAGATGATTCTTGAGCTTCCAGAGATACTTCCAGAGGGTCTGATATGTGAATAACTGATGCTACCTTCTGTACAAGAGAACCCAGTTGCTCAGGTTGAAGACAGTGGTCTTTCATGTCTGGGCAATTAATAAGGTGATTTAGTCAAAATTCAACCGTGTCATCACCTATTTGAAAGGTAAGGCGACCTTGTTTAACGTCAATCACTGCTTCGGTAGTGGCTAAGAAGAGCCTCCCTAACAAAATGGGAGTTTGATTATCTGCATCCATATCTAGAACCACAAAGTCGACTGATATGTAGAAATTGCCCACTTTAATGGGTATGTCCTCCAGGATTCCCTGCGGAATTTTTATAGATCTGTCTACCAATTGGAGTGACATATTTGTGGGCTTAATGTCACTCATTTCAAGTTTCTTACACAATGACAGAGGTACAACACTTACTGAAGCACCAAGATCACATAAGGCTCTCCGTATCTTCCAGTTTCCAATTTCGCAAGGTATGGAGAAGCTCCCTGGATCTTTCAGCTTCGGAGGCAATCTATTTTGAATTACCGCACTTGCCTCAGCAGTTAGCGTGATAGTTCCATTTTCTTGTATCCTCCTTTTCTTCGATAAGATGTCCTTCAAGAATTTGACATATGCTGGCATCTCTTGAATAGCTTTCACAAAAGGTACATTGATATAGAGTTTCTTTAGGATCTCTACAAACTTGCCAAATTGTTGGTCCTGTCAAGACTTCTCGAGGGCTTTAGGAAATGGTATCCGCGAAGAATAGATAGGCTGACCTTTAGCAAGCTGTTGTTTGGAATTATTTGATCTATTCATTGCATCCACCGGTTGGACTGTCTGATTTTGGTCACCAACTTCCTCTGTTGCCTCTGTTGAAACCTTCGCTCTTGTTCTTTTTATGTTATCAGTTGTCTTTCCACTTCTTAAAGTCACAGCTTGAACTTGCTCTTTTGGATTCTTCTCCGGCTGTCCAGGTAAGATCTCTGGTTGTCTTGAAGATGACGCAGCTTGTTGAGCTATCCGAGTTTCCAACATCTTGTTATGAATGGAGAGACTTTCAATTTTCTCAAACATTTTCTGCATCAGAGTGTCCTATTTTGACGTATATTTCTCCATCATCATTTCTAGCTTGTTGGTAGAAGATGACCCTTGTTCTATCGAGAAATTTTGAGGTTGTACTCTCTGATTGAATCTGTTTTGCCAAATGGGAGCCTGATTTTGTTGAGGATTATCTCTGTAGAAAAACTTTGGATTGTTTCTCCATCCTGAATTGAAAGTGTTAGAGTATGGGTCATTATTCGACGGATAAGGGCCTATAGCATTAGCTTGTTGTTGGTGTGCTGTTTTAATAGCTCACAGTGCACGGAAATATGATCAGATGAACCATATATTTCACAAGATCTTGCTATCATATTGACAGTTGGAGTAGCTTCATTGAGTCCCAGTCGACTAATTGCTTTTTGAACTATATACTCTACCTTGGAAGTAAAATCCTCACCGTCAAGTCGAGTTTGAGTTAATGCTGCGGACTCATTAGACCTTGAATGAGCCAAGAAATGTTGATTCATAACTATTTCTTCTATAAGTTGGTAGGCTTCATCTACATTTTTCTTTATGAACACACCATCTGCAGCATTGTCAAGCTCCATTTTTGAGGTGAAATTGAGTCCATTGTGGAAGAACTGAACCAAAATCCATTTGCTTAACCCATGATGAGGGCATGACCTCAGCAATGTCTTGAACCTTTGCCAAGCTTCATACAATATTTCTTGGTCTTTTTGCACGAAACCAATGACTTGATTTTTTATTCTTATAGTTTTGCTGGGAGGAAAATATTCTGACATAAATGCTTTTACTAGTTGCTCCTAGGTAGTTAATTCCCGGGGTTCCAAACGATTGTACCCATTGTTTGGCCTTACCCCTCAGCGAGAAAGAGAAGATCCTCAGTCTCAATGCTTCTGGCGATACCCCATTCAACTTAGTTGTCTCTCATATTTCCAGAAAATCTTTAAGGTGTTGATTTGGGTCTTCATCTAGGGTTCCTCCAAATTGATTTTGTTGGATCGTAGAGATTAGAGATGATTTTAACTCAAAACTGGCTTGAATGGCAAGCTTCAGGATTGCAGACTCCAGCCCATCTGCTGTAGGAGTATAGAGTTCTTCTAATGATGAAATCGGTGGTCGCGGTTGAATTGGCTCTTCTTGTTCAGCCATCATTTCGATCTCAGGATCAGAATTCTTCTCGCAATCTATAGATTGAGTGCTGCTTATACCTTAAAAAAGGGAAGTTCTATGCTTGTATTCCCGCACCCTTCTCTTAAAAGTTCGATCTATTTCAGGGTCTAATTCAAGTAATTGGCTGCGAACGTTTCTGGGCATATACTAATCTGCAATCAAATGAGAAAATATAGTCAGCCATGAATAGCGCTTAAACAAACTAAATAAGGATATAAACGAAAAGTAAATAATTAATCTAAAATCCCGACAACGGCGCCAAAAACTTGACGTGAACTTATCGTAGTTGTGAAGTTACGGATTTTCACATAAAAAAAGAAAATTCTAGTCACGTTTTAAATTTTACTCAAGAGTTCACGCAACTGCAAGTGTACAGGTCGAGTAAAAATCTTGAGTGTCGTAACCCCGTTGATTTAGATCAATTACTTGGTTCACTTATATCAAAAACTGTCACAAAGTTATAAAAGAATAAAGCATAAAGGTAAATGAGTATGGATTTAGAATAATAAAGGAATGCAAGAAAGGAATTAAGCAATTGAAGGAAGAGATTCCCTTGGAATGAACTAGTCGATGCTATGACAATAATCGTATCTGATTTACAAAATTCTAGAT
Source organism: Pontederia crassipes (assembly GCA_030549335.1). Classification (NCBI taxonomy): domain Eukaryota; kingdom Viridiplantae; phylum Streptophyta; class Magnoliopsida; order Commelinales; family Pontederiaceae; genus Pontederia; species Pontederia crassipes. Next base: position 10,712,084 of record CM060184.1, on the reverse strand, counting down.
TCCCTTCTATCCTATCAATATATATATAGAGATCAAGGATAGTAGGGGTTCTAACCGTTGAATTAAGACTTCCGACTCTCATCTTTAATCAGAACGAATTTATTCTCTCAATCTTCTGTAATTAATGCTCTTGGTCTTAATCAAACGATAAAAAATACAAAATTTGTTCCTCGCACGATTGTGAGGATTCTCATCTCTTAACAATCGGGATAATAGATCTCTCGATCTTTTTTATAAATACAAATCAGCAGCTAACGAAAAACACAGCAATTAATGTAACCAAATTCTCCTCTCGGGTGAAATTAGCTTAAACCAAAACAACCGATCTCTCGATCCGATTAAACAACAACAAAGCCTTATCCCACTAGGTGGGGTCGACTACATGGATCATACGACGTCATTCCGCTCTATTAGTAACCAAACCTTTCGGTATATTATTCACCAATAGATCTTGCTCTATTAGTTCGCCAAGTGTCCGCCTTGGCCTCCCTCTCCCTCTTTTAATCGGACTCCAGATTATTTGATCTACTCTTCTTACTGGCGCATCTAATGGTCTTCTCTGAACATGACCAAACCATCTCAAACGATTCTCTACCATTTTCTCACTAATAGGAGCCACTCCGACTCGTTCACGTATATGGTCATTCCTAATCTTATCTAATCTTGTATGACCACACATCCATCTCAACATCCTCATTTCGGCTACCCCCACTTTACGTTCATGTTGTCCCTTCATAGCTCAACATTCACTACCATATAACAATGCTGGCCTTATAGCAGTACGATAGAATTTTTCTTTAACTTTATTGGGTACTTTTCTATCACAAAGAACTCCAGTGGCTTTTCTCCACTTACACCAACCAGCTTGAATTCTATGATTAACATCATCATCAATCTCACCATCTTGTCTTACAATTGATCCTAAATATTTAAACTTTGTCACTTGAGGAATTATATCCTCCCCTAGCCTAACTTTCAAATCGTCTCTAAGTTGTTTATTTGTGAAATTGCTATGCATATATTCTGTTTTATTCCTACTTAAACTAAAACACTTTGACTCCAACGTATTTCTTCATATTTCCAATTTTGTATTAATCTCTTCTCTTGAATCCGCTAAAAGTATTATATCATCCGCAAATAGCATGCATTTAGGTACCTCCTCTGTAATACTCTCGGTTATAGCATCGATAACTAAGTTAAATAGATTCGGGCTTAAAGCTGATCCTTGACGTAGGCCAATTCCTATAGGAAATTCATTTGTCTCACCTCCGGGTGTCCTAACCCTAGTCAATGCCCCATCGTACATATCTTGTGTTACCTTAATGTAGGCAACATTCACCATCTTCTTTTGTAAGGCTTTCCAAAGTACATCCCTTGGTACCCGATCATACGTCTTCTTTAAGTCGATGAAAGCCATATGTAAGTCTCTTCTCCTATTTCGATACTTCTCCATCATCCCCCTTAGTAAATAAATCGCCTCTGTAGTGGATCTTCCTGGCATGAACCCAAATTATCTCTCAGAAATACTAGTCTCCATTCTCAATCTATGCTCAATCACTTTTTTCCATAATTTCATAGTGTGACTCATAAGTTTAATCCCTCTATAATTTGCACAATTCTAAATATCCCCTTTATTTTTGTAAATAGGAACTAATGTACTTAATCTCCAATTATCAGGCATCTTTTTCGACCGTAAAATCTCATTAAATAGTTTACATAACCACAACACATCTTTTTCTCCTAAACATTTCCAAACTTCAATCGGTATATCATCCGGTCCAACGGCTTTACCATTCTCCATTTTCTTAAGAGCTTCACTAACTTCCGAGACTCTAATTCTACGATAAAATGACCTATTAAGCTCACATTCGCTAACTATCAAGTCCTCCAAATCACAATGGGAATCTTCACATCCATCATTAAATAGCTTATAGAAATACTCTTCCCATCTGTTCTTAATATCTCTTTCAGTAACTAAAACCTTGCCAACTTCATTTTTTATGCATCTTACTTGATCCAAATCTCTCGACTCCTTCTCTTTATTCCTTGCAATCTTGTAAATCCTTTATTCACCAGCCTTTGTCCCTAACTCCTTATAAAACCCCTCGTATGCTTTAGCACGAGCATCACTAACTGCCTTCTTAGCCTCCCTTTTCGCCAAACGATACTTTTCCTAATTGTCAGAACTATTGTCCAAGTGTATCGCCTTGAAACAATTCTTCTTATTACGCACCTTTTCTTTGACCTCCTCATTCCACCACCAAGTCTCTTTATCTCGTGGTTCAAAATCTTTTGATTCTCCTAAAATGGCTTTAGCAACCATTTCAACCTTTTTTTGTCACATTCTTCCACATGATACTAGCATCTCCTTCTAACTCCCACACATTTTCCTCTAATAACTTACTTCTAAAAGTCTCTCGCTTCTCCCCCTTTAACTGCCACCACTTGATCTTTCGATAAAAAACTGTTCGGAATTTTGGTTTTATACATTTTATTTGCATATCAAGAACTAACAATCTATGTTGTGTAGTCACCCCATGCTCAGAAATTACTTTGCAATTAGTACAGCGTCTTTTATCAGTATTTCTTGTCAAGAAAAAAAATCGATTTGAGACCTATGAGTTCCACTTTTGTATGTGATTAAATGTTCCTCTCTCTTCCTAAAATAAGTGTTGATAATCTTAAGGTCGTATGCTAAAGAAAAATCAATAATAGTTTGTCATTCCTCATTCAACTCCCCAAAACCAAAACCACCATGAACTCTTGCATGTGGTCATGCCTCTTTACCAACATGTCCATTAAGGTCTCCCCCAATATAAACTTTCTCGGTTGTTGATATACTTTCAATCAAACCCTCCATATCTGCCCAAAACTTCTCCTTGAGATGTGATTCTGCTCCTACTTGGGGTGCATATGCACTAATAATGTTCATAGTCTCCTTTCCAACAATTACTTTCACGGATATGATTCGATCATCAATCCTTTTAACTTCCACAACATTCTTCCTCCATTCTGCATCCGCGATAATACCAACACCATTCCTTCCATTTACCTTACCTGTGTATCAAAGTTTGGAACCATTTAACCTAATTTCTTTACTTCCCTCTCCTACCCATCTAGTTTCTTGCAAGCATAAGATACTAATCTTACGCTGGTCCATTACTTGTGCCACCTCGAGACGCTTCTCATTCAACGTCCCAATGTTCCAAGAACCTAATCTGACCTTAGTCTCATGAACTAACTTCTTTAACCGCCTCCGTCCATTAGAGTGCGATAGCCCTTGCTCATTTAACACTGCATTCAGGCGAGGATACAGCGGCTCTTGCTCTCATCATTGTACCCGAGCTGTACAGCGCGTTACTTACGGGTAACGACCTAGCATTAACACAATATATTCGTTGATCCATGTTCATAAGATTCGACATGATTTTATGCTGGCTGTCGGGACCTAACACAACCCTCCTCCTTTATCCTAAAATCAGTTAGAAATTCTTACGGCCATGCATCACGTAAACAAGAAGCGAGGAATCAAAACAATAGTATCAGGAAATCAGAATAATAGTAAGCATCAACAAAGTTTCATTCCACGGTTCACCCCCCTTCTCTTCTAGTTTTTTTTTCCTTCTTTTATGTTTCCTCCCTGTTCAAAATTTAAATTTCAAAAAGTGGTTAGTCCCTTCTTTTACTCGTTCAACTTTTTTACTAAAAAATGATCAAAAACATTTAAAATACGTCCGACTTTTATGTAAAATTATGAATTTAACTGTAGAAATTATATGTACAAAAGGAGGTGATCAGTCATCCTGCTCATGATCACAACCAATCACATTGCCCATCAGTATATCCTGAAACACAAAAGAGATAACATAAAAAATAACACGACAATTGAGTTGTTTGCATATTTGATTAACAGATAATAAATTGAGGAAAAGCAGGAGCATGTGGCACATCCTTCAACCGTATAGAAGAAGTGAGTTGAACCTCTCCAAGTCCATTAATTGGAGAGTGACTCCCATATGCCAGAGTAACATATCTCCCTGGAGCTACATTACTAATGAAAGTAAACTGATTTCTATCGCCACAAAGGTGCCTGGAAGCGCCTGAATCAACAATCCACCCTGGATGCATTAGATGATCTGATAGTACAAGCAAATGGTGTACCTAAGGGACCAGCAGTTGTGTCAATTTCAGCACTAGGAGCTGAGGATGAAGAATTATTCGATACCAAATGCTTCAACTGTGAGAGAAGTTCCGCGTATTTAATGTCTTTGGATGATGAGGCATCTTCAGCTACATTGTTTGTAGAGGAAGGGCGCCCATGCTTCTGCCAAGTTTCTTTTGTGTCCCAACCTATTACAATAGTTGCATTGCGGTCGGCTTGCACGTCCACCTCCATGACCTCTACCAGTGCCACGAGCACGACCAACATTAGATCCACCATGATCACGTGTGGCAGCAAAGGTTGAGGGAGTCTCAGAACTTTGAGTTGCAGGAACAACTATCTGGATGAGATGACTGAAACACTCCTCAATAGGTGAAATTTTTGCACAAGTCAACAATTGATTTCTCGCAGACTCGTAGACTGGATCAAGTCTAGCAAGAAAGACTCCTACCATTAGCATATCCCTATACGCATTCTGATCTTCACACTTCCATACTGTAAAATAACTATGAAGCTTCTCAAACATTGCATATAGAAATGTGTAATAAATGTGGAGAGGGCATCCATTTTGTCTGGTCTGATGGATATCATAATGCAATTGAAGAATTTTTGTCTTGTTATTTGCTTGAGAGTATGTGGTAGCAAGAGAATTCCACATAGCCTTTGCTGTGGGTTTGTGTAGGACATCATTTGCTATCTCCAAAGCTAATGTCCTTGTTAGCTAGACTTTGGCAAGGGCGTTATCTTTTTTCAGAAAGTATATTTCCCAGATTTGACTGTGAGCTCGGGCTCTATCAGAATATGCTCTTTATCGTGAGACTCCATGGCACTCATGAACTGCATGGACCACAATTCAAAATTGGATCCATTCATCTTGACAATCAGGCCCAGGTGTTTGATCTCCCCCTAAATAGTCATCTCGTTGTCCTTGTTATCAATTTGATTTGTCGTCTTAGATGGAAGAAGCAAGCCTTTGGGAGGACAACATGCAGCCAAGAGGATCCTTCTACGCCCAAAAGAAGATGCAATAACCTCCTGAAGCACACAGCAATGAGTTAAAGAGAGTGGATCTGAAGCACCTGAAGCGTGAAGGAGACGATGGCTAGGGTTTTTTTGTGGAAGACAGCTAGGGTTTTTTTTTGTGGAAGATGATTGGCTCTGATACCATGAGGAAAATAAGGATTCTGTCTCTCTAATCAATAAAAGAAACCCTATGGTCTCTTATATAGTGGAGATCAAAGGAGGCATTACATAAAAGGAAAGTACATATTAGGAAAGTAGAAAAAAATCATATGTTGAAAATCAGCTCTCAACAAAGATATGTAAGAGGATATCAATTCTTATTTTATCAGATGATGGATCGATATTATGTCATTTTTTATTTAAGTAATTATAAACTTATAGTAATTATCATAAGTTTTAATAATAGTAATAGAAGTAACAAGTTGTCCAGTTTCTATTTTTTACAACTTATATATGTTTGAAAATGTCATATAATGTATGAATAGAAAGGTGTTGAAGTCTAGTTTTTGTAGGGGCAAGAATCATGTCAATCCAAGTGGTATAGAAAAAATTGTGACCCACTAAGTAATTCTCTATCATGTTGAGCCGAAATTTTAAATTGGCGCATCCATTTGTATAGTTAATAAGATAGATTATATTATAGTGATTCAAAAATCACAAATGATATATGGACATATAACTATTGAAGTCTATTTTTTCACAAGAATTAGAATCATCTCCATTCGAGATGTATAACTGGAGTTATAATTCAAAGATTCAACTATTGTCAAGCTATTCCAAAAAATATTTCAGCTGACTTGTAAATTGTACATCAAACTGCAAACATCATAAAGGGTAGGTCAGTTCATCTTCAGAAAATAAAGCTAAGATGATCATCATTGACGGTAATACATAAGTGAATATAGTGTAGTTAGTTGTACAGGTGGCATGTTAACATGCAATAAATTGGGAAGTGGAATAATGTAGCAGAAGACTTGTTTTATTGCAGACTGATTCCAATATCCCTCCGCAAGCCCGACAAGGTTGTGGTTCGAGGTAGAGATTGACCCAAAGAAATTGAAAGCGTGTACCAGCAAGAGGCTTTTTTCATGATGTTGACAATTTGATCGTTGGTTGATATGTGGCAACGAAGAGTCCATGCCTTGCAACCTCATCTCTGACAAAGTGAAAATTGACCTCAACATGTTTATGTACGAGCATGAAACACTTCATTAGCTCACAAGTAGGTGGAACCTATGTTGTCACACCAAAGAAGAGGAGCCATGAGTGGGAGTTGACCAAGTTCATCGAGGAGAAATCGAAGTCATATTAATTCAGTTGTAGTGTCTGCGAGGGCTTTATACTCAGACTCGGTGAAGGATCTTAAGATGGTATGCTGCATCTTAACTGGCAAAGACACAAAATTATGGCCGAGTAAGACATCTAGCTGCCAATGGATTTCTTATCATGTGAGCTACTTGCCCAGCCTGCATAGGAGAAAGCCTGCAATTGGGCGGATGAGGTGTTGCTAATAAAGAGGCCAAGATCATATGTCCTTTTAAGTAGCGAAGGATGTGTTTAACGCATTGCCAATGATGGTCGTCTGGCGAATGCATAAATTGACTAACATACGCAGTATCTGAGCAGGTGATGGCAAGGTATTAGAGAGAGCCAACAGTGCAACGATAGAGTATTAGGTCAGAAGGAGGCATGGGCTAATTTGGTGTCAGCGGTAAGTGGTGAGCGTGCTGGCTTAGCATCAAGCATTGTGTGCACTTGTGGATGTCCTGAATGTAGTGCTGAGAGAGAAGAATGCCTGTGGGTGTAGTAATAACTTCACACCAAGGTAGTGCAGTGGACCAAGGTGCCTTATTGCAAATTTGGATTGCAAGTTTTGCAACAAAGAAGTTGAGCACATGTGATAATTAAGTCATCGATATAAATAAGCATATAAGCAGAGACGTGTCTATGTTGGAGCCACGGAAGCCAAATTTTGTAAGTGCGTCGGCAAGTGTCTAAAATCAGGCCCGAAGAGCTTGTTTTAGTCCATGAAGCTATTTGTGGAGATGACATACATGTTGAGGACGAGTGGAATGACGAAAGCCATGTGGTTGTTTCATATAATTTCGCAGAGTGCACCATGGAGGAAGGCATTGCTGACATCATTATGCTGAATTGGCCATTGTTTGGAGACTCAAAGGCTGAGCAGAGCATTGCAAGCTTGATGATGGGACTGAAGGTATTGGTGAAGTCAACTCCAGGTGTTTGGTGAAATCCTTTGGCAACGAGGCGAGCCTTATTCCTTTCCAAGCAACCATCAGTAAGATGTTTGGTGCGAAAGATCCACGACAGAATGCTAGTGTGGATGTTTCTTGGTAGAGCTAAAACTAGCAGAGACAGAACAACGGGTTGGTGACTGCAAAGTGTAGGAATTTGAGGCCGAAATGGAGACAATAATTGATAGGTTGTCGAGGGTGTAGGTTGTGTGGAGGTGCTAGTGGATTGATTGAGGATGAGGAAGATATGGGGGAGGTAGACGGTGACACGTTGGAAGGGCACGTAATTGTAGATGGGGATGTAGAATTTAAAGGTGAAGGTAGGGAGATAGATAGGTAAGGTTGTTAAATTTGATGTGTTGATCAGTTTTCTTAAAAGTTTAAGTAAAAAAGTAACATCATTAATTTTATATTCCTAACACTCCCCCTCACGTGTGGGCTATAAGTATAAAAGGAGAAAGATCAACTAGTTATCACATTCTATGTATTTCAAACATAATTGGCCAAAAGTTGAGCAATTGAAGGGTTCGATATGGATGAAATGCATTCAAAATGGGATAAAAACTATAGTGATCAGCTAGTAATCAGGGGTTGATTGGTGGAAAAGATGGTGTTGTTCATTGAAATGTACATGCGGACACCAGTAGCTGATGGAATCTTTTGGATATCCTAAAAAGACACACTGAACAACTTGAGTATCAAATTTATGATGATTGTAAGGCTGTGTGAAGGTAAACAACATATCCAAAAATTCGCAAAAATGAGTAGTTGGGAGGTTTGTTGAAGAGGTGTTGATGCGTGATGTGTGATAGAGAGTTTTTGTGGGCATGCAATTAATCAAATAGGTGGCACTTTTCATGGCATATTGCTAGAAGCGGTGTGGTACATGGGCATGAGTTAGTAACATTAAGGCAGTTTCAATGACATGGCAATTTTTTTTAACTATGCCATTTTGTTCATGTGTCTGAGCACAAGTAGGAGGAGAGTGCTATAAATTCGCCATCTCTATCAGTCTGGACACTTTTAATTTTATTAGTAAGTTGGTGTTAAATTTGATGATGAAATGTAGTGAAAAAACATCAAATTTTTGTTGCATTTGGAAACAACCATGTAAAGCGGCTGAAATAATCTACAATTATTAGAAATAACGATTGCTAGTAGAAGAAGCTAATGGCAGAGGGCTCCGACAGCGAAAAGAAGTTCAAGAGTGCAGCTGAAAAGAAGTTCCAAGAGTGCAGCTAAGATGCAGTTTTGTAGACTTGCATCGAAAACAATCTGAGCAGCCTATGTTATTTGTAGCTGAAGGAGAAGACAAGTTGTTGGCACGAAGGACTTTGTGGAGGACTTGCAAATGTGGATGTCCAAGTAGTGTGGTGGGAGGCAGGTGACGTTGCGATGGAGAATTTGGCATGCGCAGGTGGTAAAGTCCATCTTTAAGGTTGGCGCTTAGGAGCGGACGTTGGGATCCGCGATCCTTGCTAACAAAAGACGTGTGGTGAAATTAAAAAGAGAACAATTGTTATCACTGGCAAATTGATGAGCAGATAAAAGCAACTTTGCTATGCGCGGAACATGTAGCAAGTTATGGAGCTGTAAAGAATGTGAGAAACAGGGGAAACAAGAATGGCTGACATGTTTTTATTGGAAGGTGCATACCATTGCTGACCTGAAGTTGCTGCCATTGTAGGTATCATAGGTCTGCAAGGATTGAAGATCTATTGTAATGTGGTGTGTCGCATCAGTATCAGGGAACCAATTATTGTAGGTGCCAAGAATAGATTCGTTGTTGGAATGAGGCATGCAGGACTGTTGTCTAGCAACGTGAGCTTGTGGCTGCTATAGAGAATTATGCCGGAAGCGATAGTGATATGGAGAATGAACGTACTGACCACACACAGGACAGGGGCTGCGTCGATAGTTGTTTGAACGACCACGACCTCATCCTCGATAATCCTGTTGGCAAGTTGTTGATGTGAGGTGCTTTAGTGGAAGACATTTGTTAGAGGTGACAATGTGAGCTACAGACGAGAGCGTCGGAGGAGCGCTGTGATTGAAGTCGTATGACATGGACGGTGAGAATAGTCAGTAGTTCTAGAAAGTTAAAATTAGTTACTAGAAAGTGTGTGACTCCATGCTGCCATTATGTTAATAGAGAGATTGGGGGAAGAAAACTTGGAGGATTAATGTTTGTCCTGCTGAATTGGTTACTAAATCAGGTTAGATGTTAGAAATGACAGGAATGCAAGATTTGATCAAGGAGATTGTTCTTCATGAGTATAGCATAAGGCTGCTAGCCAATGTTAACATGTAGCCAAGTTAGCATTTCACACACCAGTATAACTTTAACAACACAAACGATCTTTACCATACAAAATACGAAGCATATTCAATCAAGTTTGACTCATACAATTACTTATATTTGACCTAAGTTTAATTGGTGGAATCATCCAGTTGGGTAGAAAAAAATATATGATTTTACTTTGAATTTATTAAATCCTAATAATAATTCAGAATATGGAAGGGTTAGAGTGGATAAAAAATGGCAAGCATGTTCTCTCTCATTTCATGTGTGACCTAAACGATCATGTTCCCCTTCTCATTTTAATTTTAAACACTTGTTTATATTTCCATTTACTTCTGTTCAATTCCATCTTCCACATTTTTTAAACAGAGACCTTCAGTAGAAGGGTGCTAGATGAAGTCAACATTTACCACAATTAGTTTGCATGGCTCTTGATTTGTAGTGTTGTAGCATAAAAGCATTAATGCCGTTTACTGTTCACAATACTTAACAATCCATATTATTTTAGGAGACGTTTCTTTATAGATCTTTGTACATTATCAAATAATACTGTATTGAATTATATGAGCTCACCACATTACATTATTCACTTATAACAAATAATAAATAATTTGAATTATCCAAACAATCCACATTGTTGTAATGTTTATGAGAGATGAGACAATTTAGACTACAACCTAAATTGTAATCTTTTTAATTTTATTTTTTGCATTTGTCCTTTATAGATTTATTTAAGTAAATGATAAAACTCATTAAATAAATTATAAAAGTAATCAAATAAAAATTAGTTTATTATTATCATATTTTAAAAATATATTAATTATTATAATTTTAATTTAATGGGTGGGAATATATGTATGTGATTTAAATTTACGAAGTTAAAAATAATTTATATATGTAAACATAATTTTTTTGGTTACGAGTATATTGGTTATATTAACTCATAAATATTTATTTCTTTTATAAATAACTAATATAGATTGTCAAATAGATTATTTATGCATACTAAACAAGGTAATTTATATTGCCATGTGATGTTTTTTTAAGGAAAGTACTTGATTATTTATTGATTAACTGGCCAAAAGTGTCGGCCTACAAAAAGTTATGGATGTCGTGAGGCAGCTCCATCCAAAAACAATCCTCTTCGGCATCCTTACATACTCACACCTCCTGGCCAAAGCCTTTTTGAGAATACAAGTGACCATGGTTGACTTGGAATTGAAGTGTAAATCATTACGCATAGACCAAATACCCCAAAGGCAGTAAATGATAGTCGAAAGCAAGAAGACCCTAGAGGGCCACTATAGGCCGGTGCCTTTAGTCAGCTAACTGCCTAGGTGCCACGAGGGTAATGAAGAAAGTTTAAAACCAATGGTAGACTATAATTTTTGCCAGAGTAAAGAACTGACAAGGCAATCAAAGAATTGATGCCCGACTGTTTCTTGCACCTGGCCACAAAGGGTACAATTGGTGCTAATTGCATGGGAAAAGAGACTAATAAAAGAGGATTAATTTCCAAGTAAAGTGGAGAGCCTTGGGGGTGGTCGGCTGATGCATGCAAAATCCAACATATATTTAGTATTGTATTTAAGCTTATTTCAAATCATTTTCTACTAGCATGCATTATTTTATGAGCTTATTTATATAAATTTTACAAAAATTAAAATATATTAAAATGGTTGTATTTTATTCTAGGAAGTAAGAAAATTGAATTACGAAGCTAACGGAGAAAATCACGTTCAAATCGAAGTTAAAACAGAGACAGAAAGCGATAGTGAAGCTCATGAGTGGGCCATGAAGGAACTTTCATGGACCATGAAGAAGCCGTGAAATCACCATCCTAGGTTGTTAAAATGCATTTTTTCAAGGGCAGAAAGTTGCCCAAGACACAATCCTGAACAACCTTTCACCAGCCGTGAAATTCATTATTTTACTCCAAATTGAACACTGTAAGGACCCGTGAAAACCCTGTCATGGGCCGTGAAAACCCAATTTTAGTCCAATTCCGATACTATTCAGGTCGTTAAAACGTTGTTACAGGCCGTGATAGACTATAGATTCGAGATTTGAACAAAGTTTTGGAAGAATTACAATTGCACAAGGACTTTTACTTATATGATTCCAAGATTTAGAAACATTTATGAATCAAATTTTGGAGTTTGACAAGGCCAAAATTTCAGAATCAATTATACTCCGAATTTTTCTTATTTTGAATAAAAAAATAATTTTATTTCTTCTCCGATCACATGAAAACTTGAACCCATATAAATAGAGACATTCCACAGCAAGAAGAGAGCATACTAGAGCCTACAGCCAGAAATTTGAAGCCAAGAATGTGAGAGAACTCAGAAGACTCACCGAGAAAATTTTTGCACAATTGACTCTAGACGGGGACCGGAACAACGTTCTTGAGAGTATTCTCTATTTTATTTCATGTTGGGATGATCTCATGATTACTTCATACATCTTTAATTTGGATCCTTTAGTTTTATTTTCTCTTTGAGACAATTGTAATAGTTTTAATTGATAAAGGCAAACCGTTAAACTTTATTTTATAATCGATTGTAGTTCAATTTTTTTCGAATATGCATGTTATTATTAATGATTTTTTAGATATTAATTACCTTCTATGATTAGCTATTGTCATTCTAGGAGTAGTTACTTTTGATTGCATGGTTTTTGTGGAATTGATTCTTGAATTTTAAGTTCAAGTATTGGATGTCACAACTCGTATGATCTTTGACGAAATATTAGTTGTGCGGTCTATTAATCATTACTATGATGATAATAGTTTAGAGACTACATTTTAATACATCTTAATCTCAGGTTTAATTATATTATGATCCATGATGGAGTAGTCTTAATTTAATTTGAATTAAGATAGGTTGATTGATCTTAGATAGAAATAAGTAATTTGAGTAGACTCTAATCCGTCGTTAGAAATTAACTTGTAATATTTGGCAATTCAATTTGTCTATAATTTAGTTTATCATCCAAAGCCCTATGCATCACTAGATTAGATTATATTAATTTAGTTTTAATCTTTACTTTTCTGTAATTTTATTTTTTGCACATCTTTTACCCAAAATCTTGTTGTCTCCTATTAGCCTCTAAAATTAGTTTAGTTAAGTAAGTTAATTCCTCGTGTGTTTGACAGTCTACTCATTACACTTTATTATTTAAGCGACTACTACACTTGCTAGCATTTAATTATTATCAATTCTCGCATCACCAGCACACACCATAATAGTTTCCAGTTCATCCTATCGTCACCATGGTACTCATAAGTAGGCGACGCAATGAATCAATAAATTGATTTGGCCAAAGGCCACCCAAGGGCATCATTCGACCATACCCATCGATCATCACAGGGTGAAACAAGTAAATGAATAGCTAAATTCTCTTTGCAATAGTTTGTCCAAAAAGCTGATATATTAATTGAGAATTCCATGAGCCGTTCAACATTAAATATTCTACTGACTTTTTTGAAAGGTCTCTAAATCAGTGAAAACAAAGGTAGGCATACGGTTAAGGGGCGTGTGGAATATCCAGGGGTCATCCATTACGTGGGCCATTTTACCATCCCCAATCTGCATGTTCATTCCAAGCTTGATTGACTCCATAGTTTTGATTAGCTGTCTCCAGGACCAAGCTCTATTCATATAGGTGGGGCAGGGTGGATATGAGAGTATTTTCGTGAAACTATGAGAGTATGATGATTGAGAAGAGAGAAGATGTTTTTAGCCAAGAGGGAGGTGAGAACATTGCGGAGGTTACGAATGCCCAGACCTCCACAATGTCTGTGCCAACGAATGAGGTGCATTCTAGATCGGGAGCCATCAGGTCAAAAAAAAAGACGCATTTATTTCTCAATGATCTCAATCATCCCCTCAGAAATCCATATAGACGCCATGACATGATTAGGAATAGAGGCAAGGACAGAATTTATAAGAACAAACTTCCCAGCCTGGTTTAGAAATTTCACCTTCCAATTGGAAAGTCTAGTATTAAATTTATCAAGTAGGGAGGCGTGATGAAGGGAGGTGAGTCGGCAGTCAAATATAGGTACTCCAAGATATAGGAAAGGGAATGAGTCTAGGTGAATCCCAAGTGAAGCTGTGATCCGATACTTATGCATGGGTCGAAACTTAGAGGGAAGATAAATAGCATATTTGGTTAGATTGGCGAATTGACCAATTGAAGATCCATATAGCTCAAGGATGGATTTGAGTCTGTGACAGTTCTTAAGAGTAGCAGCAACACAAATTAGGACAACATCAACATAGAGGAGGTGGCTAAAGGCGAAGCTGCCAATCTTAAAAGGTTTAATAGCGCCCATGCGAACCGCATCCTTCTTGACTGAGGAAAAAAATTGTGAAACAATAATGAAGAGATAAGGTGAGGGAGGGTCTCCTTGTCGGATCCCGCGGTGGCTAAGGAATGTGTTCGAAGGAGAACCATGGATGTGGCAAGAAAATATTGGTGAGTTAAGGCAACTTTGGATCCAAATGATGAATTGTGGAGGGAACTACATATGAGAAAGGACATTGATGACAATAGCCCAAGATATCTTGTCAAAAGCTTTATTCATATCAAGCTTGATAAGCGTTGATTTGGAGCGGCCTTGACTAAGAGAGTGTGCAACCTCTTGTGGATTGATAAAGTTGCTTGATTCTTATCAATGATACTTCTAAGGTATGTCGAAGACGATTGGCGAGGATCTTGACCAACAAGCGATATAAAATATTGCACAGGGCAATGGGTCTATATTCATTAATACGAGATGGGTTGAATTTTTTGGGTATGAAGATGATGGCCGTGTTACCCCAGGTAGCAGGCATGATGACAGTAGTGAAGAAAGTTTTTATGACTTTAATAATAAGAGGTTCAAGAGTAGTCCAATGATGTCGATAGAAATCAGAAGTGAAGCCGTCCGACCCAAGGGCTCTGCCAGGAGGAATAGACCAGAGAGCGTGCTTAATTTCATTGGTAAGGTTAGAATGCCAGTGTGATAGAAGTGGGGGAATTGGGGGCCAAAGGGAAGGATCTTTGCTATGCTAGGATCATTGACCCAAAGTTGTTCATAGTGATGGGCAAAGGCATCGAGTATTTGATTTTCATTAGTAAGTGTTTGATCATCATTGTTGATGATAGATGTTATTCTGTTGGAGCGACTACGAATAATGGAGCTTAAGTGAAAGAAGGAAGTACATTTGTCACCTTCGATAACCCACTTAATTCGTGACTTGCTCCACCACTTGAGGTTCAACTGATGGAGCAGGGCTGCATGCAGGTTGTATCGGGTGCGAAGCTTGATGAACTCAATAGGGTTGAGATCAGTCAAGGAGTCTTTGCACTCAAGGAACTCAATGCTAGCTTTGGCCTCTTTAAGACAGCCCTCAAGTTTACCAAGACAATCTCGATTCCATGTTAGGTGCGTGACTTGATCTTCTTAAGGAAATTGATAATGGCCAGGTCAGGCGGGGTGCCAGGAATCCAGTTCCATTCTCGTTGAACAATACCCGATAGTTCATCATATGCAAATCAAAATTGCTCATCTTTGAAGGTTTTGGGTTTAGTTATGGTAGGGAAAGCATCAAGTAAAAGTGGAGCGTGTTCATCATATGCACATCGAGGTAGTGTCTTGAGCTCAAGATTAGGGAAAGAGGTTATCCAATGGTGATTCACCATGGATATATCAAGTCTACTGAGTATTTGGTCTCGTTCGCTACGATTATTACATTAAGTAAATTGGTTACCACTTAAAGGGATGTCGTAGAGTGTTTGTTGCGATACCAGGCTAGCAAGGGCTCTAGAAGATCTAGTTTCACGAAAGGGGGTGCCCTTACGCTTCTCCGCGGTATGCAGGATACAATTGAAATCACCCGTTAAAAGCCATGGAAAATTATCGAGCGATAAGGATGATAAAAAAGGCCAAAGATCATAACGTAAAGCAGGCATAATGCTAGCATAAATGCTGGAGATAAGAAAAGAAAAGCTACCATATGCAGAGCCTAATTAGTAGTAAGGATAGGGGTTACCTGTATATTGTTTGATTGTCAAACGAGTAAGATACCTCCCGCTGCGCATGTTCCTGCCTGAAAGATGTCACGTCAACTATATCCTAATCTCCTAATAACTCTTTCAGAGTTTACATTATTTACATGTGATTCCACTAGTATAATAATGTCTAAGTTATATCTAGGAATATAGTCTTTTAATTGGTCTCTCACTTTGCTTCTAAGTGTCCCTCTACAATTCCAATTAAGAGTTTTCATGAGGAAGGAGAAGGGGATGGTCGGAGGGTGGCCGCTTCCCTCGTCTTCTTGCCCTTACCTGTTTCAGTGAAGAGGATGAGGCATTAATAATTTTTTGTGAGATTGTAGAAATCTTACCTGTAGGCAGATATCTTCACGAGCCTTCCCACGTCCTGGATAGTCAGGGGAGGGTGGGTGGTCTAGCATCAACTCGGGCATCTTCTCCTCCCAGCTTGACTCCTCTTGAGATAATGGTTGAGCATTTTGAAAACATTCAGTGACCAAGCGCACCATAGCTTGGTGCGCAGATGTTTGTTGTGAGACTCGCTCCAGACCGAGGGGTCTACAGCGCAGACTTGGTCCGGAGGAGTCAGAGAGGGTTCGGTAAGTACACGTCTGGTGTGATAGGGGATGGGCGGTGATGAGTTATAATGGAGATGGATGTGGGGGATAACGGAGGAAAGTTACTTTTGTATGAGAGGTCATTCAAATCACGTGGCAGGGTGTTAGGAGCGGGAGAGAGAAAGTACTATTCACAACGGGCTCATGGGTCATGAGCACTCTTGTGTTGTCAATGTTCTCGAGGGTTGCAGAGAATCTTGTTCAAAAGATATGGTGGATATGGCATAACCCTCAGATGCGACAATGGTGTATGACTGTGGGACTATGATGGCGACGGAGGAGTTAGGGCAGGATGGGTGACAACGTTAGCTACAACATCATGCAATGCAGGTATGACAGATAGGATAACAGTAGTTTACGATGAGACAGGTGATTTTCCGCTTGACAATTTGGGTTATTGGTGTCAGGTTGCAAATTTGGGGTTCATTTGGTTGGTGCATTGAGATTTGGGATGGTGTTTAAGGTTTCGGTTGGTTTAGGCTATTGAACCAAAATGCTAGGAGACCGACCTAGGCTAGGAGATCGAATAGCCGTCTCGGCTGTCAGCCACTAATAGCACGAAGACCGAACAAAAGCACATCTAACGTTCCATCACCGAAATTCTAGCCCTGCGCCTAGCAGCTCTCAAGAAGATGACCAAGGTGACTACATCTGAAACAAAATAGGGGTAATTGTTCATATGAAATATGTTGGAATGAACGAGTACTATTAGGATTTTTTTATCCAAACTCCCTGTTTCAGCGAATTGGCAAAGTTAACCTCCACACAAACCCTGTAGACTTGTGACACATGAGCTCAAATGGGAGGCTGGGTATATGAATCCATATTAGTGTTGCGGCCAGGTGGCCCTCCATGGGGCGGAAGTAAGGTCGTGCCTAAGTGAGGTTCAGGATGAAGTCATGGATGTTCCATGGACTCTTTGAAAGCACATGTATTCTCTCATAATCATCAGAAAAATGAAATAGCAAGAAGTTGTTATCCATTTTCGTGATTTGCAATTGGTGCTTCAGGCACCATAGTCGTGGGAGATTCTCACGAAGGTGGTGAGTAATGGTCGATGGCCCCAACACCCGACCCATGAGGCTACAATGGATGACCTCCTCCAGAATGGCAATTTCCTCCATGACGGCCTCCTTTAATTGTCGAAATTGTTGAGGAGACATAGTGCAAACATTGTTGTGCACCACACTCGACCATGATCTCATTGTCCCAACCTGTTGGGGTGGAGATGGGAGGGATGAAGATAATGCAGACAACACACCCTAAAAAATTTATTCTTTATTAAATTATCTATGTTATTTTATTTACTATGTATAATTAATCTCCTTAACAAATCAAATAATCATATTTAGTTATTATTAAATAATGTACATTTTGCACAAGACTACTCTTTATTAATCATGTCAAAGGTAAAATTTTTATTATTATAAAATTAATAGAATTACTGACTTTTAATATTATAATAATTGATACCTTGACTCCGACCTCCGGTGGGGAAAATAAGTGAAAATTTTTGTTTAGGTCATCCAATTTTATGTTTCAATGTATGAGTTACTCAACTTTGATTCTGTCAACGTTCAGTCCATCAAATTACTTCATAAAACAATTAAAATAATATTATTTATAATTATTTTAAAAATATACACATAATCAATATTATATAATGTAAAAAATACTAACAAACTAGTAATAAAAATATTAATGTAAATGTATCTTTTATTCTATTTCAAAACATTATTATTGAAAATAATTATTCGCAACGTGTTAATATAAATTTATTATAAGTAAATCTTCATTTATCATTTAATTCTATAATAATATATTAATTTTTTTACCATATACAAATCACTATTATTCTTTTTATTTTACATTTTTAGTATTTGTTTTTGTTTTCATACTTATAAAAAGGAATAAGAGTGATTAATGATAAAATAAATTAACATATTATTAATAGAATTAAATGATAAATACAAATTTACTAATAATCAATTAATAGCTACACATTGTGAATATTTATTATCAATAATAATGTTTTAAAATATAATAAATAATTCATTTAAATTAATATTTTAATTATTGGTGTGTTAGTAATACTTTTATATTATATTACATTAATTTTAATAAATTATTATGAAGAAACTTTACGAATTTACTGCCTTGAGCGTTTGCAAAATCAAAATTGAGTGATCCATACATTGACATTTAAAATTGGGTGATTTAAATCGAAGTTTTCGAACTAGAGAATTTATGTTGACTCATTTTATATGCGTTTGTTAAGTCGAAATTTTCCTCCAAATTTGTGAGACTCGTCGTAGCCTTGGTCGTCCTTCTTCTTTTCTGGCCAATAACATTCTGTCCATTCTCACTGCACATTCCTCCAGTTTTCGACATGTTGGCTCTGATATCATATGTAACATTCCCCGCCAGCGTGTGATATTATCCGCTCTGGACCTCGGCCCGCACGGTTTTACTAAAACGCGTCACACCTGGTGAAGGACATGTTCCCATATATACCCAGCATCTCTCCCGTAACTTATGCATGTGGGACTAATCCAATGCATGCCCCATGCATCCTTCCCCCCTTAGGGGACTCAACGCCCTCGTTGAGTGATCACACCCCACCATGTGTACATGATAATATAATATAATATATATATATATATATATTTAATATTATATGCTGTAAAATAGTTGTGAAAAATAATTTCTATGTCACTTTCAAATGCAATGGGTTCATTTGTCATATTTCAACACTCATATATGAATTATAAACTATTCATTATTTTTAAATTCATCCAAAACATAAAGAGTCCAAAGTTTATATATCAAATTATTAAAGTTGTCCACAATTATGTTAATTAAAACATAAAATATTCTTAGTTATTAAATTCAATGCTATTTTTATTTCAATTTTGTCATCAAATCTTGGTTAAATCCTTAAATTTTGCATTTGACGATTCTACCTATAAACTATCGAATTTATCTGAGTTCATCCAAATTTATTCAAGTCCATTAGGATCTACCGAGTTTAGCACAAAGTTCAATTCCACTCCAAATTCATTCGATTTCATGTCTAATCTCGTGAACTCATTAGAATTTAGAAACTCGAAATTTTTTAAACCATTATCTCAAACAAGGATCTTTTAATACTTAATCATTATCTTTTGTTTATATTAATAATAGAAGGGGCTAAATAGAATTTTTTTCAAAGAAATTAAGTTCGACCGATTGAAGTCTATTTTTTCAATTTGTTGAAATTAGCATTTACTTGTTTAAAGGGATTAAAGAGGGTGCTACCCATTAGAATCGATAGCAAAGTGCTCTCTACGCTTGCAGTCATCCGATTCGATTTGGGTGGCAGATGGCACGATTTAAGCTTGGTTCATGCGGTGGTTTGGTTCAACAACAACACTAGTTGGGCAATTTTTTCCTCCAAGCCGAATTGTGCCCTAGCCACCTGACTTCAAGCGCGCGTCCTCAATGGAGCGGCCCAACTTCTTCGTCGTCGCCGACAATCTCCTCTGCACGAAGTCGCCGCCACCAAATGATCTCCGCTCTTGTCGCCGCCAAACAATCTTTTGTTCCCACCGGGTTGAACAATCTCCCCTGAATCTCCCTTGCCCGCCACTGGCGAATGATCTCCTCTGCTTAATATTTTTTTTCTAAACATGTTTATGATTATGTCTTCTCTAAACATGTTTGACGCCATGAGCTGCAATGTCCAGCAATGTGTAACATCTTGGCAATGATGGCGGCGGATTCTAATTTTTTCAACTTATCTAGTAGAAAGATTTGATCCGCCTTTGCAGCCTGAAGCTCAAGTCATCACTCTCTCATTTTCGCTCAAGGACACTCGAAAAGCACAACACCATGGAAGTCGTTTGGCTCTACGCCCCCTTCTCTTTCCTATTTGCCTACCTCTCTTTTCCCTCCTCACTGTGGATGCGCAAGCAAGCCACTGCCCCGGGACCTCCGTCCGTGCCGTTCCTCGGCAACTTGCTATCTTTCCGGAGTCTCAGACTTCGGGGACGTTACGATTGAACCAACCCATTTTTGCTACTATGAACTGCATGAACCGAGCATCCACCATCTGCCGCCCAAATTTGATCGGAGGAAGCACTTTGCTATCCAGACCCATTAATCTCTTGTTTAAAATATTGTTGTATTTCCCACCACGTCAAGGATAAAATGGATGTCCCCGACTTATGTGGGGGACTGTCCATAACGGTCGATTTGGCACAATTCGCACGGACCAATTTCAAAGGATATAAAAAGATGAAAACCTTCGAATTCGCTCTTCTTCTATCTCTCCTCTTCATTTCTCCTCTCCGCACCGCCCATTTTATCCAATGAAAAAAAGCTACTTCTTATTTACTTCTGGACTCGCACATGTACCCCTAGCATAAAAAAAGGTGTAAAAAGCTTACAGAACGAAAAGAATCGGCTAATTGATAACGAATGGAGCTGATTAAGTTTTGACAATGTGGACTTACAAACTTCGCGCATTGTTTCCTTCTGCCTTGAACTTGGTTCAATATGGAGCATCCTAGAACTTGACGAAAGCACTGCGATTCAGCAGTTCACAATACGCAAATGGTTTAAACAAATATAAAACGAGTACCGTACAAATTGCAGTAGGGCGTCTTATGGACATAATTGACAACAATTTAATACAACAAAAATCGAACGCTTCCAGTACTTCTTGGAGTATGCAAAGATCAACCACACGTTTAGGCCAAATAGCCTCTTGAAAAAAAAAATTTAACCACATTTGCCAGGTGACACATATGACAGGATAAAACCAGCAGTATTATATCAAAAAATCTAGAATGTATCTTCCCCATTGGGGCACCAGATATGGTGTGTAGTATCTACTGCTCTCCCTCTACCAAAAGATAATTGACAGGAGCTCACCGGTTTCCGGCAAGCTGATGATGCTAAAGAAAACACCGTGATTCCATTTTACAAGATCTGAAGTTGTTTTCTTCAACTCCGAAAAGCTATTAACATAAATATCTGTACAGCTTCCGCCACAGACTTTGGAGCGTCAGAGGACAGTCAATTACTCCAGGCCAGCGAGCTAAGATGGAACAATTTACATTTAAGATTCGTCGGAAAACATTCAACTCTTATTCACAGTCAATCTATTATGGTGTGGAATTCACTGATATCTCCTGTTGCACTGGTGGACTTTGTGTTTCCTGATGTGTTGAGATAACGAGTCGTTGTAAGGACTTCAAGACAGTTGTCAGCTTAGCAAAAGAGGGACGCAAATTTGGATCTCTGCAAAGAAAGCAAATAATAAAAGTAAGATGAAACATACCAAAAATTCTACAATTGAAAAAAAAAACACATGTTCACGATGGCAATGACAACTAATTTACATGCAACTTAGCAACATGATATGCTTTTTACTGAAAAATGCAACTTCTACATTCTTTAAGAAGCATACGAAACATTTCTTTAGCGTTAAATATTCAGAGTTGAAGTCAGCTCCTCTCTCTCAAGAAAAAAAGAGTTGAAGTCAGCTACTGCTTACGTTTGCCAGCATTCCCAAATAATGCTTGCAACCAGTGGATCAACTTCCTTCGGAATGTCAAGCCGCCGCTCCTGGAAACCAACAGCGCCAACCACTTGCATTGGGTTCATTCCGCTCCATGGCATTCTCAGGGTTGCAAGCTCCCACAGGATAACTCCGAAGCTGTAGACATCGCACCTGCAGAAAGTTCAAATTCAGCCATTCATTTTATGGAAATTCGGAAGGATAAACTCTAGCCAATCTCCTGAAAACTAAAGGCCAAATGCATCTTTTAAGTTGTGCGGTTATTTTACAAGTTACATCCAGATAGTTTGAGAACATCGTTCGAGATATGCAAGTTTCTTAAAATAGTCTTATCTATCCACTGTAGTGGACCTTCCGAAAGAATGAAGAAGAAAGGAAGCTTTATGATCTATCACATTTGACATAACTTCGAGTAGCAAACAGTGATTTCTACCCCAAGTGCACCAACCACTCTGTAAAGAAGTCGCATGGAACAGTTCCCTGTGTAATCACCAGCAGTTTGTGGTACACGTAGTTGGGCGTTCATGATCCTCAGGCATCTGCAGGTTACCCCCATCCAGCCAACTACCGAAGGTTGGAAAACTTGCCTCCACATGGCATTATTTCATGATGCAACATAATAGCACCAGCAGTTTCATGATTATATATTTATATATATAGTACCTCTGTTCATGATGTAAACTGACATGCATAAGTTTAAAAAACATGATTATTGGTCAACAGTTAACACCTATCTCCGAGTGAACAGAAATAGACACTATCGGTGTCATAAGGTTCTAAGAAAATTTACAGACAGCAATAAAAAACCTTTTTTTTGTAGAACTAAAAGGAGCAAATGGTAATAAAAAAAGAAAATTGACAGAAGTTACTGATTTAAAAGTGTTGGTCTAGAACCTCTCAAGAAAGAGTATTAATCCAGAAACTCACTTCTCATTAGAAGGTTCGTTGCGCAAGACTTCCGGCGCCATCCACTCGGGCTAAGCAAACAGAAAATGAGAAATGTGCTGTCATTGCTCATGTAAAGGAACTTTGTTCTCAATATGCACCCCTAGGATGTCAAGACTAAAAAGGTCATTTTATCTCCAAGGTTTTTTTTTTTCTGAGATTCCCCTTGTTTATCCTTATATGTTGCACCAACAAATATATTTATTCTTTGATTGGCACAAATGCTTATTCATTAAAACTTGTCAAATTTGTTCTTACCGTCCCAGCTGTTGATTTGGATGACAAGAACGTACTATGCTTCAATCGTGAAAGTCCAAAATCGCACACCTGAAAGCTTCCAAGATATTAATTGATGCTGAAAAGGTTTCTCTTCGCAAATACAAATGTCGAATAACTTGGAAAAGGACCAACTAAGAAAAAGATAGTAAATTCTATTGGGGCAGAAAACAAATAATAAAATGACAAAAAAATGGATTTCTTCTTCAAATGGTAGCATTAATAGCTGGAAATTAAAATTACAGCAGCCTGTAGATAAATTGTATGATGTTGAACATGAGCAAATAAATTTCAACATGTGGTAGAAATGACAACAGATGTCTCGATGAATCCTGACATTTAGCCAGTGAATACTAGGTAGGTCATAGGGGATTAAGAAATTAGAGTCATTTTCACCCACGGTTCCAAACTTTACCTCAATCCTGTTTTACTCCCCCAACTTATTAAGCTGCAACAAAATAGCCTTTTTAACTTCCAATACCAAGTTACCTAGTTAAAATATTCTTAAAAAGATATCTATTTTTTAAAATATTTTTTATCTGAATTGGATGTCATGTGGGGTTTTTTTCTTTTCTTCTCTTTTTTTTTTTTTTTTTTTTTTGAGAAGGGAAAGGTTGGCCAACCTACCATTGGATGATTTTTTTTCCAAAATGATGTTTTTTTTGGGATGTCATGCATGATCTGTATAAATAATCTTGATTAGTAACCTACTATTGGAGGTTAAAGGGACTATTTTGTCACATCATTATAAGTTTGGAGACCATTTTGTTATAAACTAAAGTTAGGGGACTCAAAACAAGATTGAGGCAAAGTTAGAAGAGATTGGGTGAAAATTACTCTAGAAATTATCAAATGGTAAACTTCTGCCATAACGAGCTACTTCATAGTAGATCAAAAATTAATTTTGAACCCAAATGATTAAATTAGAAAATATGATATTATAGAGAAGACTATTCCAAATTTTACAACACATTACATACCTTGACAGTCCAATTCTTGTCAACCAATAAATTAGGTGATTTGAGATCCCGGTGGACGATGGTAGGTACACTAATATGCAAGCAATTCATGCCCTTTGCCTAGGAAGAGGACAATGAATGTTACTATCGAAACAAGGTTACAAGAAAACTAATTTCTATTCACGAACTTACCACATCAAGAGCCATTTTTATTCTGCGCTTTTCATCAATTTGGCAATTGGGTCGATGAAGAATCTTATACAAACTTCCTCTGGTTTTGATGTGTAATGCAAAAAGTGATTAGGAAAAAGGGTATATAATGCAGACCAGTTGATATTATAGAACTTAGACAAGGATTTCTGGTACAAATGATACACCTACGTTTAGTCTTTCGGTGGTTAACCAAATATGTTATTTACTTAGAAAGGACCAAGAAAATAAACCAAGATAGATCTCACAGATCAGGCATACCATAAAATAGCTTATTATCAAACCTCTGCTAATTATTTGCTATTGCATTATGAAAGCAATTGATTTTGGAATGAAGATGACATACAACTAGAATAGGATTATGAGTCTTTATGCTGTAGTAATCAATCTTTAGTTCTGGGCCTTCAATATAACCCAATAGTTTAATTTTTCCTTTATTAAATTTCCTTTTATTTGAATTTGCTTTTTATTGGTTTCCTTTTATTTCGAATCTGTCAACTTTTTATTGATTTCCTAATAGAATCTTATTTTTATTGTCAGGAAAAAGACTATCTTTTGGAGAGGTCCCATAGAGAAAAAGGCAAGCACTCAGTGTTAAGCACTCCCAGTTAACGGCAGTGACGGTTGCAAAACATATGTATATGCAGTTAGTGATATTTATTGCACTCGACATCCCGACCCATTCATTGTCCAACCCAATATGTAATGGACAAATCCGTCCAGACCTGGTTAATGGGCTTGCCCAGCCCGCCCATCAGCCAACCATTACGTTAAGACTGACGTCAATGGTCTGGACAATCTTAAAATAGTAGGTGGCCCATAAGAACAATCAAACATTGATATGTCTCTCACAAGTTCAAAATTGAAATGTATAGTAGCAGCTACCTATACTGTGTAAAAATACTAAACAAAAGGAACCAGTTCTCTGAGGAACTTTTTTTTGAGAGGGTTATCTTGGAAACTTTATATTACCTAGGAAGGAACTCTGAAACTATAGACAGGTTAGGAGGCCGAGTAACAGCACCCATAAACAGAACAATGTTTGGATGACGCAACCTGCGCATGATCCGGACCTAGGAGTAAGAAACAAGGGACAAATTAGGAAAGTGCTTTAATGTGCACAATAACGTAAGAAATAACCAACAAGGAAATCTTAATTTAGATTACGCCATCTTACACACCTCACTTCGGAATTCATCCAAGGCATCCCCATAGAAGTCCTGGTCAAGGAATTTCTTCACAGCTACCTCCTATCATAAAGCAGAATTAAACATGTCAACACAATTCAAAAGCTGACAGATTCGGGATGCATGTGAAGTTTGCTTGTGACCAACTACTCATAAATGGTGCATCTGGAAGATGTAGACAGAGATATACATATAAGATGAAACAGTAGCTGAGATGCACTCTCATTTGAACCAAGAATATGTAAGCATAGTTTTTTTTTTCAAAAGATGTATGCACAAAATGTAATGGATCGTCCACAGAAGAATATGTAAGCTGGCTGTGCCAATAATACTTAAAGTTTCTATTCAAATGATTTTGTGCCAAATCAACCCCCATCAGTAATATAAAGCTCTATTTTGAAGTGGGGACAAATAAGAAGCAGATCAATAATATGAATTCTAGCTATGTAATCATACACTCTACAGCTACTAAAGTATAAAAAAAACAAAAAAAAAACAAACAAAGGCCTCCCTTGTTCATCTGTTGAATGAGAAGGAAAATGAACTCTCATGTTTTAACAATAACATAATTAAATATTGAAAAAGACCTTGAATGCTACGTAAAATCCTTTTCCAAGTAAATTCATTCTCACTCCACTATTCATGCATATTCGATGGTCTAATATACCCATTCTTGTCAGTCCTGACCAAGCTTTTCATCATAGGAATGACCAATCTTTAATGCGCATAAGGTAAATTGGTTGCAAACTACGCCATAATTTTTTAGTTTGAACTACTTTTAACTTCAAATGCGTGTGAAAAACTTTAAAGTCATGATATTGGAAGTTAACGGTCTCGCCTGACCCTTTTTTTTTTTTTTTTGAGGGGGTCGCCTGACCAAAATCTAGTGGATAAATGATAGATAAAACAAGACAGTATATTATGACAATTGAGTACACCATTCAGTGCTTCTCTGTATTTCGAGCATGTTGTCTACAGTTCCCAGTTGAATTTTATTGATGTTCACCTTTTGATCGAGAATTCTATGCTCTCTGGAGAATAAATTACCAAAACTCTATCCTAAATCTTCTAAAAGAATCTATCCTAAAGCACAAAAAATATTAGAATTTCACTTGAAGTTGGTAAATTATTCAAGTTTTTCAGCAAGAACACGCAGCTTTAACTGTTTTCAAGCTAAAAAGTTCATTTTCGAAATAAATAAAAAAGGAAACATAAGGCACAAAATATTGCTAATGTAGAAATATAATGAAATAGTGGTAAGAATCCAGTGAGGATAGCTGAACATAAAAATATACTGATTTGTGATAATGAGTGTCTACTCACTGTTCCATTCCAATCAGCACGATATACTTCCCCATATGAACCTATAGAAAATGCTGCGCATCAGGAACTTTACAACAAAAGTTAAGATGAAAACAACCAAGCACCAAAAACCACTGCTTTTCTCAACAAAGTATTACACAGCATAAAGAAGTATTTTAAAACATTTATCTATTTTTTAAAAATACTTTATCTATCCAGAACGAAGAAATATAGAAAAAGATAAATCTCATATGTAACATATTGTATTGTACTAACATCATATCTCGCATATATTCTTTGATACTCGAATAAAATTTTATCAGTAAGAGTTCAAATTACAATACAGCATGGGATAGTCATGCCACGACAAATAAAACTTCTAATCAACAGGTTTAAGCACATGCAATTAGTTGATAACATATAGCAAGACATACAAGAACCACAAAGAACTGTGGTAAGAAAACTGATAAACTGAGATTTAGGGGAAGAAATACCTAACCCAATTCTTTCACCAATAACAAGGTCCTCCCATGGAATTTCCCATGCAGCCACGTCATCTAACACAGTATCAATCCTATTTGGCTTGGCTTGTTTGTATGAAGTTTCTGCTTCATTTGGCCCACGCAAAAGTTGATCATGTGTATCCTTCTTCCTCTCATGTTTTCTTCTGAAATTATGCCCATTGTTCTCTGGTATATTAGGCACATTCTTCTGCAACACTGAATAATTTGATGACTGAAAAGGTGCATGTGAAACAGCTGCTCTTGAATCATGGTCAATTTCTAATGCAATATTTTTTTCTCCTAATATCATGTTTGATTGATTATTGTCAGAGGAAGAATATCCTGCAGTTAAAGGGAAGCCACTAGTGCTGCTTTCGGAACTACCTAATCCGGTTGATTGCACACTGAAAAAAGTTTCACCAACATTATTTGGAAGTCTTGATGGTACTTTTCCATCTAAGTTTGGTGTTTGAGAAGAGGATGCATTAGAATCCCCTAAGTTCTTTCGTGGCAGTAATCCATCCATAAAATTGTTCTGATTTGTGTTTGGATCCTCATTGCATGCTGAACGACCTTTCCAAACTAGTGGATTCTGGGATCTTCCAACACCTACAGCAATATTCTCTCGACGCTTCTGATATTCAACATTTCTAGCTTCCGTAGCCTTGTACTGTGGATAAGCTTTACCAGCACCAATTGCTTGGAATGGATTGAGTTCAGCGAAAAGATTTCTCGAGTCTAAACCATCGAGCAACTCTATGTTCAGTTTTCCTTTCCTGTTATTATCACCATCCGGAGAAAAATCAATGACCCCTTTCTGCTTTGAAGATGTTCCAGCAATGGGCGGTATGACCTGAGCAGGGCGTTCTTGCATAGAAAAACCTGAATCTCCACCAGAGCTACTTCCAGCAATTGCAGATGCCTCATTATAATCACCATGAGAAGAAAGGATACTTGGTTTTCCATATCTCGGTCCTTTGTTCAATGCCTTCTTGTCATTTAAAGTAGAAGTTTCATGTCCATCATATGGTACATCATCCCTGAATACACCCTCTGTATTGTTTGTTTCCAAAGAAAAGTTTTTTCTCACTTTTGGACTATGAAAATTCGCAGTAGTATCCTTTATGCTAGGAACATCTGCAGGGATGAGGGTGCCTGGTGCGGCCATAAGATCAACCAAATATTCCCTAGTGTATCAAAATAAAAATAGCAAGTTTTTAGCAATATATATTAGAAAACAATACAATAAGAAGCACATTCAACAGTATATATTATGAAATATAGATACATAGCTTTCTCATCATTTGAAATCATTATGATTAATGCAATTGAAGGCAACGTCAAATTTATTCTATCAAAAACAACAATTACTACCTACAATACTCGTGGAAATTGAAGGAAGGGCAAATATTTGAGGAAAATAAGCAAAAAGCAGGAGAGTTCATCAGGACACCTTTCATCATCCAACTTTAGGATGTTGACAGCATCATCATCTACACCAGTGTAGTGACTCCCTTTAACTAGCCTGCAAGGAATGCCAACATTATCTGCCAGGACCTGCATTAGAGTTCCGGTCGAAACCAAAGATAAGTAAAAATCTATTACACTCACAGCAAAAACGAGGAAGCAAAACCAGGAAAACGTAGAAAACATAGCTAGGAATGGATGTGATCCAAGATGAAAGAATGCATTAATGATATGCAATTTGATTT
Source organism: Pontederia crassipes (assembly GCA_030549335.1). NCBI lineage: Eukaryota > Viridiplantae > Streptophyta > Magnoliopsida > Commelinales > Pontederiaceae > Pontederia > Pontederia crassipes. The sequence goes on along the minus strand of CM060184.1, from coordinate 10,683,026 downwards.
TGGCAATATGTTTCCTACTACCATCTTTTGAAAGGAAAAAAATACATGATATGCAAACAACAAGATTTAAACAGTTCTTCCATCTATATCACACTAGTTTATCTATATGCCCAGGAAAACAGATGTCACAACAAAAATAATTCGTGGATTGTCATGAATCCATATTTGAACTAGATACCATTAGTTTTTAATCAAGAGAAATAAACAAAAGAGGATGCTTTAAAAGTAGTCTCTTTATACCCCCTCGGATATTGTGATTCAATGTATTTATAGGTTGCATCCACAAAACAATCTTTCTAGATTGCAATATTGGCATATAGATGGAAAAATGCACCAATGTCTCTAATACACACCAAATTGGATATTTTTACACATCATGCTGCAATTACAGAATAATATACAAAATTTTCACAGAGGAAGAGAAACAACTAAGTATCTACAGAGTGGATTTTCACGGAATTGATGCAATGCAAGGACATGGACTTTCAAAAGACTCAAGATGGAGTAATCTTCGAGATTTGTTCAGGGTGACCTGTAAATTATGTTTAGAGGAACCAAACAAACATGCATATTGTTCCTTCAGAGCAGATAATCTATCTTTGACATAATCCTTAGTTCTGGACCAGGACATACTTGCATTCAACAATAAAGAAAACCACTTACTGCACAACTTGCAGGAAAACTTCATTTGATATGATTCTTCAATGCACCTATAATTAGCAACCAATCATGCAACAAATGGAACAAAAGATATGAGATCAAGAGTCCATGGATGAGGAAAGAGTATAAAGAACCTTGAAGAGCAGAGCGCGGTGACGGGACAGTCCAACTTTTATACAACCAATGGGCAATAAACTTGTCTGTTGCAAGGTTCTCAATTCAGTACTCTTCTCCATCCACCTAGCGAACATCTCATTAGCATCCTTAACTGGACCTCCCATATTCTCTGTAACAAGTTCAGATATCCGTTGAACCAGAACCCCAACGTCTGAAGCAGGGCAGCCTAGTGCCATGCACTGCGCAATCTGCTCCAACTCCACTAACGCTGGATCAATGGTGCGGTTGACTACAATGACCTCAAAACCTAGATCCCCAATGCCTGTTTGAAGATCCATAAGAGATGGCATCTTTCCTTGGTCTGCAGAATTCGCTGAAGGCCGAAATATGTCATAAAACCCATCAACAACCTTCTCTCCATAGTCAAGCACATTATAATCCTGTCATTAGTAACAAATGCGACTATGAAGCATGGAAGATTAACCTAAAAACTCATATTTCGATCGTAATGTCATTGCACAGACCAAAGTAAGCTAAATCGTAAAAAGGAGAACGATGAAATTCACAAAATACCAAATATCAAGCCCTAGATTATTGAGCACCAATGTTTCCAGCTCCTGCTCAAGTTCTCAAGTTCAAGCACTGGCGTGCAACGCCCTTCCACCAGAAGATTCGAACCCTAATTCGCAGAGACACTACTAGGATGAAGAAAAGCTTACCCAGTAACGTCGTGAGAGTGACTCCACCGTTCCCTCCTCCCGAACCTTATCAGCGGGTTGCCTCCCGAGGCTGATAAGCTTCGCGGCGCGAATCTGATCGCCGTCGGGATCGTCCCTGAACTCCGAATTCGACGCGCTGATGGCCAGCGCCAGCTGCACCTGGAACTCTTCCTCCGACGAGAAGTAGTCCCTCTTGTCTGCGATCACCGCGGCCGGCGTCGTGGCCTCCGCAGGGGAAGCCGAAGTCGGAGACGGTGCGGTCGTCACCGCCAACGAGGAGGAGGCCGCCCGATGGTCGGAGGCGCAGGAGGGGGCGACCGCAGTGGGCGACGGGGCCGACGCCGGAGAGGCAGCGCCGGCGGCGGAAGGCGGCGAAGGTTCGTTGGATCGGTGTGGGTGCCGTTTGATCTTGAAAATATTCTTCATCGGATTCGGAGATATTTCTTTGTTGCTCCCTCCCTCTTTCTCTGTATCCGTCTTCGCTCCGTTCGCGACTTGGTCGGAGCCCTGGGGTCGGGGGAGAGAGAGGAAATGGACTTATAGCGGGATAATTAAATGAAAGGACTCGAACTTGGCACAATTTACTTAAGTAACCACTTTCCTTCTATGCAATTGATTAAGCGACGCGGTGTCGCGGACCCACTGTGCACCGAAGGGCATGGCATGGCCGCAGAAATGGGTTATGGGACCCACGAGGCATTGGGTGGGATTAAGGGGGTGGCGCTGCTTAACTTCTAAATGCAACTTGGTTGCCAGTGTTATTATCTTACTTCGTATTGTTATCTTATTAATTAATAGGGGTTTATAGAAACTTTTTTAAGGTTAAACGATGAGATTTAGATTTTTTTCCTCTGAGATAAAATAAAATATCCAAATTTAGTTATCCCGAAAAAATTCATAAAAAATCATAATATAATATATTGCAGAGTGTGCATATGGTTGCGGTCCTAATTTTTAAATATAATTTCTTTTAGGATAAATTTTATAGGCACACTTTGGGAATCAAACCTTTTAATTATTATATAAAATGTTGGCTAGCACGATTTCATTGTTTATATTTCATTTGTATTATGAAGTGCTTATTATAACTCGTAAATTTTAATCGCTTTTAAATGTTTATTTTAGCAATCAACTTTTTTTATATATAAAATAATGTGTAATATATGAATACATAGTTATATATTTTAGCATTAAAATTTTAGGAGTAAATCCTTTTATTATATTCTAAGTGGAGAAAATAATTTTTTAGATGACGTGATTATAGCCGGTGGAGGACGTGAGGGATTTGGTAGGGAGGGACACGCGGCGGCCAAATAGAGTGGACAATAAATAGGATGCAAGCCGCCGCGGTTTATGAACTTTGTTAGAGGTAAATATTTGAAATACTTTATTGGCTTTGGTACGTGTAGAAATCTCAATTTTCAACCCACGGAATCTTGTTGTGATCACGATATGTTTTTAAGATAAGATTTTTTTAATGATTAAATACGTATATTGGATAAAAATTGCATAGACATAGATATACCCATTTAATTAGTAGATGGATGCACGAAGGATATCAAGATTGATGATTATCAATTTCGAAAACATATTAATGTAAATCAATTTTACAATCATAAAATTATTTTAGTATATATACAGAGAGAGAAATATTAAGGTTCATGTGAACGCTTCATCTAAGTCATTAGATTAAAATAGTTATAATTATAATGATTGAAATTTAATCATTTATCATAACTTTGATTCAACAATAAAACTCGATTTAAAAAAAAAACCTTGCTGCATGCTACCATTGGTTCAACAAATAATCCGGTTTAGAAAAAAACTCATCCCTGCCGCGGACCTATCCTCCCCTCTCTTGACTCATGATTGCAACCAACCTCTCCTCTCATTTGTTGGTTGTTGTTGATCGCGGACCTCCTCCGTTGCCGTCGACCATCTTCTTTGTCTTTAGTCGCCCGCTGACCTCTCCTCTCTCTTTCCCTTTTCTCTTTTCCCTTCGATGTTTGGGTTCTCTAGGTTGCATGGCAACGGCGCAACGTTGAAGAGCTTTGTGAGGAGGCGACCATCATTGATGTCGCCCTCAACGACGAATCCCACAATCCCCTTGAACCATCCGCAAAGTCGATTTGGGCTAGAAGGCGAGACGCAGCCCTGGAGTCCAATGGCGAACGTTGAATGTGGAGGTGGGGGCAAGGCCAGCGAAGGTGCACGATGCCGGTAGACTTCTTCAGGGAAGTTGAAGTTGTCGAGGCCGATGTTGTCATCCCCGTTTTGCGCAGGGCATGGGTGTCGACGAATCCCGCGGCGCTAGTAACGAGCACGGAGATGCCTTCGGGGCTGCGGTGGACAGTGGCGAAGGCACAGATCTAAAACCCCAAAGATGAGAACCCCAAAGGCGAGATGCAGCCGCCCCACTGAACCAAGGAAGAGCCGAACAGCGTGCACATTCGACGAGTGTGATGTAATGTTCACATATGTATGCACCCAGATATTCAAGATCTCGATCTAAATATTAAAATCTTATTATTTCTTACCGATCTCAATTTTATCTTCTTACCGATCTCAATATGTGTAAGATTTTAATATAATTTTAATTTTGGTCATGTGATCTTATTATCTTATCCGATCTCATATGATCACATATGATTAGTATAATCATTTAAATATTAATTAAAAATATATTTATGATAATAAAAAATACTTTAGATGTAGTTTCATATATTTTTTTTATTTTAATATGTTTTGATATAATTTTACTTAAGAATTGATAAAAAAATATTTTACTAAGGTGTAACTTAATATTTAAATACGTAAAATTTATAAATTATATATTTATTATCTTAAAAAATATCTTTATCAATAGGTAGAATTACTCAAGCAATGTCTACTCGCAGATGGCTATTACTACAATTGAGAAAGTCAAAATTCATCACCTTGTGCTCCTGGCAATCGGCCACAATTGGAATCGTTCACAATTGGAGTCGTGTACCTATTCGTCAGAGATCGTGGCAGATGAGGCACGCGATCGTGCCCTACGCCGAAGACCGCCAACAATAAAGAAAGAGAATCATGGAATCGTCATGACAGATGAAGCACACGATCGTGCCCTACACCGGTGCCCTACGTCAAAGACCGCCAGCAACGAAGAAAGGGAATCGTGAAATCGTCGTCGCAGATGAGACACGCGATCGTGCCCTACGCCGGGGAATCGTGGAATCGTCATGACAGATGAGGCACGCGATCGTGCCCTACGCCGGTGCCCTAAGTCGAAGACCACCAACAACGAAGAAAGTTAATTGTGGAAGCAAGGGATCATTGATGCCCTACTCGCCAAGCGTCGAAGACCGTTCGATTTAGATGTACACAAACGACTGAGGTTAACGTTGTAAAGTACAGCTCTCATCAATGCAGCATACTCCTTTTGCCCATATATATATATATATATATATATATATATATATATGCTTTAATTAAAAAAACAACAAACAACAATAACAACAACAAAGTCTTATCCCACTAGGTGGGGTCGGCTACATGGATCATACGACGCCATTCCGCTCTATTAGTAACCAAACCTTTCGATATATTATTCACCAATAGATCTTGCTCTATTAGTTCGCCAAGTGTCCGCTTTGACCTCCCTCTCCCTCTTTTAATCGGACTCCAGATTATTTGATCTACTCTTCTTACTGACGCATCTAATGGTCTTCTCTGAACATGACCAAACCATTTCAAACGATTCTCTACCATTTTCTCACTAATAGGAGTCACTCTGACTTGTTCACGTATATGGTCATTCCTAATCTTATCTAATCTTGTATGACCACACATCCATCTCAACATCCTCATTTCGGTTACCCCCACTTTACGTTCATGTTCTTTAATTAAAAAAACAAAAAAAATAATCGCATTACATTCAACTTTAGAGAAGCATAAAAGAAATATTAAAATAAAAGCAAACACGAGAAAATTGGATCGGCAGATGTCAGAATCAAAGTGAGATTTTTTTTTCTATAATAGTGGCATATTGCCATATCATAACATTATTTTCTCATCGGTAATCATTTTATCTTTGGAACAAAATCTTACTATTCGACCAACGCAAAAACAAAAATCTTATTGTGCTGATCGAGTCTTCACACCCAACATATATGGCATGGCACAAGTAGTAAAATATAATTCCATAATCACATAAATTGAAAATTTAAATACTTAGTAGTTTCCATCATCATTATTATAATTGTGGGGGAAGAATCCAGTGCTTATCTCAAGTGTTTCTGGAAGAACGTCCAACTTGTTAAAAATAAAAGCTTGAACAGCACTATCAACTACCATTCTCCTTTATGTCTTAGACTATGCTTTCGAATTGCTTTCAAACTCAGTATTATTCATAAATAAAAAAGATCATATCGTTACATTTATTTTCAATTTTCAATCGTAGTGCGAAAGAAGATTTGCACTTTTTTTTTATTAATGTCAATTCATATGCTTTATGACACCTTTTTTTATATTCGCAGTCGCATTCTCCTGATCGTTTTGCTTAATTATGATTGAGTAATATATTCATGGTCGTTTTCACAGTAAGAAAGAAGAGAGTATCAGATAAAATAACAAATTTAATCTCCATTAACTTTATGATTATAATTAAGTAGTCCATTTTAATCATTCGAATTTCTTTTTTTTTTTGTTTCATATCACTTTGGAACATTGCATATATTCTGAATTAAATTATTTTTTATGATACATAATTTTAAAATTAATCGAACGAGAAAAAAAAAAGCGTCGCCATTTACCTAATGGGTCAACAGTCTCGGCAAAAACAAAAAATTGCATTTACAAAAGAAAAGAAGGAAAGAAAGAATGGAGTTGCGTGGTGAGCACAACCCATGCTTTTACAAAATTATCTTTCTTTGTAGATAAAAACGTGTTCGAGGCACTTAATAATAATAATAATAATAATAATAATAATAATAATAATAATAATAATAATAATAATAATAATAATAATAATAAAAGAACTCCTTATAAGAGGTCTTCTTGTTTCCTCTTATAAAGCGAAGCAAATGTCATCATTTTGCTCTCGTGCTAAAGACAAAATACTGCTTTCACTTAGGTGATCCAACGTGATAAAGTTAGATCACGAAGACACATCTCACCTACTCATCCACCCATTAAAATCGAGTTCATGTTCCACAGCCCACAACAAAGTATATGGCATCACTCTCCGTCCATTTTGAGTTTTAACTTTTAACTCTTTCATTAGAGAATAAACCATGCAAGGGATTGAAAGTGGTCAAATAAGCATTACTAATCAGACTAATTTGTGTGGCTGATTTCTAACAAAGATATTCTCACGATCTCAAAAGGATACTAATTAAAATGGTTACAATGACATTGACTCGATATACAGGTCACAAAAGGACATGAAGAACCGAAGGTTGATTGATTCAATTGGGAGCAGTCTTGAATTTCAAACGTTTAAGGAGTGATAGTAGCTCCGGGTTTAGATTTTGAAGTTATCACATTAATTAGAGAATAAGTCATTACTGTTTTATTTTCTCGATTCTGAATTATTCCGACGCTAATAGCAAATCGTACATAAGAGATCCGACATCAAGGACATGAAGAGCATTTTAATCTACATAAGAGCATTTATATTAAGTTCATACATGAGAGTCCAGTCCAACTCGTCAAAATAACATTTTTTTTGTCACTTCCCCAGCTAATGCAAAATGCACATGTAAGAATAAAAGCATCCAATTTCGAGTTTGAAACATGTTATATGTAGAATATTTTCGTATGGAGTCTTATCTGTCATAATCAAATATGTGATCCGGAATGATACAAATTAGTCGGGTAATAATGAATCCGGATATTTATCCGACCACTCCGATGAGATGGCAACCGAAAAAAGCATGCACTTCTCCATCTATCATATATAATTAACTTCCTATAAAAACACATACACATCTTCAAGTTCATGGACAGAAATGAAATGATGTTTGGATTAAGTTAAATTACTTGAAGATCTCACCGATGCTCATAGATTATGATAATAAATGGATATAGAATAAATAAACTTCGGATGGAAGACCACAGAGGCGTTGATCTGAATTACTTCAGAATTAAGGGGTAAATAGATACTCAAGCATTACAACATATTTGTAACATGCATGAATAAGTTTACATGAGGTGAAAGTGATAGGAAAATTCGAGAACAGGAAGAGAAGACCGTATAGAAATTGCAAAAAAATTAAAGGAGACACACGAATTTACTTAGGTTTATTTTTAAGATTAAGATTACATCCTGCAAAGAGGTTCCACTATATCATTTAGATTTAGTGTCGCCACACAGATTATATTTGAAAATAAGCTATAAATAGTCTCTCCCAAACAAGTCCAAATTCCGAACAAAATAGAGAAAAAATCTAATCCGAACCACACGGATTGGTTAAACAAAAGCTTAAAACCCGTCTAGGTTCCCGAACCTCTCCTTTTATTCGTACGCCAGCAGATAATTGGGTAATACTCAGATTTCCCTAAGTTCACGTGGACGAACTCGGTGTAAAAAATAAGAGGTCCTGAAGTATTCACCAACTCCAACAGAAAGTTAATAAAGAAAAGCGGCTGTGAGATATGAATTAAAGACATGAATTCTTTATGTAACAGGACCTTGGAGTGCTAACAAGCTTTATACGAGAGTTCATGTGGCTGCCATATATCTTATTTGTCCGCTCGTTCAAATAGATGTGTTGAACATAGTTTTCAATTTTTTTTTGTCTTTTGGATAAGATGAACGAAATATTGGTTGCCCTAACTCTTGCTGTATTGAAATCCAAAGTTAACTAATCTTAAATGCCTGCCTTGATTCCTGATCATATGAATGTATCAAAGACTACGCAATGCGATAATCAAATGTTTTACAACTGCAAACTACATCTAAGAACCGAAGTTGGCGTCTTGCTCAAGTTCGATTAGAGTCTGAATCTGATCATTTGAAAGAGTCCTCAAAGCTAGTAACTCAAAACCGTAACAATTTTGACAAGTTTTCACCTCAAAATCCGAACTAAACCAACAACTAGTGGTGGGAAAAAAACAGGTTAATTTGCTCTTAATTAGTTTGGCCAAAAGATTAGATCCAATGTATCCCTTTCTTCGTTGAGAAGCAATAAACCAATAATTCCTTGATATAAATGAACTGATGCTGGTGATTGAACTTTCCCAGCTGGAAGAAAGAGAAGAGGAGAGTAAAAGCCTGAAAGTGAGAAAAATGTAGTTAATTAGATCCTCATGAGAAAAGTAGTGCAATACCTGTCGCTTAATCCAATCCTCATTTTCTTTCTAGCTCATTAAGCCAAGCCCTTATTCCCATTTCTATGCTCTTTTAGATCACATAATTCTTCGCTTGGATTGAATTCAAAACAGCACAACAGGATAAATCAATAGCTAACTATTGGCATATGCGAGTATGAATAAGTCTAATCCCAAGAATAAGAAGGATCATCGCAATAACTTCGCTTTTTCTCCTATGAATATAAGAACTCTCTTAACTGAATTATCGAGTTCAGCTTCTAATATTTTTTCTTTACCCATTTTGTCAAATTTGAAAGTGTTGGACAGCTTAAAACAGGTGAATTTAACTTCAGATACAACTATCCAGGCATGGAAATGCTTCATCGAATATTTATTCCAGGGAAAAACTCAGACTTGAGAGTATATATCATTGCGGTAAAACAAGAGAAATACAACAAATGCTCTCTGTTGAAGTTCTATAAAGTTTAAAGTTGCCTTACACTTCTGCTGCCAATTGTTGGTACCTGGTTGCCAGGCCGCATAATGAATAATTCAAAATTTCAGAAAAAAGAAAAGGGACAAGCAATGGCTGTCCTGAAGAGGGAACAATTTGAACCCTAATGAGAAATTGCACAAGGAAATGAAAAGCTCAAATGGATACACATTGGAAGACAGAGAAAAAAGAATGAAAAAAATTGGTATCTTCTAATTGCAAGAGGGAACTTAAATCAACAGTCTTCCGCTTACAGGGACCATCAAGATTGTATTCAAATAAATGAATGGAGTAAAGCTTCACTGCATGTTCTTGCAAATGGAGTCTTCTTTTTCTCTTTGAAAGGAGATGAATAGACATGTAACTAGCAACAGCATTATACATCACCATCCTATTGTTCCGGTAAAAGTACCTATGAAACAGGATGATACCAATTTCAATCATAAAAATTGATGAATTTCAACTTATTCATCAACGATTATTTCAAAGTTCTCTTCAAGAATACTCTTCGGGATCCGCCCAAATCCATGTGCAACTTTCATCATTTGTTTTAGCCTTTCTTCTTCATGTTTTATTTGGCCCACTCTGTGCTGGATGTTGGAAAGAAGAGCTTCAAAATTATCATTATATGATAAATTTTGTGGGCTTGCAAGTTGTTTCCTTTCAAAATCGAGCTGCTGGTATAAACTAAGGAGAAAATCCTTCTGATAGTAAAGCTTTTGCTCTGCAAGTCTGTATTCTGATTCTTGGGATCTCTTCAATTCATGCAAAACCTTGTCAATTCCATCTTCAAGTTTGGCAGATGCACTATTAGAGTCTGATGAGATATAACTAAATCTTTGAGTTGTCCTTTTTGCATCTTCGACATTATGCAGTGGATCAATGTTATTTTTGCAATCAAATGTACTTAGTTTTCTTTTGCTACCCGCTGTCCCCAACAATACTATCCCATCATTTTGATCATGAGAAATGTCTGCTTTGTCAAGAAACTAATAGTGTGTTATAAACAGAAAGACAATATTACCGGATATGATTTATCAATAACTAAAGATGTTAATGCAGCAACAGAACAAAAGATGACATACAAAAGGTCAAATTTTTCCTTGATGATAATCTATCATTTTCTGTGACCAAGTAATTTGCAAGATAATGTGATAAACTGAAAAACCATTAGTTTCATTGGAGGATTTTCTTTTCTCCTTTCTAGCTAAATGCAAATTAATTCTGTAGTCTTCTCCTGATTGTTAATAGAAGAAAATCGCTTTCTCAGTTAGTCTTGCATGCTAGAGTCTATGAAGTAGATTTATTCTATTGTAGAAATGTATGTCCTGTATTTTGTAACTGATAATAGCATCTATGGAAAAGCTAAGCTGGTACTTGCATCGGGCTAGTGATATCATAGAACAATGTATCTTTCATGCATCTTGTAACTGGTAGCATATATTGAAAAGCTAAGCTCAGCAGAACATTTAGCTAGAGACATCATAGAGCAATGTATCTTTCATACATCTTGTAACTGGTAGCATATATTGAAAAGCTAAGCTCAGCAGCACATCTAGCTAGGGACATCATAGAGTCTTAACCACAATATAGCTACCTAAAACATTGAAAGTATATGTACCCCTAATCCGCAGGGGTCAATATGCCAAGTTACTGAAGGAGATTTTCAACAGTGAAGTGGATTTGCACGAATAGTTATAAATGCCGTCAGTCGCTATTAAGTAAACTCTGCATGTAAAATTCAAAATAACTCAATAGACAAAGCTCGAGTGACACCTATTATAACAATTTTACACTTGAAGGCATTCAATAATGAAGACCGTGGTATCTGTCATCCAAGTTCCCATGCATTGTTAAAATTAACTTTCTCCATTTCAGGGTGAACTTTAAAGTTTTCATGCTAAAAAAGCAAAGTGGATTTGGCCAAAAATATACAACTATTTCAAAGTGATGAGGTGCAAGCTAATCTCATTAGTAGTTTCCTTATCTAATAAATTAATCTTCAATCCAATGATCATGTGACAATGCATGAAATGTGTGGCATGCCTAAGACCAAATATGATGGCTCGGGTACATCCATTAACATGCGAAAATGGGAAGATGGGTACCCATCTTACTATTAAAGGATGCTGCTTTTAAAAGGCTGTTTTTGTGGACAACCTAACAACATTCAGTGTCACCAGGTCTAAAGGATATTTGATAACATCATGCCGGCTCTGAAAAGCAGATAATGAAAAGAAGCCTAGTTACTGAACTATAAATAAACATGGTAAAAACCGCATGCACTGTGAACTGAAAGGTCTGCTAGCAAGATGCGATGAGATGGCCACATGGTGATGATAAAAGGAATTTAGAGTGCAAAGGCTCTTTGGAAGTTCTAGTTTTCAGGATTGAAAAAAGTTGTGAGTAGGTTTTCAGTGTCAATATGCAGTATCAATATTTACCAAAAAAATGTAGTACCAATTGTTCCAAAGGGTCTGATCACTTCTATGTATGTTGAGGGTGGCTGATTGGTTATAAATTTTGACTCAGAAAGGCAGTAGTTTACACAATATATTATGCAAAGTTCCTCTCTTCGGTGTATTGTGACATTATCAATGTAATACATACACACATGTAAGTAAAAATGTACAATGCGTAAGGCAACTTCTGATGATGGTAATACGAGATATCAGGAGTTCAGGACATAAAAAAAAAAAAACTGACCTCTCATAGCTAGCTTGTGATAATCTTCCACCTTATAGATTTCACCTAAATGAACTCCATGTTTAAGCTGCATCAATTATCAGATGATCAATTGATTTACAAACCTTAAAATAAGAGGGAGTAAAATTAACTTCTTAATCACTAAAACATCTGCAACAAAAAACAAATAATACCTTAGAAATGGCTAATACAATATCATTCGACAATTTCTTAGCCTTTGTCAGCTGTGAGTTGCGCAGGATACACAAACAAAGATTCAATATCTTCTCAACAACATCTTGAGAGTCAAGAGATTCACAGATTTTTAAGGTCTTGAACACATGTGGCACCAGATCAGTTTTATTTTCGCACCGTCTACAGTAGTATTCTATGTTTAAACCAATGCTTCCTCCAACAGTTCCTGCCATGTAACACCGAAGAGCACATTCAACATGTGCCACATGCCCACAGATATAGGTCTCATCAAGTTTGGCCTCACACTTAATAGAACTATAACCTTCATATGCCCAATCAACAACTTTAGAGCACAGAATACAACAACAGTCACGACAAAAACCAACTTCACTGCAACAGATATCGCAGTCCCTAGCGGGTATTACGTGCCTTTTTGGCTTGTAACATAAGGCATTTCCAGCCTTGCAATGCTTAAGTGAACTTACTAATTTAGATCCATCAGCAGCATTTAATCTCCGAGAGGAAGCATTTGTATATGTACTTTTTTCTGTCTCTGCAAAATATAACCATATAAGTTAACCAGCAGATAACGTTCTAAGTAGCATTGACTCATAGCATTTATAAAGTTGAAGACTAGGTCAATCGGGTCTAAATAGTATCAAGATACCAAGGCACTGTACGTCTCATATCTGAAACCTTACATGTAGTTGCATATGAAATTTGCATCTGTACATTAACATTACAAAAACAGTACATAAATTATTTCCCAAAAAATAAATATTGGTATGTGGGTAATTTAAAATTTAATTAGGCCCTTTTTTAATAGACTAATTAACTATAAAACAACAATTTAGACTTCTGGAGGGCTCATTTGATCATTACCATGTATATCCATGTATTGAAAAAGAAAGAGACAACTACCAAGGAGTTTTGTCATCCAAGCTTATAAAAAAAGACTTTCTTAAGATAATATTTTCTACAGAATATTTCTCTCCCCTAAAAATGAATGCATTCAGTTGATTACAAATTTCTCACAGAAATACCAGTGGCATTGTACCCAGACACAACCTAGAATAAAATAATAATATTTTCATTTATTCAATAAGCAAAATTGGAAGCTAATAAACAAAGAAATATAGATATGTATAGTAGTGGTAAGGATTAATGGTACAATTTATTGGATGGTTATAGGCATAAAAATGCATGTACACCACGAAGACAGACGTGAAGTCATCTCTCGTACAAATAATCCTAAAATATCTTCTTAAACATTCATGAAGTACGATGTTATCCAAAACAAAATGATAACTGGGTTATTACATAGATTTTCCGAGACTCCAAACAAGAAGAGCTCAACATAACAAAACTTGACTACATTTAAATATCAAATTTCAAATTCTACCGCACTAAATTTGGCATGATATGGTACTCCAATTCAACGGCATGTCATGCACTTTTTCCACTCTTCTGTATCCAACATGCAATGAATCACATATTCTATTGCCAACTTGCCAAAGATATGGAAAAGCCCATTTATTGTTTAACATTTCCTCACTGCCATATTTCAAGATATTATGCAACTAGAATAATAACCTAGTAATCAATACAAAATTAACTTGATACCAAAGGATCACTTTTGGTATGGAATCATGCATTATGACACCTAAACTAAGAAAGAACTAGTGATCTAAATGGTATTTCTAAGACTGAACAGATAACATAGTGGGTACAGGGAATTGAAGGGTTTAAGAGCAATTTACCAATACTAATGCTCTCTTCTGATAAACAAAGACTTGGAAGTTGGAAAGCACAAGGAGATGAAATGTCTATTGCCTCTATACACATTGAAAATGATAAGTTGCGTATTGTTTTCCTTTTATTGTTATCTTTGCGAAAACAACTAGAAGGCAAATATACTGAAACTATTAGCTTTATACACAGAAAAGAAGAAATTCCTTGAAAAGATATAAATAAAAGTAAAAGATTCTAATAGAGAGAAAAAATAGTCAATTACTTATGCATCAAGTCATTAAGAGGCATCCAAGGAAGATTTATTAACGAATAACTCAAGTAGAAGCAGCATGCAGTTGCGCGAATGATTGCTCGAGGGGCCAACCGCCAACAACAACAACAAAGCCTTATCCCACTAGGTGGGGTCGGCTACATGGATCATACGACTTCGTTGATCCATGTTCATGAGATTCGACAGGGTTTTACGCTGGCTGGCTGTCGGGGTCTAACACAATCCTCCTCTTTTATCCGGGCTTGGGACCGGCTATAAAACATAGGCGGAGTTAGGGGCCAACCGCCAACCAAATAAAAATGTAGAAAGTCCTGAAGATCAATTATTTCCAATAACATGCATGATATATATGGAAGCTCACTTAGACTGTCATGTCTAGAAACTCCAAATGCAAATGCTAGTAAGAAATTATTGCCACGAGCAAACAACCATATTTCATACTTCAAGCAAACTCTACACTGCATTATGCCAACACTACATACTAAACAACCGCGTGTGAATTAAGGATATGAAGGTACACCTGCGGAAGATTGACCCATAGCAACAACCTTCCAAATGAACGAGGCAAAGAATGCACCAATATCCTGCTGAGGATACTCTTCTTTCATGTACTCAATCACAGACAACTTGCTTGGAAACCCGAGCTTGTGGCCCTTGGGTCTCGGGCAGCTGGGAGAGGGGTAGAGGTATCTATCAGCCCAGTGACCAGATGTACACCTCCGAGTTCCCACCTTCCAGCGCCACTTATCGCCAGGGTTCGGCCAGTCCTCAGGGGCGTAGGGCAGGCCAAATCCAGAAGAACCCCCGGGTACGGGTATGGGAACCAAGCGACCGCCCTTCCGAGAAGGGGTCCGTTCCGGCGATGATGGTGTTCCAGGCGTGTGACTATCACTTCCGTCTATTGTTGCATCATCAACCTCCATCAAACTCTGAGTCAATTCCAACACAATCCCCCATCAAAACACACGAAAGGATCGTCTTCACAAAAAAAAAAAAAAGTTGATCACCCCAAACATGGAAGAATTTGTATCATTTTTTTTCGGTTACAACGAGAATTTTATCTTCTTGCGAATCCACTTACGTATCTTACAAAGATTTCGCTAGAACATAAGAAAGATGACAGCGAAATTACCGTAGATTTGTAGGTGCCCCGAGAGTAGTTATAGGACTGATTGATCCAGCGAAGAGGCACTTCAAAAATTTCGACGGCGGACGCGATTTTCCAAAAATAACATTGGAGTGGGGTTTGAGCGAGCAATTTATCAAAGAGTTGTAATAATAGGTCGTATTTATAGCACATCTGTCTTGGTCCAGAAAAGAATCTTAATTCTAATCGGGTTGGGCCAAATTATTCACATCTTTCACTCAATTTTACTTTATAATTAAATCTCCTCAAATATTAACTTATTACATTACGACTCTTTTTACCCACAACTAGTGCCACTGTGCCAGGACCCAATGGATATTGCAAAAAAAAATGTTATATAATTATAATATTATAATTATAAAAATAAATTATTATAATTAAATGTGATAAATGGAGTAGTTGTTTTAAGTAAAATTTAATTGAGTTGATATCAAGAAATAAATTATATCATTAAATTGAATCGAAAGAAAATAATTGAAACATCGTACTATAATTGTATTAAACTACTCAATTTAAATGTCTCAAGATCCATAATATTTTGGGTCATTTTTTTTAAAAAAACAATATTGACTTGACATGAGAAACAAATTGAAAATAAAATCTAAAACATGATAATGCAATTATATTAATCCATCTCTACATATGTATGTGTGTATAGATGTAGTCAACAATATTTTTGTCATTATATGTGTATATGTGGATGTAGACAATAATTTTTTATCATTATATTTTTATTTATAAAGTATGGTTTTATAAAAACTAACTAAACATACAAATAGGTCAATGTCATATTACATATGCTATCTTCATTTTTTATTCTTTTAGAAAAGATATTTTCCAAATTTAATTCAACACAAACCTCTCAATTTGAATTAATTTATAATCATTATAGTACTATCTTTAAGATTAAATCATAGGAATATATATATATATATATATATATATGTATGTATGTATGTATGTATGTATGTATGTATATGATTGTGTGTTTAGAGATATCAGCATATTTTTTATCATTGTATTTTTATTTATAAGTCATTTTTAACTAAAAAAAACATTTCTGCTCAATTGAATTAAACTTTTTTATGCATGACATCATTTACTTTTTAGTTATACATATAATATATATTGATGTTTTTTTTAAATTTTATGTTACTTAATACAATTAAAAAACCTATTTGTACATATATTAATATGTCATGAAAAATAATTATTTTAATAATGTTAATAAATAGAATATATGTATCTTTTTTATAAAAAAGGAAATTTGTAAGCATTCCATGTATATTACTGCCACTTTTATTTTCTCAAAAAACAATTTTCTGGATTCAATTCAGCTCAAATTCCTAATTCTAGTAAACTTATTTTTTTTGTTTTAATGATTTTTTATGTAATATAAGAGAACATACAAAAGGATTTTTATTTGAGTTAATACAACTAAAAATCCTTATACATATATTATTAGGTTATGTAATAAATTTATTATTACTCTTTTGTTTAAATTTTTTTAATAATTGAAAAGATAATTTTAGGACTAAAAATCTTATTATTTTTAGGCTTATGAATATCATTATCTTGTATAACAAAGTTTTATTATAACGTCTCTTTTATTCTCTGACAAAAATGATTAAAAATAATGATAACTTATGTATTTGTTTATAGGAATAAAAAATTTGTTATCTAATGAATTCTGAAAAAGAAATTGAAATGGTAATTTTATTTTCTTAAAAAATCTGATAATAATAGTTTATCGATATTAAGTTTTAGATATATAATTCTCATTATGTAATAAACTTTAAAAAATATATTTATTTGCTTAAACAAAATATTAATACTTCTAATCAAATAGATTTGCCTTTGAATTTTATATTATTTAGTTTTCTCATTATTAGATTTGCATTTAATCTTCATTTATTTTTATCCTTATAAATATTTTTTTTTTCAACAAAGAATCCTACTTATCATCAAATTAGTTCGACCTCTAAGATTTTGTCTTCTTTCAGTTTAGGATTATATATATTATTATCGTATATAACGAAATTTTTATTATAGCATATTTATGGATTTCTAAGATATTCCTAAAATTAAAATAAGTGATATATATAGAGGAATATTAGGGTGGCACCACATCTTTGTGGTAGCACCATGCATTCACATCTTTAGAACCGTTCGATCTACGATGGACGATTGAGATTGTGGTGTGTCGGTTCAAGATGGGGCAGAGGCGGTTCAGTGGCTGCGTGAGTGTGGATGGCGGTTCGTTCTTTCTCGCGTGATCACTCGGTGGCCGCTCTCTCTCTCACGACGCAAACGTCAGCGATCTCTTCTCTCGGTGGCCGCTCTCTCTCTCATGACGTGTCTTCTCTCGGTGGCCGTTCTCTCTCATGACGCAAACGTCGGCACTCCGATCGAATGCCAACACGATGAGATTTGTGTGCAATCTCTTCTTTCTCTCGACTTGGGCAAAGGGAGGAGGAGCAGACAGGCTCTTGACGAAATGAGGAGCGGCGAGATCCGGAGATGGTAGGATGTTGGCAACTAGCTCTCAGGCCTCGGTGAGTGGATCCGAGGTAAATTTCGCACCCTACGTCCAACACGTCTCCTCCGCATGCGGCAATAGTTCAGTGTCGTGCGAAGGAGGGAATAGTTCGTCGGCATTCACAAAGGAAAAAGAGGGGTCTCTACACCACGGACGAGATAGACGATGATGGTGCCTTCGCCGCCCTACCCTCCGCTCATATCGATACACGCAGATCGATCTCATCGCCGGGCACAAGCCTTACGTCCTACGCCCTTCGCTCGCTGCCGCCCTCTGCCTTCGTTCGCCGCTCGCCATCATCCTCCACTCATCACACCGTTGTTGCCATCCGCTCGCAGCTCGCCGTTGTCGCCATCCGCTCTTCGTCGTCACCCTCCGCCATCTGCTCGTCATCGATGCCCTCCACCATATGCTCGCTGCCGCCCTTTGTGAGCCTCAAGATCAGGGTAGATCGTGAACCACAGACCCCGTTGTGAACCGCGCAAATCGCGAACTGCACAAGATCATTCAAATCGAACTGTTCAAGATCAAATCCCATCCATCAATCTCGAATCTGACGGTCCTGGAAGCACGAACGTATAGTGTGGTGTCACACTAATATTCCACATATACATATATATCATTATATAATAAACTTAAAAATCCTTTATTTAATGAAAATCGTACTTATAAGCAAATTAGATTTGCTTTTGAATTTAATCTTCTTTTATTTTTATCCTTAGAAATATTTTTTCCCATCAAAGAATCCTACATTTAATCAAATTAGTTTTACCTTATAGATTTAATCTTCTTTCACTTTTAGGATTATAAATATTATAATATATAAAAAATATTATGACACATTCTTTATTTTCTAAAAAATCCTGGAAATTAAAATAAGTTATTTATTAATTTTTTGGATGTATAAATCTCGTTATATAATCAACTCTAAAAAAATAAAATATTTCTAATCAAATTATATTTGCATTTGTAATCTTATTTAACAAACGTTGTAGGTTGTTATAGGGTATTTTCATTTTCTATAAAAAAATTCCGAAAATAATAATAACATTATAATATTATTTCTAGATCATACAAATATTATTATATAACGAAATTTAAAATAAATTAGTATATTTTTTATCTACTCAAATTCCATTTGTAATCAAATTAGATTTGCCTAATAAAATTTAATATAAATTTGAAATATATTTTTTATATTCAAACATTGAATTCTATTTATAATCAAATTAGATTTAAGATTTACCTTTTTAATTAGTTAATTCTTATTATTTGACACATGTCTTCATGATATTATGTCAGCACTTCATGCATCTACCTATCATCATCATCATCATTATATATATATATATATATATAGGGCGGACCGACGTATAGACTGAGGGGGGCCTTGGCCCCCCGCCCCCCTAAATTTTTAATTTTTTATTAATTATATATGTTAAATTATCAAGTTTAGAATGAAAAGTTGTATTTGGCCCCTCTTAAATATATGTTTTATGCTATTCCTACTCAAAAGTCTACTTAGCCTACTGACAGCAAAACTTCTTGACCTTAGAAGAGATCACCAGTTCAAACCTGGCCCCCTCATTTTTTTCCCTGGGTCCGTCCATATATATATTATCGATTGCTTGATGATGCAATCCCATCTCTAGTTGTGCCAACAATTTGTGGGGGGAAGCCGCCCCTTCCCCTCTCTTATTGGTGACAACAAGAGATGGAGATTGTGAATCACACTCTATGTACAATGGAGGCCAACATCTCATCCCTCCCCGACGTTGTGGGCGAGGAAGATGTATGTCACGTGGTGCCGCCCACCCCTCCCCTTCATTAGTATGGCGAGAGAGGGCGCACCCCCTTCTCTCCAACAATGCTCCGAGGGAGAGGAACAATATAAAAATCATGGACATTAACTTTCAAGAATTCACAGTTAAAAAAGAATAAAATTTCATTATTGGAAGTCCAAAAATCGTGAACATTAGTTTCTAAAATAAACTCCCAGCTCAAAAAGAATCAAATTTCATTGATTGAAAGTAAAAAATCCTGGACATTCATATTTTGACCATTTTACCCTTTCATTTACTCCAGAACAAAAGTACCGACCCTTGCTGTCATTTTCAAAATTATTTTCTTTTCTGATGATGTCATCAGCATGTCAATGACTTACATTGGATAGTTTCCTACTAAAATTGATACACAGTCATTAATAGGCATTTTTTTCTAAATTTTAACAAAAGAAATTTATTTTTATTGATAATATAGAAAATTTACAAGCAAATCTATGATAAGTTTTCATGGTTTTTAATTAATTATATGGTTTTCCTTCTTCTGACACATTTTGTTTTTGTTATATCTCAATGAATATGATTTAAACACATGAATATGCAATATAATAAGAAAATTTTCAAAAGAGGTAAAAAAAATACAAAAAATAGCAGATATAAATTAACTAAAAAGTTATGAGCTTTCAAATTGATTGTAGACGCAGGCTACTATCATATTTTTATCATTTTATGTGTATAAATAGTAAACAATAATTCAGTAATTTCTACAGATAAATAAATATTTTACCCAAACTTTTACACTTAAAAATAATTAAAAACTAGTATTTTATAATTTTATTTTATACAACTTTATCATTATAAAAATTAAACAAATTTAGCTTATATAAATTTAAACTAATGTTAAGATTTATATATAGAGAAAAAAATATTAAGTTGGCGACTTAATACTTAATTAGATGTTAAAATTATTGGATTAATGTCTAATAATATAATATATATTATAATATAATTAGTTTAAAATTTTGTGATTCCGTTCAGATTAAATTTGGTATAAGTGAAGAATTTTTATATAATTTATCCTAAATATTAATTATTAAAAGTTTTTTAGTTGTCCATATAAAATTTGTTAGTCTTATTTTAGTAGGGAAATTTTTTTATTGGTGCTAACAATTTGTAGAAAAAAAAATTATTATTAATTTTTCAGCTAACATCCATCTCAGCCATTTAAAAAAAAAAAGGTGGCAGCTTGATGGTAGTAAAAGGACTTAACTGTCCACTAAATTTTTTTAAAATGACAATAAAATTTTTTAGAAGTGGTATTAGTGTCTCCCTTTTATTAATAGGAAGCCATAAATTGTACTCGAAATTAATCCTTCCCATTACTTCAGTGCCGGACACCTTCTCCCATCGGCAATGCGAGGGGGAGGGGCATCATCTCTCCTATGTGCATCGCCGGAGCAATGGGAGAGGGGGGGGGGGGGGGGGGGGGCGCCACCCCCCGTCCCACCTGCCATTGTCATAGACGTTGGGGCAGAGACGAAGAGGGGCAGCATTCTTCTCTCGTCGGGAATGCGGACAAGGGGCGACACTCCCCCTTTGGGTCATTGAATCGGTGAAAGAAGTGGGTTCCACCTCATTCCCCCTTTCATTGGCGTCAACGTGGCTGCCAGCAAGAGAGGGGATGTCACCTCGCTTTTCAATTTTTATTGATTAATATATCAGATTTTTGTATTTATTATATTATTATATTAGAATGTTATAAAGGATGTATTTTGCCGCATCGGATATCGTCCATATATCCAGGTAACCGATAAACAGACTATTGCAAGTGAAATTGGTGCTCGTAAAATAAATTGATAGTTAGAGAATGGTCTAATTACAAAATGAAGTTGAAGGACGAAGTTAAAAAATAAAAGTAAAGTTGAAAGACATCTACTAAAATTTATCCAACAAAATCCAAACGTTCAATAATTTTTCTCAATTAAAAAGCCCATATTTCATTTGTGTTTTATTGGGGATTATTACCCATTTAATTAGGTACAAGCCTTCTAACTAGCATCTTAGATGTCTGATGAGCGTGGTTCGATGTAGTTAAAAAAAAAGCTCACGCAGCGATTCAAGCGAGCTCTCTCCACCCAAATTTTTCCCTATCCATGAGAGAACGAGTGGCGATGTGTTGCCGACGAGCTCGTGACTGCCTACCAAGTTCTATGTTCGTCACATCATACTTGTTCTTTATCCTTTCACCTTCGTCATTCTAGCCGAACTTGCCAAACCTTGCAGTGCCAACTCGCCTCGCATTCACCCTACTAGGCCTCGTG
This sequence comes from Pontederia crassipes, assembly GCA_030549335.1. Taxonomy (NCBI): domain Eukaryota; kingdom Viridiplantae; phylum Streptophyta; class Magnoliopsida; order Commelinales; family Pontederiaceae; genus Pontederia; species Pontederia crassipes. Next base: position 10,661,050 of record CM060184.1, on the reverse strand, counting down.
CTCACCTACCCAAACTCAACTTATAGACTCGTCTCACATTGTTGTTACTCGGCCTCACACTATAGAGCTGGTGGCGACTTTAAGCATCGTAGTTTCGGCTAAAAGGGTAAAGAAAGAGGAACTCCGAATGTAGAGAAAGAGATGAGTTGAGAGAGGGTAGGCAGATCATGTGCATCCATGGTGACGAGGAGACAAATGTCAATGAGGTGAGTGCCGCCGATTTCAAGGTCAACAGGAAGGAACACCACATGCAGAGAAACGGAAGAATTAAGAGAGGGCCGACAAGGTCAAGATCGTGTATTTCCATAGTGACGAGGAGACAAATGCCGTCGAGGTGGGGTCACCGATCGTGAGGTTGGGGTCATCGGTCATGAGGTCGGGGTTGTCAGTCGTGTGATGGGCAAGTAGGAATGCCACATGTTGAGAAAGAGAGGAGTTAAGAGAGGGCCGGTAGAGGTAAGATCATGTGTGTCCACGATGACGAGGAGATGAACGATGAGCAAGGGATCGCCATTCGCGAGATGAACATGTAGCCACTCACAAGCACCCAAGGTTGACAGTTCAGGAGGGTTGACTAGGATTAACTTCGGTAGCTTCGCGCTATTGAACCAAACTCCTTTGAACTATCCATAGACACTACAACAAATTTGATTTATAGTTACAAGTTATTTCGTGAATATAAACTCAAATATTGTGATTATAAGTTATTAGTCACGAATAAAATTGTGACAGCAACTCGTGGATATTAATGGTGTTGCAACTGATCAATAGCCACAAAGATTATTTTTATGGTTATAAATCTCATAGTAACCTAATGTAAGTATTAAATATTAACAAATGTGGATAATGACATCATTCGTGGCAAATAATATTGACAACAAAAATTTCTTGTGCGTTATTGATTGATTTTCATGACTAATTATATTTGTGGCTATTAATATATTTTGTTTCCACAAGCATATTATGGCTAATTATATTTGTGATTGCTCGGAGATGGCTCATTGTACTTGCATAGGATATAATCTACTTTGGACCTTAGTCCGCACGGATTTACTCTGATACCATATGTATCATTCTTGTACTTTCATAAGATATTATCCTCTTTGGACCTCGGCCCACAAAGTTTACCAAAATACATCCTACCAAGTCAATGCTTCCCATATATACATAACCTCTCTTCCATGATTTGCGGATGTGAGACTAATCAAGACATGCCTCATGCATGAACTTTATTTAATCCAAATGCTTCGAATTATTTCACTTGTGATTGACTTAGTTTAACTAACTAATCCTTATCGAACATCAAGTTATAAAGTCAATCTCAATAATTATTATTCAAACAACTTAGGTGATTAATTAGATCGTACAACTTTATTTAAATTTAATGTAAAGCAAGAACAATTATTAATGTAATTTTGTCAACAAAATATATCATTAAGTTTTTATAAAAATCTTACATATCATTTGTTGTAAATTTTAAAAATGTAACAAATACATAATATTGCATTCAACAATTAGTTATGATTTTTTTATGACTAATATTGATGATAAAAAATATAATTTATTATGAAAATAAAAATTATGGTAATTACTTATATTATTTGTCACAAAAAAAATCTTCATAACCGCTAAACTAATATTGCCACGATATAAATTATTTGTGGCTACAAACTCATCAATACTTACAAAAAAAAATAATCATGACTATAAGATATGATTATTATCATGAACTAACATATTATGATTATTAATTTGTGGCTATAAACCATATCTGTTGTAGTGAGAGGTCAATCGTTTGTTTTTTTAATTTCGTTAAACCAAACTTAATATAATAGTTGTTTAATCAGATTGGATGGTTCATACGCTAGATAGGACTCCCATTAGATTTTTTCATTTCGGAGTCAAAGAACTTATCCAAATTTTAAAATTTGCAAAGAAATACAGTTTTTTTTTTCAGTAAATTCTCCTATGACAATTTTTCAACATGCTATTTGGAAAATGAGAGTAGGAACTAGTATTTTATTTCTCCTCGTCTAGTATTGAAATGTGATTCAAAAGTATTATCAACATCATTTTCTAGTTGACAAAAAGAAATTAATTATGATGAAGTTAGTTGCAGTGACATGGTATTTATGATTATAGTTATGTGTAATAGTATAATGTCAATGGTGATAGTTATGTATTAGTAAAGGAATGCATCTACATTCTCTCCCACATTTTTAGGCATTATCTCCATGTTATTCTCTTCGCAACTTCTGAAGTTATATGCTGATTTATAGTCCACCTCATTTCAATTTTTAAGGTTCATGCAATTATATATTTCTTTTCAAAATTTGATCCTAAATTGTTTTTTTATTTTATTCTTTAGTCTCCAACATCAACAACCCCACCTACACTTTGGGTTCGACATCCATCGCCTTCACAAGTTAGGATGAAAATATCCTTCACCCCTTGCGGGGCTCCGTATTCGAGAATTTTTGTCTTGTGGGAGTGAGGATGGAAGGCAAACTGATGAATTACACTAGTAATAAAAAAACTCATGAATGATGAACTAATTATATAAATGAAAAATGAACTCGACAGGCTCATTTATTTATTTTTTGAACAAATACGTTTCATTCTATTAAAAGGTCATCTTTAATCATATTCAAACACGTTTTTTTTTATTTTTTTATTTCATTTTTTCGACTCACATAAGAGACATATATCATTCAAATTTATCTTCTCTTTTCAATAAATAATTAAGTATTTATATTTTCAATTATATTTATTATTAATTGCTTAGTTATAATGACATGTTATTAAAATATTGTCACATTTTAGTGGTGGACTAATATTTCAACTCTTGTGTAATCAATTAATCATAATTGTCAATGGAGTTGACTTCTCGGTGTCTCTTCTTGGGAAGATAACTGAAAATATATATTATTAATTTTTAAATAACTTTTAAGAATAATTTAATATTAATTTCCATTAATATGAATTATATTATTAGTACTTACAAAGCAGTATCCTACACAATTCAAATTTCCAATATTTATATTATTAGTACTTACCAAACGATATGCTATGCAATTTAATTAACCTTATACCCGAATCATCCATGAACTGTGGTTCTTCATAGTATATTATTTTCAAGTAGTTGGTCGCGAGAATGTGGAAATGACCATCTTCACCATTGGCCTCTCGACCATTAATATTTAATGCATTGAATGATCCAGTTCTCTTTAATCCTATGGCACCACCATGATCCGACGACCCTGAACGACAAAAGGCCAGAAAGCCTCTTTGATCCGAAAAGCATATATACTTATACACATGTTGACGTTGGAACTAATTTGTTCTACATTCAGGTAACCATCGTAGATAGCCACATGGCCATCAGTTTCCAGAGCATCCACGGCAATCTCATGCTACTATAAGGCTCTCTCCCTAAGCTTCAAGGTCCACTACATTAATTTTTACCTTCAGTGACATTTAAATAAAACACAAACGTCCCATAATGTTAGAACATTTGGTAACATGTCTTAAATGTCACTAAGTAAAATAGATTAGGGATGTTTACAAATATAAATAACTACAAAATATTTAAAAAATATCTAAGCCGTTAGATGATCTATTTGATAGATTAGCCCTCATTTCACTCTCTGCTTCCATCGGGCCCTAAAAATTTTCGTTCTCTGCTTCCATCGGCCCCCATTTCCTGGGTGGATCTGATCAGCCATTGCCCTAAAATTCTCCATCAGCCATTGTCGCGCCTTCGCCGTGGGTGGATCTACTCGTCGCCGCGCCTTCGCCGTGGGTGGATCTACTCGTCGCCGTGCCTTCGCCGTCTGTCCTGGGTGGATCTGCTCGTCGCCGCGCCTTCGCCATCTGCTTGCTGCACACGATTCGCCTCTTGCTCGTTGCTCGTTGGTGGATCTGCTCATCGCCACACGCTTCGTCTCTGTTCGCGGTTCGTGGGTGGATCAGCTCGTCGCCACACGATTCACCTCCTGCGCACTGCTCGTGAGTGGATCTGTTCGTCGTCACACGCTTCATCTCTGCTCGCTGTTCGTGTGTGGATCTGCTCGTCGCCGCGCGATTTGCCTCCTGCTCGTGGTTCGCTGTTCGTGTGCTGACTGAAAAGGCCAAACGAACAACATTAACAGGCAGGTGAGTAGATATTTAATCAAGCAGGTGAGTAACTTTTATGCCCATGGGCTTCCTTTTGTCACTTTTTAAACGTTATAGACTTTTGTGATGATACAATTAAAAATTATAATTCAGTCCTCTCTTCATGGATGCACCTGATGCTGTGCTTTTTCACTCACATGTTTCCTCAGTATTAAATTCGTAAGAGAATGCCTGCAATCTTACTCTCAAAGCAACTTTAGTTATTTGTTTTTCTCTATTTTCTTTTTGGAACCCAGAGATTCCCTTAGGTGTTCAAAGCTGTGATTTGTCCAGTGTGTGATAATTCCCTTTGCTAATGATGTTTTTGGAAGGAAGATGCATTCCTCAATATTTCAGCAATGTGCCGAATGGAAGTATTGCTATTTGAATGTTCGTTCTTTGTTATTTTGAGATATCTGTTAGTGCTTTCTTTTATATTAATTGTGGTGCTTCTTGTTTCCAACGTTCTGTTACTTTTAATTTGTCTATGTGCTCAGTGTTCTGTTCAGTTTCCTTTTTTTATTATTACAATAGGTACAATCAGACAACACTTTTGTTATTAACAAAAAAGATAAGGTCCGGTAACGTAAGTACTAAACGGACACTATTATATAGCACAAGTATCTGGTTAGGATACTTTTTGTGATTCCTTATGCAAGTTGCATTTTTTTTCATGTAGAGGTTACCCTGAGTGGGACAGATTCTGTAACATATTGTTTGAGGAATCAATGTTACATTTTTTTAGATAGAGAGATTGTTAAGATATTTTACTACCAATATTTTCCCTGCCTTTAATTAGATAAGATTTGTTTAATCTCCTTTGAGGCTATAGTATCTTGTGTTTTTCCAAAAACTTTAGCTGGCGGCACCACTGAGCAACATAAGCAGCTACACACTGAAGCCCTCTTCGTTCTCAAGTCCAAAGGTTCTCCAACTTTCATGCTTTCCCACCTCCTCTCCTGCGAGCTCTATAATTTTTATATACACATTTTTCATTTTTCTTATTTTTAAAACTCAATTCAGACAATCATCATTTTCTTTTTTTTTTCATTCCATATGATTGCTTGTCATGAGTATTGTTCTTAGAATTCTTAAATATTCTGGTTGTTATGGTTTATATTATCTATTTGGAATTCATGTATTATACTTTTTTGTTAGAAGTTCACATACTAGTTATGGATAAAAGTTGGATGACACATGATGTCAACTCCAATGAATACATTTGTGGTGTGGAGCATTTTATCACATACTTGATCCGCAAGTATGGGGTGATTGAAGATTTAAGATGCCCTTGTAGTAGGTGCTTAAATTGTGAGTTACTTGTTGCATATGTAATAAGGGCACACTTGCTTGTAGATGGTATAGATGTGTCTTATAAGCGTTGGATTTATCATGGTGAAGAACCAACTATTCATTTACCTCAAATGGATGAAAGTAGGAGATTGTATAAAGAATGGAAAAAGGGTCTAATGTTGAGAACTTTGATATAGCCGATGAGAATGACATGGATGAACTTAATGACATGCCTGAAGATGTGGAAGCATTTGTTGATAATCAAGTTGAAGAAACAAATGATGAAGATAACTTCAATATCCCGTCAGACTTTCTTCATGAACTAAAAGTTGACTCGCAAAAAGAGCTTTATCCTGGATGCAAGTTGTCTAAATTTGCATTCATAGTGAAGCTCCTCCACTTGAAGGTTTATAATAAGTGGAGCAACAAGTCATTTGACATGCTTTTGGAACTTCTACAAGATGTTCTACCTAATGGAGGATGTCTTCCTAAGTCAAATTATCATGCGAAGAAATACTTGAGGGGGTTAGGAATGGGATGTCACAATATCCATGCATGTAAATATGATTGTTGCTTATTTTGGGGGGATAATAAGCAACTGATGCAATGTCCTGTTTGTGGCACTTCAAGGTATAAGACAACTGATGGAGTTGGAAAGGCCATTCCTCACAAAGTTTTGCGATATTTCCCCATAAAGCCAAGATTACAACGACTATACATGGACTCAAAAATTGCACAAAACATGCGTTGGCACAAGGAGGAGCATAAGATAGAAAAGAACTTTATGGGTCATCCAGCAGATGGCAAGTCATGGAAGAGTTTTGATATTGAATATCCTGACTTTGCTATGGATGCTCGAAATGTGAGGCTAGGGCTAGCTAGTGATGGTTTCAATCCATTTGGTAGTATGAGCCACTCCTATAGTATGTGGCCAGTGGTTCTGCTGACATATAATTTACCTCCATGGATGTGCATGAAAAAGGACTATTTAATGATGTCATTGCTTATTCCAGGACCCAAGGCACCAGGAAGGGAAATTGACATTTACTTGCAACCTCTTATTTCGGAACTGAAGGATCTTTGGGTTAATGGGTTGTGGACATTTGACTCATTCTCAAAGAGTAATTTCAAATTAAGAGCAGCACTTATGTGGACCATCAATGACTTCCCAGCATATGGAAACTTGTCTGGATGGAGCACTAAAGGGTACAATGCTTGTCCTATATGTCAAAATCAAACACCAACATTGAAACTCAATAATAAGATTGGTTATTTTGGTCATAGGATGTGGCTTCCGATGAACCATCGCTGGAGACGTAGTATGAAATTTGATGGATTACATGAAGATCGTGAAGCTCCAGAGGAGTATTCTGAAGAGGCTATTCTTCAACAACTAAGCCATGTTGAGAATATTTGTATGGGCAAACACCCAAACAATACTAAAAGTCATCGACGTGTACAACAACTTAATTGGACAAAAACGTCAGTATTCTTTCAGTTGCCATATTGGATAAAGCAAAAATTGAGGCATAACTTGGATGTCATGCACATTGAAAAAAATATTTGTGAAAATATTGTTGGTACAATACTTCAACTTGAAGGCAAAACAAAAGACACTATAAGGGCAAGACTTGACTTGGAACAACTTGTCATTAGAAAAGAATTGCATTTGGAGAAGCATTCTGATGGAAAGTATTTCATGCCATGTGCTAGTTATGCATTAACTCCTATTGAGAGGAAGGCATTTTGTCAATTCCTAAAGGGTGTTCGTTTGCCTGATGGTTACTCTTTGCATATAGGTAAATGTGTTAATGACTCCAACTCTAATGTATCAGGAATGAAAAGTCATGATTGTCATATCATGCTTCAAAAACTATTACCAGTCGGCATTCGTGGCATATTGCCTAAAGATGTTACATCTATTATAACTGAGCTAGGGATGTTCTTTGAGCGGTTATGCAAGCGTATACTCAATATTGAAGATGTAAGAAAGATGCAAAGTGATATAATAATTATATTGTGCAAGTTAGAGTTAATTTTTCCTCCGGCTTTCTTTGATGTCATGGTACATTTGGCCATTCACTTGCCGCACGAGGCATTATTAGCTGGTCCTATTGCATATCGCTGGTTGTATCCTATAGAAATGTGTGTATCATATATTCATTTTTTTGTTTTTACAAATGTAATTTGTATTTTTTGACTCTTCATAGACATACATTGCAGATTTTTAAGTTCCTTGAAAAGGTTTGTCACAAATAAGGCTGACCCAGAGGGATCCATTGCAGAAGCTTATGTAGTACATGAATGTCTAACTTGGTGTTCTCTTCACCTAAAAAATGTTGAGACATCATTCAATTGCCATGATAGAAATTTTGATTGCATGGAAGATGGAGGAGTGAGTGTCTTTAATAATAGGGTTGGTTTTATTTCGTCATCCACAACTGTGGTTTTACCAAAAGAGGAACTTAAGGTAGTCAAATGGTACATCTTGAACAATTGTCTTGAGGTTCTTTCTTATCTTAAGTAAGTATCCATTCATACTTTTATATATTTTGATAATGAGTTATTTCATAAAAGATTTGCAATTTGACAGTGAACATCGAGATAGTTTGCGGGCACATCAAGATATCAACATTGAGCAGAAACACAAAAGTGAATTTGAACATTGGTTTCTAAAGAAAGTATGCAAACTAAATTTTTACTTCAAAAGATACTTTTTTAATACTATTACAACAACAACAACAACAACAAAGCCTTATCCCACTAGGTGGGGTCGGCTACATGGATGAGATTCGACAAGGTTTTACGCTGGCTGTCGGGGCCTAACACAACCCTCCTCCTTTATCCGGGCTTGGGACTGTCTATAAAACATATGCGGAGTTCAATTGTAACAATGCATCCTCTAAAAACCAATAACAAGGCAAGAAATGCTAGATTTTGAGTCCAGATCAGGACAATAATTCCCCACATACAAGAGCACAAGTAAACTATATATATTATCTGGAGACCAGAATTACAATTTTCCCCAAGTAATGAAACGGGGAGACATTGTTTCACTGTATTTTTCAAGATGTCAGTCACAGCAAGGTCAAAAAATATATATAATATGAAGAGTATGGCACGGGGATCCGTACATGAAATAAAGATTCAATAAATAAAAAAATATGAACAAAAATATTTCAATGCAGCTTTCTAGAGAAAGTTCAGTGGTTGATTTATGTTGACAAAGAAAACAAAGATTTGTGTATTCAATTAATGAAATATGAAAAAAGAGAAATAGAGTACCTTGTTAGAGAAAAGCATCTCAAGTTTTGATGATTTGTTAACCGCACCAGTAGTACCATTAACGGATTGTGGATAGCAAGTCCGAATCATTTTCACGCTAGAAGAAGAAGAATTAACATTTCATAGCAACAATTTTCCAAGATTTCATTAAGCTTGAAACTTCAGATTTGTTGCTTGATGATTCATACCTGCCAGCGGACGAGAACACATTCATGAGGTTTTGGTAGCAGTGATCATCAGGTAAACTTTTTTAATACTATTAATGCTACTTTTTTTTCAAAATAATGCAGATGAGCACTTTATACACAAGCGACGACCCTCTTATAAGAGCTTTATATGCATTATCGATAGGGCCAGAATCATGTTTCAAGAGATACAACAAATTGGTATATAACGGCGTTCGATTTCATACAATAGACTTCGATAGGAGGAAAAAGACTCAAAATAGTGGAGTCCTTGTAGAGGGAAATCAAGGAGACTTACAATTGTCGACAGAATTTTATGGGGTTTTAACGGACATATATGAACTTACGTATATTCAAAATAAACGAGTCTTCTTATTCAAGTGTAAGTGGTGGGACACTAATGAACGACATCATATTGTAAGGACAGTTGATGGGATAAAGAGCATTGGAGTTACACGTACTTGGTATGAATCAGATCCTTATGTATTGGCATCTCAAGTAAAGCAAATATATTATCTTCAAGATATGAAATTAGGCGACGAATGGCGTGTGGTGCAACAATTTCAACATCGTCACATTTACAATTTAAGTTCTCTTAATAATAATGCGACCTTGTTTACAGATGTGGAGGTTGGATTAGCAGATAAGAGCATTGAAGAATTATTTATGCAAAATGAGAAAAGTGTAAATGCAGAATCTCCGGTTGCTGATTGTGATATAGATTCCCTATTAAGAACAAATGTGTGTCCTGAGTTAGTTTGTAAAAAAGATGCAGAACAGGTACTCCAAGTGGGACATGAGATTGACAGCGAATGCGAAGAGGATGAAGTGGATGAGACACTTGAAAATTCTGATAATAGTGATTTTGAATAGTACAAGTATCTTGTATTATCAATGTTCATGGTTTGTGATTTTCTAATCTTGATTTATTATTTTTTATTAATTTTTCTAGCATGAATCTTGATATATTGTTATATTATTTCTAGTTGCTTTACTAATTGCTGTTTGTATTATTGAAATGATAGTATTATGAAATGGCTGGAGGTTTGAAGGGTGCACAACGAAGGGGAGGAAAGGCAATACAAAATAGCCGATGTGATGTGGTTGGCATATCAAATAATCGAGGAGTTTCTGCTAGTTCTCGGCAAATTTCTGAAGGCGTACATTCAGTTGGTGAGGACACAATAAATACAACCGTATTTAGTATTGCTCCATGTAAAAGTTACATATTTTACATCTACAATGACTTCTTAGCATCTCAAATAGATTATTTTTATTTAATATTCTTCCATTTGCAGCAGCTGCTGAGTCAGTTTCTTCTTATACTTGCAAGAGAGGTCCTTATCGAGGTCATTCACTTGATAAGGATTATAGGCAACAAGGGGATAAGATGAAGATTGAGTTTGCTATTGATGGAGGTCGTCCACTAACAACAAATCAGTCAGCTAGAATGGCCTCTGAGATGGGAAAAGCTTGTAGAGATTTGTTACCTTTGTATATCGATGGCGATTGGAGAACCCTTCCAATGGAAGAGAAGCAACGTGCTTGGGAACGTGTTCAGGTAGTTTAACTTATAATTGTATGAAGCTTGCCAGTCCTTAAGATGACTTCAGCTAAGTGATCGGTAGGTAACTAGTAATTTAATCACTTATCATCATTCTATGTGCATAGTAGTACTCAACATGACTTTCTTGTATCATTCAAAATTTATGGCTTAATTGTTGCAGAGATTTAACTCCGCCTATATTTTATAGCCGGTCCCAAGCGCGGATAAAGGAGGAGGGTTGTGTTAGGCCCCGACAGCCAGCATAAAATCATGTCGAATCTTATGAACATGGATCAACGAATTGTTGCAGAGATTTGTTCTTTTTTTATGATATGAATCCATCATATATGTATACATATTAATCCATATCTGAAACTCAATAACAGAATCGCCTGAATTTGGAAGACATAATGAACAATCCAATCAAATTCCGAGCTGCAGATCGTTGGATGAGTAAACTTCACAAAAAACACCGAGCAGATGTCAAAAAAAAGTGGAAACAATTGGGAGATGTTGCTAGACCAATTGGTTCCCATGATGAAGATTGGAGAAAAATAACCGCTAAGTGGCAACAAGAACTTGATGATGAGCAAGAGATTTTATCTTCTGAGCACCTAAGGGACAATGTGAGTTTTTAAAGTCATTCACTTAGTATGAACTATGTTATTGATATGTAAGCTACTCTTCATAACATTAAGTATATGTAGAGAACAAAAGCAATGAAAGTTAGAGATGCACGTAAGGCCGTCAAATATCCACATCGTACTGGTTCAAAGTCTTTTCATAGCCGAAGAAGTGAATATGTAAGTTGTAAGATGTTGAAATATATGTACTGCATGTATTATTCCCTTTATCTAATTAGTCTTATTCAAATATTCATTTCATTTTATAGATTATGGAATTTAAACAAGTGCCTGATGAAATTGAGTTTTTCAAGCAAACACGATATCGTGAACCTGGACCAGATGGCGTGGGTGGTTGGATTAGCTAAGATGCAATGGAAGCTTATGTAAATTGATTATTTGATTGATAATTTGGATATAATGTGTGAGATTAATAATTATTATCTTTTTTATAGGAAAAAAATGATTCAAATGCATTCGGAATCACAATCATCTAGTGCACCCATTTCTTCTAGTGATATTGTTGACAAATTTATGGGTGCTACTTCAAGGTCAGATTACTATCCAGGAAAAGGATATGGCCCCCCATCTATTGGGAAGTCCTCTCATCGAAAAATCATGGAAAGTCAGCTGGAACAAAAGTTGATGGATAATCAAGCTAACTACGAATCAAAAATTGCTGCCCTAGAACAAATAAATATAGAGCAACGAGAGCAGTTGAATGAACAACGGGAGCACATAAATGAGGTGGGAATTTTTATATAATCAAGTGGTTTATTTCTTTCATGCACTCAAGTATTTTTTTTTGTCTTAGCTTCTTCGAACTGTGAAGACGCTCATAAAAGGTAAAGGAAAATGTGTTTCTCCATCAATTCATGTGCATAGTGTTGAAGGCGAAACAAATTTTGAAACTGATTAAGGTGATCCCTCAATTTTATCTGATTAATTTGTATTTTTATTATAACTTCAACTTGTAGTTGATTGATGTCTTGCAGTTTTATGGCTTTTTTTAGTTTCTCAATGACAACTAGTAAATTAACAAGTCGTTTCTTAATTTAAGTTCCCATTTCTTTTCCTCTTTTTAAGTTTCAAATGAACTTGTACTTTCTTGCTCCCTATGCATATCTTTTGGGCGACAACTTGAAGTTTCAAAATACTAGGTTTCACATTCTAAAATACTTCATCAAGCTGTTTCTGCAAATATAAATCCCTTTCTTTCATGCAATTGCGGGAAGCTGGGAAACAATGGTTGCACTTTATTATGTCTTGCTGATTTAACCAATTGTCAAAACTAAAGTTTATTATAGTTATAAAGAAATGACTAATATCTTGCCATTTTGTTTCTCTCTTCAGTTCTTGTCAGTTTCAGTAAAATCTCCACTATTAGATTTTGTCATTGAAGAGGTTGCTTCCATGCTGAAATTGCAAAGAAATGCGATGATGAAAGGTGTACTTAATTTTTTCAACTTTTCTTAATTTGTACCCAGTGTCTAATCTGAAATCATTTCTTCCAGCTCAGGATCATCTGGCTTGATGAATAGATGACCTTCTGATTTTGCTTTATTTGATAATAAAACTCTATCTGAAGGTGTATTTTCTCCATTATCCAAATCCATCCTGTCAAAATTCTCATCAGCATGAAATTCTCCAAGTTGAGCATTCCTTACAATTATATTCTTTCCATTGGCATCCTCAACTTCATTCCAAACGCCAGAATTTGGCAGAGCTGCCAGCTTGGATTTTTCCCATATGCAAGTCTTAGGATTTTCATGAAATTCACCTCTGCCTAGTTTAACCTCATTAGGTTCTCCCATGAATCCTTTCTGAAATGTGTGAACTTTTGATGAAAATGTTTCCCAAGTCATGCTAGTTCGATTTTGGAACAGAGAGTGGAGCCTTTTAGCATTTGGTCTTATCGTCCTTTTGTGGCCAAAATACTTCCTGCACAATGAAAAAAGTGGATACATTCAGAACATCAAATTTAATAATTGAAGCTTGCTGTAGAATTCAAAATGTACCTTCGACCAGTCAACAACAACAACAAAGCCTTATCCCACTAAGTGGGGTCGGCTACATGGATCATACGACGCCATTCTGTTCTATTAGTAATCAAACCTTTCGATATATTATTCATCAATAGATCTTGCTCTATTAGTTCGCCAAGTGTCCGCCTTGGCCTTCCTCTCCCTCTTTTAATCGGACTCCAGATTATTTGATCTACTCTTTTTACTGGCGCATCTAATGGTCTTCTCTGAACATGACCAAACAATCTCAAACGATTCTCTATCATTTTCTCACTAATAGGAGCCACTCCGACTCGTTCACGTATATGGTCATTCCTAATCTTATCTAATCTTGTATGACCACACATTCATCTCAACATCTTCATTTCGGCTCCCTTCGACCAGTGAACATTTAATAAATGTCATTTTTTTCCATTTGCACTACTTATTTAATGCTAACTTTTCAAATGTTTATTTTGCAGTTGGCGGCACTACTTCGATGATGGTTATTGGATCGTGATATGGCTCCATTTGCACAATTAATATGGCATGTTCATGCTTGTACTAGATTTTAGAGACTAAGGAACATATGTTTGAATTTTAGCCATGATTAAATGAAGTGCTGAGATGTTGGTGAAATAAATATTGTTATGGGTTGTTGGATTGAATCTTTATACTTTTTTAGTACTCTTTTGTATGCTTTTAAGATCACTTTTTGAGATGATGTTTAATTGGTGGTTTGATGATATGTTTTTCTAGTATGATATATTGTTACTTGCATTCAAATGCTATGGAAATGTTAAAAATATTTTATACCTTTTCTTATTTTTGATTGAATATTATTAAAATTAGTGACTATTTACTACCAATAAAGCTTTTGTGACGTCTAAAAAAAGAGAATAGAATTGTTAGAATTGTTATTTAGTGACGTATAATTGTTACTAATGCTTACAATTTTGTAACATTTAAATATCACTAAAATGTGAAGATTTTGTGACAGTTTACATTTTTTTGGGTCGGCTATTTAATATAAGTCACTAGGATCTTTCTATGACTCGAGTTTTGGGACGTTTATTCGGTGACATTTATTAAACATTACAAATGATCTTTCATGACATTTATTAAAGTTTTGGTGTCTTTTAACAAGCGTCACAAAAACCAAATTTTGTTGCAGTGGTCCAGGAGAAAGTGACCTTTCTCTTTGCATGTTCCTGAGGGTTGCTGCATGCATGCGTTTTATGTCTAAAACACAGAAGGAAATAATTAAAGACCGTCATATGCAGTACGTAGATCAACCTACAGCAAAATCGCGTATCCCTTGTTCGGTGCATGATTAAAAATCCGGATTTGAGCAACGCTTCGGATTAAATTCGTGTTCACTGCTGTGAAGGCAGTCTTCATGCACGATCATCAGTTGTTCTGCGATCTGTAAATATGGAACAGAAAATACAATTATTCAGACGACAATTCAATTCCCATTTATGATAAATATATAAGTTTTCAGAAAAAAATCCTGATCAGCTGAAGAAGAAGAAGACATGGAATCACCTCCTCGATGCTGCCATCCTCGATCACGGTGTTGAACGATAGCGCCATCTTCTCGTCGAGCATATGTTCCAAGTCGTCGATGCTGAGTCGAACTGAGGAATTATAGATACGAGGCACGCAGGAAACGCGCAACGAATCGTGAACCTCACACTTTTCCGGACGTGCAACAGATCAAGGGGGAAAAAATAACAATTTTGTGTCTGAATAAAATGTTATTACCCTCGGGCTGAGAGAACCAGGAGAGGAGGGAGGAGGAGAGCTCCTCCATCTTGCGGCGAGAGTCCCTGCCTCCCCACTCGTTGTTGACCGCCATCTGCAGCGCAGGCCAGCGAGAGAGGACGAGAGAGATGCCTTCCTCGAGAAGCAAGGGAGCCGGCGCCGGAGAGGCCGCGCCCGACGTCTCGTCAGACCAAGAACAGCAGCACTGTTCTTGGTCTCTTCTATTGCCGGAGCCCATGTAGGTAACCAATTCCTCTCCCTCTTGTCTCGCTAGCTAGCTCTTTGCCCCTCTGTCCTCCTTTCTCTCTCCGCTTCGCATTCCAGAGAGAGAGGGAGAGAGGGAGAGAGGGAGGGAGGGAGAGGGAGACGACGCTGTCCGCAAGATCACCTCTTGTAGTGTAGAGAGGCAACAAAAGCGGCGGGAAACATGGGCGGGGCAAAAAGACTAACCGTATTGGAAAACCGGTTCGACAAGTCCGAATCCAGTGGTCCGGTCCACTGGATACGATCAGACGAGCGAACTCGGTCGATCAAGATTTGGCGACATATCGCTTGCTTATGGATTAGGGGTAAAGGTGCTTACTCAATCGGACAGACTACTAATAGATTCGGTCAAACGGATGTTGACTGAATATCGAACGAATCCGTTCGATTCGTTATCCTAATAAGTGTTTATCTTTGTCCGTCTCATTAAGATCTATTGGACTTTAACGGTCGGATCGACAATTAGACGAGTCGAATTAGTTCATTAATATTTTTTAAATTTTTTTTCAAAATCTTAATATATTCTATAATATGTAGTAAAATGACACCATAATATGTTATTCCTTAATTTATTATTATACATTTACTCATTATGTTGTCAAATATAAATAAGAGAGATAAAATATTTACATAATTTGCTTATAGCCTACGCTAACGATTGAAGTAGGTCGAAAATCCATTGTGTTGAAAATGAAATATTACGTGTTTAGTTTAGCAAAAATAAAATTTATAATAATCAAATATTACCATCAAGAGATATCTGTGCATTATGCTAGTAAAAGATTCGTTTTCTCTATCTTCATCATATATAAATTGATCTTACATTCTTACTTTTGCATCAAGCACAAATAGCATTATAGAAGAATACAAAATATATCATTATATAAAAGATATGATCATATCATTATAGAAGAATAAAAATTAAAATAATGCATTTTGCATAATCAATTAACATTAGTTAAATAACATAACGACAACACATGAATTTAAAATAAATTTGTATAATAAAATTTATATTATTTTAATAAGTTTAATCTATTAACGATTAACGGACAGGCTAACGGGTAGCTTATAAATCATCGAACGGATATTAGACGAATATCGAATTATTGATATCGGGCAAACGGATGAATAACTTTGTCCAACCTGATATAGGCCCAAGTTCATTAAGAAATCGGACGGACCCGAACCTGAATTTTGACGGACTAATCGATATATTACTGAATCGGACAATGGACGGACTAGATTGCCTAATCCAATAAACACCTTTAATCAAGGGGACATCGGGCCGCCCAATAGAATCAGCTTTTACGCCAAGCTTGCGATGGGACTGCAACTGCATGAGAGAGTGAGTAGAGCCATGGAGTGTGCGGTATTTTTGGTGTTTTGTGCTTCTATTCAAGGTCATAATATATACAGCTTTTTTTTCTCTTTCGTTGTGGATTCCTTGTTTTTTTTTAAAAAACAAAAGGTTTATATTCGATAAATTATCCAGATACGTTCGAATGCATGTAGAATATCTTGCACCGGACTTTCCTCTCGTAAAGAGACAAAAGAAGTCGTTCTATCTAAATTAGCCCAAATATCTGCTAAGTTAGCCAAGATCTGCTGTCCCATTAGTTTCATAATCACAAAAAAAAATCATCAAAAGTGGTTCTTATATGCCATAACTTCTTCATATTGTTCCATACCTATCATGGACTCTTAAATTTGAGAATGAATAATTTGGACGAGATTCATTGAGTCTTATTCTAGACATACATTGCGAGATGGCTATTTTGTATTTCGGCAAACGCACCCTAAGCCTTCGTGAATAATACGTTTATCACGATATTTGTGAGCACTTACAACAATAAAGTTTTCATCAGAAGAACAAATAAGTTACCAAAAGAGACATCGCACAATCATAGAACATATGAGATTTGACAAAGTTCATTTTCAATTGGACTACGTTCTCGGATGACGACTCTTTTTATTATAAAATGAATTTAATGGAGGTGCTCCTAACTTAAGCTGGGAGCACCCTACTCCCAATTTTATAATCCTTAGATCGTGAATCAGGGGCTCAGATTCGCGTGCGTATTTCAATTGTCTGATTCTCATCGTCCGATTCACATGAGACGACCAAGATCGTTCATGTGTATCTCAGTCGTCCGATTCACAGGAGACGGCTGAGATCATTAATATGGTCGAGGTGGCGGCGAGTGGTTATGAGGCGACGACGGAGAGGGGTCGCGAGGTCGAAGTGTGTGTGACGACGATCGTGTCGCACAGGTGGCGGTGGTGAACGGGTCACGCAGGCGGCAACGAACAGGTCACGCAGGCAACGGCGAGGGCTCCTCGAGCGAGATCGGAGCTTCTCCCCACTCCACCGTTCGTTCGAGCGTCGACAAGGGTGCGCGCTGCATCGGCGAGAGTGCACTGTTGAAGCGTCTCAGTTTGAGGTTGAAGCAAATGGGATTTATTCAATAAGATCATCGTCGTTTGGTACAACGCTTCTACTTCCTCTTCTTTCGCTGTCACTTCCGAATGTCGCCCAACCTCGTGTCCCACGTTGCGCTTCCACTTAGACCTCGCTCACGATCCGTCGCCACCGCCTCACGACCCTTCGTTGCCGCCTGAGAACCAGCATGCCCTCACCACCACACGATTTCCTCTCACAAATCAGACGGCTTGTGAAATGCACATGATTTCAGTCATTGATGAGAAATTCGACAAATGTAAAAATTTGAGAGCACCCAACGACTTATGAAATAATGATGATTATAAGTATACAAAATAACTCAATGGTGTAAGTTTATATAGGGAATTTCAATAAAAAAATAGGAAACAAAAATATTAAAATCATGAGTTTCGTCATCCCATTGATAAAGCGTCTGACATTATCAATATAATAAAAAAATCCACCCTTCTCTCTCAAACTCAAAAATTTATTGTGTTGAAAATGAAATATTACGTGTTTAATTTAGCGAAATAAAATTTATAATAATCAAATATTATCACCAAGAGGTAACTGTGCATTATCTCTATCTTCGTCATATATAAATTGATCTTGCATTCTTACTTTTGCATCAAGCATAAATAACATTATAGAAGAATAAAAATTATATCATTATATAAAAGATATGATCATATCATTATAGAAGAATAAAAATTAGAATTATACATTTTGCATAACTAATTAACATTAGCTAAATAAGCACATGAATTAATTAAAATAAATTTGTACAATAAAATTTATATTATTTTATTAAATATATTTTTTGCTTTACGCCTCTCATTGTTTAGAGCCGGCCCTGACCGGCCACCGCCTCACCAAATCGTGGAGCACTACGTGTCACATTCCGGCAAGTCCCTACGCATGCAAAACGAGCTCTGCCTTAACGCGCGTCAGCAAAGGCTTCGGGGACGCGTGGACGATTCACGAACAGGATCGTGTCCCACTTGACAGCTCGAGCAATCTTTAAATACGGAAAACTAGCAGGTAAGATTTCGTTACCACCGGAGGTTTGGTGTGTTGTTACATGTACTTCAGCAACATGAGCCAAGAACAACCAAGGAGAACTGACCCAAGTTGGAGCGTAGATCCGGGCGCCGGAAAGGACGTCCCTGCGACGGAGCACGTCGCGATGTGGACGGACAAGATCACCGTGGGCGAGGTGCTGGAAACCGTCGGGAGAACGGCCGGAGACAAGCCGGTCGACCGCACTGACGCCGCCGCGATCGCCGCGGCCGAAGCGACGGCAAGCGGGCTCAAAGTCACCCTGCCGGGCGGCGTGGCGGCGGCCGCGCACCTCGCGGCCGATTCCAACACCTGGGCGACGCAAGACGAGTACAAGACGAAGCTCGCCGACGTCCTGGGGGTACTACGCATGCATGTGCCAGTGGCTCTATGTGTGTGTGTTTGTAAATGCATGACACCAATTAATGACATGCGCAGGACGCGTTGGAGAGGCTTCCGGCGGATAAAGCGGTGACGAGGGAGGACGCCGTGCGAGTTGCGGCGGCGGAGATTCGCGCCACGCCGGAGCTGGAGACCCGACCTGGCGGTGTGGCCGCTACGTTTCGGACAGCTGCGCGGCTCAACGAGGGGGTTTAAGGCGTCCCTATAGGGGCCGCCCGCTGCTGGCTTGCAGTATCTAATATGGCCGTCGATGTTAATGGATGTAGCGTATGAAATATGAATAGAACTTTCTTTTTTTTTTCAGTGTAGTGGAAGGGAATCCACTTAGTTTAAATAGTTCACGAAATGCTCAAAGTAGTCGAGTAATATTTTGTCCACAAAAAGATTTTGGATTTTGATATCGTTGTTATATAATTAACATGACATTTTAAGCATGTTTAATATTCAATAATCTTTTGTCATGAGCTATAATTTATTCTTAATTATTCATACCGATTTAAAGTTTTTAGTTACAGTATATAAATGTATAATATGCATTTGACAACGCTATATAATATATACAGTTAACATACATGATATGAATTATTTACAAAAGTTAAGCATTCATTCATGGGACACAAATATTAAGCCTTCACGATATACATATTCATTCAATGCATAATTTACTATGCCATAATTATGGGTATTTTCTTTCATTTAATACATTTATTTGTTAGCATTTCATTCTTCTTTTTTGTAATCATGGGACTATAGGAGCAATTTTACCATTCTTTTTCGTTTGGAATTTTCTTATTTATTGAAGTGCTATATTTCATCTTTATCATATAATATCATTTTTTTTCATTTTAACTTAAATTGAATACTAGAGATTAAGTAGGTCACAAGAGTTGTTTCGTGCTCTACTAATGAACATCTTAGAATATATATATATATATATATATATATATATATATATATATATATATATATTATTCTAATTTTCTTGAAAATGCATATATCAGATGGTAAAGAATTTTGTTTTCGGTTTTTAAGAATACGCGTATTTAATTTTAGTAAAGAGTTTTGTTCTCAGAAAACACACCCATAAAGGGCAATATATTCTTTCGGGCACACTTTTGAAGCACATACACCTAATTGTTATTGCGGTGAATAATAAAAATGCATTTATTTAATTTTATGGTACGTTATGCATAAATAATGGGTTTAATTTATCATAAGAACATTTTTTATTATGAAAGAATTTGCAGCGCATCTAAATCGATCAGCATATGATTCAAATAAATTATATATTTAAATGATGATTTTAATTATTCATCATTAAATCATTGATTAATTAATTAACGATTTAGATGTGATCAAAATTTGTCTAGTATACTTAAACCCATAAATAATAAATCAACTTGTTGTCAGACAATTTTCATCCTCTAAAATTAATTGTGGCTTTGTACGACAGTTCAATGTGTAGATAAATAGTCAATCATGAGTTGATGTCTATAAAGTTCACAAAATATAATAACAAAATTATAAATCAGGTATATTTAGAATGTATTAATATTTTAAGAAAAAATAAAATATTAACATAATTCGTACATAACATAATATAATCATTTTTCAAATTGAACAACCGTGACGTAATTATTCATATATAAATATACGTCTTGGATGAGTCTATTAATTTTCTTGTCGCTTGAAAGCAATTACATACAAACTTTTACATATTTTTTAAATTTATTTTCTTGGGAATTCATACAATTCATACAATTACCACAATCTATTTTCTATATTATATTTTAGTAGTAAATATCAAAATATTAATAAATATTTAACATACCGTTTTCAGGAGATTCTTATAAAAAGGCCAAAATAAATTTCTAATTACTACATATTTTCAAAACCTCATTCGATATTTATAACTTATGAAATATTTCGCAGATTCATCTCGAGAAATCAGATGAGCCGAAATTATTAGGAATTATAGTTCGAGGAATTTTCGGTTATATATTATTCTAGTTTTTCAATAAATAAAACTCGCCCAAATATTTATTGCAATATTCAAATAAAAACTAAAATAAAAGGATACTAGTCTCGTGCCAATATAAAAGAAAATGACGCATAAATTTAATAATATGCTATAATATAATAATCTATTCATTATTCTTAATTAAATAATTAGTAGACGTGGAAGTATTAAAAAAATATAAAGCATGACTAAATCTTCAATTATTTTGAATGCAAGAAATTAATTGTTAATAGACACCTGAGTAATGGTTATAAATACTTTAACACTCACAAAATTACTTTATTTTAAAAATATTTACATAAACATATAAAATTACTATTGAATTTAGCGGGGTCACATATTAGTATCTTATAAAGAAGAAACGGGTCAATTTCTCAGCAAAGCCGCAATTTCAAATTTTGATTTGACTTAATAAAGATCATTTTATATTTTAATTGAGCTTTTCCTTTTTTGATTTTCTGATTTAATTATTTTAGTCGTTTGAATTTTGGTGTTGGTCCGATTTCTTTTGCTCTTACCTCTAACCAAGATTAACAATCTACCTAAGAAAAATATTTTTGTACCTATTTTGATTTTTTTTAACTTCGTTCTTGGATAGTTGGATGTAGGGATGACACTCCACCCTGAATCCCTGAGAAAATATGATCCCTCGCTCCAATTTCCACGGGCCTCGAACTCCCACGGCCCTGATTCCTCAAATTTTTAGATGAAAATTGAAAAAAAAATATAAAAAAATAGGCAACCGGCGGCAAATGGGGTATTCGCACTCCTTACCTAGGCAAGAGGTACCTGCAGTGTAGGGCAGCAGGTGCATGCACACATCTCAGACTTGCACACTCTTCGTCGACCGGCGGCCTTGGAGTTTACTTCCTCCATCCTCTCGATGATGACACCGTCGGAAGAGGGCGTCGTCGCTATTTCGGAAGCTTTCCTTAGAGAGTGCGACAACGACGTTGGCATTCTGGATTTACCAAGGACCTATTCGAGACTTCATTAGAGGCTGGACACGGAGTTCGACCGCAAGAAGGATCTCAGCGTCCAACTTGGAAAGAATGAAAACATGTTGATGACGAGAAAGGCCTTTGGTTAAAATATCAGCAAGCTGAAAACTAGTTGAAATATATTGCAGATGAACAAATTACTGAAGAACACGTTCACGAACAAAATAGCAATCGATGTCAATGTGTTTTGTACGCTCATGAAACACAGGATTCTCGGCAATCTGAATTGCAGGACGACTGTCAGAAAAGAGAGGAACTGGTAGAGAAATTTGAATTTGCAGATCACGAAAGAGACGCTCAATCCAAATTAAATAGTAAGAGCTATACTCCTGTATTCAGCCTCAGCAGACGATCTAGCAACGACTTGTTGTTTCTTAGACTTCCAAGAGACAAGAGAAGATCCCAACTTAATGCAGTAAGCAGAAACCGACCTTCGAGTGGCGAGACAAGAACCCCAATCAGCATCAGAAAAGGCCACAAGATCTGTAGAAGGAACATATGAAAAAAAAAATAGTCCACAACCAGGAGAACCTTTAAGATATCGTATAATACGAATGGCTGCATTCATATGAGAGGACTTTGGAGTATGCATGAACTGACTAAGGTGTCGCACAACAAATGTGATATCTGACCTTGTCTGTGTCAAGTGAATTAATCGACCAATCAGGCGTTGAAACTTTTCAGGGTCAGATAGAACAGGATCAGAAGTAATCTTGGAATACTTTCTGTACAAGAAATCATCAAACTCAACAGTAGTCAACTTCAAGTTTTCTTCTAGTGGTGTACCACAAGGCTTAGAAGCTGTAAGTCCCATATAAGAGATTAAAGAAAGAACATACTTTCTTTGTGTCAATAAAATTCCTTTAGGAGATCGTAAAATTTCCATACCTAGGAAATATTTCAGGGGTCCAAAATCTTTAAGCTTAAAAGTAGCACTGAGATAATCTTTGGTTTGAGTAATAAGAGAAGAGGAATTTCCAGTGAGGAGGATGTCATCAACATAGACTAAAATAGCCACATATGAAGACCCAATATTTTTGGTAAACAAAGTGTAATCGTTATAACTCTAAATAAAGTTATTGGCCAGTAAAACCTCAGAAAACTTAAGATACCATTGCCTGGATGCCTGCTTCAATCCATATAAGGATTTGTTTAATCTGCACACACGACCTTGAGTGGCAAGACCAGGAGGGGGTTGCATGTATACTTCTTCAAAGAGATCCCCATTCAGAAATGCATTGTTGACATCCATATGATAGATTGGGAGATCCTGTTGTGCTGCAGAAATAAAAAAAAGCACGAATGGTGACAATCTTGGCAACAGGTGAAAAGGTATCTTTATAGTCAATCCCTTCTTTTTGGCTAAATCCTTTGACAACCAACCTTGCCTTGTATCGTTCCACCTCACTATTTGACTTGAGTTTAACTTTATAAACCCATTTGCATCCAATAGGTTTCTTGTCTTTAGGCAAAGAAACAAGATCCCACGTATGATTGGAGATTAAAGCTTCTAATTCTAAATGCATGGCTTTAACCCACTCAGGCTCAGAGATTGCCTGAGAATAGGTATGAGGCTCAAAAACTGAATCTGAAGCAGCCAAAAAACCAACACATGTGCTCGAGAGATTAGCAAAATTAAGATGATCTGATAAAGGGTAAGAAACACAAGTATTCATAACATAATCCTGCAACCAAATAGGCCTTTTAGTAACTCTCTTTTCTCTGATAGGCAATGAAGGAATGTCAGTAGCAACAGGAGAAGAAGATGAAGTAGCAGAATCACTGGAAATAGGCAAATCAATTTGGATATCCAGAGCAGGAGGAGAGGATTCTTCTCTAAACAAGTCAATTTCAGGACCATCAGGATCAGGAAAGTATATCCTATCAGGTAATACCTCATCAAGTGCAGGTTGATTACTGGATAGTTTTCCTGAAATGACATGAGGTGTTTTAAAAGAAAATGGAAAGACATTTTCAAAGAATATTATACTTCTGCTGATAGAAATTTTATTCGTAATAAGATCAAGGTATTTGAACCCTTTTTGTGTACTACTGTATCCCAAAAAGACTGAAGGATTAGCCTTGTAATTAAATTTGTCTGTTACCTGAAGATTAGTAACATAACAAAGGCACCCAAAGACTTTAATGTCTTCAAGATTGGGCTGTTCTCCAAAGAATTTCTGATAGGCTGTTTGATTGTCCAAAACTGTAAGAGGTATTCTATTAATCAAATGAACAGCTGTCCTTATACATTCATCCCAAAACTTTATAGGAACTGAAGACTGGAAATAAAGTGCACGAGCAATCTCTAATAGGTGCCTATGCTTCCTCTCCACTAAACCATTCTGCTGTGGAGTATATGGACAAGATGTTTGATGGATAATTTCTTTCTCTTTTAAGAAGTTTTGACACTGATTACTCATGAACTCAGCCCCATTGTCAGACCTTATTATCTTGATTCTATCATCATATTGGTTGACCATCTCAAACTGTTTTAAGTAATCAATACTTTCTGATTTAGATTTCAACAAGAAAATCCATGTCAACCTACTGAAATCATCCACAAGAGTTAGAAAGTATCTATTTCCAGCATGTGAAACAAACTTATAAGGACCCCATATGTCCATATGGATAGTATGCAGTCTATGTCTACATTGATATATTTCCTTTACAGCAAAAGGAATTTTGAATTGCCTAGCTAAAGGGCAAATGTCACATTGTAAATTTTTATTTTTACATGAAGTGATATGTTGAAGTCTTGAGAATGGTAAGTGCCCAAGCCTCCTATGTCATAGCATCTCAATGTCCCCCTCAACTGCAGTAGCTGCAACAGGACTTCCTTTTGCTGAATTTGCACTTCTACTTGCTGTATCAGAAATTCTCTTCTGATCACTTAAATCCAGATAAAAAAGACCATTGCTTTCTTTACCAATCAGGAGCACTTTCCCAGTGTGCAGGTCCTGTATAAGATAGAAATGTGGAAAGAAGGCAATCGAGCACCCAATTTCTTTAATAAGCTGAGATGCTGAAATAAGACTAAACTTAAATTCAGGAACATATAAAACATTGGACAAGCAAAGTTGAGAATCTATTGCAACAGATCCTGAATGTGTTACTAAGGATTTTCTCCCATTAGGCAAAGTGACAAATTTGTGTTGAGACAAAGATTTAATGTTAAGAAGACAATTCATATTAGCAGTCATATGTTGAGTGGCACCAGTGTCTATTATCCAAATATTCTCTGCAATATGATAACTAGTATTCACTGTACCTGCAACATGCACATTAGCTACTAATTCAACCTTCTGTTCCTTATCTATAACCTTGAGGATTCTCTGATATTGTTCCTCAGTAAGAACAAGTGCTCTGCCAAGACTCTCATTTCTGACATTTTCAGAATTATCTGATATAACTCCCTGATTTCCACTAGTCGAGGCATGAAGGTTTTGTGATTGATTCTGATAGAATTGAGCCTGATAACCTTGACTTGGACAACATTGACTGAATGAATTCTGTTGTTCACAATATGAAAAGTCTAAAACATTAGCAGCAACTGAATATTGATTCCTATTATTCTTGAACTTAAATCCAGGAGGAAACCCTATCAATTTATAGCACTGAGCCTTAGTATGTCCTGACTTTTGACAATGCTCACAGATAATAGAGGAATTATTTTTAGGTTTGAATTGATTATATTGCCTGGAGTTTAACTGAGGTTGTCCAAATTGTTGCTGCTGTCTATTAGAAGACATAACATTTTGATTATACTGCTGATTAAATTGTTGCCTTGAATTACTCATGAATGCCACAGTCTGATTGGGACTAACAATTATCTTATTTCTCTGTTCTTCTTCAGCAACCATGGAGTAAATTTGATTCAACGTAGGGAGTGGTGACATGAGAAGAATCTGTGATCTTACTTGACTATAACAATCATTCAGACCAGCAAAAACTTATACACCTTTTGTTGAAGTAAATATTCAGAAAAGTCCTTAGATGAACCCGCAACTCCCATACTAGGAACCATTAAAACTAATTCTTCCCAAAGAATTTTCAATTTATTATAATATTCTCCTACGGTCATAGAGCCTTGATTGATGGAATAAATCTCACCATGTAGCATGTAGATTTTCGTTCCATTAGATCTCTGGAACCTCTCCTTTAAATCCAACCAGATTACAAGTGCAGATTCATCGTAAGCCGCATTGCTAATCAGATCTTTAGACACGGTGCTAGTAATCCATGAAATAACCAAAGAATCACAACGCTTCCACTGATAGTGTAAAGCACGATCAAACGATTCCATCAAACAAGAACCATCAACGAATCCTTGTTTATTTTTGGCTCGCAAAGCATTGAACAAGGATTTACTCCAAGGCAAATAATTACTTGAATCAACAAGTACATGAGGAGTAAGGATCAATCCAGGAGAATCAGACAAATTCAAATAAAGTGGACTATGCAGATCTATGCTCACAGGAACTGAAGAATTTCCAGCCGATGTAGAAGAATCCATACTCAAGAACTAGAGATACTAACCACTGAAACTTCAAAAATAAATAGATCTGCTCAGATTCGTAGAAGCTCTGATACCATGTCAAAATGCAGCGCCCGATCCAAAATGTTGCAGAGAAGAGACTGGAGATTGGGGAAGAACAATTGCCTTCTTCATTCTTTTCATAATTGTGAAAAAGGAAGTAAAAATCTGAATACAA
Organism: Pontederia crassipes; assembly: GCA_030549335.1. Taxonomy (NCBI): domain Eukaryota; kingdom Viridiplantae; phylum Streptophyta; class Magnoliopsida; order Commelinales; family Pontederiaceae; genus Pontederia; species Pontederia crassipes. The sequence continues at coordinate 10,634,289 of CM060184.1, read as the reverse complement.
ATCAAACAGCAATGTCGAACTTATATACAGAGTTTATACTGAAACGAAATAAAACGGATAACGAAATGATATATTACAACTCGATATAATCAGAATAACCGCCGCTTCCTAACTGCCTGAAATCGGACAAAAAATAGAGCTGTCGCCGTTGTCGCCTTTGGCAGCTGAACCAGAAGAAGGTTTTGGAATGGATGAAGACGATGATTCTAACACTGGGGGCGGAGATCAGGACGAGCGCCAAGGCCGACAGGCACCCGGGAGGCGTCGGCGCTGCCGTTGCTGCCGCCGCACGGCTCAATGAGAGCCTCCGTTGAAGTGAGAGGCTTCGTTTGACCCGGATCTTGTTTTTATGTTAAAAGTATGCTTTGTAATAAGTTCAACTCTGTTTCGACTCAAGTTGGTGAATGGGAACAGGTTTGGGAGTGTTTTACCTCTACGAGGTAAAGGTCTTTGTGGTTAGTAGAAACTAGAAAGTTAGGAAAAATATGCACTTCAATTTTAAGATTTGCTCAGTGATATTTTCTAATTTTATTTTATAATACAAATATTCTTCATCTTTTTTGCGTATTTCATTCGATGTTCTTTTTTATTTTTGATAGTCGATTTATCATTCGACGTGACATGCTTCAACGCACCAATATCTTTCAACTTTAAAGTTCTCAACGATATTCTTCAATTTTATTTTGTAATATACATTCTCTTCATCTTTTAACATGTTTCACTCAATGCCCTCTTTATTTGGGACAATCGATTTCTCGATTTTTCGTCGACATAGCGTTCACGTGACCATCTCCTCTCTTCTCCATGCAAATAGTCATCCGACGTGGTACGTTCCAGCGTGACGATAAAATTACGTTAAATATCCTTCAACTTTAAAGTTTGCTCACCGAATGCACATAAAATTACACCAATTTGGACAAAGATGATGCGATCGATGAACGCGAAAGTTGAACGATGAAAGAGGCGAATGACGAAGGAGAGCAAACGATGAAGGAGTGCGAACGACGAAGGAGATTTCATGCGAACGACCGCAAAGAGAGAAATAAGGAATTAATTTAACAGTGAGTAGGTCAACTTACGACAAGTAAGATGATTTAATATATGATGGCATGTCGAAGTATGACACGTCGGATGACTATTTGTGTGGAGGAGAGAGGATATGACCACGTGGACGCCATGTTGACGAAAAATTGAAAAACTGACTGTACCAAGTAAAGAGAACATCGATGAAATATATTAAAAGATGAAGGACATTTGTGTTACAAAGTGAAGTTGGAGAGTATCGTTGTGCAAACCTTAAAATTGGAGGGCATTAATATAATTTTATGTGCCATGTCGAGCATGCCACGTTGAACGACTATTTGCGTGAAGAAGAAAGGAGATGGCCACGTGAATGTCACGTCGACGAAAAACTAAAAAATCGGCTAACCCAGGTAAAGAGGGCACCGGGTGAAACACATTAAAAGATGAAGGGCATTTATATTACAAAGTGAAGTTGGAGAGTATCACTGAGTAAAATAAAAATTTAAATATTATATAATGTGAGTAATATTTTATTATTATAATTAACGGTTTAGACCGTCAAAAATATCGACGGTCTGGACCGTCGGTAACTTTAAAAATAATTAAATATTATATAATATATAACATCGTCTAATATGTAATGCAAGGGATATTTTATTTCTTTAATTCCGACGGTCGGGACCGTCGAAAGTTCCGACAGTCCAGACCATCGGTAATTAAAAAATTAATTAAATATTGTAACCGTATGTATTTTCATATATAATTAATTATCGACGGTTAGGATCGTCGATACTTCCGACGGTCGTGATCGTCAGTAATTATAAGTAATTAAATATTATATAATGTATAATATCATCTAATATGTAATTTAATCAATTTTTATGACTACATTTACTGACGGTTCGGACCGTCGAAACTTTCGACGTTCCCAGCCGTCAGTAATTATAAAAATAATTAAATATTATAATCCTAAATATAATAATATATAATATGAGAAATATTTTATTTATTTAATTACCGACGATTGGGACCGTCGGTACTTTTGACGGTCTAAACCGTCGGTAGTTTTAATTTTATTCCCGCCCACCATTCCGCCAATTTTTCTTATATTTAACTTTCACTCCTTCCTCCACTTTCACTCCTCTCGTTCCCACTTCCATTCCCTCTCTCTCCCCCTCCAGCTCTCGGCCTCTCTCCCTTCGGCAATGGCGTGACGGCTCGGCTCCCTGCATCATCTCCGGCTCCCTCCTCTCCGATCTCTCACTCTCTCTTTCTTTGATCCGACCGTGGCCACCTGCCGGCTGATTCGGCCGCCAGCGACTGATCCAATGGCCAGATCTGGTCGCCAGCGGCCGATCCGACGGCAGTAGACCTGATCGGCTACAATGCGGCCAGTTCAGGCCGCAGCCAGTCAGGCCGTCTGGCTGCCGGATCTGGGCGGCCGCGACGTGAGCCCGCCTGATCTGGCTGGCTGCGGCGTGATCAGCTGGTAGTCGGCCAAATGAGGCTACATGGCGGCCAGATCTGCCCGGCCGCGGTGTGATCGGCCGACGGCCGACAAGATCAGGCCAGTCGCGGCGTGATCGGCGGGCCTATTCGGCCGTCAGCCGCTCTGATCTGTCCGTTCCCGACGTGATTGGCCACCAGGCGGCCTGATTCAGTCGCCAGGTGGCTGGATTGGCGCCAGATGGCTGGATCTTGCCGCGGGCAGCCGGATTGGCTGCCTGGCGGCAGGTTAATTGTTTTTATATTCTAAAAATTCTTTGTGATAGTTGTGACCATTGAAAATTTTCGACGATTGCGGCAACCGCCGAAAGTTTCAATGGTTGCGACAATCATCGACGGTCTCGATCGTCGAAATTTTTGATGGTTGCAACGACCGCTGAAAGTCTCGATTGTCTTGACCGCCAAAGGTTTCGACCGTTGCGGCCGCCGGACTTTTGGGACGATTACAACCATCGAAACTTCCGGCGAGTTTTTTCTAATTGTCAAAAATTAATTTACGACGATCATTTTTTGTCAGATGGATTCCATCGAAAAACTCATCGAAAATCATAATTTTCAACGATTTTCGACAAATTACCGACGGTTTTGACTATCTGTAATTAACTTTTTTCTTGTAGTGTCCATTTTTCCGAAAAGATTAGATCCGAAAATTGAAGGTTTCTTCCCTTGTTGAGCAGCCACACAACAACAAGGAGGAGAAGATTTGGAACAAGATCAAGCTGGTTCTAGTTGGGGAAAGAGAAGAGAAGGGGAAAGAGACGAGAAAGAAAAATAAGGGAAAGAAGAGGAGGAGAGCATTGAAGAAAAGGTTCTTAAGATAAAAAATTGTAAGAGGAATATTAATTATTCTCCTCTTGATTCTTATTTGATCAAATGATGGATTGATGATTATTCTATTTTTACATGTAAGGAGTCATAAATTTATGGTCATAATCATAAGTTTCTAGTAATAGGAATGAAAATAAGAATCTGTCCTGATTTTGTAATTTTTGTTTAAATAAATTGTTGAACAGGTTATATATGTTTAAACATTACATATAATATATGGATAGAAAGATATTGAAGCCTAGCTTTTGTAGGGACAAGAATCATGTTAATCTAACTTGTGTAAGCAAAGTTACGGGCCAATAAGTAGCTCCTTGTCATGCTGATCCGAGATTTCAGATTGATGCGTCGAGATTTCAGATTGATGCATCCACTTTTATAAGTACATAGAATAGGTTATCTTAAGCACATAGAATATGTTATCTTAGTCTAAAAATCATGAATGATATGTGGACATGTAGCTATGGAAGTCTATTTTTGATAGGAATTAGAATCATCTCAATATGAGATGTATTATTTGAGTTATAGTTCAAAGATTGAACTATTGTCAAATTATTTCAAAAATTATTTGAGCTGACTTGTTAATTGCACACAAAATTGTAAAGACCATATAATTCCATGAAATTTTATATAAAGATAGATGCTTAAGATATCTTTTAAGTTAACCTAACCTAGATTCATTCTATTTGAATCAGTGTGGAGAAAGATATAATCCTTTCTTCTCACGACTGTCAAACTGTTAAATTAGATTCAGATTGATGCTAATGTAGGAAGTCAAGTTATAAATTGAAAAACACCAATATGTAGAATCTATTCAAGGTTATGATCTTAGGCTTTGGATAGTGTTAATCATATGATTGATAGATATTGTTATATATTATAATTGAGTTCTCAACGAGGGGATCATTATTGTGTCATCTTAAAATATTCATGATGCATAGATGCATGCTTTGATATTATTTTAAAATTGATATTGTGTTTTATTGAAGCATATAATCTTCGCATGGTAGAAATTGATTATTGAACCATGTTTTGGTCTTGATCGAGAGTCTATCACGATTTTGTAATGAGTGACACATTGTATGACGCTTTGAAAATCGAAAACATAGTGAAAAATACTTAGGTTCACATTGCCGGTATGGACTGGTCGATCGTTGATGATGACCGATTGACCGATGCTCATGTCATGACTGAGTCAATCAATTTTGTATATAAAATCGGTCAGTTGGTGTCAATGTTGCATCCATGTCTGTTGAAGTTTGACGCAAGACCGATCGACCGCTGGTTATGGTCGGTCGACCGCTTTAGTGTATTGATATATTATTTATTACTTTTAATGGATTGATTGATAACTTTGATGCTTACGAATTGCATGCTAAGCCGTAAATAGAAATTGTTAATGTATTGATGTATTGATGTGTCTGTCCTTTTAGGAGGTAGATGCCTCCATATTGATTGATCGGTCATTCGGGGCACCTATTGTTTAGGGAAATAACAGATTTCCGATGACCTAGCTAGCCACACCATTGTTTAGACTAAGGCAAGATTCAGTCCTCCGATCTATTGTTAAAGGCTCACATATGAATTGAAATTATAGTTGTCTCTTGATGAGAAATAAGAGTGGCTAATTGGGGACGGAAGTCTTGGTGCAAACTTCTATTCATCAAATGATAACAAATAAAATAATAATCTTAATAAGGCATGAGCATTGTTGGACCTTGGACCATATTGGGCACAAAGATGCCATATTGATTGAATGATTCATGCTTAATATTAGTGAGCCTAAAGATTGATTAAATGGAAAGAATCTAGGTTAAAGAAATACTTAGTTATTGAATTAGATTGTATTAATATTGAATCATAGTTATTGCTGACCATTTTATGGCTTTATGTCATATTATGAAAATTACTATAATGACTCATTTAGTAACATATTGAATTATCATTGAAATTGAAAGATCGTATTGATTTATTGTTATTGTTGCATATAGATAATGTTTGCATTTATGGATGTCATGTATCATTCGAATTGTCATGACTTATATATTGAGCGTAAATTCATGGGATGAATTTTCTCCTGCACATATCCTGCAGGCAAACGTGACTGAGGGCGTTAATAAATAAAATAATCATGAACGATGCTCATGACGATTGGTGCTTGCACATGTCCACGATTAAGTAAGAGTTAAGTCTTATAATCCTTCGATTTAATTGTTTAAATAAGTAGTCTTCCGCTGTGATATATCGTGTTCTAACAATTGCTGGCTATTTATGTTCATAGGTGAATCAGAAAGAAGACGTTTTTTTTTATCATGCGACGACTCTAGGATAGGTGCTTCTTGGGGCTTTATGTAATCTTGTTTTCGTTTCGATCCAACATTTAAAGCGTTTTATCAATTACTTTAAGATTTTACATCTCATCATCATTCCCACCTTATTTTAGTAAGTGTTGTTGCATCCTCCAAATTTTTAACTAAAAAAAAGTCTTTAAAACATTTGAACAAAGTTATGGGCTTCGTATTATTACTCGGTGGTTCAGCCGTTCGAAGATTAAGCTGACCAATCGTTATAATTTAACATCGGCCTAACAAGAATGGACCAACTTAATCTTCACAAAGTTCACAATTATAACGGTCAAATTTATGACCAACGGAATGTTTTTGTAGGTGTGAAAATATATTTTCACATTAGGAATCAAGCGAAATCATGTGAACAGACATAATCTTCACCTTATTTTCATATATTTTCACTTTTTTTTCCAGACAATCCTTATATTAGAATATCACGTGAGACACAAACTTTTAAAAAGCTATCCAAAGATTCCAAACACACAAATATGACTACACTTAAGCTACTTTTAAACAAACTAAAATCGATAAGAAATAGACGATTAACCCACCACTAAGAGAAATTTTCTATGTTCTAATAGAATTAAATTAGAAACTAATAAGAAGAAAGGAAGTCGGGTTGTTCAATAGAAGGGAAATGCCTGTGATGTAATTTTATGCTAACTTCTTGTTATCTAATCAATTTCATAGTGTTAAAAAATATTTTGGTATTAATTAAAGTTTGCTTATTTGTAATATATATATATATATATATATAACGAATTAATAAAGTTTTAAACATTTGAAGCAATCAGTTCATCAATAGTTTAATTATTCATTTTTTGGAATCATATAATGTAAGAAAAATCCTTAACAATTACAGAAATTATCTGTCTTTATCTTTTCACGAACAAAAAAAATATCAAGACTCTTGTTTACCTTTTTTCTTCATTTGGACTCTAGACAGCTAGGGTTGGAGGAAGGAGATCTTGAGGAACAAAGAGGAGGAAGAAGAGGAAGAGGAAGAACGAGAGGAGAATCAACTAGAGAAATTAAGGTATCTAAAGGGGATCCAACCCCTCTCTCCTCTCTCAATAGTTTGATTTGATTTTTGATGGATTGAGAGTTTGAAGGCACTTTGTCCTCATAATGGATTGTTATTGACTCTCATTATATCTGAAAGATTTTGATATGTGTTTCATATTTTCGAATCACCATGCTTAGATTCACATGTTAGGATTTTATATTGTTGGATCAAGATGAATCATAGATTTGAAAGAATGAATTATTCCATATGCTTTTCTTGTGCTTTTGATGCTTATTGATATATAGATCAAGTCTAGACCCTTTAGGATGCTTGGTATTATAATTTCTCAAAATTTTATTAAAAAATGTGCAGAATGTGAGCTTAATATCAGCTCGAGGGTGTTAATACGGGCAAGAGGGCTTTAATACGGGATGTTAGTATTTTCTGGTGTGAGGTCAATATGACCTGAAGGCCAAACATATGACCTAGAAGGAAAAAATACGGCTAGACCGTATTGAACTCGCAGATGGACAAAAATCCTATCTCACGGTCGTGACACTAATGGGCACGGCCGTAACACTACTGGGCACGGTCGTGACCAACACTTTGAAGTAAAACAGGGCCGTTTTACAACACGATCACGGGTGTGACCACTCCGTCATGTCCGTGATCGACCAAAAGAAGTGTATATGATATATTTAAAGTTATTTCCAAAGTACTTATAATACATATTGATGTTTGATGATTGTATATGAACCTAGATATATGAAATGCATGGACAGTCGTAACTAGATTAAAATTTGAATACTGAGCGACGTAAACTATTTGTTAATTGTGATAATAATGAACTCAATTGAATAATACTGTTATTTTTCACCCCTCAAACTGATGATAGAAAATACTGTGCCTTGTTCCTTTGTGTTAGAATTTTCCTCGGGAAATTACTGTGTCGTGCACTTTGGAGTTAGTATTTTCTGAGGGAATAACTGTATCTTACCGACAATGGTATGCATATTCTCATTCATTTTCGGTTTACGGAGTCTCGGCTCCAAGGCCTAACTAGCCTACTGGAGAACAATGACTTGATTCTTCAATCACCGGATCAAAGACTGACTAACTGAACTGAAGGAACTGATGATCACGAAAGTGAGATCCAACGGATTATGAAGCAACCCTGAGGATATTACTGAAGCAAGGTAATGAGAAGTGCTAGTCATTTGGGATGCTTACCGATATTGACCGATTGTTATAGTATTGTTACTAATGATCTTTTTATATGAACCAATGGCATGTACATCTATGAATATGACATGGCATGCATGTTTCTGTTATTATAAAATTGTTATACATGTGTCATGTAGGGCAACACTGCACCTTGGATCAGTGCAGGTAACTGATATATTTGAATGGATGGCTGACTCACCTCATGACGACGAAGTTGCACATGGCACGAAAATAGATGGAGTCATGAGTCATTTTAGTCTATTTAAGATATGAATATGAGTAATGTTGTTATTATGTCCTATGACATTAGTTATTGATGTTTTAAATTGAAGTCTTTCGCTAAACATATGATGATGTTATCTCATTTTAAATAAATATTAGTTTCCGCTACATTATTATTAAATTATATTATTATGATTAAGTAATAACGAATGGGTTAGCGCTGCCGAAATGACCTAATTGCCTCTTGGCATTTGAGGATGAAATTTTGAGGTGTTACATAAGTTGTGCGGAGAAAATTATGATTCCATATTTTCTTATATATTACTCATTTGTCCCAAGTGAGCTACATGTTTATATTTTAAATTAGAACATAATTATAATAGATTGATTTAGATATTAAAATTTATATGAAATTACACTTTTTAAGGTGGTTCAATGAAGAAGTGGAACCATTTAATTAAAACTTGTTTATATGAATAAATGCATTTTTCATCTCATATGATCCATTATGTGAAGTTTCTAAATATAAATAGAACCTAAGTCGAGTTGAGTAATTTTGTTAAAGGTGTATAAAAAAGTTAGTTTTATAAATTTTATACCTAAATATTATTAAAGTCTGATTACTACAAAAAAATATGATAATATATATATATATATATATTCTGTCAGCTGGTGGAATACAAATTCTACATCAAATTAACTAAATTTTTATGAATTGCTCACTGAAAATCAATTAATGATATTTATATGTGAGAGTCCATAATAAGTCTAATTTTTAATTCATATATAATTATAATATTTAACCTCGTGGCTTACGAGTTATAACATAGCAAGATTATATATTTTTTTTATTTCAGTGTATAAAGCGAACGAGTAAATTTATAACATTATTTATTCTATTTATATTAATATTTCAGACAAATATTATTTAAATTATAATAAAGCTACGCAATAGTATGGCTCATAAGATTTAATGAAGCACACGAACCACACTTCATCCCTGTCTTAATTCTTGAGAATTAACTGATTTATCATTACAAGCAATATATTAATTTGCACTAATATTACTGATATATGTATTTGTGCCTATATATATTCTATGCATCACTATATATAGATATATAGAAGATGATGACAAATTTCTTATATTATATTATATTAACCATGCCCAATTCCCATTCAAATGATTGGTGCTTTACGCTCCTAATACCTCCATTTTCTTTTCCGAGATGGGAGTGGGATTTGCTCACTAAAGTGCAGCAGCAAATCTCGCACTAACTTTTTGGTGGGAAGAAGCCAACAGCAGCCCGTATTATATGTGTTCATCCTAAGAGAAGAAGAAGACAGTTCTGAGCTCTGCGCATGGATGGCATGCTCCGAAGCTGTATAATGACCCCTTGTTCAAATCTTAATTGTCTAATATGCATATGGTGTTGCTTGCATACTTCCAGACCTTGGGCCTATTCGTCCACCGGGAGTTTGGTTGCAGGACAATGAGTATAATCAAACACGATGCAAAGTATGATTATCTTGGTCAAATTTTGAAAATCATAAAATTACGTTAAAAAATATAAAATCATCATTTTTAATTCGTGAAAAAGAATAAATGTATTCTTCTAACTCTCCATATTTAAAATTTTTGAACCGTATTTTATTTTTTTAAAAATTCAATCGTATATTATTATATAAATATTTTATTATTATCATCATATTAAACACCACATATATATAATAAATTATTTTAAATATAAAATATTATACTTTGAAATTTTATTCCCTTCAAACTAAACAGTAGATGGAATAAGAATATCTTTATCTTTTTCATAATATGATATTCTTCTATTATATTCTCCTCAATTTTATCTGCATTCAAACGGCCCTAAGGGTTACGAGAACAAAAATAATGGACATTAGATGAAATATTCATTTTTTTCTTATCAAAAGAACAAAAGTGAAAAATATTCTAATAACAAATCATAAATAGTATTTGGATACATCAAGAACAAAAGAATATGAAATTAATATTTTAATAAGCAATGTTATGCAATTATTTAATAATTGATAAAAAATATATTCATGATAAAAATGCTAATACTTGAGTGAAATAAAACCTACATTTTTAAAATAAAATAATAAATATATTAATAAAATAATTTTATTTATTTAAATAAATATTTTTTTTATAAATAATTAGTCTAGTTTTTTATTTCTAAAAATGCTATATAATTAAATAATAATAATTTTATATTAACTAAATAATAAATTAATCACGAATTAATATTTATCATTGTTAGCATTTAAAATATTATTTTAAGTATAATTTATTTATAGTGTATTTTTTCACAAAACTTAATAAATATAAAATATAATTAATTATGTGCAATTATTAATATAAAATAATAAAAAAGAGTGAACAAAATATTTGTTCTTGCTATGGCAAGAACATTATGTTCTTATTTTAAGAACAAAACTTAGTGATTTTTGTAGTTTTCAAGTGATTTTAATTAATTCTTTAGAATATGTCGTCCTTGGAGCGTTTGGATGTAAAATTAAAAACAAACACCTTGTTCTAGCCCTTATGGGACACCCTATAATAAGCTGAGAATGCAGTACGATAAAAATAAAATCAGATTAAAGCACTATTTGACACTAGCTAGTGGATAAATCAAAACTTTGATAAATATTTTTTTTAGAAATAAGATTTAGAGATTTGAACATAAAATATTATAAATTATTTCTACTATTTTATAGAAGGATTTAATTGGAGTCCTCCCCCGTAAGGGGGGAGGAACCCCTCCCCCCATCCGCACCAGTCGGATGGAGATCCGACGGGCGGATTTTATAAATGGACGATTTAAGTAATAAACACGATTTTTTTTGTCAAAATTATTTTTTTCGCCGCGCTCATCTCTCTTCTCCCTTCCTCTCTCGCTCTCTCTTCACCCTCTCCCTCTCTCTTCTCCCTCCCTCTCGCGCTCATCTCTCTTATCCCTCCCTCTCTCCCTCTCTCGCTCGGTGTCGACGGCCAGATCTGGCCGCTCAGCGGCCGGATCTGACTGCGGCCAGATCTGACTGCGGCCAGCCAAATCTGGCCGCTCGGCGGCCGATTTGGCACGGGCGGCCAAATTTGACCGCCCAATGGCTGCCCGCGTCAAATCGACCACCTCGGCGGCCGGATCTGGCTGCCAACGGCTAGATCTGGCCGCTCAGTGGCCGATCTAGCGCGAGCGGCTGGATCTGGCCGCTCCGCAGCCGGATCTAGCTGCCCGCATCAGATCTGACGAGGGCGGCCGGATCTGGCGGCCCAGCCGCTCTCGCCCCCTCCGCCGCTCTCGTCGAGGCCGCCGCCGCTCTCGCCACCCTCCGCCGCTCTCGCCGAGGCCGTCGTCGCTCTCGCCGAGGCCGCCGCCCCTCTCGCCCCCGTCCGCCGCTCTCGCCCCCATCCACCGCTCTCGCCCACTCGCAACCATCGCATCGACGCCGCTCTCACCCTCGCATGACGCCGTCGGACCCTCGCATGCCGCCACCGCACGCCGCCACCGCACGCCGCCTGTCATGTGATTTTTTTTATTTATTTAGGATGAATATTGTCGAAGTTTGGAATTTGAGAATATAATTGATTCATGTCGATGTATGAAAAATGTAATTTGAGAATGTAATTGATTCATGTCGATTTAATTGATTCATTGTAAACACAGTAATGTGTTCATGCCGATGTTGAATTATGAAAAATGTGATTTCATTGTAACGTGTTCTACATTTGGATAATTGATTCATGTTGTAATGTGATATAAACGTACGTTCTGAGTATGTGATACATACGTTATGTGATACAAACATCCTGAGTATGTCATACAAACATCGTTTCCGTTCCGAGGGTTATGAGCTCGACATCGTTTACGAAATACAAACATGTCGTTCCGCGAATATGTGATACATATGACAGACAAAAAAATATGTAAAAGTGTATCAATCATGTCGTTTTCGCGAATATGTGATACATATGATAGACGAAAAAACATGTAAAAGTGTATCAATTCCAAACAAGCTTAACTAATTTCTGAACACTTTAGGATTACAAGTGACTTTGTCGGATTACATCCAAATCATCTACGCGGCGAGTGGGAAAGGCGGCTGAGGCTGCGAGGCGGTGGTGATCACGGCGAGTGGGAAAGGCGGCTGAGGCTGCGAGGCGGTGGTGATCACGGCGAGTGGGAAAGGCGGCCGATGTTGCGAGGCAGCGGCGAGAGGGCGAGGCAACGGTGGCGAAAGAGGCTGTGAGTGGGCGAGGCGACGGCGGCGGAGGCTGCGAGTGGGCGAGAGCGACGGACGGGGGCGAGACCGGCGATGGCCTCGGCTAGAGCGGCGGAGGAGGGCGAGAGCCCGCGGCCTCAGCGAGAGCGGCGGCGGCGGCCTCGGCGAGAGCGGCGGAGGTAGCGAGAACGGCGGCGCGAGCAGCGGATGGGGGCGAAAGCGGTGGCGGCCTCGGTGAGAGCGGCGGACGAGGGCGAGAGCGGCGGAGGGGGGCGAGAGCGGCGGCGGCCTCGGTGAGAGCAGCTGGGCGGCCAGATCCGGCTGCCCTCGTCAGATCTAACGCGGGCAGCCAGATCCGGCCGCCGAGCGGCCGAATCCAGCCGCCTGCGCCATATCGGCCACCGAGCGGCCAAATCTGGCCGTTGGCAACCAGATCCGGCCTCCTGCGCCAAATCGGCCGCCGAGCGACCAGATCTGGCCGTCCGCAATCAAATCCGGCCGCCGAGCGGCCAGATCTGGTCGGCAGCAATCAGATCCGATCGCCGAGCTGCCAGATCTGGCCGCCGACGTCGAGAGAGGGAGGGAGAAGAGAGAGGGAGAGGGTGAAGAGAGAGCGAGAGAGGGAGGGAGAAGAGAGATGAGCGCGGCGAAAAAAATTGTTTTTGACAAAAAAAAATCAGGTTTATTACCTAAACCGTCCAAAAAACCCGTGGCCATCGGATCTCCATCCGACGGGCGCGTATGGGAAGAGGGGATTCCTCTCCCTTACAGGGGGAGGACCCCCACTAAATCTTTTATAGAATATAGAGTTAGAGATTTCGTATTTTATTCTTATTATACCTCATTATTTTAAAATTAAAAAAACGTATTTAATTACTACACATTGTATATTATCTTTTATTTTAATATATCACATCTTTAATTTTACTTACAATTCAAATAAAATTTTATTTTGAATTAATAAATATTTTTATATTAAAATAATATTTTTTAAAGAAAATATTACTATTTATAATAAAATATCATAAACTAATTATTATGAATACGATGTATACAATGCACTAATTTAATAGTTATATTTATCAAATAGTTTTTATTAAATTTTATAGATAAATCACTATCTGTTATTCATTAATGACTAATCATTATTCTCTAATCAAATCATTATGTTCTACTCCGATCCCCTACCCTCTAATTGAATAGCTAAATTTACCAAAACTGAGCCTAATTAACACTGCCCATAAGCTATAGGATCATGCAAGTCATTTAAGACTCCACGTCCAAGGCGACGAACCTTTTGGCTAACGACATCAATTTGGTCCGAGAATTATTTTTTTGAACAGAGTATGTAGGCGAAAATTGAACTTATATGATCTCCCTTTGAAACAATACCCAGTTTTCAATCGAGCTAAACTCTCTTCAATTTTATCTTTTTATTATTTCTTTATCTGAATTCACTGCATTCAAAATTTTTATCATATATATATATATATATATATATATATATGGTTTAATGATTGTGTAACACCCATTTGATAAAGTATTGTGTAACGTCTTAATTTGAACCCTCCATTTTACATCAAGGGTTTGTAATTATTTTATTATTTTTTCTATATCTCTGCTTTCTCGTGCTTTCTCTCTCCCCCATCAGATCGTCACCGCCGCCACCTCTTCGCCTCTTCCCCCTCAGATTGTCACTGCCACGATCTCGCACGAGTGGCCGTCGATCTCTTATCTATTGTTGTTGTGCGTCATTGTCGGCCCCCTTCCCCAATTTGCGTCCTCATCTTCGATCTTCGTTGTTGTCATCGATCTGAGCCTGCCGTCATCGATCCCAGCCCACACGTCGTCGAGTCCGTGCCACCATAGGCTTTCTTACTTCCTCCGATCGTCGTCACCCCCGATCACGCTATTCCTACTTCCTCCAATCACCTGCCCTGTTTGTCGCCCCAACGACTGTTGGCTAGCCCCTTCCCCAATCGTCGAGTAAGCGCCGCCACCGGCTTTCCTACTTTCGCCTATCGCCGCGGCCCCCCAATCGCGTCGTTCCTACGTAGTATACTTTCCTGCTTCCGCCGATCTTCGCGGCCCCCAATTTTCTTGTAATACTTCCTCCGATCACCGTCGCTCCGATCGCTGCTGCCATTTGTATGGCCCCGATCATCGTCCAAGTTCATTCGTCGGCAATCGTGAGAGTTAGAGAGAGAAGAGAGAGAGGCACAAGATCAATCCAAATCGTTGATCTAAAATGAATGGTTGATGTCGAAGCATTACACCAAGTTATACTTAATGGGTGTTACACCTCCATTAAATCCACATATAATATACACTCAACTAAACAATATGAACTTTGGTTGAATTGACTATTTGAAAATTTTAAGTTTGCCACTATTCTTAATTTAGTCAATTATCTTAATCAGCTTAGTTATTGTTTTCTGAATCCACAAGCACAGCAAATTGTGGTCAGACAGGCCTTTTCCCGCTCTGCAGTCAAACAGCAAGTGGCCCCACCGACGCAGTTAGCTCATAATATTTTACCTCGTAATATTAAATTATTACAAAATTATTGGAAATGTCCCTTCAACGATCCATGGAATTTTCTCAAGGATTAATTGACCACAATTTTATGTTTTGGATCACGGGAGTACGCAAAATTGAAATATATATATGTTAAATTCTTCGGAAAAAAACAAAGAATTAAACTTTTTTGTAATGAAATTAAGTTATTATTTTTTATGTTTTAAGCACGGATTATCTATCATTTATCATACGTACATTGTACTTACTTTTTAGCATTTAATTATATCTTAAACGATGAGACGTACGTGAGGATCGAATTCTAACTTTTTTTTCCTTACTATTTTGGACTTATGTACATTACAAATAACGTACGTGGCCAAGTAATAATACAGACTAATCTCTCGTAAGAAGCCTCGGGTAAATGGGAATACCGTTCAACCGAGAATTGTGGATCTTGTTCACTAGAGTTCTTTCTTTACTAGCATTCTCATTACTCGGTTCATCAGGCATATACATAGAACCCTCTTCTGGTGTTAAAAGAAAAAGGTATGCTGTCACATATTATGGGGTGGAAATTAAATTATTAATGACAAATTAGCCATCTCTTATTCAACAAATTCTGTTTATCTTTAAACAATATCCAAGAATCAGTGTTATTGTATTATAAATCATCGACTATATATGATAATTATATTTACCATTTTTAATATTTTAAAAAATCTTTTTTATATACATGATACGATTTTCTTCACTTGCTTGCTAAAACTAAGTTTTGGACATAGCCTCTATTGAGTGGGGAAAAAAATACGTACGCCGAAGAAAAGATCTACGTGAGATTCATTTCACATACAAATAATGATTTAATGGGTCTACGTCTGCTCGGCCGATGGGCAATAAGGCACACTCTCTCCCTCCGACGGCGCTCTCTTCCTCCGACGGCGCACTCTCCAGCGGCTCTCTCTCCCTCTCTATCGGCTCCCTCTCCCGCTTTTCTCTCACGATCTAGCCACGATCTGGCCGCCCCTCTCCCTCTCCCTCGATCTCCCTCTCTCTCTCCCACGATGTGGCCGGCCGCATCCTAATTGGCTGCCATGAGACCTGGGCCGGCCGCGGCCTGATCTAGTCTCCAGGCGACGGATCAGGCTTCAGATCGATCCATCTCGATGCATGACGGCGACAAGGATAGGGCAGCGATCTGGCGATGGGCGGGAGAGGCGAGGGTCGCGATCTGGCGATGGCGATGAGCGGAAGAGGCGAGGGCGATGAGGCGACGTCGATGGATATGATGAGGGATCTCTCCCCCTTTCTTCCCGATCTGGCAATGGCGACAACGAGGCGAGGACCGCAATCTTGCAATGGGGGGAGAGGCGAGGGAGGCCGGGGATGGTGACGAGGTGACGTCGACGGCAATGGCGAGGGATCTCTCCCCCTTTCTCCCTGATCCAACGATGGTGACATCCCTTCCATTGGCAACGTCGGCTGCCGTTCCGCCTCCATGAAAAAAAAAAGAGTTGCGCCCACCGTCAGGACGCTGAGGCATATGGCCATCATACGCCTGAGCCGGGGTATGATGGCCATTAAATCCTACAAATAACATACCTTCAGTGCACTATTATATCTAAAATTTATGGTATATGATCGATATATATAATAATTTGCATTCATGTTTATACTAATTATTGTTAGTGTTTTTAAATTCACAATGAGGTCGTTTGACAACGAAAATTAGAGTTTTATCAAGTTACTGCAATTTTAGTTGTGTTTGGATGAAGTAGAATTTGATGATGAGGAATAATGTAATTGATGTGATAGGAAAAAATAGATGTGATGGATTAATTTTTAGTAAATTTTGAAATAAAAATTGATATTATAAATATAAAATAAAATATTTGTAATAAATAAAAACAAAAGTAAAAATAAAAAAATTTTGTTCAAAAGAATGTTATTTAAAAATATATTATTTAAATATAAAAAATAATTTTTAATAAATTTTATGTAGTAAAATATTAATTTTTTAATGAAATAACAAATAAGAAATAATATTATATTAATATGTTATAAAAATAATTTATATTTAATAAAAAAATATTTTATAAGATACACGTGTGTGAGAGAAAATAAAGAGAAAAAATGAATAAATAAAATTGAAAAAAAAATGGTTAGCACGTTCACTTAAAAAAAAAAAAGTAAAACTCGCTACACCCGGAGGAAGGTTTTTTTTTTAGAATTCGATTTCGTTTTTTGTTCTGCCAAGCATCACATACAGAACCGACTGAAATCAGGGCCCGGCTCCTATTGTAATGTGATCTATGAGGTATATAGTTCTTTTTTTCTTTGGTGATGTCAATGCAGTAGTTTTGGATGCATCTGTTTCGCCTCTGGTCCTAAAAGTTTTAATTAATTACTCTAGTAATTAATTTATATACCCCTTCTTCGGAGTCATATGTATATAATTAATATGTTCCATATGCAGCAATCGTCCAAGAGAGAAGAGGGATTACGAAGTGAACCTGTGACTGTATGAGTGCATGTTGGCTTGTGCTTATTCTCTCAATATTATATTATATTATATTATATTATATTATATTTGTAATTATGAAACAATATAATTTTTTTCTCTTTGTTCAAAACTCTAGTACCTACGACAATTGACTTGGTAGCGAACTAATATTCGAATTAAAGGTTAATAAGCTCAAATTTATGTCCTAAAATCATTGAAAAGGGGAGACCAATTCAGATGGTAGCAATCATAAAAACGGAAACCAAAAAAAAAAATATATATATATTTGTTTCCCTCGTGCATGGTACATTAGTTTAATAACCCGGTGGGTACATCATATATATGTATTTCCTCTTTCAAGAAATAAAACAGTTGGCGTTGATAAATGCACGGCATTATGACGAGAAAGTACAGCTCTAAATTATTGATGGGTCTCCAAACTTTACTGGAGCCTACGATTTATGCTTAAATAATATGAGATATATTATCATAGATGTAATATCTTAATGTGAAATAAAAAAAAAAGAAAAAAGAAGCATAGCAGCCCATACCCGCACGTGGCCCAACAGCCTACTAAAGCTTAGTGACCTAACATGCTACAGTGCCCTAATGCAATCTCATTTCCCCATATGACATCAGCTATTATCTCATCCTAAAAGTTACAGAAAACTCACATAAGCATCCTCCCTCCAAGCTCCATTCGGCCATTTCATTCCACACCCCACCCCACAACAGTAGCTACAGTAAATACTCAAGAGTTCAACAAGAGCAGTTGATCTTCATAGCTACAGGAAGCCCCCTCTTACCCTTTGGTCCAAAGCAAGTTCCCTCGTCATCTCTCTTTATTTGACTTTAAGCAAGATATTAGCTCACTATATTTCCTCTCTTAATCACCATGGCAGCCTCATTAGGTTCCTTGAAAAGCTAGAAGAAAGGAGAAAATGAGAGGAAGAAGCTAGGGATTAAGATTTAGGGAATTCAAACCCTTAATTACCTCCCTAATGATGCTTGTGTGAATGGATTAGGGCATGAAGAACTAACTTGTGTTCTTGAAATGGATGATTATGGCTTATGCATATTAGTACTTGTATGTGCCATGTTTTATGAAGCTTTATGTTCTAATGCTAATCATGTTTAGTATTATGATGTTCATTGTTACTTATGCTAGCTCAAATGAAATGGTTCTATGCTTATGTACATATATGAACTTTGATAGCATGATTAGATGTTTCATGTGAAAACCTCATTATACTTCATGATTAGTATGCTAAGAATGTTAATAAATATTCTATATGATGTTTGGAATCATGTATGTGTTAAATATGACATTGTATGAAAGATTTGGAATGAAAAGATGTAGAAATCGAATTTCTGTCGGCCCAGAACGAGCGACCGATAATGTATCGGTCGACCGTTCTGGAGACCATCGTAATATATAATTCTGTCCAACGGTCGATCGGTTATATAATGGTCGCCCATTTTGGAAGGGTCGGAACATTCTGTGATTAGCGGTCGACCAGACACCCTGTCTCGGTCGCCCGATAGCAATGTAATGGTCGAGCGATTTAATAACGGTCATCCGATAAGTGTTGTCGAAACGTTCGACACGTTCTGTGATTAGCGGACGTCCGAGCACCTGACTTTGGTCGTCCGAAAAGTCAAGTACCGATCGACCGATATTCCAACGGTCGCCCGATATGTGTTGTCCCAAACAGTCAACACATTCTGTGATTAGTGGACGACCTAAAATATATTTTTAGATGTCCGGAAGACCTATGAGCGGTCGACCGATTATCCAGCGGTCGACCGATTATGCAGCGGTTGTCCGATTTAGAAGAGTGTCACATTCTGTGATTAGCGGACGAATCGAAGTCTGATTTTGGTCATCCGAATGGACCATAACGGTCGACTGATAACCCGATCGGTCAACCGATATCCTACCAGTGGTCGACCGTTACCCAAAATGGTCGTCCGTTCTGGAGGCTGATTTGCTATGATTGAATGACCACACATAGTATGATTTGAAGTATGTCTGACCTTAAATAGGATTAAAACAAGCAACATGTGTGACTGATTGCATGTACTAATGAAAGCAATGGGTGTTACGGCCGAAGAGTTAGGGTTTTCGGCCGTAAATTTTCTCTCTCGTTCTACCTCCTTTACTACCGTAAAACTCTTCCCACTTTTCGGCCGGGAACATCACGTGTCGAACAAACAATTACGACCAAAAAAATTACGGCCGTAACAAATCTAATTTAAAACTAAATTGCGTCGTAAAAACATCACAACACAATAAAAACCAAGCAGAAACCCCCCTACGTACCTGCGCGCCTTGTTTTCTGACGTCGCCGAAGACGAAGCCGAAAATCACGCAGACGAAGCCAAAACGTTCGTACCCCCCTATTCTTATTTATAGTGTTGACAGATTTTTAATTATTCTCTAACCATATTATCTAATCTCAATCAAATTAAATCCTCTAATTTATCCTTTTAACCACTCCCTATTTATTCTAATATTTAATTAGATAAATTACGAAATTAATTGAATAATCCTATCCCTAACCAAACTTCTCTCAATTTTATTTTATTTTCGAAATTATTAAATATAGTAATATTAATAACAATATTTTTTTCAAAATAAAATAATAAAATATCTATTTATTAAATTCTGAAAAAAAAATCAGGGTCGTTACATCATAACCTCCTTAAAAATAATTTCGTCCTTGAATTTGAATAAAAGAAATTATATTATCTCATTTAAATAATTCTGAAAAATCTCTTCTCATTTCTTCTTCCAGTTCCCATGTGACATCTTCATCTCTATGATGTGTCCAAGCCACCCTCACCATGGGTACCATTTTATTCTTCATATGCTTAGTTTGGTACTCCAAGACTTTTATAGGCTGCTCAGCATATGTCAGATCTACATTCAAATTTGGTTCCTCCATATTCACCACATTAGCATCATCATGTTGGTACTTGCGCAACATTGACACGTGAAAGACATTATGCACGTGTCCATATCATGGAGGCAACGCCAACCTGCAAGTTGCATCTCCGATCAATGCAAGTACTTCGAAGGGGCCAACATATCTTGGACTCAACTTACCCTTCTTGCTGAATCTCATTACCCCTTTCATTGGAGAAACTTTTAACATAACTCGATCTCCCACTTTAAAAATTTGTTCTCTTCTCTTCTTGTTAGCATATGTTTTTTGTCTTGTGAATGTTGTTTTCAACCTCTCTTTAATAAGGCGAACTTTTTCAACATCTTCCTTGGTTTGCTTCATCAACTCCTCTGATAAGAATTGTCGTCCTCCCACCTCACTCCAACAGATGGGGGAGCGACAAGGCCTTCCATACATGGCTGCAAATGGTGCCATGCCTATGCTGGAGTGGTAACTGTTATTGTATGCGAACTCGATCAGTGGGAGGTGCGTGTCCCAACTGTCACTCCAGTCTAATGCACATGCTCGGAGCATGTCTTCTAACGTCTGAATCATTCGTTCAGATTGCCCGTCTGTCTGAGGATGGAACGCAGTACTGAAATTTAATTTTATTTCAAAAGCACTCTAGATGCTCCGCCAAAATTTGGTCGTAAATCGTGGATCTCTATCCGACACAATGGAGACTAGCACTCCATGTAGTCGGATAACCTCCTTAATATAAATGTCCATCAGACTTTCGACAGACTATTTCCATTTGATGGGAATGAAATGAGCTGCCTTGCTAAACCGGTCCACCACCACCCATATTGCATCATGGCCTTGTTGAGTTCTTGGAAGCCCAGTGACGAAATCCGTAGTCACCTTTTCCCATTTTCATTGTGGGATTCCAAGTTCTTGTACTACACCGTAAGGTCTCTGATGTTCCACTTTCACTTGTTGGCATACTAGGCATCTTGCAACGTACTCAGCCACATCCTTCTTCATATTATTCCATCAGAAGGTCCGTTGCAAGTCTTTGAACATCTTCGTGCTTCCAGGATGAATGGCGAATTCTGACTTGTGGCATTCATCCAACACTTGTCTTCTCAATGCTTCATACTCAGGGACCCACAATCGTCCCCTATATCTGATCACTCCATCTGTGATCGTAAAATCTGTAGGAATCTTTTCGCACAATTTGAGTAGGTGGTTGTACTCGTTATCGTTTGGTTGTGCTTTGACTATCTTCAATAGTAGCTCGGGTTGCATGCCGAGGTGTGCCATAATTCGTATACCGTCGCTGTTGGTCACTGGACTGACCTGGATAATGCAGTCAATCATGTTCCAACGACTCACTCTCAGGCATGCGAGTGATCCTCCCCATTTTCTACTAAGTGCGTCAGCAACTGAATTTGCCTTCCCTGGATGATAGCTGATAGTAAACTCATAATCCTTTAGAAACTCAATCCACCTCCTCTGACGCATATTCAAGTCTTTTTGAGAGAAGATGTATTTCAAGCTCTTGTGGTCTGTGAAGATTTCGAACTCTTCGCCATATAAATAGTATCGCCAAATTTTGAGGGCGAAGACCACAGCTGCTAATTCGAGATCATGCGTCGGATAATTCTTCTCATGCTTCTTTAATTGTCTTGATGCATATGTAATTACCTTCCCGTGTTGCATCAAGACGCATCCCAAACCAGTGCCGCATGCGTCGCTATATATGACATAACCTCCTTGGCCTGAAGGTATGGTCAGAATGGGCGCCGTTGTCAGTCTCTTCTTTAACTCTTGAAAACTATCTTCACACATCTGTGACCATTCATACTTGATGTCTTTCTTAATGAGATTTGTTAGTGGCGATGCAATTTTGGAAAAATCCTGAATGAATCTCCTGTAATATCCAGCAAGTCCAAGAAAGTTTCTAATCTCTGACGCATTTTTCGGTTGTGCCCAGTTGGCAACTGCTTCCACCTTTGCAGGATCTACCGATATTCCATTTTCACTGATAATATGCCCGAGGAACATAATCTCTTTCAACCAAAACTCACACTTTGAGAATTTGGCGTACAATTTGTGCTCCCGTAAGGTCTGTAGCACAACTCTTAGATGTTCCTCGTGTTCTTCTAGGCTCGACGAATATATAAGAATGTCGTCGACGAAGACGATTACGAATATATAATATGAGTATACTATATAGTTATATACTGTATTATATTCATTAAATGATAGGTTGTTCGATAAATATAATTTTAATAAATAATAATAATATATAATAAGTCAATCGACCTATTATAGATCTTACATTACATTCAATGCCCTCAATATATAGATAAATAGATAGAGAGAGAAATAAATATACAAGTAAACAACATGAACTTTGGTTCAATTGACTATTTGAAAATTTTAAATTTGTCATATTCTTAATTTATTAATCAATTATGTTAATCAGCTTAGTTAATTTTTTATTATTTTCTGAATCCATAAGCACAGCAAATTGTGGTCAGACAAGCAGTCTTAAAGAACCCTACGTGCCATGCCTCGGTCCTTTTCCCGCTCCAGTCAAATTACCAAGTGGCCCCACCGACACAGTTAGCTCATGATCTTTTAACCTCATAATATATATTAGAAGAACATTAAGGTGCATACAAATTTAGGTGCACACACTCATTCGTAGTTATTAGATTAAAACTATTTTAATTATAATGGTTGAGATTTAATCATCAATTATTGGTTTAATAAAAACCTTGGTTAAAAAAAACGGCATCGCCGATCTCCCTACCGACCTTCGATCGGCGACCTCCCCTACGCCGATCGCACGACCCTTCGACCGCCGACCACTGACCTCAACGTTGGAGTCGCGTCCTCGACTTGTGCCGTCACAGCAACGAAAGGGAGCGTTGGCCCCCCTCTGCTGGCGAGGTCGCAGAGGGAGGCCGACGCTGCCCTCTTTTTGCTACTACGCCGGCCGGCGACCCCAATCTTCTTGAAGAGGTGGGACATCAGCACTGTGGCGGGACATCATCATCGTGGGAGATCGTCGCTGCTAGGGAGTCATCGTCGAGCCTCGGCAGCATTCCATCATCAATCGAAGGCGGCTTGTGGACGAACCGGACGCGCCTGTGGCTTGTGGATGAACCGGACACGCATTCAGATCACATCTCAGCCCTCCATGTTTCTAGGCGCAAATCCAATGATGGAAAATTATGTATGCACCTGTATACACTCATGAATGCACCCTAATATTCCTCTATATATTAAATTATTATAAATTTATTGAAATGTCCCTTCAACGATCCATGGAATTTTTTCAAGGATTAATTGACCACAATGTTATGTTTTGGATTACGGGAATACGCAAATTTGAAATATGCTAAATTCTTCGAAAAAAACAAGGAATTAAACTTTTTATGTAATGAAATTAAATTATTATCTTTTAGATTTTAAGCGCGGATTATCTATCATTTATTTTACCTTGTACTTACTTTTTAGCATTTAATTATATCTTAAACAATGAGAGGTACGTGAGGATTGAATTTTAAGTTTTTTTTCCTTACTATTTTGGACTTATGTACATTACAAATAACATACGTGGCCAAGTAATAATACAGACGAATATCTCGTAGGATCCTCGCGTAAGTGGGAATACCTTTCAACCGAGAATTGTGGATCTTGTTCATTAGAGTTCTTTCTTTACTAGCATTTTCATTACTTGGTTCATCAGGCATATACATAAAACCTCTTCTGGTGTTAAAAGAAAAAAAGTCTGCTGTGACATATTATGGGGTGGAAATAAAAGAGAAAAGAGCCCCTCCTTAGCGGGCATGCTAAGGAGGCTATCATTCCACACCGTCAGATCTCATCCGACGGTGAGCATTTTTTTAAAATATTTTTTTAATGATGTGATCTCAATCGTCCATAGCGGCTTCGACGGTCGAGATCCAACAACTCAACTTTCTCTTTTACGCGTGAAGGGTGCAGCGGAGGCGGTGGCTGTGCAGCGGAGGCAGTCCGGGGAGATGAAGCTGGAGGAGGCAGTGACGGATGACGCAGAGAGAAGGGAAGGGTTCGACCGCGACGGAGGCGGAGGAGGGGAGTCAGCATATGACCGGCGGGGCGAGCGCGCTTGGAGGGAGAATGAGACATAGGAGAGGGCGGAGGCAATGGCAAAGAAGAGGAGAGGGGCAGTGGAGGAGGAATAGACGAGGTTACCGACGGTGGGGGGCAGCGATGCAGTGTCCGGGAGCAGGGAGGAGTCGTCGAGGTACGTGTGGTGGTGGAGGAGGTTGGAGTGCAACAACATCAGCGACGTCGGATCGTCCATGGTCAGCCATCCTCACGACTTCTCCCGGCAGTGCAAATGGACGCCTTGCTCAGCGCACCGCAGCGGCTGGCGAGGAGATGATGAGGGCGAGGGCGCGGTGGCTGACGAGAACATGTGTGGCCAGTGAGGAGGTGGACGGGGAGGCGGGATCGGAGTCGGGTGAGGAGAATGGAGCGAAGGCAATCACTTGACATGAGAAATGGGAAAAAAAGAGCCGTGGGATGGCATCTGACGGCTTAGATTGGGCTCCGGAGGCCTTGGGTGCTAAGCAGCGGCTCTTTTCTCGAAATAAAATTATTAATGACAAATTAGACATCTCTTATTCAACAAATTCTGTTATCTTTAAACAATATCCAAGAATCAGTGTTGTACTATGAATGATTGACTATGATACCTGGTATCATTTTCTTCATTTACTTGTTAAAACTAGCACTACAAGAAAAATCCATATTTTTTAAATCGTCGCAAATTATGAAGAATTCGTCGAAAGATAAAGTTTGCGATGACTTTTTCGATGAGAACGAACCGTGATAAAATGATTCGTCGCAAATATTTTCCGACGAACAATATTTTTCATCGAAAGTTTCCACGACTGAGACCGTGGAAACTTTTCACGCTCCCAATCGTGGACGATCCCGGTGGGAACTTCCTACGCTAGAATCGTGCAAGTTTTTGGATATAGCCTCTATTGAGTGAAAATTTAAAAAATACGTACACTGAAGAAAAGATCTACGTGAAATTCATTTCACATACAAATAATATACCTTCAGTGCATGATTATCTCTAAAAATTATGGTATATATCGTTATAAGAATTTGCATTCATGTTTATACTGATTATTGTCAGTGTTTTTAAGTTCATAACGTGATCTATGAGGTATATAGTTCTTTTTTTTTCTTTGGTGATATCAATGCAGTAGTTTTGGATGCATCTGTTTCGCCTCTGGTCCTAAAAATTTAATGTAATTACTCTAGTAATTAATTTATATACCCCTTCTTCGGAGTCATATGTATATAATTAATATGTTCCATATGCAGCAATGGTCCAAGACAGAAGAGGGATTACGAAGTGAACCTGTGACAGCATGAGTGCATGTTGGCTTGTGCTTATTCTCTCAATATATATTATATTATATTTGTAATTATGAAACAATATAATTTTTTTTCTCTTTGTTCAAAACTCTTGTACCTACGACAATTGACTCGGTGGCGAACTAATATTCGAATTAAAGGTTAATAAGCTCAAATTTGTGTCCTAAAATCATTGAAAAGGGGAGACCAATTCAGATGATAGCAATCATAAACACGGAAACCAAAAAAAAAAATTTGTTTCCCTCGTGCATGGTAGTACATTAGTTTAATAACCCGGTGGGTACATCATATATATGTATTTCCTCTTTCAAGAAATAAAACAGTTGGCGTTGATAAATGCACGGCATTATGACGAGAAAGTACAGCTCTAAATTATTGATGGGTCTCCAAACTTTACTGGAGCCTACGACTTATGCTTAAATAATATGAGATATATTATCATAGAAATGATTATATATGATATGTAATTTGGTGAGGGGCCGGTATATATATATATGGATCAATTAGGTTTTACCATATGGTTAGGTAAAGGAGGAGAGGAGAACAAGCCGTGAAAGGAAGCTAATTTAAGATAAATTAATTTTAACTGGTTAAAATAAGTAAGAAAATTAATTTGTATATTCCCCTCCAAAGAAGTTTCTTATTCAAAAAAGGTATTTATCTTACCGTCCTTTGCCCTCGGTCATTTGGAAGACCGTAGAAAGAGACCGCTTAACGTCGCAAAGCAAACGCATTTTTTTTATTATCAATTAAACAGTGGATAACTTTTTGTTAAACTTGGTATAATTTTTAATATTTTTAATCCCACTGTAATGTTTGAATAACCGAGGGAAGAAGCCGGTTAGCGTAAAATATTATATGTATGCAAAAATATAATAATATGTGTATGTAAAAATGTCAAAATATAAACCATAAAGTAAAGTATTATAGAAAGAATAACAGTACTCAATCCATCACTTAAACATAGCTAGTTAATGTACAAATGAGATTTGGGGAAACATATTGAAGTAATATCACCAAGTTTTAAATTTTAATTGCATGCATACAACATATTTGGTATGTACGTCTAGGGTAGCTTCTCAAGGAACACGACCAAGTCTAAAATGGTATTTAATTCTTCTAATATATAAAATTAACAATAATGACAAACGATTGATACTTTTGAGTCATGGAATATCAACATTTTGATGCTAGTGATTATAACCATTTATCTTTAAGCATACTTTGAAATTTTACATTATTAAATGCTATCTGCGCGATACAATTATTTTCTAAAATATATGTTCACGTTGTCATTAATTCCTTGATTCAAAATCCGATTCCACCACTACAATTAAATTAAATTTCTACTTTATTATTCTTGATCTCAAAATGGTTAAAGTAATTCATATATAACACAAATAATCATTCAACCTCTTCAAAATATCGTTAGTTTATTTTGAAATAATGTACTAATTAATTAATTCACATTTTGTATTTGTCAAATATTTGTCGTAGTTGAAACCATTAAAATCTAATTACTTCACTAAGAAAATTATTGTTCGATAATTAAAATATTATTGTTAACTATATATTCGAACTGTTAGTCATACAAAATAAAGACTTTGATTAATAATCCGAAATTCGACTAGAAAATTTGGGGAAAAAACCTCTATTTCATTTTTTATACTGAACAACAATTAAGCGTATAAATATATTTTAAAAAATATGTAATTAAATTATGTATTTTTTATATTATTATTAAATGTTTTCGATGAATTTTTCGACGGTCACGACCGTCGGAAATAAAAAATTAATTATATAATTTATTATATTATTATTTAATTTTTCGACGATTAGGATCGTCGATATTTAAAAAAAAAAAGATTCGATGTATAGAGGAACAAAGATATGAGGGATCATGTGACAACATTATTGGTAGCTGTTGCCTCGAAAGAGCAAATGGATCAACAAAATAAGATGTGCTACGTAATTAATTGCCTCGGTGTGATGGATGTTTCATATGTGTATCTTGGCATGTGAGGCTGCCCGGCCAACTCGATCAGGTGTGAGTCTAGCTGTTGGGTGAATCCAGTAACAGTGTTTCAGCAGATGCACAAACCAAACCCAAGAACATGACGAGAAAATTATTTGGTTGGAGCTCGGACGTCGTCCGCATGCATGCAATATTCCTTCTGTCTACACTTCCCAAACTTTGTTACTTCATATATTATCAACTGTTCCAAGTAGTACTGTCCATGCATGATGAGGAGCTGATGAAACAGCACATTAAAATTTTGAATTAATTACAAGATCGATCGAGTTGCATGGTCTTAAAAAAAACATAGGAAAAATTACGATAATCTCATATATTAACGTTTCAAGCATATTCTTCTTTTGATATAAAAGATATATTTGAATGCATCCTTTCATCCCTTAATTTAAAATTGGGCAATGCTACATCTCCTAAAAATCAGCCTAACATCTTACAATGGCATGGTAAGTAATTTTATCAACTTTTGGGAGCATTTTTAATATGTGAGTGTTAGGAAAATTTTTAGGAGGATGAATTAGGTGGATATAGTATTGAAGTATCGGCTATTAGCTCCAAACATCGGTGGATCACTGATCATATGATCGAAAAAATAGTATTGGAGTATCGCATGCATGCATGATACAAACATGGCCATGCGATTGGGGTATTGTACGTATAACGAATTCACTATATTATTAGTGTAAACTACCATGTATATGCAAAATTGTTAATAATTGACACTTCTTTTTTTTTTGGTAGGAGGCTATGGTGTCATGATATGATCTATTCTTACCAAGAACTGTGGAGTCTCTTCGCAATGGATCTATATGTCCTTGAATAAAAATCGAATAAACATAATTTCGTAATCAATTCATAAATTGAGTTAATTTAAGTTTAATTTTATATTAATAGTAGCATACTAGCATTCCCCGGAGGAGAGGTCCCAACATACATTGCTGTCACTGGACTCGACCCCCAGCACTGTACTGGTAATCCCACGTACTGACAGCATGCATGCATATTTTAATCCAAGACGACCTAAAAATTTGATTAGGTGTCACTTTTTTCATCGTTATTAGTATTCAATTGACCTATCGAAGGCCTATAAAATATTAGTTCTTGGTAATATAACAAAGGAGTTATTTTTATCTTTTTAATCCGTCCCAAAAAATAATAATAATTTGTTTTCGAGATTAAACTGGACGACTATATATAGATACGCATCGGAGCCTCCTCCTCACTCTCTCATCCCCCACTCTTCTTCTCCCGTGTCTCTTTCCTTCGTCCTTCTCTCTGCGCAGACTTGGTACGAAGTGATCTGGAGAGAGAGAGATGTTTGGTGACAGGTTCTACCAGTGCTTCAGTCGTATCAAGCGCCCTTCCCATTCCACGCGCCGTGCTGCGATGATCCCACGCTCCGCCATCGCCGCGGCGTCGGCCTCCTCCTGCTCGTCCTCTGCTGTCCTCTACAAGAACTTTAATTCCCTGTACGACCCCGTCTCCGACTCCGAGGCTACTACTCTCACTCTGCCGCTGTCCTCGTCCCGTGCTGCCGGAGGCTCCTCCTTCTCCTCCTCCGGCGACGCCTGCGTCCCCGACGAGGCCCCCGTCGGCGGCAGCGGCGACTCCTGCCCTTCGGAGCGGGACCTCTCGACCGCCATCGCGTCGCACCGGCTCCTCCTGGCGTCCCCAGGCAAGTCCAACTCCATCGTCGACTCGGGCGTCGCCGTGCCGACGTACTCCCCGGATCCGTACTGGGAGTTCCGGCGGTCGATGGAGGAGATGGTGGCGGCGCTGAAGCTGGACGCGCGCAAGCACAGGGCGCACCTCCACGAGCTCCTGCTTTGCTACCTCGCGCTCAACCGCAAGCAGGCGCACAAGTACATCGTCGGTGCCTTCACCGACCTCCTCCTCGGCCTCACAGCTGCCGCCGCCGATGAATGAATCGTCAGCCCACGCATCATGTCATGTGGACTTCTGCGTGTTCTTCTCCTTCCTTATGTTAGCTTTGGTATATATACGTACATAAGATTGCAGAAACTTCCTGTGCAAAATGGAGTTGCCGTTCAACTTTTACTTTTCTTTCACAAATTGCGAACATTTTGCGTGGTGTTGTGTTACTACCAGTGATCTGTATTCAGTCCATTAATGATCCTTGGCATGCAAGCCTTGCAATGATGAGTTTGCTTGGTGCGTATTTCACTTCGAACAAAGCTACAAATCTCGAAATTACCATCTCTCGCCGATTAAAACTTTAAGTGCAAGAAAGCATACAAATGAGACAAATGTACAAGAAAGTACACATCTCAACTTCAACATCATTGTCAAATTTATTTCATACGTATATAATATGTCGAAATAAGACAATTAGGAATCTAAATGAGAGCATATAAAGGACAAGATTACAGAATCTTCAGTATTTTTGTTTTAGTTGGGATGCAAGTGTGCATGTGAAACTCGTAGCTAGCAGTCGGTGGAAGGGTTTGAAGCATTAGAAAAAGAGAGAGGGATGGAGCTGAGCTGAGGTGAGCTGAAGGAAACAGAGATAACAATTATAGAAGGTCTAATAACTCGCACTGCAGATGGTGTAGATATGTAGGGCCCTGTCAAGCACTGCTTGATGACAGTTTGGTGGAGTACATGTGGGCTCTCGGCTGAGTTGGTAGTGATGAGCGCAGGAAAGAGAGAGAGAGAGGGGGGCTAAGCTTTGGGTGGATATTGGCGCAGCCAACAAGGGGTAGAACATGTGATGCTGTTACCGAAAGCAAAACAGAAGGGTAGATAATGCTGTGGACGGTGGTGGACGTGAAGAAAGTGGCAGAAACTGGACACATCCATGTTGCTGCAGTACTCATACCCCGCTCCAAGGACAACATGATCTGAGCGTATATATTTCTGTCAAGGAAAGAATTATAGCGTCTTCGTAGCAGTCAATAGGTGCTTTCTTTTTTTTCTGTTCTGTTTTGGCTTGTTTTTTTTATCTTTGCTCTTTTTAGGAGCAGAAGAACAGAGGGCCAATAGTGCGAGCATATGCCATTTCTTTCGTGATAAAGTTGCAGGAGCACTAGACAACACAATATCCCAAGGGAAGGAGTTCTTAAATGCATGAAAGGGACTCGTTTCTCTTGGTGCGTGCTAGTATGAAATGTGGGGAGAGAGAGAGAGGAGGGGGTGCTGTTTGTATGTAATTCTGCTGGTACACTAATATCGCTACGCATTCAGGTAAAAGTATAATGACAAAGATCGACTTCTTTCAATGTGTACCATGGAAGGTGCCAAATGGACTACGAAAGTGAGCACTACTGCTTGACGGTAATCGATGTCAGTTTCGTGAAACATGTGCAGAATCAATAGTCGTCAGAGCACAACATGCATAATTCCGCGCATCATCGACGAGACTCTACAAGCATAAAGAAAACAGAAGTATAATATATATAAGAAGCTCAACCGCAGATTAACTCGGCAACACCTAGATTAATCGACAAATAGATCATTAAAGTTACATATGAAATCAAAACCACCTCTTTTCAAATTTATCGGATGTCTCCATAGAAACGACTGCATGACACTTGGAACCCTCCTTCGTCAAAAAGTTGGAACCCAAAAGCTCTCTTCAATCTAACCGGATGTCTCCGAAGAATCCACTGTAGAGCACTTTGAATCTTCATCAGAAAGTTGAACTCCGGAGAACTTTGGTGCTTCCATCATCAGAAAGTTGAAGACAATCGCAATTTACAGGCAAACAACAATTAAGCCTCGGTGCATTGGCACACCATCGGCCAGAGCGTTAATCTGAAAGGTCAAGCTCCCTTTTGCTTTTCACCATGGTCTTCTTTCTCGTATCAAAATCAAGTATATCAAGATCAGATGCAGTTCCGAGATAGCCATAGAGGACCCTTTTCTTCATTGAAGATTTTTCATCAGCCTTGATTAGTGCTGGATTTTGGTCATCATTGCCAGACTGTGATGATTGCATCCTAATCCAACCATCACGACCCCTGTCATCCATTCTAAAATGCTGTGCCAACTTCTCAGCCTCCTCCAATCCAATGTGTGTGCTAGCAAATCTCACCACTACAACACCAGTGTGGCCCTCCTCTCCGAAGATCGCCCTTGACTCACCACCACTGAAACCTAATTCTGCAAACAAAGAAAAGAGCTTGAAGATGAAGGATTTCAATACTCAAGCTATTATTTCTGTTGACTTGACTACGTCAGTCTCTTTTATAGTAAATTATAGCTTACATCTAACTGGTAACATCACAGAACTTGAGATCTCTAAGTAGGTGTAAGTCAAATGAACTAAAGTCGGGATTAAGAAGACCACGACAACAACAACAACAAAGCCTTATCCCACTAGGTGGGATCGGCTAGGGATTAAGAAGACCCTAAAAGGAAATGTGACCACAAGGAACTTCTGAGACCGACTCTTATCTTCAAACTGAAAAATCAAGGTAATTGTCATAATTCTTATATCAAGTGAAAAAAGATGAAAACCCAGCAGTGGAAAACATATCAACATTTTCTTTAGAGCTTGTTTGGAATGAGGGTTTTGAAGGGGTGGGGTGGAATATGGGGGTGTGAATCTTGTTTGGGTAATTATTTTATATTAGTTAGGTGGGACGGGAAAGAATTACTAATTATAGACCAAATTAATCCTCTCTCCTACTCTCTCTCTCTCTCTCTCTCTCTCAGCCTCTTCTATCTCTTTATATATATATTTTTTAATTTATATTTATCTTTCATTTTTAACTTCTTAAAATAGATGAATAAAAATAATTATAGAAAAATAAATAATATAATAAAAAAGGTCAAACAAGAAATAGAAGAAAAAATAAAATAAGTCATAAAGAACTATATGATAAATACTTGTTAGTCATTAAATATTATAAATAATTTGTTATAGAATGAAGGGTAACAAAAACTTTTATACAAAGAAAACTTTCATTGGCACACCATATTTTATATTTATTATCCAAACATGAATTTTCTAATGACGCCATATTTCACCACCTCATTCCTCGTCATACCACACCACCCTACCCCTCCATTAGCTATTTGCCAAACAAGCCCTTGGGAAATGTGCATCAGCAAGTGAATACAACTTAAAAGTCACTTGATTGTCCAATGCAGACAGACAAAACGGATCTTTTAGATGTATTGTTACAAGAGAGCATTTTTTTTAATCTCACATATGATATTCAACTTATTACTATGAGAATAGAAATGGAAACAAATTCTACAGAACCAAAAAAAAGACAGGCTTACTTCCACTAACATGGTAATCATTTCTTTCTATCCAAAATATATGCCAGCTCTTTGATTGCATATTGAGGATATAAGAGAAAGAAAAGAGAGAAATATATGGAAGAATCCTGAGAAACCAGTAACCGGGTAACCACAACATGAAAGAAGCATTCTGTAATCGATTATATGGCCTCTAAAACAATACTTGAATAGTTGCATGAGGACACAAAGATTCAATATAATCTACTTCACATAAAAAAAAAGATTCATATTTCATTTCAAATAGCAAGATCTACAAGAAACTAGATTTGCATCACAAGCTTTGATTTGTACTCATTGGGAAGTCCATTCAAATGGCCGCAAACCTTCTGCATCTTCTTCTCTGTCGCCCTGTAAATTACGTTTTTTCCCTTCATTCCTTTGTCATTTAACCTTTTGACATGGACCTCTGACAGGTCACCCTTCCAAAGATCACCTCACAGGGAGAAATCATTGTAAATCTCACTATAAGTATATCCTATTAATTTATTTATTCTAAGCACTCCTCAGTACCTATTGTCTATTTTTCTTGGAGAAGTATTGCCTACTTAATATAGATAAAACGAATGCTTACCAAGAGTGACCATCCAATTCATTAGTGTGATAGAAAGAGTTACATCATACTTCACACAACTTAATTTCCCATTGCCTTAAAAAAAAAACAAAACTCATCCCTGCCCAACAACTTCCTTGGCACAGCTACAATATTCTCCACTATCTCCCTTCTATATTAACTATGTTATAGATAACTAGACAACAGGTCTGCAGGACAATGATACTGCAAAAAGTAAAACATGGAGCTTGGAGGGTGGAGTAAATATGTAAAGCTACAAAGAGATCATTAATGAGAAATTTCTGTAGAACAGATGATCAAAAAACATTGACAAGGAAAAGAGAGATCTGGAGTACCATTCAGGATATAATCCATGAAAGTGATTTTTTTTTTGAGGGACCACGGAATGTGATAATAGGAAAAGGCATAACAATTTATCCCTCTCAAAAAAAGGCATAACAATTTAACAAAAATAGGTAATCAAAACATTAACCAGATGAATGCGATGACATAAGGAAACATTTGCATAATGCTAACAATTTGTTCATGAAAGGAGCATCCATATCCTTTACCATTTCAATAGCACTGGGAACCATGACAAATTCATATAGCAGAAAAGATATAAAAAAAAAAAGAACTTACAACCACTAGCCTCTAAAATATTGTTTGCAGGCAATGTTGTAAGACCCGACCCAACCATCGACACGGATTGATCAAGGACAGGTCAAACTGACGAGACAGAGTCGAACCGGATAATATAAGTTGATGAAAAAATAAAATAAGTTAAAAATATTGTTGTAATATTATCAAACATGTAATGTCATATATAACAATACACTAATAATATAATACATAATAAAATAAAATAATTTAAATAAAAAATAAAGTAAGCATAAATTAAGTCATCAATCAAGTATTTGTTAAATTAAAAAATCTTGTGAAGTAATTATAAATAAAAAAAGTATCGCCAAAATCTTATATATGTCATGGAGAACGAAAGAAAAAAAGCATTAGAACATAAATTTCAGGCAAAGATATATAAATGTAAATAATACGTTCCATTCCTTTTTCTTATTTTACAATATGACCTGGCCGGGTCACTCAAACCCACAGGGTCAGCCGGTGTTGAACCCAAGTTTTGACCAAGTCAAAGCGAGTCAACCTTGTGGGCGGGTTTAGGCACCCATGGGCCATTTTAATGCTCGGATACCAGTCCGACAGCCTGGCCGGGCAAGGTTTTAAAACACTGTTTACATGTCCTATTTTCTGAACCTGAGACCTCTACAAAACCAAGCATCTAAGATGCCAAATGTTAATTGTGAGTTGACCCTCTGGGTTTAATGCAAATTTGACAAAGAAACAAAAGCAGACGTGCTCTTCAAGTGGAATAAACAGACCAACTACAATCTGACAGTGAGAGGAGACAAACAATTTTGATCATATAAGATAATTGAGATCCCAGCTAATGAAACACCAATTTCTGAGAATATTTTATCATTAGCAAGTAAAATAAAAGAACATTTGATGCATCATAAGTACCTTTTAGTCTAGTATCCATCTCTCTCTCGCTGAAATCATATACTTGCCCCTCTTTTCTCCTTCCCAAAATTGCATTGTGAATTATCACCATTGGAGGCCATATAATAAGATCTTCCCTATTGCTTCGTGCATCTTCAGCAGATAATAATTGATATGCCTTTGAGGTTTGAGGAACCTTTGAATAACTCCATCCCATAAGAATACACAAAGCTTTATGCAGCCCACGATGATCAACACGTCGTTCTTCATTCTTTTTTTTTCTTTTTTTCTTTTTTGTGAGGGGTTCTTTATTCTTTGTGTTGTAAGCATGCATAATAAGGTCGTGCACAGTGGCAAAGTCCTTAGAAACCCTATAGTAGTGCATGCCAGGATTGTAAATGACAGCAAAACACACTGAATCGTAAAAACAAAATTGAAGAGAAAAGGGAAAGACATATTCAAGTTTCAAAGACAACCGTCTTGGTAAAGAATTTTTAATGTACACAACAAAGCAGTGAACAAAAGCAAAATTGTACATAGACTCCCGTGAATGAACAAAAGCCAAGAGTCTTCTTCCCACTATGTAAACAAGGGTAATTTGATGAACAAGATTCTATCCCGCTGTTTTCCCCTTTTTTTTTTGTTTTTTTAGAACAATCTCTCCATAGCATCTAGCCCTCCAATAAGTTTTTGTCCTTTTTAAAAAACCTTTATTAATGCTCTTAAGTATTAATTTTAAAGCCTTCTAATCATCTTAAAAAGTTTCCCAGACCTCACCCTCAGAAAATGAGCTGCAGAACCGTACTCTATGTAGAAAACCAAGATAGAACTATAGCATCATTGTTACCCAACTCCACCTTAGCTAGTTTAAAGTGCTAGGTCTTTCGTGTCTACATGAATTTTCTATGAGCCGACTAAAACAAAGTGGCCCAAACATACACCAGAATCTAGAAGAAAAAGTACACCTAATTTCATGTTACTGACTATTTTGTAAGTGACACATGGTACACATAATAGATACAACATGAATCAAATAATAGATACAACATGAAGAAGAATGAAATCAACAAATGCTAGTGATAGTCAAGCTTGAAGAGGACTTTAAGACATACTGTCATGTTAACATATATCACATGTTATTAACAAAAAAAAAAGAGTATAAAGGACCTACTTTAACGTCCAGATTTTAGAATTGTAAAATGAATGCATAGCAGTAGGGTGTAAACAAAAAACATAAAAGGTTGACTCGACCAGACATAAAAACTTAAGTTTTTTGAAATCCAGAAAATAAACTAAGGTGATTTTCAAATAAAAAAAAAGATCACCCAAGGAACTATGAGGCCCTACACAATAGAAATTATATAAAGTACTTATCATCTTTGTTTTATTAAAATATATTAAATCACTCAACTAAGACAAATTATATGGTTACATGCCAGCAAGATTTTTTTTTTTTTTTTTTTTGAGGAGAATGCCAGCAAGAATTACAAATGAAATGATAACATTATTTTTCTGAAAGGTACAAAGGATGTTTCCATAAGTGATAACATTAAAACATAAAATATGTCAATGTTGATAGTTTATTGAATAAAATATTAGCTTATATCTCCAAATAAATAAATAAATATTTGTGCTACATTCAAACGAAAATACAATAATTTTAGTTAAACTCAAAATCAAAGTTACATGTAAAGTGCAACTAAAACAACATATGTAGTTATAAAGAAAGCAAGTTTTTATGATATAATCAAACCTGTCACATACGATGCATTTCAAAGGTCCATTCTTCCCATTCTCCAAGTAGTCCCTTCTCTGTTGCAAGCTCTCATTTAGTGACTTTGATAAACGAAGAAATGCCGTCTTCATAGCCTGAGGGTCAACGTCAAGAACAGCAGGAGCCGCATCATCCAGTCGTCTCGGAGCACGTAGATCCTCGTGACCGTCTCCTCCCAACTTAGCACTCTTTGAGAGCCTCACATCATCATGGTACTCCCGATTATTTGGGCTGCCAGGACGCCCAAAATAATCCCCAGGATCTCCTCCAGAACCTGAAGCGATCCCTCCGTTCGGATTGCCATACTGCAACATACGATGACGGTGCCACACTAACTCTTCTTCGCCCACGTGCTTCCTCTTCAACCAAGACGGGGCTCCTTCCACCGGGAGGCGAGGACCATCGGGCCTCGCCCAGTGCTCCTGCTCATGCTCGGGGCCACCGCGGGCGTATGGGGGCAGAGGAGCCGCCCGGAAGTCCTTAGGGCTTAGCCGGACACCTCGAGGTGGGAAACCAGACTCCGGGCCGTGAGAGAACCCTGGCCCGCCGCCATTAGCGAAAAGATTGTCGGCCACGGGACCGTCCGGTGGGAGCGCGAAGTAAGAGCGGACGCTGCCGTCGATGAGGACGATGGTGCAGCGCTCGAGGCAGTGGAACCCGTAAGTTGGGGGCGGCGGGATGTCCGGGAGGGGAATGGGGGGTCCAGTCGCGAGGGGTTGAGTGAGGGCGCCGGGGAGGGATGAGGGAACCGGCGGCGGTTGGTCCTTGTGAATGCTTCCGCCCGGGGGTGCAGCGGACGTGTCAACGGCGGTGTCCTTGACCTTGGAGGGCTTCGCACTAGGAGCGGAAGTGGGACGACGGTCAGAGGACGGCTTCTCTTGGGGTTCCATTTTGGACTTCCGGTGGCCGCTGCCGCCGGCGACGACCGTGGAGGAGGGGGATCCCTTGGTCGATTGCTGGAGGGTCTTCATTTAATTTGTGGATTTTAAAGGGGGTGTACATGCAAATTAGGGTTCCTTCTACTAGTTCTCACGGTTCCATCGCGCGGGTTACTTTGGGGGAACGGAGGGCGCCGCGGGGAGCAACGAACAAACGTGCTAAAACCTATTTCACCTGCGCTCAGTTTCATTTTAAAGTGGGCTAGAGGCGGCCGGGCCCGTGCCAGGACGTCCAGAAAATCTATGGGCCCTGACATGGGAATGAGCCATGTCTGACACGGAAGAAATAAAAAACAAATAATTTTTTATAAAGTTTAATTTTAATATTTCCTACTCGTTCTTTATTTTTTATACCATTGTATATCCGTCCAACGATTGATGGTTGAATATCTCAAATAATTTATTATAATTGGATGAAGATCTAATGATGAAAAAAATAGAAAATAGAATGAGATAGGAAACACATTCATTTTATTTTTTATAATAATAATATAATATGCATACTATATGATTATATACTTAAGGGTTCAATTTTGATGCTCCATACATCACTTTGTTCTCGTATCTTCATCCAATATTAGTTGGTCATATACTATTTAAATTTTTATAATGAAGAATATTAAGGTGCGTGCACACTTTTGTATATGCACCCAGCAATCACAATATTTTATCCCTTGGATATATGACGTATGAGAAATGACTCACAACTGAATTCGTGCAATCAACAAAAAAAACTCATTCAAGAATAAAAATTGGGCATTCCCAACTTTAGCTTAGTGTCATGCTCATCTCTCTCTCACAGACACAACAAGTTGGATTGAGAAGTTTCTAGTCCAATTAACATTCTAATTAGATCACTTCGAGGAGGTCAAA
This sequence comes from Pontederia crassipes, assembly GCA_030549335.1. NCBI lineage: Eukaryota > Viridiplantae > Streptophyta > Magnoliopsida > Commelinales > Pontederiaceae > Pontederia > Pontederia crassipes. The sequence continues at coordinate 10,595,563 of CM060184.1, read as the reverse complement.
CTTTCAAAATATTTTCTCTAAGTAATTATTAAAAGAAGATTAATTTTCATATATGATTAAAAAGAATTCTTTCTTCTAATATCTCAATTTACAGGATAAACTCAAATAAGTCTTAATATAATTAGAAATAAAAGAAAAATGAGTTATAATCAAAATAAAAAATAAGAATATAATTTTAATTAAAGAAATAACTAAAAAATCAAACTAAAATAACTGATAAGTTGAAGTGCTTATAAGTATTTTATTGACTGAAACTTAAACAACTAGTTAGTTATGAGACAACTAACTGACTTATTTTTTAGAAAGAAAATAACCCTGCTTTTTTTTTACTTATAAGTAGATTTGATATCTTCTTATCAGTCAAAATTTTAAATTACCAAATACTGAGATTTTTTAAAATTAACTTATAAGTGACTTATAAGCTTAGTCAAACAGCCCCTAAGTCTCTATTAGTATGTCTCATTCCTTTTCCCTTCCTTCCTCCTTCATCATCTCTCTTTCACAGCTAGATGGTCTGTCTCATTCCTTTCCTTCCTTGCATCAATCCTCTCTCTCTCATCAAAATCTCTTTGTCTATCTAGCAAGATGGTCAAGCCCCCTCTCTCTCTCTCTTTGGCACCACGTCACCTCTTCCCTCTCCTTTTAATCAATTTTTATGATTCACTTCTTCTCCCTCCCTCCCTCTCTCTCCTTCGGCTCCATCATTGCCTTTCTTTCTTTGATTCTACAGCAGGCTCTCTTTCTATCTTTTAACAATAATTCATCTCTTCGAGAGTTCTCTCTCCCTCTTTTGTCAATATTTTTTTAAATTTTTTATCTTTATGGTTACTCTTCTCTTCTTTGTCATGCACGAAGAGATTAGAAAAAAATGGACAACTCAGCTTCTTGCGATCGAGAAAGGCACAATCGAGCGATGAGCCAAATGTAGGAGGACCGTTTCTCCATCGTGGAATGAGATTGAGAACAAAGAGGAACCATGAATCAATCCATGATAAATTAGACGACTAAACACTTGAAGCACCATTTTTTAACGAGTGCCTTTAATTCTTTTAATCCTCATCTGATCTCCATCGGATGGATAAAATCTTGTGATCGTAGGATGCATATACAAAAGTGTGTATACAACCTGATATTCCTCTTTTAGAATAACTTCTAATGTACATATTAATGGATAAATTGTGACTTTCCAACCACGTGATAAAAAAAATTTAATGGATCTAAAATATTTGGAATCAATCATGAGATCAATAAGTGAAAGATTCAGATGAATCCTTAATGTATTTTACCCTAAAACACTTTTATATAACTATTTTGATATTTTAATCATCTCTTTCTCTCTCATTGGTTGAACAATCTATCAATTATCACAACAAAAAATAGTACTGTAACAACTTTTATGAGATATTTAAATCATATTTGTTCTTGTATTCAATATTTTTGCAACAATATGCAAATGTTGGCCACATGCAAGCATGTAAAATTGTTAAAGATGTTAATGAACACATGCAAGTTGAATATGAAATCATCAAGAATGACATTGAAGCTAAAAATTCAAGCGTTGAAATAATATTTGACATTGAAGATGATAGATATGTCTTTTACAATATGTGCTAAATTAGTTAGTTTTTTGATACGGAAGCCTTATCTTATTAAGTCTAGACGAATTAAAAGAAAATTGGTTTGCTCTAAATAAATACATAAATATCATAATAGGAAAAAAATAGGGATAAGGATGTAAAAAGAAAAAAAAAATCTTAGAGATGATTGCCGAAGTTGTTGTTTATTAATTGGTTTAACTAAGAACTACAAATAGGAAGAAAAATAATTCCATGATTGCAACAATATTTATGTTCTTGAGATAGCTTGGAACATAGATGAATTCATGGTTGCAACAATATTGAAGAGTTTGAACAAAAGTGACACTTATTACAAGTAAAATATGACATCGGATAACATGTATAAGAATTGTCATTATTAATTGATATTTTATTTGCAAGCATGTCTACTACATAATGAATTAAAAAAATTTAACTCGTTTGTTGATGATGTTGTGAACTCAAATAATTATTTGTCTGATTTTGTATTTTAATGACCAAGTGTGTTGCAATCGTCGTAAGGTCGAAGAACGAGAAAATGTTAAAATGTTGAACTCTAAAGCTCTTTTAACATCAAAAAAATATTTTACAAAGTCAAGATGAGAAGATATACACTCAAAACTTTCTTGATTTAAATAAAGTTAAAAAAAACATGAATGATTTCATGGTACAAAAATTTCAAAAGATGACACCAAAACTTTTTACTCTAGTTATATGACGGGATGAGAAGATAGACAATGAAATATTATGGAATTCAGTAATAATCAAAGCACCTCAATAAGTAGTTTGTGTCAAATGTTTAAAAAAGATGGAACTTTTTGTAGACATATATTGCATGTTGCCAACAATAAAGTAATTAAAATCGTGATAATCAAGGACATTATTTGACAATACATAACTCACAACGTGTAAGATTCAAAGATAAGCCTAAGAAATTATGAAGAATAAAATTGTGTTGAAATTTCAATAGAACAAAATGTACTTGGAAAAAATTATGCATATAGTAATTGCAAAAATTCGACCACAATAGAACTACTTGTTCATCAAATAAAAAACTTAAGTTATTTTGTCATAATTTAATAAGTTTATAAGGTTAACATTAATATGTTTAGTTCATTAACTTTCTTAATGTGAACAAAGCCAATTAGTCACCGATAATCAACAATTAAAAGAATATTGTAGAAAAAGAAAGTATATGCTATTGAACCTGATGATTAAAAGATTTAACATCAAAAAAATCTTTTACAAAGCCAAGATGAGAAGATATACACTCAAAACTTTCTTAATTTAAGTTAAAAAAAACATGAAAAATTTCAATATATGACACCAAAATTTTTTACTCTAGTTATATGACGGGATGAGAAGATAGACAATGAAATATTATGGAATTCAGTAATAATCAAAGCACCTCAATAAGTAGTTTATGTCAAACGTTTAAAAAATATGGAACTTTTTGTAGGCATATATTGCATGTTGCCAACAATAAAGTAATTAAAGTCGTGATAATCAAAGACATTATTTGATAATATATAATCTACAACGTATAAGATTCAAAGGTAAGCCTAAGAAATTAGGAAGAATAAAATTGTGTTGAAATTTCAATGGAACAAAATGTACTTAAGAAAAAAATATGCATGTAGTAATTGCAAAAATTCGACCACAATGGAACTACTTGTTCATCAAGTAAAAAACTCAAGTTATTTTTTCTATAATTTAATAAGTTTATAAGGTTAACATTAATATGTTTAGTTCATTAACTTTCTTAATGTGAACAAAGCCAACTAGTCACTGATAATCAATAATTAAAAGAATATTGTAGAAAAGAAAGTATATTCTATTGAACATGAATGATTAAAATATGTAACATCAAAAGGATCTTTTGCTAAGTCAAGATGAGAAGATATACACTCAAAACTTTTTTTTATATAAATAAAGTTAAAAAAAAAACATGAATGATTTCATAGTACAAAAATTTTCAAAAGATGACAACAAAACTTTTTACTTTGTTTATATGAGGGAATCAAAAGATAGACAATGAAATATTGTGAAATTTAGTAATAATCAAAGCACCTCAATAAGTGGTTTGTGTCAAAAGTTTAGAAAAGATGGAATATTTTGTAGGCATATATTGCATGTTGCCAACGATAAAGTAATTAAAGTCGTGATAATCAAGGACATTATTTGACAATATATAATCCACAACGTTTAAGATTCAAAGATAAGCCTAAGAAATTAGGTAGAATAAAATTGTTTTGAAATTTCAATGAAACAAAATGTACCTAAGAAAAAATATGCATGTAGTAACTGCAAAAATTCGGCCATAATGGAACTACTTGCTCATCAAGTAAAAAAACTTAAGTTATTTTTTCTGTAATTTAACAAGTTTATAAGGTTAACATTAATATGTTCAGTTCATTAACTTTCTTAATGTGAACAAATCCAACTAGTCACTTATAATCAATAATTAAAAATATTGTAGAAAAAGATTGTATGTGCTATGTATAATAATTAGTTTTTGATTCATATGTATCTTGTTATCTCTAATTTCATTATTTATATTCTTTCCTTTGTGATGGTTTATTATTTTTCTTATTATTTCACATGATGTCTTAACTCTTATATTCATAATGTGTTTTTTTCTATCATGCTTAAATTTAGGACAAAACATAATTACATGCGATACGACTATTGGACCAAAGAGACATGCAATGTGCAATTATAGATATTTTGTAAATAATATATTATCATCTTAATTATTAGGCATTGGTTATTGTATTAGAAAAGTAGTTATCTTTATAGTATGCGGTTATTTTATTTTTTAAATGTGTGATATTATATTAACTATGGTTGAATACATATGCTTGTTATTTTCTCCATTACATGAGCTAGGCTATATGCTTCCAAAGATATAATACACCATTTAATTTGGTACATGCAAACAAATTTCTCTCTTATTGAACTTTCTTGAGATGTATCTTTTGAATGCAATGGTATGAAAACACACACACACACATATATATATATATATATATATATATCTTTAATATAATTCAGTCAGCTGGTGGAATACGAATTCTACATCAAATTATCTAATTTTTTATGAATTGCTCACTGAAAATCAATATTTATAAATGACCCCTTGTTCAAATCTTAATTGTCTAATATGCATATGGTGGTGCTTGCATACCTCCAGACCTTGGGCCTATTCGACCACTGGTCCACGCTGCTAAAACACTGACCGGGAGAATAAGGATGACATTCTGACAATAATCAAACGCCTATTAAAATTAGAATATCTCGATCAAACATTAAAAATTGTAAAATCATTTAGAAAAATGTAAAATCACCATATTTATCTTCAATATGAGAATATAGATATTTTTTTTTGAACCATCATATTTATCCTCAATACGAAAATATAAATATTCTTCTGTTTTAGAAGAATATATATATTCTCGTGTTTTCAATTATACTATATTTTTTAAAATTATATTAATATTTTTATTGTTATTATAATGTTACACATCAACTCTCTATAATAAAATATTTTAATTATAAAATATTATATTTTTAAAACATATTCTCATCCAACCAAATAGTAGGTGCAAGATTGTCAAAATCGGAATCTTATATAAGATCGGTGGGGTCATAAGATCGAAGATCGTAAGATCCTACCTATTAATAAAATAATATATTTTAAAATAATAAATATATATTTGACAAATTTTTCGTATTGAAATCTTAAATAATACTCCATTAAGACATTTTTTATCGATTCTTAAGTCAAATTATATGGAAACATATTAGAAATAAAAGAACATGTATTTAACTTCATATAAATTAATTTTTATTATCATAAATATATTTTAAATTAATATTTAAATGATTATATTAATCACATAAGATCGTATAGAATCGGATAAGATCGTAAGATCGTTTGATCAAAATTAAAATCGTATTAAGATCTTACACATAAGATCATCAAGATAAGATCGAGATCGAAAGCGGTCCGTAAGATCGTAAAATCGTAAGATCTTAAGATTTAGATCGAGATCTTGATAACCTTGAGTAAGTGGAATAAGGATAAATTTATTTTTTCGAGAATACAATATTATATTATTTTATTCTATTTGATTTTATTCTATAACCAAACGACACTCTTGACTATGAGAACAAAATTAATAGACATTAGATGAAATATTCCTTTTTTGTTCTTATCAAAAGAACAAAAGTGAAAAATATTCTTATAACAAAGATAAATAGAGTTTGGATACATCAAGAACAAAAGGATATGAAATTAATATTTTATTAAGCAATGTTATGAAATTATTTAATAATAATAAAAATATGTTCATTATAAAAATGCCAATACTTGAATGAAATAAAATAAATAAATTTTAAATAAAATAATAAATACTTACAAAAAATATTTTTATAATAATTGGTCTAGTTTTTATTTTTAACAAATATTATATAATTAAATAATAAATTGATCATGAATTAATATTTATCATTGTTAGCATTTAAATATTATTTTAAGTATCATTTAGCAAGAACATTATCTTCTTATTTTAAGAACAAAACTTAGTGGTTTTTGTAGTTTTCAAGGTGATTTTAATTGTTTGAAAATTTGACTAGAATACGTCGGTCATGGAGTGTTTGAATCTAAAATTAAGAACCAGCACTTTATTTTAGCCCTTAATCCCATACCAATCACCCCGTAAGCAGTTGAGAACGTGGTACCATAAAAATAAAGTCAGATTAAAGCACTATTTGGCACTAGCTAGTGGATAAATCAAAACTTTGATAATTTTTTTTAGAAATAAGATTTGAACACAAAATGATATAAATTATTCCTACTATTTTATAGAATATAGAGTTAGCGATTTCGTATTACATTCTTATTATATCCTCATTCTTTTAAAATAAAAATGTATTTAATTATTAAACATTGTACATTATTTTTTATTTTAATATATCATATTTTTAATTTTACTTATAATTCAAATAATATTTTTATTTTGAATTAATAAATATTTTATATTAAAATAATATTTTTAAGAAAAATACTATTTATAATAAAATATCATAAACTAATTATTATGAATACGATGTATACAATGCACTAATTTAATAGTTATATTTATCAAATATTTTTTATTAAAATTTATAAATAAATCATTATTTGTTATTCATTGATGACTAATCATTATTCTCTAATAAATCGTTATGTTCTACTCCGAACCCCTACCCTCTAATTGAATAGCTAAATTTACCAAAACAGAGCCTAATTAACACTGCCCATAAGCTATAGACCATGCAAGTAATTTAAGATTCCACGTCCAAGGCGACGAACCTTTTGGCTAACGACATCAATTTGGTCAGAGAATTATTTTTTGGACAGAGAGTACGTAGGCGAAAATTGAACTTAAATGATCTCCTTTGAAACAATACCCAGTTTTCAATCGAGCTAAACTCTGTTTAATTTTCTCTCTTTATTATTTCTTTATCTGAATTCACCGGCATCCAAAATTATTATCTCATATATATATATATATATATATATATATAATATGAGTATGCTATATAGTTATATACTGTATTATATTCATTAAATGATAGGTTGTTCGATAAATATAATTTTAATAAATAATAATAATATATAATAAGTCAATCGACCTATTATAGATCTTACATTACATTCAATGCCCTCAATATATAGATAAATAGATAGAGAGAGAAATAAATATACAAGTAAACAACATGAACTTTGGTTCAATTGACTATTTGAAAATTTTAAATTTGTCATATTCTTAATTTATTAATCAATTATGTTAATCAGCTTAGTTAATTTTTTATTATTTTCTGAATCCATAAGCACAGCAAATTGTGGTCAGACAAGCAGTCTTAAAGAACCCTACGTGCCATGCCTCGGTCCTTTTCCCGCTCCAGTCAAATTACCAAGTGGCCCCACCGACACAGTTAGCTCATGATCTTTTAACCTCATAATATATATTAGAAGAACATTAAGGTGCATACAAATTTAGGTGCACACACTCATTCGTAGTTATTAGATTAAAACTATTTTAATTATAATGGTTGAGATTTAATCATCAATTATTGGTTTAATAAAAACCTTGGTTAAAAAAAGATGGCATCGCCGATCTCCCTACCGACCTTCGATCGGCGACCTCCCCTACGCCGATCGCACGGCCCTTCGACCGCCGACCACTGACCTCAACGTTGGAGTCGCGTCCTCGACTTGTGCCGTCACAGCAACGAAAGGGAGCGTTGGCCCCCCTCTGCTGGCGAGGTCGCAGAGGGAGGCCGACGCTGCCCTCTTTTTGCTACTACGCCAGCCGGCGACCCCGATCTTCTTGAAGAGGTGGGACATCAGCACTGTGGCGGGACATCATCGTCGTGGGAGATCGTCGCTGCTAGGGAGTCATCGTCGAGCCTCGGCAGCATTCCATCATCAATCGAAGGCGGCTTGTGGACGAACCGGACGCGCCTGCGGCTTGTGGATGAACCGGACACGCATTCAGATCACATCTCAGCCCTCCATGTTTCTACGCGCAAATCCAATGATGGAAAATTATGTATGCACATGTATACACTCATGAATGCACCCTAATATTCCTCTATATATTAAATTATTATAAAATTATTGAAATGTCCCTTCAACGATCCATGGAATTTTTTCAAGGATTAATTGACCACAATGTTATGTTTTGGATTACGGGAATACGCAAATTTGAAATATGCTAAATTCTTCGAAAAAAACAAGGAATTAAACTTTTTATGTAATGAAATTAAATTATTATCTTTTAGATTTTAAGCGCGGATTATCTATCATTTATTATACCTTGTACTTACTTTTTAGCATTTAATTATATCTTAAACAATGAGAGGTGCATGAGGATTGAATTTTAAGTTTTTTTTTCCTTACTATTTTGGACTTATGTACATTACAAATAACATACGTGGCCAAGTAATAATACAGACGAATATCTCGTAGGAGCCTCGCGTAAGTGGGAATACCTTTCAACCGAGAATTGTGGATCTTGTTCATTAGAGTTCTTTCTTTACTAGCATTTTCATTACTTGGTTCATCAGGCATATACATAAAACCTCTTCTGGTGTTAAAAGAAAAAAAGTCTGCTGTGACATATTATGGGGTGGAAATAAAAGAGAAAAGAGCCCCTCCTTAGCGGGCATGCTAAGGAGGCTATCATTCCACACCGTCGGATCTCATCCGACGGTGAGCATTTTTTTAAAATATTTTTTTAATGATGTGATCTCAATCGTCCATAGCGGCTTCGACGGTCGAGATCCAACAACTCAGCTTTCTCTTTTACGCGTGAAGGGTGCAGCGGAGGCGGTGCCTGTGCAGCGGAGGCAGTCCGGGGAGATGAAGCTGGAGGAGGCAGTGACGGATGACACAGAGAGAAGGGAAGGGTTCGACCGCGACGGAGGCGGAGGAGGGGAGTCAGCATATGACCGGCGGGGCGAGCGCGCTTGGAGGGAGAATGAGACATAGGAGAGGGCGGAGGCAATGGCAAAGAAGAGGAGAGGGGCAGCGGAGGAGGAATAGACGAGGTTACCGACGGTGGGGGGCAGCGATGCAGTGTCCGGGAGCAGGGAGGAGTCGTCGAGGTACGTGTGGTGGTGGAGGAGGTTGGAGAGCAACAACATCAGCGACGTCGGATCGTCCATGGTCAGCCGTCCTCACGGCTTCTCCCGCCAGTGCAAATGGACGCCTTGCTCAGCGCACTGCAGCAGCAGGCGAGGAGATGATGAGGGCGAGGGCACGGTGGCTGACCAGAACATGTGTGGCCAGTGAGGAGGTGGACGGGGAGGCGGGATCGGAGTCGGGTGAGGAGAATGGAGCGAAGGCAATCACTTGACATGAGAAATGGGAAAAAAAAGAGCCGTGGGATGGCATCTGACGGCTTAGATTGGGCTCCGGAGGCCTTGGGTGCTAAGCAGTAGCTCTTTTCTCGAAATAAAATTATTAATGACAAATTAGACATCTCTTATTCAACAAATTCTGTTATCTTTAAACAATATTCAAGAATCAGTGTTGTACTATGAATGATTGACTATGATACCTGATATCATTTTCTTCATTTACTTGTTAAAACTAGCACTACAAGAAAAATCCATATTTTTTAAATCGTCGCAAATTATGAAGAATTCGTCGAAAGATAAAGTTTGCGATGACTTTTTCGATGAGAACGAACCGTGATAAAATGATTCGTCGCAAATATTTTTCAACGAGCAATATTTTTCGTCGAAAGTTTCCACGACTGAGACCGTGGAAACTTTTCACGCTCCCAATCGTGGACGGTCCCGGTGGGAACTTCCTACGCAAGAATCGTGCAAGTTTTTGGATATAGCCTCTATTGAGTGAAAATTAAAAAAATACGTACACTGAAGAAAAGATCTACGTGAGATTCATTGGCCGCAAACCTTTTTTTGCTACTACGCCAGCCGGCGACCCCGATCTTCTTGAAGAGGTGGGACATCAGCACTGTGGCGGGACATCATCGTCGTGGGAGATCGTCGCTGCTAGGGAGTCATCGTCGAGCCTCGGCAGCATTCCATCATCAATCGAAGGCGGCTTGTGGACGAACCGGACGCGCCTGCGGCTTGTGGATGAACCGGACACGCATTCAGATCACATCTCAGCCCTCCATGTTTCTACGCGCAAATCCAATGATGGAAAATTATGTATGCACATGTATACACTCATGAATGCACCCTAATATTCCTCTATATATTAAATTATTATAAAATTATTGAAATGTCCCTTCAACGATCCATGGAATTTTTTCAAGGATTAATTGACCACAATGTTATGTTTTGGATTACGGGAATACACAAATTTGAAATATGCTAAATTCTTCGAAAAAAACAAGGAATTAAACTTTTTATGTAATGAAATTAAATTATTATCTTTTAGATTTTAAGCGCGGATTATCTATCATTTATTATACCTTGTACTTACTTTTTAGCATTTAATTATATCTTAAACAATGAGAGGTGCGTGAGGATTGAATTTTAAGTTTTTTTTTCCTTACTATTTTGGACTTATGTACATTACAAATAACATACGTGGCCAAGTAATAATACAGACGAATATCTCGTAGGAGCCTCGCGTAAGTGGGAATACCTTTCAACCGAGAATTGTGGATCTTGTTCATTAGAGTTCTTTCTTTACTAGCATTTTCATTACTTGGTCATATACATAAAACCTCTTCTGGTGTTAAAAGAAAAAAAGTCTGCTGTGACATATTATGGGGTGGAAATAAAAGAGAAAAGAGCCCCTCCTTAGCGGGCATGCTAAGGAGGCTATCATTCCACACCGTCGGATCTCATCCGACGGTGAGCATTTTTTTAAAATATTTTTTTAATGATGTGATCTCAATCGTCCATAGCGGCTTCGACGGTCGAGATCCAACAACTCAGCTTTCTCTTTTACGCGTGAAGGGTGCAGCGGAGGCGGTGCCTGTGCAGCGGAGGCAGTCCGGGGAGATGAAGCTGGAGGAGGCAGTGACGGATGACGCAGAGAGAAGGGAAGGGTTCGACCGCGACGGAGGCGGAGGAGGGGAGTCAGCATATGACCGGCGGGGCGAGCGCGCTTGGAGGGAGAATGAGACATAGGAGAGGGCGGAGGCAATGGCAAAGAAGAGGAGAGGGGCAGCGGAGGAGGAATAGACGAGGTTACCGACGGTGGGGGGCAGCGATGCAGTGTCCGGGAGCAGGGAGGAGTCGTCGAGGTACGTGTGGTGGTGGAGGAGGTTGGAGAGCAACAACATCAGCGACGTCGGATCGTCCATGGTCAGCCGTCCTCACGGCTTCTCCCGCCAGTGCAAATGGACGCCTTGCTCAGCGCACTGCAGCGGCAGGCGAGGAGATGATGAGGGCGAGGGCGCGGTGGCTGACCAGAACATGTGTGGCCAGTGAGGAGGTGGACGGGGAGGCGGGATCGGAGTCGGGTGAGGAGAATGGAGCGAAGGCAATCACTTGACATGAGAAATGGGAAAAAAAAGAGCCGTGGGATGGCATCTGACGGCTTAGATTGGGCTCCGGAGGCCTTGGGTGCTAAGCAGTAGCTCTTTTCTCGAAATAAAATTATTAATGACAAATTAGACATCTCTTATTCAACAAATTCTGTTATCTTTAAACAATATTCAAGAATCAGTGTTGTACTATGAATGATTGACTATGATACCTGATATCATTTTCTTCATTTACTTGTTAAAACTAGCACTACAAGAAAAATCCATATTTTTTAAATCGTCGCAAATTATGAAGAATTCGTCGAAAGATAAAGTTTGCGATGACTTTTTCGATGAGAACGAACCGTGATAAAATGATTCGTCGCAAATATTTTTCAACGAGCAATATTTTTCGTCGAAAGTTTCCACGACTGAGACCGTGGAAACTTTTCACGCTCCCAATCGTGGACGGTCCCGGTGGGAACTTCCTACGCAAGAATCGTGCAAGTTTTTGGATATAGCCTCTATTGAGTGAAAATTAAAAAAATACGTACACTGAAGAAAAGATCTACGTGAGATTCATTTCACATACAAATAATATACCTTCGGTGCATGATTATCTCTAAAAATTATGGTATATATCGTTATAAGAATTTGCATTCATGTTTATACTGATTATTGTCAGTGTTTTTAAGTTCATAACGTGATCTATGAGGTATATAGTTCTTTTTTTTTTCTTTGGTGATATCAATGCAGTAGTTTTGGATGCATCTGTTTCGCCTGTGGTCCTAAAAATTTAATTTAATTACTCTAGTAATTAATTTATATACCCCTTCTTCGGAGTCATATGTATATAATTAATATGTTCCATATGCAGCAATCGTCCAAGACAGAAGAGGGATTACGAAGTGAACCTGTGACAGCATGAGTGCATGTTGGCTTGTGCTTATTCTCTCAATATATATTATATTATATTTGTAATTATGAAACAATATAATTTTTTTTTCTCTTTGTTCAAAACTCTTGTACCTACGACAATTGACTCGGTAGCGAACTAATATTCGAATTAAAGGTTAATAAGCTCAAATTTGTGTCGTAAAATCATTGAAAAGGGGAGACCAATTCAGATGGTAGCAATCATAAACACGGAAACCAAAAAAAAATATTTGTTTCCCTCGTGCATGGTAGTACATTAGTTTAATAACCCGGTGGGTACATCATATATATGTATTTCCTCTTTCAAGAAATAAAACAGTTGGCGTTAATAAATGCACGGCATTATGACGAGAAAGTACAGCTCTAAATTATTGATGGGTCTCCAAACTTTACTGGAGCCTACGATTTATGCTTAAATAATATGAGATATATTATCATAGAAATGATTATATATGATATGTAATTTGGTGAGGGGCCGGTATATATATATATATGGATCAATTAGGTTTTACCATATGGTTAGGTAAAGGAGGAGAGGAGATCAAGCCGTGAAAGGAAGCTAATTTAAGATAAATTAATTTTAACTGGTTAAAATAAGTAAGAAAATTAATTTGTATATTCCCCTCCAAAGAAGTTTCTTATTCAAAAAAGGTATTTATCTTACCGTCCTTTGCCCTCGGTCATTTGGAAGACCGTAGAAAGAGACCGCTTAACGTCGCAAAGCAAACGCATTTTTTTTATTATCAATTAAACAGTGGATATCTTTTTGTTAAACTTGGTATAATTTTTAATATTTTTAATCCCACTGTAATGTTTGAATAACCGAGGGAAGAAGCCGGTTAGCGTAAAATATTATATGTATGCAGAAATATAATAATATGTGTATGTAAAAATGTCAAAATATAAACCATAAAGTAAAGTATTATAGAAAGAATAACAGTACTCAATCCATCACTTAAACATAGCTAGTTAATGTACAAATGAGATTTGGGGAAACATATTGAAGTAATATCACCAAGTTTTAAATTTTAATTGCATCCATACAACATATTTGGTATGTACGTCTAGGGTAGCTTCTCAAGGAACACGACCAAGTCTAAAATGGTATTTAATTCTTCTAATATATAAAATTAACAATAATGACAAACGATTGATACTTTTGAGTCATGGAATATCAACATTTTGATGCTAGTGATTATAACCATTTATCTTTAAGCATACTTTGAAATTTTACATTATTAAATGCTATTTGCGCGATACAATTATTTTCTAAAATATATGTTCACGTTGTCATTAATTCCTTGATTCAAAATCCGATTCCACCACTACAATTAAATTAAATTTCTACTTTATTATTCTTAATCTCAAAATGGTTAAAGTAATTCATATATAACACAAATAACCATTCAACCTCTTCAAAATATCGTTAGTTTATTTTGAAATAATGAACTAATTAATTAATTCACATTTTGTAGTTGTCAAATATTTGTCGTAGTTGAAACCATTAAAATCTAATTACTACACTAAGAAAATTATTGTTCGATAATTAAAATATTATTGTTAACTATATATTCGAACTGTTAGTCATACAAAATAAAGACTTTGATTAATAATCCGAAATTCGACTAGAAGATTTGGGAAAAAACCTCTATTTCATTTTTTATACTGATTGGAGAACAAGAACAACAATTAAGCGTATAACTATATTTTTTTTAAAAAATAAGATTCGATGTATAGAGGTACACTTGGCGTACACGTACAAACGCGTTTAGGATGAACGAATCGAACAACATGAATAATAAGGAACAAAGATATGAGGGATCATGTGACAACATTATTGGTAGCTGTTGCCTCGAAAGAGCAAATGGATCAACAAAATAAGATGTGCTACGTAATTAATTGCCTCGGTGTGATGGATGTTTCATATGTGTATCTTGGCATGTGAGGCTGCCCGGCCAACTCGATCAGGTGTGAGTCTAGCTGTTGGGTGAATCCAGTAACAGTGTTTCAGCAGATGCACAAACCAAACCCAAGAACATGACGAGAAAATTATTTGGTTGGAGCTCGGACGTCGTCCGCATGCATGCAATATTCCTTCTGTCTACACTTCCCAAACATTGTTACTTCATATATTATCAACTGTTCCAAGTAGTACTGTCCATGCATGATGAGGAGCTGATGAAACAGCACATTAAAATTTTGAATTAATTACAAGATCGATCGAGTTGCATGGTCTTAAAAAAAACATAGGAAAAATTACGATAATCTCATATATTAACGTTTCAAGCATATTCTTCTTTTGATATAAAAGATATATTTGAATGCATCTTTTCATCCCTTAATTTAAAATTGGGCAATGCTACATCTCCTAAAAATCAGCCTAACATCTTACAATGGCATGGTAAGTAATTTTATCAACTTTTGGGAGCATTTTTAATATGTGAGTGTTAGGAAAACTTTTAGGAGGATGAATTAGGTGGATATAGTATTGAAGTATCGGCTATTAGCTCCGGACATCGGTGGATTACTGATCATATCATCGAAAAAATAGTATTGGAGTATCGCATGCATGCATGATACAAACATGGCCATGCGATTGGGGTATTGTACGTATAACGAATTCACTATATTATTAGTGTAAACTACCATGTATATGCAAAATTGTTAATAATTGACACTTCTTTTTTTTTTGGTAGGAGGCTATAGTGTCATGATATGATCTATTCTTACCAAGAACTGTGGAGTCTCTTCGCAATGGATCTATATGTCCTTGAATAAAAATCGAATAAACATAATTTCGTAATCAATTCATAAATTGAGTTAATTTAAGTTTAATTTTATATTAATAGTAGCATACTAGCATTCCCCGGAGGAGAGGTCCCAACATACATTGCTGTCACTGGACTCGACCCCAGCACTGTACTGGTAATCCCACGTACTGACAGCATGCATGCATATTTTAATCCAACACGACCTAAAAATTTGATTAGGTGTCACTTTTTTCATCGTTATTAGTATTCAATTGACCTATCGAAGGCATATAAAATATTAGTTCTTGGTAATATAACAAAGGAGTTATTTTTATCTTTTTAATCCGTCCCAAAAAAATAATAATAATTTGTTTTCGAGATTAAACTGAACGACTATATATAAATACGCATCGGAGCCTCCTCCTCACTCTCTCATCCCCCACTCTTCTTCTCCCGTGTCTCTTTCCTTCGTCTTTCTCTCTGCGCAGACTTGGTACGAAGTGATCTGGAGAGAGAGAGATGTTTGGTGACAGGTTCTACCAGTGCTTCAGTCGTATCAAGCGCCCTTCCCATTCCACGCGCCGTGCTGCGATGATCCCACGCTCCGCCATCGCCGCGGCGTCGGCCTCCTCCTGCTCGTCCTCTGCTGTCCTCTACAAGAACTTTAATTCCCTGTACGACCCCGTCTCCGACTCCGAGACTACTACTCTCACTCTGCCGCTGTCCTCGTCCCGTGCTGCCGGAGGCTCCTCCTTCTCCTCCTCCGGCGACGCCTGCGTCCCCGACGAGGCCCCCGTCGGCGGCAGCGGCGACTCCTGCCCTTCGGAGCGGGACCTCTCGACCGCCATCGCGTCGCACCGGCTCCTCCTGGCGTCCCCAGGCAAGTCCAACTCCATCGTCGACTCGGGCGTCGCCGTGCCGACGTACTCCCCGGATCCGTACTGGGAGTTCCGGCGGTCGATGGAGGAGATGGTGGCGGCGCTGAAGCTGGACGCGCGCAAGCACAGGGCGCACCTCCACGAGCTCCTGCTTTGCTACCTCGCGCTCAACCGCAAGCAGGCGCACAAGTACATCGTCGGTGCCTTCACCGACCTCCTCCTCGGCCTCACAGCTGCCGCCGCCGATGAATGAATCGTCAGCCCACGCATCATGTCATGTGGACTTCTGCGTGTTCTTCTCCTTCCTTATGTTAGCTTTGGTATATATACGTACATAAGATTGCAGAAACTTCCTGTGCAAAATGGAGTTGCCGTTCAACTTTTACTTTTCTTTCACAAATTGCGAACATTTTGCGTGGTGTTGTGTTACTACCAGTGATCTGTATTCAGTCCATTAATGATCCTTGGCATGCAAGCCTTGCAATGATGAGTTTGCTTGGTGCGTATTTCACTTCGAACAAAGCTACAAATCTCGAAATTACCATCTCTCGCCGATTAAAACTTTAAGTGCAAGAAAGCATACAAATGAGACAAATGTACAAGAAAGTACACATCTCAACTTCAACATCATTGTCAAATTTATTTCATACGTATATAATATGTCGAAATAAGACAATTAGGAATCTAAATGAGAGCATATAAAGGACAAGATTACAGAATCTTCAGTATTTTTGTTTTAGTTGGGATGCAAGTGTGCATGTGAAACTCGTAGCTAGCAGTCGGTGGAAGGGTTTGAAGCATTAGAAAAAGAGAGAGGGATGGAGCTGAGCTGAGGTGAGCTGAAGGAAACAGAGATAACAATTATAGAAGGTCTAATAACTCGCACTGCAGATGGTGTAGATATGTAGGGCCCTGTCAAGCACTGCTTGATGACAGTTTGGTGGAGTACATGTGGGCTCTCGGCTGAGTTGGTAGTGATGAGCGCAGGAAAGAGAGAGAGAGAGGGGGGCTAAGCTTTGGGTGGATATTGGCGCAGCCAACAAGGGGTAGAACATGTGATGCTGTTACCGAAAGCAAAACAGAAGGGTAGATAATGCTGTGGACGGTGGTGGACGTGAAGAAAGTGGCAGAAACTGGACACATCCATGTTGCTGCAGTACTCATACCCCGCTCCAAGGACAACATGATCTGAGCGTATATATTTCTGTCAAGGAAAGAATTATAGCGTCTTCGTAGCAGTCAATAGGTGCTTTCTTTTTTTTCTGTTCTGTTTTGGCTTGTTTTTTTTATCTTTGCTCTTTTTAGGAGCAGAAGAACAGAGGGCCAATAGTGCGAGCATATGCCATTTCTTTCGTGATAAAGTTGCAGGAGCACTAGACAACACAATATCCCAAGGGAAGGAGTTCTTAAATGCATGAAAGGGACTCGTTTCTCTTGGTGCGTGCTAGTATGAAATGTGGGGAGAGAGAGAGAGGAGGGGGTGCTGTTTGTATGTAATTCTGCTGGTACACTAATATCGCTACGCATTCAGGTAAAAGTATAATGACAAAGATCGACTTCTTTCAATGTGTACCATGGAAGGTGCCAAATGGACTACGAAAGTGAGCACTACTGCTTGACGGTAATCGATGTCAGTTTCGTGAAACATGTGCAGAATCAATAGTCGTCAGAGCACAACATGCATAATTCCGCGCATCATCGACGAGACTCTACAAGCATAAAGAAAACAGAAGTATAATATATATAAGAAGCTCAACCGCAGATTAACTCGGCAACACCTAGATTAATCGACAAATAGATCATTAAAGTTACATATGAAATCAAAACCACCTCTTTTCAAATTTATCGGATGTCTCCATAGAAACGACTGCATGACACTTGGAACCCTCCTTCGTCAAAAAGTTGGAACCCAAAAGCTCTCTTCAATCTAACCGGATGTCTCCGAAGAATCCACTGTAGAGCACTTTGAATCTTCATCAGAAAGTTGAACTCCGGAGAACTTTGGTGCTTCCATCATCAGAAAGTTGAAGACAATCGCAATTTACAGGCAAACAACAATTAAGCCTCGGTGCATTGGCACACCATCGGCCAGAGCGTTAATCTGAAAGGTCAAGCTCCCTTTTGCTTTTCACCATGGTCTTCTTTCTCGTATCAAAATCAAGTATATCAAGATCAGATGCAGTTCCGAGATAGCCATAGAGGACCCTTTTCTTCATTGAAGATTTTTCATCAGCCTTGATTAGTGCTGGATTTTGGTCATCATTGCCAGACTGTGATGATTGCATCCTAATCCAACCATCACGACCCCTGTCATCCATTCTAAAATGCTGTGCCAACTTCTCAGCCTCCTCCAATCCAATGTGTGTGCTAGCAAATCTCACCACTACAACACCAGTGTGGCCCTCCTCTCCGAAGATCGCCCTTGACTCACCACCACTGAAACCTAATTCTGCAAACAAAGAAAAGAGCTTGAAGATGAAGGATTTCAATACTCAAGCTATTATTTCTGTTGACTTGACTACGTCAGTCTCTTTTATAGTAAATTATAGCTTACATCTAACTGGTAACATCACAGAACTTGAGATCTCTAAGTAGGTGTAAGTCAAATGAACTAAAGTCGGGATTAAGAAGACCACGACAACAACAACAACAAAGCCTTATCCCACTAGGTGGGATCGGCTAGGGATTAAGAAGACCCTAAAAGGAAATGTGACCACAAGGAACTTCTGAGACCGACTCTTATCTTCAAACTGAAAAATCAAGGTAATTGTCATAATTCTTATATCAAGTGAAAAAAGATGAAAACCCAGCAGTGGAAAACATATCAACATTTTCTTTAGAGCTTGTTTGGAATGAGGGTTTTGAAGGGGTGGGGTGGAATATGGGGGTGTGAATCTTGTTTGGGTAATTATTTTATATTAGTTAGGTGGGACGGGAAAGAATTACTAATTATAGACCAAATTAATCCTCTCTCCTACTCTCTCTCTCTCTCTCTCTCTCTCAGCCTCTTCTATCTCTTTATATATATATTTTTTAATTTATATTTATCTTTCATTTTTAACTTCTTAAAATAGATGAATAAAAATAATTATAGAAAAATAAATAATATAATAAAAAAGGTCAAACAAGAAATAGAAGAAAAAATAAAATAAGTCATAAAGAACTATATGATAAATACTTGTTAGTCATTAAATATTATAAATAATTTGTTATAGAATGAAGGGTAACAAAAACTTTTATACAAAGAAAACTTTCATTGGCACACCATATTTTATATTTATTATCCAAACATGAATTTTCTAATGACGCCATATTTCACCACCTCATTCCTCGTCATACCACACCACCCTACCCCTCCATTAGCTATTTGCCAAACAAGCCCTTGGGAAATGTGCATCAGCAAGTGAATACAACTTAAAAGTCACTTGATTGTCCAATGCAGACAGACAAAACGGATCTTTTAGATGTATTGTTACAAGAGAGCATTTTTTTTAATCTCACATATGATATTCAACTTATTACTATGAGAATAGAAATGGAAACAAATTCTACAGAACCAAAAAAAAGACAGGCTTACTTCCACTAACATGGTAATCATTTCTTTCTATCCAAAATATATGCCAGCTCTTTGATTGCATATTGAGGATATAAGAGAAAGAAAAGAGAGAAATATATGGAAGAATCCTGAGAAACCAGTAACCGGGTAACCACAACATGAAAGAAGCATTCTGTAATCGATTATATGGCCTCTAAAACAATACTTGAATAGTTGCATGAGGACACAAAGATTCAATATAATCTACTTCACATAAAAAAAAAGATTCATATTTCATTTCAAATAGCAAGATCTACAAGAAACTAGATTTGCATCACAAGCTTTGATTTGTACTCATTGGGAAGTCCATTCAAATGGCCGCAAACCTTCTGCATCTTCTTCTCTGTCGCCCTGTAAATTACGTTTTTTCCCTTCATTCCTTTGTCATTTAACCTTTTGACATGGACCTCTGACAGGTCACCCTTCCAAAGATCACCTCACAGGGAGAAATCATTGTAAATCTCACTATAAGTATATCCTATTAATTTATTTATTCTAAGCACTCCTCAGTACCTATTGTCTATTTTTCTTGGAGAAGTATTGCCTACTTAATATAGATAAAACGAATGCTTACCAAGAGTGACCATCCAATTCATTAGTGTGATAGAAAGAGTTACATCATACTTCACACAACTTAATTTCCCATTGCCTTAAAAAAAAAACAAAACTCATCCCTGCCCAACAACTTCCTTGGCACAGCTACAATATTCTCCACTATCTCCCTTCTATATTAACTATGTTATAGATAACTAGACAACAGGTCTGCAGGACAATGATACTGCAAAAAGTAAAACATGGAGCTTGGAGGGTGGAGTAAATATGTAAAGCTACAAAGAGATCATTAATGAGAAATTTCTGTAGAACAGATGATCAAAAAACATTGACAAGGAAAAGAGAGATCTGGAGTACCATTCAGGATATAATCCATGAAAGTGATTTTTTTTTTGAGGGACCACGGAATGTGATAATAGGAAAAGGCATAACAATTTATCCCTCTCAAAAAAAGGCATAACAATTTAACAAAAATAGGTAATCAAAACATTAACCAGATGAATGCGATGACATAAGGAAACATTTGCATAATGCTAACAATTTGTTCATGAAAGGAGCATCCATATCCTTTACCATTTCAATAGCACTGGGAACCATGACAAATTCATATAGCAGAAAAGATATAAAAAAAAAAAGAACTTACAACCACTAGCCTCTAAAATATTGTTTGCAGGCAATGTTGTAAGACCCGACCCAACCATCGACACGGATTGATCAAGGACAGGTCAAACTGACGAGACAGAGTCGAACCGGATAATATAAGTTGATGAAAAAATAAAATAAGTTAAAAATATTGTTGTAATATTATCAAACATGTAATGTCATATATAACAATACACTAATAATATAATACATAATAAAATAAAATAATTTAAATAAAAAATAAAGTAAGCATAAATTAAGTCATCAATCAAGTATTTGTTAAATTAAAAAATCTTGTGAAGTAATTATAAATAAAAAAAGTATCGCCAAAATCTTATATATGTCATGGAGAACGAAAGAAAAAAAGCATTAGAACATAAATTTCAGGCAAAGATATATAAATGTAAATAATACGTTCCATTCCTTTTTCTTATTTTACAATATGACCTGGCCGGGTCACTCAAACCCACAGGGTCAGCCGGTGTTGAACCCAAGTTTTGACCAAGTCAAAGCGAGTCAACCTTGTGGGCGGGTTTAGGCACCCATGGGCCATTTTAATGCTCGGATACCAGTCCGACAGCCTGGCCGGGCAAGGTTTTAAAACACTGTTTACATGTCCTATTTTCTGAACCTGAGACCTCTACAAAACCAAGCATCTAAGATGCCAAATGTTAATTGTGAGTTGACCCTCTGGGTTTAATGCAAATTTGACAAAGAAACAAAAGCAGACGTGCTCTTCAAGTGGAATAAACAGACCAACTACAATCTGACAGTGAGAGGAGACAAACAATTTTGATCATATAAGATAATTGAGATCCCAGCTAATGAAACACCAATTTCTGAGAATATTTTATCATTAGCAAGTAAAATAAAAGAACATTTGATGCATCATAAGTACCTTTTAGTCTAGTATCCATCTCTCTCTCGCTGAAATCATATACTTGCCCCTCTTTTCTCCTTCCCAAAATTGCATTGTGAATTATCACCATTGGAGGCCATATAATAAGATCTTCCCTATTGCTTCGTGCATCTTCAGCAGATAATAATTGATATGCCTTTGAGGTTTGAGGAACCTTTGAATAACTCCATCCCATAAGAATACACAAAGCTTTATGCAGCCCACGATGATCAACACGTCGTTCTTCATTCTTTTTTTTTCTTTTTTTCTTTTTTGTGAGGGGTTCTTTATTCTTTGTGTTGTAAGCATGCATAATAAGGTCGTGCACAGTGGCAAAGTCCTTAGAAACCCTATAGTAGTGCATGCCAGGATTGTAAATGACAGCAAAACACACTGAATCGTAAAAACAAAATTGAAGAGAAAAGGGAAAGACATATTCAAGTTTCAAAGACAACCGTCTTGGTAAAGAATTTTTAATGTACACAACAAAGCAGTGAACAAAAGCAAAATTGTACATAGACTCCCGTGAATGAACAAAAGCCAAGAGTCTTCTTCCCACTATGTAAACAAGGGTAATTTGATGAACAAGATTCTATCCCGCTGTTTTCCCCTTTTTTTTTTGTTTTTTTAGAACAATCTCTCCATAGCATCTAGCCCTCCAATAAGTTTTTGTCCTTTTTAAAAAACCTTTATTAATGCTCTTAAGTATTAATTTTAAAGCCTTCTAATCATCTTAAAAAGTTTCCCAGACCTCACCCTCAGAAAATGAGCTGCAGAACCGTACTCTATGTAGAAAACCAAGATAGAACTATAGCATCATTGTTACCCAACTCCACCTTAGCTAGTTTAAAGTGCTAGGTCTTTCGTGTCTACATGAATTTTCTATGAGCCGACTAAAACAAAGTGGCCCAAACATACACCAGAATCTAGAAGAAAAAGTACACCTAATTTCATGTTACTGACTATTTTGTAAGTGACACATGGTACACATAATAGATACAACATGAATCAAATAATAGATACAACATGAAGAAGAATGAAATCAACAAATGCTAGTGATAGTCAAGCTTGAAGAGGACTTTAAGACATACTGTCATGTTAACATATATCACATGTTATTAACAAAAAAAAAAGAGTATAAAGGACCTACTTTAACGTCCAGATTTTAGAATTGTAAAATGAATGCATAGCAGTAGGGTGTAAACAAAAAACATAAAAGGTTGACTCGACCAGACATAAAAACTTAAGTTTTTTGAAATCCAGAAAATAAACTAAGGTGATTTTCAAATAAAAAAAAAGATCACCCAAGGAACTATGAGGCCCTACACAATAGAAATTATATAAAGTACTTATCATCTTTGTTTTATTAAAATATATTAAATCACTCAACTAAGACAAATTATATGGTTACATGCCAGCAAGATTTTTTTTTTTTTTTGAGGAGAATGCCAGAAGAATTGCAAATGAAATGATAACATTATTTTTCTGAAAGGTACAAAGGATGTTTCCATAAGTGATAACATTAAAACATAAAATATGTCAATGTTGATAGTTTATTGAATAAAATATTAGCTTATATCTCCAAATAAATAAATAAATATTTGTGCTACATTCAAACGAAAATACAATAATTTTAGTTAAACTCAAAATCAAAGTTACATGTAAAGTGCAACTAAAACAACATATGTAGTTATAAAGAAAGCAAGTTTTTATGATATAATCAAACCTGTCACATACGATGCATTTCAAAGGTCCATTCTTCCCATTCTCCAAGTAGTTCCTTCTCTGTTGCAAGCTCTCATTTAGTGACTTTGATAAACGAAGAAATGCCGTCTTCATAGCCTGAGGGTCAACGTCAAGAACAGCAGGAGCCGCATCATCCAGTCGTCTCGGAGCACGTAGATCCTCGTGACCGTCTCCTCCCAACTTAGCACTCTTTGAGAGCCTCACATCATCATGGTACTCCCGATTATTTGGGCTGCCAGGACGCCCAAAATAATCCCCAGGATCTCCTCCAGAACCTGAAGCGATCCCTCCGTTCGGATTGCCATACTGCAACATACGATGACGGTGCCACACTAACTCTTCTTCGCCCACGTGCTTCCTCTTCAACCAAGACGGGGCTCCTTCCACCGGGAGGCGAGGACCATCGGGCCTCGCCCAGTGCTCCTGCTCATGCTCGGGGCCACCGCGGGCGTATGGGGGCAGAGGAGCCGCCCGGAAGTCCTTAGGGCTTAGCCGGACACCTCGAGGTGGGAAACCAGACTCCGGGCCGTGAGAGAACCCTGGCCCGCCGCCATTAGCGAAAAGATTGTCGGCCACGGGACCGTCCGGTGGGAGCGCGAAGTAAGAGCGGACGCTGCCGTCGATGAGGACGATGGTGCAGCGCTCGAGGCAGTGGAACCCGTAAGTTGGGGGCGGCGGGATGTCCGGGAGGGGAATGGGGGGTCCAGTCGCGAGGGGTTGAGTGAGGGCGCCGGGGAGGGATGAGGGAACCGGCGGCGGTTGGTCCTTGTGAATGCTTCCGCCCGGGGGTGCAGCGGACGGGTCAACGGCGGTGTCCTTGACCTTGGAGGGCTTCGCACTAGGAGCGGAAGTGGGACGACGGTCAGAGGACGGCTTCTCTTGGGGTTCCATTTTGGTCTTCCGGTGGCCGCCGCCGCCGGCGACGACCGTGGAGGAGGAGGATTCCTTGGTCGATTGCTGGAGGGTCTTCATTTAATTTGTGGATTTTAAAGGGGGTGTACATGCAAATTAGGGTTCCTTCTACTAGTTCTCACGGTTCCATCGCGCGGGTTACTTTGGGGGAACGGAGGGCGCCGCGGGGAGCAACGAACAAACGTGCTAAAACCTATTTCACCTGCGCTCAGTTTCATTTTAAAGTGGGCTAGAGGCGGCCGGGCCCGTGCCTGGACGTCCAGAAAATCTATGGGCCCTGATATGGAAATGAGCCCTGTCTGACACGGAAGAAATAGAAAACAAATAATCTTTTATAAAGTTTAATTTTAATATTTCCTACTTGTTCTTTATTTTTTATACCATTGTATATCCGTCCAACGATTGATGGTTGAATATCTTAAATAATTTATTACAATTGGATGAAGATCTAATGATGAAAAAAATAGAAAATAGAATGAGATAGGAAACACATTCATTTTATTTTTTTTATAATAATAATATAATATGCATACTATATGATTATATACTTAAGGGTTCAATTTTGATGCTCCATACATCACTTTGTTCTCGTATCTTCATCCAATATTAGTTGGTCATATACTATTTAAATTTTTATAATGAAGAATATTAAGGTGCGTGCACACTTTTGTATATGCACCCAGCAATCACAATATTTTATCCCTTGGATATATGACGTATGAGAAATAACTCACAACTGAATTCGTGCAATCAACAAAAAAAACTCATTCAAGAATAAAAATTGGGCATTCCCAACTTTAGCTTAGTGTCATGCTCATCTCTCTCTCACAGACACAACAAGTTGGATTAAGAAGTTTCTAGTCCAATTAACATCCTAATTAGATCACTTCGAGGAGGTCAAACTTTCAAAATATTTTCTCTAAGTAATTATTAAAAGAAGATTAATTTTCATATATGATTAAAAAGAATTCTTTCTTCTAATATCTCAATTTACAGGATAAACTCAAATAAGTCTTAATATAATTAGAAACAAAAGAAAAATGAGTTATAATCAAAATAAAAAATAAGAATATAATTTTAATTAAAGAAATAACTAAAAAATCAAACTAAAATAACTGATAAGTTGAAGTGCTTATAAGTATTTTATTGACTGAAACTTAAACAACTAGTTAGTTGTGAGACAACTAACTGACTTATTTTTTAGAAAGAAAATAACCCTGCTTTTTTTTTACTTATAAGTAGATTTGATATCTTCTTATCAGTCAAAATTTTAAATTATCAAATACTGAGATTTTTTAAAATTAACTTATAAGTGACTTATAAGCTTAGTCAAACAGCCCCTAAGTCTCTATTAGTATGTCTCATTCCTTTTCCCTTCCTTCCTCCTTCATCATCTCTCTTTCACAGCTAGATGGTCTGTCTCATTCCTTTCCTTCCTTGCATCAGTCCTCTCTCTCTCATCAAAATCTCTTTGTCTATCTAGCAAGATGGTCAAGCCCCCTCTCTCTCTCTCCTTGACACCACGTCACCTCTTCCCTCTCCTTTTAATCAATTTTTATGATTCACTTCTTCTCCCTCCCTCCCTCTCTCTCCTTCGGCTCCATCATTGCCTTTCTTTCTTTGATTCTACAGCAGGCTCTCTTTCTATCTTTTAACAATAATTCATCTCTTCGAGAGTTCTCTCTCCCTCTTTTGTCAATATTTTTTTTGAATTTTTTATCTTTATGGTTACTCTTCTCTTCTTTGTCATGCATGAAGAGATTAGAAAAAAATGGACAACTCAGCTTCTTGCGATCGAGAAAGGCACAATCGAGCGATGAGCCAAATGTAGGAGGACCGTTTCTCCATCGTGGAATGAGATTGAGAACAAAGAGGAACCATGAATCAATCCATGATAAATTAGACGACTAAACACTTGAAGCACCATTTTTTAACGAGTGCCTTTAATTCTTTTAATCCTCATCTGATCTCCATCGGATGGATAAAATCTTGTGATCGTAGGATGCATATACAAAAGTGTGTATACAACCTGATATTCCTCTTTTAGAATAACTTCTAATGTACATATTAATGGATAAATTGTGTGACTTTCCAACCACGTGATAAAAAAAATTTAATGGATCTAAAATATTTGGAATCAATCATGAGATCAATAAGTGAAAGATTCAGATGAATCCTTAATGTATTTTACCCTAAAACACTTTTATATAACTGTTTTGATATTTTAATCATCTCTTTCTCTCTCATTGGTTGAACAATCTATCAATCATCACAACAAAAAATAGTACTGTAACAACTTTTATGAGATATTTAAATCATATTTGTTCTTGTATTCAATATTTTTGCAACAATATGCAAATGTTGGCCACATGCAAGCATGTAAAATTGTTAAAGATGTTAATGAACACATGCAAGTTGAATATGAAATCATCAAGAATGACATTGAAGCTAAAAATTCTAGCGTTGAAATAATATTTGACATTGAAGATGATAGATATGTCTTTTACAATATGTGCTAAATTAGTTAGTTTTTTGATACGGAAGCCTTATCTTATTAAGTCTAGACGAATTAAAAGAAAATTGGTTTGCTCTAAATAAATACATAAATATCATAATAGGAAAAAAGATAGGGATAAGGATGTAAAAAGAAAAAAAAATCTTAGAGATGATTGCCGAAGTTGTTGTTTATTAATTGGTTTAACTAAGAACTACAAATAGGAAGAAAAATAATTCCATGATTGCAACAATATTTATGTTCTTGGGATAGCTTGGAACATAGATGAATTCATGGTTGCAACAATATTGAAGAGTTTGAACAAAAGTGACACTTATTACAAGTAAAATATGACATCGGATAACATGTATAAGAATTGTCATTATTAATTGATATTTTATTTGCAAGAATGTCTACTACATAATGAATTAAAAAAATTTAACTCGTTTGTTGATGATGTTGTGAACTCAAATAATTATTTGTCTGATTTTGTATTTTAATGACCAAGTGTGTTGCAATCGTCGTAAGGTCGAAGAACGAGAAAATGTTAAAATGTTGAACTCTAAAGCTCTTTTAACATCAAAAAAATATTTTACAAAGTCAAGATGAGAAGATATACACTCAAAACTTTCTTGATTTAAATAAAGTTAAAAAAAACATGAATGATTTCATGGTACAAAAATTTCAAAAGATGACACCAAAACTTTTTACTCTAGTTATATGACGGGATGAGAAGATAGACAATGAAATATTATGGAATTCAGTAATAATCAAAGCACCTCAATAAGTAGTTTGTGTCAAATGTTTAAAAAAGATGGAACTTTTTGTAGACATATATTGCATGTTGCCAACAATAAAGTAATTAAAATCGTGATAATCAAGGACATTATTTGACAATACATAACTCACAACGTGTAAGATTCAAAGATAAGCCTAAGAAATTATGAAGAATAAAATTGTGTTGAAATTTCAATAGAACAAAATGTACTTGGAAAAAATTATGCATATAGTAATTGCAAAAATTCGACCACAATAGAACTACTTGTTCATCAAATAAAAAACTTAAGTTATTTTGTCATAATTTAATAAGTTTATAAGGTTAACATTAATATGTTTAGTTCATTAACTTTCTTAATGTGAACAAAGCCAATTAGTCACCGATAATCAACAATTAAAAGAATATTGTAGAAAAAGAAAGTATATGCTATTGAACCTGATGATTAAAAGATTTAACATCAAAAAAATCTTTTACAAAGCCAAGATGAGAAGATATACACTCAAAACTTTCTTAATTTAAGTTAAAAAAAACATGAAAAATTTCAATATATGACACCAAAATTTTTTACTCTAGTTATATGACGGGATGAGAAGATAGACAATGAAATATTATGGAATTCAGTAATAATCAAAGCACCTCAATAAGTAGTTTGTGTCAAACGTTTAAAAAATATGGAACTTTTTGTAGGCATATATTGCATGTTGCCAACAATAAAGTAATTAAAGTCGTGATAATTAAAGACATTATTTGATAATATATAATCCACAACGTATAAGATTCAAAGGTAAGCCTAAGAAATTAGGAAGAATAAAATTGTGTTGAAATTTCAATGGAACAAAATGTACCTAAGAAAAAAATATGCATGTAGTAATTGCAAAAATTCGACCACAATGGAACTACTTGTTCATCAAGTAAAAAACTCAAGTTATTTTTTCTATAATTTAATAAGTTTATAAGGTTAACATTAATATGTTTAGTTCATTAACTTTCTTAATGTGAACAAAGCCAACTAGTCACTGATAATCAATAATTAAAAGAATATTGTAGAAAAGAAAGTATATTCTATTGAACATGAATGATTAAAAGATGTAACATCAAAAGGATCTTTTGCTAAGTCAAGATGAAAAGATATACACTCAAAACTTTTTTTATATAAATAAAGTTAAAAAAAACATGAATGATTTCATAGTACAAAAATTTTCAAAAGATGACAACAAAACTTTTTACTTTGTTTATATGAGGGAATCAAAAGATAGACAATGAAATATTGTGAAATTTAGTAATAATCAAAGCACCTCATTAAGTGGTTTGTGTCAAAAGTTTAGAAAAGATGGAACATTTTGTAGGCATATATTGCATGTTGCCAACGATAAAGTAATTAAAGTCGTGATAATCAAGGACATTATTTGACAATATATAATCCACAACGTTTAAGATTCAAAGATAAGCCTAAGAAATTAGGTAGAATAAAATTGTGTTGAAATTTCAATGAAACAAAATGTACCTAAGAAAAAATATGCATGTAGTAACAGCAAAAATTCGGCCATAATGGAACTACTTGCTCATCAAGTAAAAAAACTTAGTTATTTTTTCTGTAATTTAACAAGTTTATAAGGTTAACATTAATATGTTTAGTTCATTAACTTTCTTAATGTGAACAAATCCAACTAGTCACTTATAATCAATAATTAAAAATATTGTAGAAAAAGAAAGTATATGCTATGTATAATAATTAGTTTTTGATTCATATGTATCTTGTTATCTCTAATTTCATTATTTATATTCTTTCCTTTGTGATGGTTTATTATTTTTCTTATTATTTCACATGATGTCTTAACTCTTATATTCATAATGTGTTTTTTTCTATCATGCTTAAATTTAGGACAAAACATAATTACATGCGATACGACTATTGGACCAAAGAGACATGCAATGTACAATTATAGATATTTTGTAAATAGTATATTATCATCTTAATTATTAGGCATTGGTTATTGTATTAGAAAAGTAGTTATCTTTATAGTATGCGGTTATTTTATTTTTTAAATGTGTGATATTATATTAACTATGGTTGAATACAGATGCTTGTTATTTTCTCCATTACATGAGCTAGGCTACATGCTTCCAAAGATATAATACACCATTTAATTTGGTACATGCAAACAAATTTCTCTCTTATTGAACTTTCTTGAGATGTATCTTTTGAATGCAATGGTATGAAAACATATTTATTGTGGAATTACTCGGAACATGTCTTCTCTTTTTATGAATCTAAGTGAGTTCTCACCAACATGCCCTTTGGCGCTTTGACTCAATTGTCAAAATGAATTTCTATTAAATAATATTGTGTTGCACATTTAGAAATGAACCCAATTGTAGCTTTTAGGCATTTTAAAGTGATGAATGTTTAATATTTTTTACATACACAAAAATTAAATATTATAAGTGTGCAATACTGCAACTATATTAGCAATCTAATTTGGCAATCATACTAATCCAATAAGTGAATTCAAAATAAAAAAGAAATAATGTTCGTACGCACCTAAAAAAATTTAAACACATATGTCCAAGTTATTACAAGCACAAGTTCAAATATGTATGACAAAACTTAAAGACTAATCAACCAACACAAAATAAAACTACAAAAAGTAACAAAAATAATGAATTGGCGTTCAATATTTTTTGTTATTATCAACTTCAAATTTAGTTTTAGGTAATAACCTTCTCAACAATTCATTTATGACATCCTTATAAGTAGAATAAATGGATCCAAGCAACAAAAGAATTGGCATAGTCCATTATGCAATAGAATAGATGGATCTAAGTAGCAAAAGAATTTGCATAGCCCATTATACAATGGGAAAAAATTAAATATATAAAAGAATTTCCTTTGGAATGGATATTAGTAAAATAATCTAAAGAAATAATTAAAAGAGAGTAATTTACTAATCAATTTACTAATTAACTAAAAAGTTTGGGTCTCACTAAACAATAAAATATAATTAATTGAAAAAGAGCAATAGACAAAGAGAGGGATAAAAAGAGAGTGCAACATATAAAGTGCTAAAAGTAGGAAGGGAGAGAGACAAACAAGAGGAGTGAAAGGGAAGATGCTTAAGAGGACAATAGAGAAATAAGAGAGAAAGATATCACATTCATCTAGGTGATTCAAGTTGGCATGCTTTTGAGAGAAAAACTTTTGAGCAAACCATAAAAGATAGAGCTTGACCTTTATCATGGTTGAAAGAGATTGCTTTGACAATATTGAAAAAAAGAGAAAAAGATATAACTTGTCTTTTTGTTTGTTGAGAGAGAAATGTCTTTCATTGAGTTTATTGAGAGCCATTGTATTGCTGACATGATTCTATGAAATAAGAGAGCGAGATCACCATGAAGATTGTCTTTGAGTATATGAGAAAGAAAAGTGAGGTTGAAATGTAACGATGACTTGTGGTGATAAAAGATCTTAAGGTAAAAAAGTATTATCATCCATCCACCGTATTTCATAATTGAATGGCCAGGAGTAAATTATTAACTTAATAAAAAAATAGTCATGTGGTTGGGATGGCGCACAATACTAGTGTTATGTAGGAGTGCGCAAGAGGATCCTTTTCCCCTATTTATATTATTATATTTTTAAAATATATATAGTACATAATCTTAATATCTTACCATACATTAGTTACAACTTATAGCTTATATTTATTAGGTGCACTTGCATTATAATAACTCCAATATATACTAGAAGGTTTCATATATATATTTATATTAGGTAAATTACAATAGCAAAATTAGAGACAATTTCAATATAAAATGTTATCATGTGAGAGTAACATGACTTTGTGATTATTTTGAGTTCATAACTTTTGAATCCATTAATTTTTTTGTAATCTAAATTTATATAAAAAATACATCTGGACTGGACAGTGGTTGTTGAGCTACTTGCATCTTCGATGGATACAAGACAATCAAATTTGATAAAAATCAGTTTGGGCCCAACCTTTTGTCCACCTTTAATTTTGATAAAATTGAACTACACTTGTCATTCATATTATCTAATGTTGTTGTTGGTAACATTTACTAAGCATCCTTCATGATTTGAGCAATCAGTCAATTTGTGCTAGAATTTGAACAATTTGGAAGCAAGTGGAAGTGTTTCCAACAATGTGAATAGTCATGTCGGTAATATTTGTCTCTTGTCATAATACTTGTGTCGGTCGCTAGTTATGAGGCACTTGTCAAAGGAAACATGTGATATGATGGAGTCCTTTCCATCACTCTATAAGTTTTAAAAGATCACGACAACAAGCTCATTCATTTTGCGAACAATATAACATGTGTTTACATATCTTGCTTGATCTTGTTCATTGAGAGGGTTTGATAGAGTGATTTGATCTTGTTGGTTCATGATGTTGTCATTTGGTCGACAACAATAATTTAGTAACTTTTCTTTGGCATACTTATGAATATTGATCAAAGGATCTATACCTCATTTAACAAAAAAAGATATATACCTCTTTCGATTGTCAATATAAAAGTATGTCTCATTTTCTAATTGTATATTCTAATATGCTCCACGATACAATGTTTCATGATTCCTAGATGCCTCATGTAAACCAAGAATCACTCAATTTGTAATAAAGAAATGTTCCCTACCATATTGGACAATCATACTTGTCGATTAATACTTGTATTTAAGGGTGTCAGGAGTTTTATGGAGGTCTTATCCTAGGTAAGCCAAGATGTATGCTATTGTCCAGTGTAGATGTGTTTCATAATCCAAAGCCATCCATTTACTTAGATTGTTTGATAACGTTCCATGCAATGTGGTGCAATTTCCTAGTTATTGGTAACTAGCCTTATAGGAAAGCTCATTGCAAATTCTCAGTAGCTCTTGTAATATTATTTGGAATCCGCATGGTGTACCTTAGGTGTCACAGGATATATTGAAGAGATTGTGTGATTAGTAATTGAAAGTGTCACTACTTCCAATCAGAGATCCTTGAATGCATTCTTCATCTTTAAGTTTCCATACCATTCATGGTCGATTAGCACTCCCACATATCTCCTTATAGAAGTATGTTACTTGAATATGCTTCTTCTAGTTAGTTGATTCTTCACATCAGTTTGAAATCATTTGGAGAGAAAGATGAAAGTTTTTCAACTATTAATGCACTATTTTGATGTCTCCTAAAAGATTTGTATTATGTGAAAGATGAGTTTCAACTATTGCAATGATGCAAAAATTGATAACAGTAGCTAGCAAGTGCACTAATCGTTCAAGTAATAAAGTGAAAAGTATAGGTTGTCGATACCATGAGGAACTAGTTTACTTATTTATCAAATCTCATAGGCTAATAGGAGATGACATAAAATTTTAGAGTAAAAGTTGAGCAAAAAGTAAAAATTACACAAAAGTAAACCTAAAACTAGCGATGCGTAGGTCTTTAGGATGATCTATAATGATAGGAACAATCTGTAAGTTCTGTAAAATTAATAATAAATATAAAGTTTAAAGTTAGTCTTCAGACGGATTAAGGACACTGAGTCATATGATCTCCCGCACGAGTAAATCAACTATCTTAAGACAATAATAATCAGAAAGTATTCCACACGGATATACATTCAGTTATCTTGAACTCAAGATGCAATACGCTGTAATCCCTATACTACATAATCGTTCGCATGGGTCAATTCATGTAGACCGCATAATCTAATATGTCGCATGATTTCTACTAGAATATGACAAAATTACTTCAACAGAAAGTCAAGAATCGATTCGACAGAAAATAATGAATTAAGGAGTGATCACACTACACAGTTAATAACCACCCCAAAAATTATTAAATTATGCAGAAAAGAATTACACACAGCAATTGTATTAAAAAAACTAAACTAATTATTTGATTAATCAGAAATAAAAAATTATTCTTACAACAGAACTCTTGCAACTAAAACATAAAAGTAAAACTATAACTAATAATTTATAAACTATATGAAAGAAGTTAAACATAATAATCCAAAATATCATCCCAACATAATGTGGAACAAGTACTCTACAAAAACGATGACAAGCCGCTGCACAATCCTCGCACGAGTCTACTGCGCAAAAGTCTTCTCCTTCGTTCTTCAGAAGTGCTCCTTTGTCCTTGGCTTGAAGGAGTCGGTTGCAGGCCCTAGCATGATTAATTTTGATTGCCAGACGTCTCTTTTTACAGGGTCTCCGATTTCCGAGATGCTTAAGAAGAAACAAAAATATTTTCCATGTGAAATAAGATAATTTTGGAGTCATATTGGGTCTGAGAGTAATTTTGTCTTGTAAAATTATGAGATTTCTAGTTTAATTTGTTTCCAATTGATCCTAAGGACATACAGTGGGAGTTGGAGTCCTTGTGTTATGGGAATTCTTTCGAAAATACGTTTTTGTGTTTAGAACAATGTCAGTCATGCCCCCTGAATTGATTTTAACAACTTAATCAGAGTCGGAGTAGGAGTTTTCAATGTTTTCATGGGGCGTGAAATAGACTTCACGACCCGTGAATCGGGTGATTTCTTTCCTATAATCGCGCAACTTATCTCTTTCATGGCCCGTAATGAAATACTAACGGCCCATGAATTTTGATTCTGAAACGTTGGTTGTTCTGTGATACCTTGATGAAGTCTAGACGACCCGCTAAATAGTTTCTTTTAAGTCCTTTGGCATTTAATGACCTGTTAATTGTTATTCATGATCCGTTAATCGCTAGTAGTTGATTTCGAACCTTCTGTGGTGTCCGTGATATCCATTTAACGTCTGGTAACCTTGGAAAGGCTTGAATACTTAACGGTCCGTTATCAACATCTCACGGCCCGTTAAAATACTTCAAGAATCCCTATAGGAGCCGTGAGAATTCTGTCATCCATGAAACACATAGTATCATGGCCATGAAAATTTCTTCACGGCCCGTAAGTAGTCTTTGTTTGCTTTATACGTCCTTTCGGTTCGTGAGGCGTAATGTGTGGCGTAATATTTGGTCTTTATGGCCGTGAGGGATTTTTCACGGCCCGTGAGATCACCATCCTGGTTCTGTCAGAGCCGTGAAGACGGGTAGCTGAAGCGTGAGTCAGTATTTCACGGCCCGTAAGACAGGTGTCACGGCCCATGAGACGGAATTCTTTTATGCAATCTCTTCAGTGAGCGTCGTAATCATCCGTTTACAAGGCGTGGCCGATACTTTAATGGCCGTTATAACCTTCTAACGGCCCGTGAGGAAGGATATTTGATATCTTCGGAAGCTATTTGAACTTCATTTTGTGTTGTTCTTCTTTTTTTTCGTTCCTCTGTCATGTTTTATTCATAATTCCTGCAAAAATCACACCAACTACGGTAGATGGCTACTTCACAAACTTTAAAGAAATAAATGTAAAAATAGATGTATGCTATGATCAAATTACACGAAATAAATCTAAATGCAAGTCTAATTATATGTTGTAAAAAACATGCATCACTCTACAAAAAATATCATCAACAAAGAATAGATGTAAGTAAGGGGTCATTTTCTACATGCTCCAATCAATTTTTAAGGAACCATCTTCCACATCTTGAATCATGTGTGCAAGCTTATGCACAAGCTAAATAGATATGGTAAGAGTGGGCAGCCTTATTGGTTGATTTCATTATTGTTTTAGGGCACTTGCATTGATATTGAAGTGATATAACACATGATCGATGATTTGATAATAGTCCAACTGTATCAAGTACATCAACAATGAAAACTAATTTGAGGCAATTGATCAATGATTTGATGCACAAGTTTTCAGTCGAATTTTTACAAATGACATAACACCCATAGGATGAAAAAATGTAACAAAGATGCATGCCACAAACCTCAAGAATGTAACAAGCATTTGCATACTAATGAGGGATCACAATAGCATTTGTCAAGGAGGCATGGTTTGCATGTGACATACTCTCATGTACTTAGAGGTTGAATTGGAGAGCTACCTCCTTGGGTTCTATGTCACAAAAGAAAAAAAGGATGATAGCGATTAATTATAAAGTCTAACTTCAGAGATGTCATAAAGAACTTTGAACATCAAGCTGTCAACAAGATAACTCCTACATAGCATTGTCAACGAGATATACAAAGAAGTCTAGACATTATATTGCATTGCCTTTCAACACATACAATAGGAGTCCAATTATTGGGTAAACTAATTAGCACATCTAATATTATACTCCTCATATATATTGAAGCTCTCCATTCCATCCACCAACCTTGTTTTGTCCACCAAAAAATATTCAATAAAATCCATAAGACGACTATAAAATTATAAGATATTGTATAAAACATTTGTAAAAATTAAAATATCAAAATTTGTAGAATAATTTTCACGCGGAGTGGCTCTAACTAGCATGTGATATTATCCCCTCTTGGCCTTAACCCGCACGATTTTATCAAATCGCATCACACTTAGTGAATGACATATTCTTATATATACCTAGCATCTTTCTCATGACTTATGATGATACAAAACTCGAAAGATTAAAATTAAAGACTAAAAAAGTTTAAATAAAAAGGAATAAACTTTATGCACTAAACTTTGGTTAAATAATTGACTATAGCCTTATTAGATTCTAAATGAATGATGGATATCAAAGTTTTGGAGAAACATGTTAGCTATCCATAGAATCTAAGATTATCTCATTTGTATAACTGTGTAAAATAGTGCAGGTCGGTCAACTTGTCAGTCGAAACAAAAAATATTGATTGAGAATATATCGATCGATCGATTACCGATCGACCGATCAATACATGAGTTGTCCAGTTCAACATCAAGTCTACAACGGTCGATAGACCGGTCAATACATCCACCGACTGATCAGCTCAACGAGCAAAATAAAAAATGTCGAGACTATACCAGTCGACTAACATATCGATAGTCCGATCGACTGATCAAGTAAGAAATTGCCCAACGGTCATATAGACTAGTCGACTAGTCTAGATGTGCAATCGACCGACCCTTGGGTCAAATGAACAGTAACGACTATTTTTTAATGAGAAAATTGTGAAAAAAATTATGACAAATTTTTTACACATTGAAGCATATAAAAAAAATGTCAAAGTCTGAAGCAAAGACATACATCCAAGCATTGAAGAAAAATTTCAAGTTATCAAAATAAGATTCTTTCCTTGAAGTTATCATTTTAGTTTTCTCTTCTCTCTTCCTTCCATCATTGTGAGCTTGATATTGAAAAAGAGAGAAACAATTGTTCAAAAAAATTGAGAGAACTCATGTGTAAAAGAGGTTCGATATCTTACCTCTTGAGCGAGAAAAAAGATAAACTTCCTAAGAGGAGAAGTTGCCTTGCCTCTCAAAGCGGAGAAAATGTGATTGATGTAAAGGGTTTTTCTTCCCTACCTCATTTGGAACAAAGGAAGATATTTAGTGAAATCTCCGATGATCTCGAGGTCAAAAAATTGAAACGTGGATGTATACCGCGGTGTGGCCGAACCTCGTCTACAACCATCGTGTTTGATTTCTCTATCCCTCCTTCTCATATTATGTTGTGATATGATTTAATTTGTTTTGGTTTAAAGTTTAACAAATTGGTTTTAAGCTTCCGTGATGATTTTTGTGAAATTAGTACTTTCAGTGTTAAACACCAATTCACCCCCTCTCTCTTTTGGTGCCTTTGGGATCTTACAATTGGTATTAGAGAGAGTTGCTCTTGTTTTGATTTTTAATCATCTTGTTTTAATATTTAAATATTTTTAGAGCCATGGTATCAGGTGGATTTTGTTTTTCTGAAGGACAATTAATTAGTCATCCTCCGCTCTTTCATGCATCAAATTTTGCTAATTGAAAAATTATGATTCAAACATATATATGTTCTATTGATATAAACATGTGGGATATTGTTGAAAAAAATTATGATTTACATAAAAAATTATCTACAGAATATGACGAAAAAAATTTATTTTTCAAAACTTTATTGGAAAGCTAAAAATATTTTCTATTGTGCTTTGAATTCAATAGAATTTAATCGGATTTCTAATTGTGAAAGTGCAACTGAGATTTGGAAAAAATTCGTCACAACTTATGAAGGAATTGATAAAGTTAAAGAATCTATATTAAATATTTTAAATCATCAATATGACTCCTTCAAAATGTTGGAACATGAATCCATTAATGATATGATTATTCGGTTTAACGATATTGTGAATGACTTAATTTCTTTGGGCGAGCCAAGAACTAACATTCAAAAAGTAAAAAAATTTCTCAGATCTGTCTCTTTCAAATGGCATACAAAGAGGACCATGATTGAAGAAAAGGATCTGAACAAGCTACATTTTGATAATCTTTTGAAGGAAACCTTCCTTTAATTGTGAATAAAGAATTTTCCTCTCATATAAAAATGTATTTCTCACTTAAAGAAAAAAATGAAAAATTACTACATGTGCTTGAAAAATTAAAAGAAAAAAATGATACATATTGTATGAAAAATGAAATTGATACTTTGAAAATTACACATGCATGTGAAATTGTAAAACTAACATATTCTTTAAAAAAGTAAAACAGGAAAATACCTTTTTGAAAAATACACAAAATAATGATACGACTATTTCTCATGTAACAAAAAATAATCTTAGGAAATACTTTGGACATGAAAATTCTTATTGAAAATCTAATCATTCCTATGATAAGAAATTATATTTTAAATGTTTTACATGTGAATTTTATGATCATTATGTATATCAATGCAAAATAAGAAAATCATCACAACATGGCATGATTTGAGTTTCGAAAAGAACATTGTCTAACAAAATATGACCCAAAAAAATTTATGTACCAAAGGTTAAATAATTGTTTTTCAGGTTTACCTCACATGTAAAGCAAATGACAAGTGAAATTGAAAATGTGAAAGCATGAAGGTCGTGGTAAAAGAATCATTTACTTTTTTATTTCACTTAAAATCTCAAAATTACTATTTCTTTGAAAGCAAAGAAATGAACATATAAAATGAAAAAAGAAAATTGGTCATAGTGATATGGGGAGTGTGCTAAAATCTTCCAACTTTATTTTTGATATATCATTAATATCATTGTTGAATCAAAATTTTATGCAATATTTTAATTCCTAATACATTTTAAGACTTGTGGCTTTCAATTTGATTTTATTTTACCATTATAAAATTGCCATAAATTTAGGGGGAGTTATTTTTTTTTTGCATATTTTATAACTTTTTATGATGCAACATTTTACATATTTATGACAAAATGGAAAAATAAATTTTTAAAGACAATATGATTAAAGGGGAAATTACATATGATTTCTTATGTCCTTCATGTGCAAACTATTTTTTGATGAAATAAAAGGGGGAGAAATATGATATGAATATATATGAAGAGTGCCTTACAATTAGTACTTATGTGAATATCTATCATTGTAAGAAAAACTAAATTTTAGGGGAAATAAAATTGATTTTACAAAATTTTACAACTTTTTCACAACTTATATACTTTTCATATTTCTCGATTTGTCTTCATTAAAAGTCAAGGATTGTTGGAGCAAAGTTTTAGTGTCATATAAAATTATATTTTGATGATACAAATCTCAAAAAATTAAAGTTAAATACTGAAAAAGTTTAAATAAAAAGAGACAAACTTTATGTATTAATCTTTGATTAAATAATTGACTATGATCTTATTAGATTCTAAATGAATGATGAATAACAAAGTTGTAGAAAAACTTGTTAGCTATCCATAGAATATTATCTCATTTGGATAAATGTACAAAAAGTTGTGCTCAAAATAGTGCAGGTCGGTCAATCTGCCGGTCGAAGTTAAGATGGTCGGTCGAGACTATACTGGTCGACCGATCAATACATGAGTTGCCCAGTTCAACGTCGAGACTACACCAATCGATAGACCGGTCGATGCACTGGCCGATAAGCTCAACGGGCGAAATAAAAAATGTCAAGATTATACCGATTAACTAACTAGTCGATAGTCCGATCGACCGATCATGTAAGAAATCGCCCAACGGTTCGAGTTTAGATGTGCGGTCGACCGACCCTTTGATAAAATGAATAATAATGGCTATTTTTTAATAAAAAAATTTTTAACAAATTTTCTACACATTGAAGCTTATAAAAGGAGTGTCAAAGCCTGAAGCAAAGACATCCATCTAAGTATTGAAGAAAATTTTCAAGTTATCAAGAAAAGATTCTTTCTTTGAAGTTATCATTTTAATTTTTCTCTTCTTTCTCTCTTCCATCCTTGTGAGCTTACATTGTAAAATAGAGAAATAATTGTTCAAAAAAATTGAGAAAACTCCTGTGTAAAAGAAGTTCCATATCTTACCTCTTAAATAAGAGAAAAGATAAGTTTCTTAGGAAGAGATGTTGTCTTGCCTCTCAAAGAAGAAAAATGTGGTTGATGTAAAAGGCTTTTCTTTCTTACCACATTTAGAACAAATGAAGAGATCTAATGAAATTTTTGATAGTTTTGAGATCGAGAAGTCGAAGCGAAACGTAGATTAAGGTGTGGCGGAACCTCGTCAACAACCATTGTGTTCATCGTGTTTTATTTCTCTCTCCCACCTCATATTATGTTGTGATATGATTTAATTTGTTTTGGTTTAATTTAAAGTTTAACGAATTGATTTTAAACTTTCGTGACGATTTTTGTGAAATTGATACTTTCGATATTAAACACTAATTCACCCCCATCTCTTGGTGCCTTTGGGATCTTACACTCATATATACTTGCATCTCTCATGACTTGTGCATATGAGACTAATCCAATACATACTTCCTCTCTTAGGTGACTTAACGTCTTCGTTGAGTGATCGTATCCCACCATGAACAGAGGCTCATGCGGAGTGACTCTAATACCATATGTAACACCCTTGCATTTGTGTAAGATATTGTCCGGGTTGACCTCTGTCTGCACGATTTTATCAAAAGCATCATACCAAACAAATATCATGGTCTCATATATACTCAGCATCTCTTTTGTGACTTGTGCATGTGAGACTAATCCAAGCCATGCCCCATGTATTAGTTCTAATGATATTGTAAAAATGTTGCATCTAATTCTTAGCCTTCACCATTTTTCTTTCTAAATTTTTTATCTATATTATTTTCAAATTACTCTTCTAAGTTATTATAGTCTACTAGTGTAACACTCGCGCGATACGCAACGAAAATATAATAATCACATTATTCAAGTGTATAAAATAAAAATGTTAATAAAAAATAAAATTTGTGTTATTATTATCATCTTGTTGTTATTGCACTACTTATTACTATAAAGAAGTTTGATGAATCATATCCTACTACTTAAAAAGAATATAAATGTATAAAATATTCATCTTTATCATTAAACACTATCTTCATCATTTGGGTAACGATATATAGAACTTTGTAAGATTAATTAATGATATTAAGCGCTTTATCCGAACACTCTACTATTTAAAAAATGTAATATACCTAATATAATATACTTTTGTAAATTTATTATTTAACATGCATTACTCTGCGTATTGAAGATATTCCACTTGTCATGTATAGCATTAATTAATAGGTTTATATATATATATATATATATATATATATATATATATATATATATATATATATATGCAAGGATCACATAATTTGTGCATCCATATTAGAAATCATAACCTAAAAACAATAGTAATAATTAATTAATTAAAAATAATAAAAGAACTAACAAAAATTTCAATAATATTATCAACAATCAAGAATAGAAAATATACATCCATATTTCAAACCTTGGCTAAAAAATTATATGAATATCAAACTTGATTACAAAAATTATATAAAAGAACTATATAAAGAAATAGATGTTTATATCAGTATAAAATTTAAAATTAAGTATAAGAACTAAAGACATAGATTGTAATATATAATGCATTTATGACATTTAACACGTACCATATTTATGAAGCGAACATAGATAGAACTTACACCAATTAACTTTGTAAAAAATGATGGAAATAATAAAATAATTAAAATAAATAAATGAAACTAATATAACATATGGTTATATCAATCTAAAATTATTTTTTTTGTTATTTTGTATTCTCATAATTAGAAGAATAAAAATACTAAGAAGACTATCTATCGTGTGTATATAAATTACTTCTTAAGTTTAACATGTATGAGCATTCACCAATGATGCTACTATTAAAAAAATATAATAAATGGTATTTATATATTTTCATAAGTGAACTATTTAAACATGCATATTACAGCCACCTAGGCCCTAGAGGATCCATTGTGGAGACCCTCGACTTGACATATATATGTAGGGATGGTATGCATGCATATTAGCAACTTTGTCTTAGAAAAATGATATTGACACTTAAATAATAAAATAATAATAAAAAGAACTAATGAAATATTAATATTAATCGATGCCAAATAATAAAATATGCGCATCCATATTTGAAACCTTGTTCTAAAGAATGCAACTCATAACTCAGTATGTTTATATATGGTCATGGGTATATGTACTGCCTTAACAAATGTTTATATTCCTAAATAAATTATAAATAGAATTGTAGTTATAATTCTATTTACAGTGCCATGTAGGTTTATTCGTATATAATCATGGGTAAATATTTATGTTATAACAATAAATAGAATTAGATTATATTTACAATGCATGCACCAGCATGTTCTCGATTATTTTTTCACTTATACCTAGTGTGATGCCCGCGCGATGCGCGGGTGATGTAAAAATACATATAATACTTAATTTTAAGCTTTCGTTATATTCACTACTTATATATATGTCTTAGCAATATCTTTGGGGCATAGCTATATATATATAGGGCGATGCCAATAGTTTGTTATAAAAATATTATTATTTTTTTATTTTCAT
Organism: Pontederia crassipes; assembly: GCA_030549335.1. Classification (NCBI taxonomy): domain Eukaryota; kingdom Viridiplantae; phylum Streptophyta; class Magnoliopsida; order Commelinales; family Pontederiaceae; genus Pontederia; species Pontederia crassipes. The sequence continues at coordinate 10,552,886 of CM060184.1, read as the reverse complement.
ATTATCTATGTTAGTAACTAAATATAATTGACCATAAAAGTTGCAATGGTAGCAACACATCTTATGTCCTTTTTAATGGAAAAAAGCATACGATTATTTTCTTTCAAGGAATTGTTTTTTAATAGGTATATATATGTTTATATATATGCACACAACCATGTGATGTGTTACTTTTAATATATATATATATATATATAATATATATATAGAGAGAGAGAGGTTAAAAATTAGTCGTTGTCTCATCAAAGTATTATATATTAATTATGATAAATAATATAATGAATCAATTCAGATTATTATACATACGAAAATGATTACTTACGCTAGAGATTTTAGCTAAGATAATAATATATAAAGTAATTATAATATTTTCAAACTTCCATATGAAATAATTATTACTTTTGTAACGCCCCCAAATTGACCCCCGCCACGTGGCGAAGATCAATTTGGAGACGCTACGACATGCTATAACTTGACCATAATATTGATCATATCTCAGTCAAGAACTAAGACACGTCAGCGGAAAGATAATAAAATAACAAAAGATAACATAATTATGCGGAAATCTAAAAATGGCTATATCATTGCTAAGAAAATAAAATAGGTTTTACATCATGAATTTAGAATGCGAAAGTAAATGAAAACTAAATAACACTTTAAAATTCCTATGGTTCATGTGTTATCCTATCGTCAGAGCTTCATCACCACACGCCTACTTCACAACGTTACTGACTTGGTCCTGTGGAAATCAGACACAGAGGAGGAGATCCTCCCGTAAGCTTTACAGCCTAGTGGGGAACCACATGATATACAATGCATGACATGAATATAATAATCAGCGATAAATAATCATGCTTAACTTGAACGTGAAAGATAACATATCAGTATCATGAATCATAATAAGAATAAGATCAGCGATATCATGAATCATGAGAATCAATAATATATAGTAAACTTGGAATCATGGCATACTTGACTTGACTTGAACTTACTTCTTGATATTGGTTATTAATTAACAATCATGGTGACTTTGAGTGCCTTTAATTCTTGGGGTATGCCCAGGAAACGATACGACCTTGTGCGGATCAATGGGTGATCAAACCATGACCAAAGGAGCGACCCTTATCTTGATGCACTTGACTTGGACTGGCAACCCATCATTAATTTTTCATCTGAACTTATTAATCGCTTTTAATAACTTGTAGCTCTTTGTTCTTGATTCAACCGATACGATAGGATCAATGTGAAATAAATCAATAACAGAGTAAATCATGTAAATCAGTTAGGGATCTCTGTGGGGTCAGAAAATAGGATCAATCATCATACATATATATATAATATCTGGATAAAAGGAAAATAATTAATAAATATAATAAAATATTTTCTAGGGAATCGGTCGACCGATTCAGGGGAATGGTCAACCGGTTATCTGCGGGTCGGTCGACCGGTCTGTTAAGATCGGTCGATCGATAGGTCAAATCGGATATTAACTAAGTCGATCAATCCGTTCAGTAGAACGGTCGACCTGATGAGGGAGGATCGGTCGACCGGTGACAAGAATCGGTCGACCGGTCGACATGAGTAGAAATACGGCGATAGACAGGTTATCGGTCGACCGGTTGCCACAATACCTGCGGACCGGTCGATCGGTCGGCATCCAAAAAGTTACGAAACTTTCGAATTTCATCATTTTTCCAATGCAATCTCATCCTAACCTAGTTCCTATCTCCTAGCAAATCAATCACACAACAACAGAACAATAAGAAGTGAATTATGCATGCAATTTAATCAATCAATCAAAGAATACAAGAAATCAATCAATTAAAATGATAACTTGAACCCTAGCTTTGATCTTTTCTTTTCATAACGATTAGGGCATGAATTTGGGACAATTCAGATGTCATGCAAGGTGATTTCGATTCACCCACCTGTTAAGCGTGATTAATTTATTTTCCCATCGATTCATTGCTATTCCACGGCATATGTGCTTCAGCGTGCTCCTTCCTCATGGTGCCCACTGGCTGCAATAAATTAGCATCAACGAGAGGGGTCTGAGGAACGTATGTTGGGCGTGCGCAAGAGGAAAAGAAAAACAGCACCTTTCTTGTTCCTTGAAGAGGGCGTGTGCATGTTGTACGTGAGAAGAGATGAAAGAGAGGGAGGGAGAGAGAGAGAGAGAGAGAGAGAGAGAGGTGTGCTTTTGTATTTGGAAAAAAAAAATGCCGTGCGGCTGTTGGTGAGAAAGAGAGAGGGATTTATAGTTAGGTTAATTAAAGTTATGGTTAATGGGCTATTACAGGCCCATTTGTTTATGTTCCTCTTTTTCTTTTTTCTTTTTTTTTATGGTCGTTACATTCTTATCCCCTTAAAAGAAAATTCGTCCTCGAATTTTGTACTAAGTAGAGGACTTACCGAAAAGATGAGGAATTTCTTGGCGCATTTTTTATTCGAGTTCCCATGTCGCATCATCGCCATGATGAAAACGCCAAGCTACTCTGACCATGGGTACCTAGAACATACTTTTGTATCCCCGTGTTTCATGTCATTACTATTTGTTTATCCTTATACATCTGTGTCCTTCCCAAATGGATCATAACCCAGGCTTATGATTGTATACTTATGCTTCTTTGTACTTTCCAAATGGATCGTAATCCAGACTTATAATATTCATCTCATACTTCCTATAAGACTTATTCCTAAATGGACCGCAACCCAGGCTTATATTATTCATCTAATTCTTTTTTCATTAGGACTTTATCATTTAGTTTCCACATGCTTAGTTCCTCCTACATTTCATACGCAACCTCATGAAGCCTAGCGAGCATTACTTGTGTTTGAGTGTATGTGCAATCGAGTTCATTTTTACCAGAATGGTACTTCATGGAGAACTCAAAATCTTTCAAACCTCATGTCATCTTCCTTGTTACATATTAGTATACTACTAAAAGATAGCATACCTAAGACTCTTTTGATCGATGAACACTTCAATCTTTTCTACATAAATGTAGGTATAGTTTGAACACAATGTTCATGAGGACCTAAAAGTTTGAGGAGTGTTATTTAGTCCAATGGCATCACTAAATTTATAGTGATCATTCATTGCTAGGAAAATTATCTTCATCACATCTTCTTCAGCAACTCGAAACTGCTAGTACTTACTCCATAGATCGATCTTGAGTACACCTAGCTTTAAATAGGTCATCTTCGCATGGTGACAAACACTTATGTCTTGGTGGTTACTTTATTTACCAACTTGTTAACAAATCTTTAGCTCCATAGAGTCATCATTCCTCTTTACAAAAAAGTGGAACATTTAGAAATGAGACCCTCCGTCTCATAAACCCTTCGTCTTATAGTTATTAAATTTGTCTTTTCAGTTCGTGTGTCATGGGGCTTTAGAAATCAAGGATATGCTTGAAAGGAGGTCCATATAACACTCAGTTTCTAACTATAACTTTTAGATCTTTGAATACTAGTAACAGTCTTCTTCTTTTTGCATAATACTTATACATCTTAGGAGGAAGAATCAAATAGGAATCCCATTACAATCCTCCTAAGAAGTTTCTAATCGATGTGAAGAAAAGATCTTATCTTCAATTGTCAATAGTATCACTAGCATGAACTTTATGGTTTGAAGTTATTTTCATAGGGTCATCGTCCCTATCGGGCGACCTATGTCGTGTAACGATCAATAGGATCACTAAGAACATTGTCCATCATCGTAGATAATGGCATCATCATATGATTCGATAAAATTGATGATGGAGTCATGTCAATCATCATCTTTATAAGGTCAATTTAAATCAATAACTTTCACGATGACCTATATTTGATGTGACCCTACTCTAAACATCATCATAATCATTTAGCTTTTGAGTAGAAGACATAACTTATTTGACTACATTGATATGGTTCTTGCAATGTCATATCATATAATTTCATAGGAGGCTAGTGGTTATATATTACCACAATAAGTTATTTTCTTGAGTATCTTGAAGCACTTTGAATTAATGTTAAGATCGGATGATATCTACGCCGAGGGGTCGCTACATAATATGATGTAATCCAGAATTAACAGAATAATTTATGTGCACTACATAACATAAGACCTTAGTCAAACATCATGAATGCAGGTTGACACATGGAATGAATTCAAACAATAAGACAGGAAAACAAAACAATCAACAAAACAGAAGACAAGCAATCATTCTTCTTCTTCGTGCATCATTTCATGACCCTTTGCATTAACGTTATCTTGTAGTACATGGGAGAGGGTCGGGATAACTTTAAAATTGGAAAGGAGAACTAATCCATTTGTAAGACTTATGATCAAATCATAAGTGGTCCACTTGATCATGACAAAATTTTGAACATTTTTCATCATATTTACGTAGAGGCATCTTAGAGAACATTCTATATATCATCTTACATCTTGCATCTTAAAGGACATTCCATATATCAACTAGTAACTTACTTAACCCATTATCTAAACATATATATGATTTATTTTCCCCCTTGAACCATCAACCATGATTATATGATTAAATATCCTATACATTTTGACATTATTATGAAAATTATAATTATATTAAAACTTGCATAATCATCCCTCTCAGGTGCATAACTTGCTTCTCCAGAAATCTTGTAGGGGACTTATAAAATTCCTCATACTTTACCTTAACCCCCCCCCCCCCCCCCCCATACTTTCTAAAAATTTCCTCACTTGGTGTTTTGATCTTTTAATACTTAATGGCTGGAGGCTCATATCCTCCTCAAGCATATCTCAATTAAGAGACCTTAAATCTTTTTAAAATTTCTCACATTCATTTTAACCCTTTTATTTCTCACATTCATTTTAACACTTTCATGCCTTACTTGTTCTTATATAATTCTTGTATTAATCATATTAGTCTATTTTGAAAATATATATACATTGCGATGATAGAGAATTCATTTTTTAATAATGGCTATTTAAAAATATACTTCATATTAATAAAATTTCAAATATACTATGTACTAAACTAAGTTAGTTAAATCTAATTATTTATTTATTTATCTTTATATATTTATAAGTATACTATGTTATATGTACATATGCGTATGAATATGCTAGATTTAAATGTTCGATTAACTCAAACAGTCACTTACTCATTGAAAATTCCTTCTAACATTTATTCCAGCCAAGGTGACTTCTAAACACTTTAAGCTTCTATATTTGTCCATCCATACCTTATGCATAATTCTTGGGCAACTCACTAATACTTAAATTATTGTTTAACTAATCTTACATAACTTGAACATGATTAATCTTTCTAATTCCTATTTCCAATATAAGGTAATCTAATTAGAAATTCGTATAACTAATTTGAATTTTGCTTAGGACCTTTATCTACATAATAAAGGGATCATATGAAGTCTAAGGCGCAAGAAGCATTATGGGTCCATACTTATCAACATAAACATATAAGATAATTTATTAAACCCTTATATTGGTAGACCAATGGAACCACATAAGTCATCACCATAAATCATAACTTATGCATGCTTGGTTTCATCTCTACTATTTGAAATCATCTCACACCTACGTGTTGTGTGAGTCGAATCCTTTAATTACTCTTATAATTCATTCGTTTCTTTCTTAAATCTACATCTCTTTGCAACTAATATGCTTATTCATTTTCCTCTTCATACTGCTGCAGTCAGCAGAAGAAGTCCGTGAATAGAGCAATCATGAAAGAGATGAAAAACATGGATTATAAGAAACATAATCGTTTCATATATTTTATTCTTTAAATATCTGTAAGACTTATTTTTTTTCACGTAGGTATATTTATCCACATGCATGTTGTTTATTCTTTTCTAATTTGTTCGTAACCTTTATGATCCTTTTTGTTTAATCACTAATAACATTTAAGTTGATTCCTATCATATAGAATAACCTCCTTAGGAATAAACCACTCATGTGAAATACATATCAATACATCAATAAAGAATAACCTAATGCAAAAAAATCTTACTTGTACTTTACGGTGGAGGGTGTGGCGACTGCTCGGCGATAGCACATGAACCAATATTATACTATTCTATACACTAGGACGTCAAGAGAGTCCTGACTTTAGGCTCTGATACCATAAATGTAACGCCCCCAAATCGACCCCCGCCACGTAGCGAAGACCAATCTGAAGACGCTACGGCATGCTATAACTTGACCATAATATTGACCATATCTTAGTCAAGAACTAAGACACGTCAGCGAAAAGATAATAAAATAACAAAAGATAACATAATTATGCGGAAGTCTAAAAGTGGCTATATCATTACTAAGAAAATAAAATAAGTTTTACATCATGAATCTAGAATGCGGAAGTAAATGAAAACTAAATAACACTTTAAAATTCCTATGGTTCATGTGTTATCCTATCGCCAGAGCTTCATCACTACACGCCTACTCCACCATGTTACTGACCTGGTCCTGTGGAAATCAGACACAGAGGAGGAGATCCTCCCGTAAGCTTTACAGCCTAGTGGGGAACCACATGATATACAATGCATGACATGAATATAATAATCAGCGATAAATAATCATGCTTAACTTGAACGTGAAAGATAACATATCAGTATCATGAATCATAATAAGAATAAGATCAGCGATATCATGAATCATGAGAATCAATAATATATAGTAAACTTGGAATCATGGCATACTTGACTTGACTTGAACTTACTTCTTGATATTGGTTATTAATTAACAATCAGGGTGACTTTGAGTGCCTTTAATTCTTGGGGTATGCCCAGCAAACGATACGGCCTTGTGCGGATCAATGGGTGATCAAACCATGACCAAAGGAGCGACCATTATCTTGATGCACTTGGCTTGGACTGGCAACCCATCATTAATCTTTCATCTGAACTTATTAATCGTTTTTAATAACTTGTTTCTTGATTCAACCGATACGATAGGATCAATGTGAAATAAATCAATAACAGAGTAAATCATGTAAATCAGTTAGGGATCTCTGTGGGGTCAGAAAATAGGATCAATCATCAAACATATATATATAATATCTGGATAAAAGGAAAATAATTAATAAATATAATAAAATATTTTCTAGGGAATCGGTCGATCGATTCAGGGGAATGGTCAACCGGTTATCTGCGGGTCGGTCGACCGTAACAGACCAGTCGACCGATAGGTCAAATCGGATATTAACTAAGTCGGTCAATCCGTTCAGTAGAATGGTCGACCTGATGAGGGAGGATCGGTCGACCGGTGACAAGAATCGGTCGACCGGTCGACATGAGTAGAAATATGGTGATAGGCAGGTTATCGGTCGACCGGTTGTCACAATACCTGCGGACCGGTCGATCGGTCGGCGTCCAAAAAGTTACGAAACTTTCGAATTTCATCATTTTTCCAATGCAATCTCATCCTAACCTAGTTCCTATCTCCTAGCAAATTAATCACACAACAACAGAACAATAAGAAGTGAATTATGCATGCAATTCAATCAATCAATCAAAGAATACAAGAAATCAATCAATTAAAATGATAACTTGAACCCTAGCTTTGATCTTTTCTTTTCATAACGATTAGGGCATGAATTTGGGACAATTCAGATGTCATGCAAGGTGATTTCGATTCACCCACCTGTTAAGCGTGATTAATTTATTTTCTCATCGATTCATTGCTATTCCACGGCGTATGTGCTTCAGCGTGCTCCTTCCTCATGGTGCCCACTGGCTGCAATAAATTAGCATCAACGAGAGGGGTCTGAGGAACGTGTGTTGGGCGTGCGCAAGAGGAAAAGAAAAATAGCACTTTTCTTTTTCCTTGAAGAGGGCGTGTGCATGTTGTACGTGAGAAGAGATGAAAGAGAGGGAGGGAGGGAGAGAGAGAGAGAGGTGTGCTTTTGTATTTGGAAAAAAAAAACGTCGTGCGGCTGTTGGTGAGAAAGAGAGAAGGATTTATAGTTAGGTTAATTAAAGTTATGATTAATGGGCTATTACAGGCCCATTAGTTTATGTTCCTCTTTTTCTTTTTTTCTTTTTTTTATGGTCGTTACAACTTTACTATAATATCATCATGATATCTATAAGTTAGTTATGAAAATTCATAATTTATTCATAATTTTCAGCATGCGGGTGATGCAAAAATACATAAAATGAAAAAATAATCTGAATTTTACACTTGTACTTCAAGCAAATTATTAATAAAAAAAGGAAAAAGCAAATGAACTTTCTTATACATATAATACTTAATTTTAAGTTTTTATTATTTTAAAATTATTATAAATAACAATTAATTTGATAATAATTAAAGTTAAAGTTAGTTGTGACTTTATCACAATGAATACTTAATTATTATTTTGAATAATGATTTATGATTACTTTGTGATATATTTATTAATTATCCATTTTCATGCTATTATTTTTATTGTGTGTGAGAGTTTTTATTTTATTTTCATGTTAACATCGGTGACTCACAAAATATGTGATAACATATATATTATTATATCAGAGGCAAGAATAAAATTGCATGTGCATGTATATTAATAATGTAATTAGTTAATATTGTATCATATATTAAGTTTTTACTTCATTTATAGATGGAAAATTTTTTTCATGATTAATTAATTGTCTAATGATATATTGTAACCAACTGTAATATTTAATTATTAAAAATAATTATCCTATGAGATAATAATTAGTTAACCTCTTACTAAGGCCCTTACTATATACAATTAGATTCCAATGTCTTAGGGAGAACTATTTATTATTTTTAAAACGGCCATAATAAATAATAATGTAAACTAACATTTCTTTTATGTAAAAAAAATCTAAATTTTTAGAAAATATAAAATGCAAATAAGTTTATAATACTTAATAATTTTTCACAAACAGACCTTCCTTATAAACATATGCTCGAAATAAAGTAAATTTTCTTTATTATAACTTTTAAACATCATATTAAGTATTCATTATATTGTAAAATTATATAGTTGTCATAAACTATTGCTACGATTATACAATTATATGTAACTAATAATATATTGCAACTATCTCTCACAATTAATCATAAAAATATTATGATTACCAATGAACCATTCGATCAATGTATTAAATTTATAACATTGATGGTTTGCACCCTAGTGAGCTTGAGCCCTCTAGTAATGATTAGACTAATGAAAATGAAATGGATGCATTCGTGCATGTTCTCTGTACATATAAATAAATGGAAACAAAAGTGGGAAATAAATAAATTGTAGAACAAATCATTTAAATTAAAAAATACCACAAAAAGTATAAGATATGATTCCATTTGTAAAAGACACATGAATATTAAAATAAAAAATAAAAGAATATATATATATATATATCCACTGCTAAAAGAATATTATCTTTATATCAAATATTTTATATAATGTCTTTACCAAGTTTTAAATGCTATAACACATATAATTCTATTATGAGAGGGGAGTAATATTAAATGATAGAGATGAAATAAAAAAAACTCAAATTATGAAAAGATGCTTGATCTCACCATTGGTAAGAATAATATTGTGTTTTGATAATAAGTACATATTAAAGAGAGGAATAACAATGTGATATGGAGATACCCGGGTAAAATAATCATCATTTTTTTTGTGATGTTATCATATAAATAACAAAAAAAAATAACTAAAGTTAATTGTGATGTGATAAACTTTTTATTTTAATAAGTTAAAAACCTATATATAATTAAAATAAATTACTGACATAAACTCAATAAGGTATAGCAATTCATGAATAAAAAAAAATATCAATGACAAAACCTGAAATAAAACAATTATTACATTGATAATTGTACTACGTAAGGAAAGTAACGCTAAATAATAGAGATGAAGTAACACAAGAAAAAATTATAAATATTTAATTTCACGTGACAATATTAAGAATTTTAATGAATAAGAAATAGGTAATAAATAAAGAGAAACAATGCAAGATATATATATGGCATAATAAATAGGTCTAATATAAAAACCTATATCACTAACAGTAAAATATTTGTATAATATTGACAAAGGTATAAAAAAGCAACAGTAAGTTACTGGGAATAAGAATATTTTGAAGTCCTCTCAAGTTTGTGGAAGAAGTTCCTTTTCTCATTTACATTGAACTGTGTGGTTAGTTTAGTAAACCATTTTTATGTAACCGTTCAATTATTTATTATCTTCGCTTACTAAATAACTAACCGTACAACTCTATATTTCAGTTGACATAACCATCTATTTTTTCCATCATTATCAATTGAAGATTAAGATCATCTTAACTAATTAATTAATTAAGAAAAATAAAAGTGGAGACGGTTGCTAAGGAACCGTATTATCATTTATTCATCCAATAAATATTGTAACAATTTGATTAATATTTTAATTATTATGATATAATATATAGAGATGTAGTTTTATTGGTGTGCGGATTTATATAATCTATTAATGTATTGAATGACTATATATATTCATATTTAATTGTTTTAAAAAATAGTTGAATATATATGAAAATAATTGTATATATGTTAAATATCTAGTGAGAACGTGTGGTATTTTATTACTATATCACCATTAAGTTTTAATTTTTTCATACCACAACTTAATAATAATAATTGTTGTTGTCATATAGTTTATCTTGTTTGTTTCTTATTTGTGTTTGCTTAAGTTTCTTATATTCTTAATTTATTAAGAAAATTAAAAAAATAAGTATAGTTATGCTATTTGATATTTATTACAATTATTGACTTTGTTTTTTATTATAATTAGACAATACACTTTATCTTAGTTAAGTATGCTTATGAGTTATTGTTTCCTTGCCTGTACTTTCTCTTTAATATAAAGATAGATATAGATAATTATAGTTATTACATTATTCTGATATTTTATAACTGATTCTAATAACTAAATATATTATATCTAGTGAATGACTTCCACTCATTTTAATTAATTATTTCATACAACCAGTATTTCTTTTTTTTTCATCTTCAAAGTTGAATATTTAATTTGTTGATAATTAAATATTATTATGTTATGGATAAGTTATCCATTACTTCAATAACATTATAAAATTATATTATATTTAAATCATTATAATTAAATATTATTAATTTATGAATCTTGTAACTAATTCTCAGTTAATTGTTCAAAATATAATTACAAATTAATATTTAATTAATAAAAATGATGTCAATTGTTATTATAACTGTATATGTAATTAAATCATATGATTATTATATAATTAACATATTTTATAACCATTCCTGATATTTCTTAATTTAAAAATAATATTTTTTATGGACACTTGTTAACTCATGTTTATGTCAAGTGTCATCACCTCCATGCATACTTCTTTGTTTTTAATATAGTATAGATAAATTATATTTAAGGCACTTCTTGTTTCTAGACCATGTATCACATCCTTTTAGCATTAGAAGAAAAATTAGATGCTCTTAATCTCTTTCAACAGAAAAAAAAACTGAGTACCAACAGCATACTTTTAGAAATTTAATATAAATAAGAATCTTTGGCAGCTTCCTATGATACAACATGTTGGAAATCTATTTTTTTATTAGGGATGGTTAATGATCTTATTACAATGTAAATGAATATATGAACCTTTAGGGATCATTTGAAAACAATATCATAATTCCTCCTAAGTTATAGGTGCATAGTTAGATTAATTCGGATTGTATTTGGTTGGAATGGAATTTGATGATGAGGAATAGATGGTTGATGTGATAGGAAAAAGTAAATATGATGGATGATTTTTTGTGAGTTTTGAATTAAAAATAATTATTATAATGATAAAGTATAATTTTATTATTAATTAAAATAAAATTATAAAATAAAAATATGGGAAAGATTTTGTTAAAAAATATATTAGTTAAATATAAAAAGCCATTTTTAAAACTAATTATATTTAATGCAATATTAAAATTTTTAATTATATATTAATCCATTATTATGAATATTTTATATTTACTAAATAATTTATTTTATGAAGGTTATGGTGTGAGAGAAAAGAAAAAGAAAAAAGAAAACAAATTTTTAAAAAAGTAATATGTCGTGTCAAATAAAAAAAAAGAGACAACCTCCGCCCGAAGTGGTGGAACCAGGGCCACATGACCCTGGCTAGTTCTTCATCCAGAACTGCGGTTCTAGCTCGCGTTTGATGGAACCATGAGAAACAAGAGCGTAGTTCGACTTTAATCGCTATACAACAATTATTAGTTTTCTATAATTTTGTAATGCAGGCCAATGTTTTGTTTCTACTTTAGGATGATTTTTTTTATTCCAATCACTACGAAGGGTGGAGCTAAGAAAAATTTACAATACATTAACTAATTACAAGATAATAAATATTTGAAAATCGAGATAATAGTAATTTCTTAAAATTTTATTCTCAAATTTTGATTTATTTTTCTCCAAATACAAATATTGAGATATTTTTCTTGAAAAAATATAAATTCTGAAACGACAAAAAGTGAATCCCGAATCTAAGTTTTCATGCATATGAACATTTATTATGATTAAATCTAGTAAATAAATAAATACATTTTCTGACAAACCAAATAACATTTTCTTTAAAATGATATATAGTCAGTAATTCATATCTCATAATACAATAATATGCACAATGAAAAGAACAATATTTAATATCAAAATAAATGAGATGATTATTTCAATTAATTATTTTGGTGAGGTTTTCATTGTAAATCATTTAAGAGTACTTTCAAAATGGTTTTTTCCTCGATTTATAAGCGCATGCAGGGTAAATTACATGAATCGTTCCTTAACTTTGAGTCAACATCTCAACGGTCTTCAACTTCAATTTATAAATAAAATGTCCTCAACTTTGATTTTCTTACACGCTTCGTCCATTTGACCGCCTATAGTGGGTTTTCTAATTTCCTTGCTTATATGGGCCTCCACATGCACCATTTCACTTTCATCCACGTCATTTAAGAAAGTAATAAAATAATATAAATATACAATAAAATAATATTAAAAATAAAAAGATGGTAGCCTCATCGTTGTCGCCGCTCGTCGGAGTCAGTGAGCTCAATCAAAGGGGGCATCAACCCCTCTCTCTCGCGTGTGCCCGCTAGAGCTGGCACATGAGAGAGAGAGAGAGCAATGCCCCCTCTCGCTCCCGTACGTGCTCATCATAGCGCATAATAGAGAAAGGGGGCGAGTGGATGAAGCGTGCAAGAAAATCAAAGTTGGAGGATATTCCAGTTACAAATTAAAGTCGGAGACCGTTGAAATATTGACTCAAAGTTGAAGGACGATTCATATAATTTGCCCTGCAGGTGCCTATAAATAGAGGGAAAAGATGTTTTAAGTACTCTTGGATGATTTACAATGAAAACCTCACCAAAATAATTAATTGAAACCTATTATAGGTGGTCAAGTGGACGAAGCGTGCAAGAAAATTAAAGTTGGGGGACATTTTAATTACGAATTAAAGTTGAGATATTGACTCAAAGTTGAGGGAAGATCCATGTAATTTACTTCGTGCATGCACCATCCTAGTTCGTCCCCTTGAACCGCACCCATTCCAAGGTGAAGAGTCATAACCTTTCGTCGGTGGTTGCTCCGACAATCGTCCGTGACCATCACACTATAACATTTCTCACTTGACTGTTTTGGTCAAGCAAGTTCAACACTCCCGCTATTCATGTGGTGCAATTTATGACTTCAGTACTCCCACTATCCATAGAGTATAAAGATGATACCTCGAAGCTCGTTGTTCATTAAATTTCATCCTAACTCTAATATTCTAGAGTCTCATTAAACCAATATATTTAATGCATATTCTTGCTGCAATTCTCTTACAAAGAAAAACAACTAACATGCCACTAATAGACATATAAGTTCCAGTCACTTCCTTCTTTTTTATTATATCTTGTATATAGTGATATTCGTCACTACATAATGAAGCCTACTCCGAGGTACCGATGGTGAAAGGAAGATTTTATAAAAGATGTTGTTAATAATGCCTTGAATATGAACCCAGTTGGTCCCTCTACATAGTCAAGCGCTTCAGCAAAATTTCTCTACGGGGGTCTCCCTACATAGTCAGGCGCTTCAGCAGATTTTATAAAAGATGTTGTTAATAATGCCTGTGGGGATCAAGGGGGGATCCAGGGGGATCCCCCCTGCGGGGTTGCAAGGGCGCGGAGCCCCCTGAGCAAAATTTTTAGGGGTATTCTGTTTGTGATTCGGATTTGATTTATTTCCTTATCACGAGATAGGTGTCCTATTTTCGGGGAATTTATTTAGAGTCTCAGTTCGTATGTAATTCCTATCATCTGTTAAAGGGAGTGCCTATATAAACTCCCTAGGGGTCTAGACAGAGACCCATCCTTGTAATCATCGTTATTTCATAACAAAGAGCCGTCGCCATTTTTTTCTCTTCGCGTTCTTCTGTATTTCGTGTGATCCCTCTCTCCCCCTTTTCGTAATAAACTGGTATCAGAGCCTTAGGGTTTGTTTGCAATTCTCGATCAGCAGGGAGATGGCGTCGCACAATGTGAGCGTGGAGAAGTTCAACGGCAGGAACAGTTTCGGGTTGTGACAGATCAAGATGCGGACGCTTCTGAAGCAACAACGAGTCTGGACGCCGCTCTCAAACGTGTCGAAGAACAAACCGAAGAAGGAAGACTCGAAGGGCAAAGAAAAGGAGATCGACCTCGTAACTTTGGCAGCACAGGAGGAGAAGGCGCACTTGATGATTCTATTGTGTCTGGCAGATGAGGTGATAATCGAGGTCGCAGATGAAGAAAAGACGGCCGATCTGTGGTTGAGACTCGAGAGTCTGTATATGACGAAGTCTCTCATCAATAAGTTATTGTTGAAGCAACGTCTGTTCTCTCTCCGCATGCAAGAAGGTATCCCTCTGAAGGAACATCTTGATCAGTTAAATTCTTTGTTGATGGAACTCAGAAATATCGATGTTAAAATCGAGGATGAAGATGCTGCCCTAATTCTGTTAGTTTCGCTTCCTCCATCATATGAAAATTTTGTTCAGACTATGATTATCGGGAAGGAAACTATAAGTCTGGAAGAAGTAAGATCGAGTCTGCATACTCGTGAACTTCGACATAGGGCATCTGAAAATTCTACAGAGACTCAGGCCGCGGGTTTGATATCGACTGTAGAGAAGGGACAGTCCTCGAATTCGAAGAAATCCAAATCCAAGAAGAAGAAAATCACTGCGAAGAACATTTGTAATTACTGCAAGGAATCAGGTCATTGGAAAAAAGACTGTCCAAAGAAGAAGAAGACCCCCGTTGCTGCGGTGGCACATGAAACAGAGAATTCCGAAGATGATTTGGTTCTGGCTGCTTCTGATCAAGGATGTCTGGAGGATAGTTGGGTTTTGGATTCGGGGTGTTCCTATCACATGACTTCGAATAAAGATTGGTTCTCATCTTATCAGAAGACTGACGGTGAAAATGTCATCATGGGCAATAACGAGTCATGTCAGATAATTGGGATCGGTTCTGTGCAGATCATGACTCATGACAATCTTGTGAGGACGCTGACAGATGTCCGCCATGTTCCACAACTGAAGAAGAATTTGATATCACTTGGAGTCCTCGACTCTAAAGGATGTCAGATCAATGCTGCTGGAGGCATCCTCACGGTCATGAAGGGTGATGCTACGGTTCTAAAGGGAGTCGGACAGAAGTCCTTGTATGTATTACAAGGTAAGACAGACTCTGGTATTGCTGCAGTGGCTAGTTCATCCGAATCAGATAGGACCAGAATGTTGCACATGCGGCTTGGGCATATGATTCAGAACGGGATGAATATCCTCAACAAATGAGGTCTTCTAGGAGAGAAGAAGATATCTGAAATCAACTTCTGCAAGCACTGCATATTCGGCAAACAACGAAGGTCTCAGTTTGGCAAGGCAGTGCACAGGACGAAGGCGACACTTGACTACATACACGCCGATTGTTGGGGTCCCTCTCGTGTTCCATTATTAGGAGGTGCGAGGTACTTCCTATCTGTGATTGATGACTACTCGAGGATGACTTGGGTATTCATGATGAAACACAAGAGTGAGTCCTTCAAGGCCTTCAAGCAGTTGAAGATTCTGATGAAAAATCAGATGTCGAAGAAAGTGAAGCGTCTTCGCACTGACAATGGTTTGAAATTCTGTTCTGCTGAATTCGATCAGTTCTGCAAAGATGAAGACATTGTCAGGCATCGCACAGTCAGAGATACTCCACAGCAGAATGGAGTTGCAGAACGAATGAACATGACACTTCTGGAGAGGGCAAGGTGCATGCTCTCTAACGCTGGCCTGAATAGGACATTCTGGGCTGAAGCTGTTAACACAGCTTGCTACTTGGTGAATCAAAGTCCGGCGACTACGATTGATCTCAAGACTCCAACTGATGTATGGTCAGAAAATCCTGCTGATTATACTTGTCTGAAAGTTTTTGGTTGTCCAGCATACTATCACGTCAGTGAAGAGAAGTTGGAGCCAAGGGCCAAAGAAGAGGTGTTCATAGGATATGGTGCAGGAGTGAAGGCTACAGAATCTGGTCTCCTTCAGAACACAAAATCATCCACAGCAGAAGCGTGATCTTTGATAAAGCATTAATGCTTCAGTTGAAGGTGGAGGCTGAAGACAGTGTCAGTAAATAGGTGGTGGTTAAAATCACTCCAACTGAGGATGATGCTGAAGGATCACATCAAGAAGCAGAACCAGAAGGTGAAGAATTTGATGAGCAACCTAAAGAGGAGTCAATTGCTGCTAGACGTCCTCCCAGAGAAGTGGATTCTCTTAAGTGATATGGTTTCGAGAACATGGTTGCTTATGCACTACAGGTAGCTGAAGAGGTGGAGTCTCTGGAGCCGTCCTCTTATAGGGATGTTATCACATGTGCCGAATCTGGACAGTGGATCGCTGCTATGGATGAGAAGATGGAATTTTTTCACAAGAATCAGACATGGGAGCTGGTCAAGTTGTCTAAAGGCAGGAAGGTTGTTGGTTGTAAATGGATCTTCAAGAAGAAAGCATGAATTTCAGGAGTTGAAGGCATGAGATACAAAGCACGGCTGGTTGCTAAATGTTATAGTCAGAAAGAAGGTGTGGACTACAATGAGATATTCTCACTTGTTGTTAGACATACTTCTATCAGGGTGCTACTTGCTCTTGTAGCACATCAGAATCTAGAGCTCGAGCAACTAGATGTGAAGACTGCTTTCCTCCATGGAGAACTTGAAGAAGACATTCTTATGAGCCAACCAGAGGGATTCTCCATTCCAGAAAAGGAGAATCAAGTTTGCAGTCTGAAGAAATCTTTGTATGACTTGAAGCAGTCTCCCAGACAATGGTACAAGAGGTTCGACAGCTTCATGATCAGTAAGGGATTCAGTCGAAGTCCCTATGATTATTGTGTATATCACAAGAAGGTGAAGGACGGCTCCACCATCTATCTGCTCTTGTATGTTGATGATATGCTTATTGCTGCCAGAGACATGACAGACATTCAGAATCTGAAGAAGCTCCTTAGTGCAGAATTCGACATGAAGGATCTTGGTGCAGCACAGAAGATTCTGAAAATGGAAATTCTAAGGAATCGCGCACAGGGTAAACACATCTTATCTCAGAAAAGTTATATTGAAAAGATTTTATCCATGTTTGAAATGTCTGGAGCGAAGCATTTGAATACTCCATCAACTGTAAATGTTCATCTTTCTGTTGCCTTCGCATCAAAGTCAGAAGCAGAAAAGAAGTATATCTCTCGGTTTCTATATACTAGTGCAGTTGGAAGTCTGATGTATGTTATGATTTGCACAAGACCAGACATTGCTCATGCAGTCAGTGTTGTCAGCAGGTTCATGAGCGATCCAAGAAAGGAGCACTGGCAAGCAGTGAAGCGAATTTTTTGGTATCTGAGAGGAACATCTGATATTGGCCTCATCTACAGAAGTGATAAAGAGTGTTTGGTTGCAGGGTACTCAGATTCAGATTATGCTGGAGATGTTGATGGAAGACGATGTATGACATGCTATGTCTTCACTTTGGGCAGTTCAGTTATTAGTTGGAAGGCTACACTTCAGCCATCAGTTACATTGTCCACCACAGAGGCTGAATACATGACACTGACAGAAGCTGCCAAGGAAGACATCTGATTAAAAGGCTTAGTTGAAGATCTCGGATTACATCAGGAGCAGGCTATAGTGCAATGTGACAGTCTGAGTGCAATATGTTTAGCCAAGGATTAAGTACATCATGAAAGAACCAAACACATTGATGTCAGATATCACTTCATCCGCACTGAGAAGAGGATCAAGGTGAAGAAGATTGACACTGAAGATAATCCAGCTGATATGTTCACCAAATCTGTTCCTCATGACAAGTTCCAGCACTGCTTGGACTTACTTAACATCAATATTTGATAATAGTCCCGAAGTGGAGCTGGAGGCGGCGTGGCATGATTTTGTGTTCTCTGAAGATGATTCAAGTCAAGGTGAAGATTTGTTAATAATGCCTTAATTTGAACTCAGTTGGTCCCCCTACATAATCAGACGCTTCAGCAGAATTTCCCTACGGGGTCTCGCTGCCCGGTCAGCGAGCCTGTGGGGGTCAAGGGGGGATCCCCCCTGCGGGGGTTGCAAGAGGGCGGAGCCCCCTGAGCAAAATTTTTAGGGGTATTCTGTTTGTGATTCGGATTTGATTTATTTCATTATCACGAGATAGGTGTCCTACTTTCAGGGGATTTATTTAGAGTCCCCGTCCGTATGTAATTCCTATAATCTGTTAAAGGGAGTGCCTATATAAACTCCCTAGGGGTCTAGACATAGACACATCCTTATAATCATCGTTATTCCATAACAAAGAGCCATCATCGTTTTTTCCTTTTCGCGTTCTTTTGTATTTCGTGCGATCCCTCTCTCCCCCTTTTCGTAATATATGTGAATCTTTTCAAAGAAGTGGATGGACCCATAGAATCCACGAGAATAACCAACAACAAGTGGGAGAGAAAAAATATTGCTAGAGATGTCAAAAAGTTGAGAAATTGTCGACATGATTCCTAGCATTCACAAAAGGTTTATTAGTAGTGTCAATTTCTTCTCTCCGAGTCGATTCGAATTCTCCGTGCGCTTGTTGTTAAAGGAAAAATGATAGCAATCAAATAGTACTTTCAAATGATTAAGAGTTCCTTGGATAACATCTTTCTTTATTTATGATTGCATGCACCGTCTTAATTCACCCCTTTGAATCACGTCCATTCACAGTGAAGAGTCGCAACGAAGAGCGCTCACACTATAACAAATCACATATTAATAATGAATGAAGAGTCGCAACGAACAACGATCAAACTATAACAAATCACATATTAATAATGAATGAAGAGTCGCAACGAACAACGATCAAACTATAACAAATCACATATTAATAATGACATAGTTAGCATGCAAATATGTATGTTAATATATGTCACTAGAGAGTCTTCGTCTATTGATCTTGTTTTCTTTAATAAATACAAGGATTGTACAAACAATAACGTACAGATTGAACAAATCGCAGCAATAATAAATCTAGTAATAAAATAATGAATGACAAAAATAAAGAAAAAAGTTAAATGATCAGCCAAAATGTCCAAACTCCAACAAACAAAAAATATGTTTTAGTGATTGGAATCATACTCGCGTTCGACCAAATTGTCTCACGTAGTCACATCACTGTTGACCACGATGACCCATGTGCATATGTAACACAATGTAGACATGTAAGCTACTTATACGCAGAGAATGCAACTTTGCACATTATTCTAACAAAAAAGTACACTTAATTTTAAGGAATAATTAACAAATACTCATTTTTTATTAAAAATGGTTAATGATAATGAATCCTTAAAAAGGATATTTCTAAGAAAGTGGATCACTTTTATATTTCTGATTTGGTGGATGATTTTAAATATATGGAAAATTTAATCTTGGAGTTAATCAACTTGGTTAAAGTCACATAATATATACACGAGTTTAATGAACGTTTGGCATATACGTGTGGTTAAAGTTATATTTCAAATTATTTTCTTCAGACCGATGTTTGATAATGGTCATATAATAAATCATCGAAAATAAATTTATCTTTACCAGGAAAATAGAAAAAAAATGCTATCTAATAATGTTTGACACACACCCGGTTTCATATATCATTAACTAATAATTTATTCACATATACATTTAATTTTCCAAATGTAATAGTTTAATAAATAAGATATATCCAATCCTTACGTTGGATCGTTATATTTAAATTGAACAGACTGTTTGCATACAACCCTTGACTTGTGATGTAGGAATTCCACATCTTATATACATCTACAGTATTATTATATATGTAATGCATACAATGTTCCCAGTTTACAAATTTAAATTCACCACCGATTTTTTTTTTTTAAATAACGTACAAATTACTACAACTTGGAATTAATTCCTGTTCCAAATTCTATTTTTATCTTTCGAGGGATTATTATTTCTCCCATATGTGGATCTGCCAACCGCTGTCAGGTTGACCGAGTTAAAAATAGTATATTACATTGTTGTATTTATTCATTTATGTTTCGGTAAATATATTTATTTATTTTTGTATACAACGCAAGAGCACACAGTTTTGAGATTTGACAAGTTACGTTTTTGGCCGAGAGGCCCGAGACCGTGATATTATAATTATGAAAAAAGTATGTTATACCTTTTTGGCCGAGATCGTGATATTATAATTATGGAAAATATGTTATAAATGGGATATGAAATTAAATAATGCTAATAATTAGGTGAAAATGGTGAATTAAATATCGCTTTGTATTTATCTCTGAATCCGTCTTTATATGGATGGAGATCGACGACTCGAGCGTTCGGATATCCAGGTGCTATTTGGCCTCAGAAGTCAGAAAGCAACCATCTTTTCCTCGGAGCCCCTTCCCGTGGTAATAAAAATGCCTCCTTTTTTTCCCTTTTTTTTTGGACCTTAATCTTCCTCTTTATCCGCTTGCTTCTTGTGCAATTTGGTAATGTCTGGTTCTAACGCAGATTAACGTTTGCTATCTATTCGCAGCCGTCTGGAGTTTCTTTGAAGGGTTTTAGGTTGAATTTTTTTTTTTATCGTTTGATGAAAAATCACTTTCTTTTTCTTTCGTTAATGGGCGATTAGCTTTTGTCCATATGATGCCAATCTGTGTTGATTCCTTTGCTGACAATCACGATTAAAAATGGATTATTGATTCTTTTATTTGATTTGTATTTGATCGATCTCCAGACTTTTTCTTGAATCAGGACAAGTCGTCTCGTTAAGTCTGTATCTAATTTGCTTAGCAGAAAACAGTCTGATGGTTAACATTTCTCCTTGCTCCGTCCTTACAGAGTTGGAATTGACATCGTAATGGCTGAGACCTCTGTGAAAATAGCGAAGGATGTGACTGAGGTGCGCTTTTTGTTTCCTGTGCTTGCATTTTAGGTTCCTGTGCATGTCTTTGACGCATTCTGATTGACTTTTAGTGCGTTCATAAATTCCCCTTATTGATTGATATTCTCAGTTGATTGGAAACACTCCGCTGGTGTATCTAAACAAAGTGGTAGATGGCTGCGGGGCTCGTGTTGCGGCCAAGCTTGAGATTATGGAGCCATGTTCTAGTGTCAAGGATAGGTAAACATTAAATGTTATTTTGGCTGTTGACATTAGTATGTTCTTTTAAGACTTTATGTCCATATCATCCACAACATTCCTGACAGTCATTTTGGTTCATGGGATGAATCATTCGTTAATGAGTTAGATCTCTGCTGACAGGATTGGGTATAGCATGATCACAGATGCAGAGGAAAAGGGGCTTATCACACCAGGAGTGGTAAATCTCATCCTAAGGCTGTGTTTTTTGTTTCTATACTCTACAGTTAGATCCTGAGATTACTTTATTGGTTACAGAAATTATCATCCTAGTAGGGTGTGTTTTTTTTAGTGCCCTTGGTTTGTATGAATAACTTATATCTGTTGATGAAACGTACTCATGTTTTTTTTCCTCTCTATTCAACCAATAGAGTGTCCTGATCGAACCCACCAGTGGTAACACTGGCATTGGACTAGCTTTTATGGCCGCTGCAAAGAACTACAAGCTCATCCTCACCATGCCTGCCTCAATGAGTCTGGAAAGAAGGATTATTCTTAAAGCTTTTGGTGCTGAATTGGTGCTTACTGATCCACTTTTGGGCATGAAAGGTGCTGTTAAAAAGGCTGAGGAGCTGGCTGCCAAGACACCCAATTCATTCATTCTTCAGCAGTTTGAAAATCCTTCAAACCCCAAGGTACAATAAGGCTCTGGCAATGTGATGATACAAAAGTCTTCTTCCTTTGGAAAAAGAATAAGATGTTTGTTCCTTTCCATGTAGATTCACTATGAAACAACTGGACCAGAAATCTGGAAAGCAACTGCTGGAAAGGTGGACATTCTCGTATCTGGAATTGGTACAGGGGGAACAATCACAGGAAGTGGGAAATACCTCAAAGAGCAGAATCCTGATATTAAGGTAGTGGTCTTATATATTCATCAATTTTAGTGATTGCACATGGAATTGAATAATTAAACCTTTTTTCATGTTTTCGATTCATAGATCTATGGTGTTGAACCAACTGAAAGTGCTGTTATATCCGGAGGAAAACCTGGTGAGATAACATGTCATGATGTTTGTATTTGTCTGTGCTGTTAGCTGGAATTGTATTGTCAAACCGTATCTAAAAGGAGATCTATACCTATTTGGTTGCACTTACCATTGACGCATATATTCCAATATCTGTTGTTTTGGTCTCATGATTTGACGATTGTGCCATATTCTTGACTTTTAGGTCCACATAAGATCCAGGGAATTGGAGCTGGTTTTATTCCTGGCGTTTTAGATGTCAACCTTGTTGATGAAGTTATTCAAGTAAACTTCTAACTTGAGCTGCTTCCTTTTCTGTCTTGATTTGCATCATCAACCTCTTAATGCTTAAGCACCCTTCACAGTAAAATGAAAATGGTTATTTTCTCTTTTGAGTTACATTACTTGTCATTTTCTTTCATTGTGTGTTTTTTGATGTTTTTTATGCTGTCACAATTGTAGAGGAAAACCTACATTTCCATTTTGAAGAACCTAGTTTCATTCTTCTTGAAGGTTTATACTTCTGAAGGAACTAGGGTTGCTATTTTCCACAAAAGTGCCCTAGTATTTACAACCTTAATTTTAAGACCTTGAAAGGGAAATGGATTATCTTGATAACAATTAACAAGTACAAGGAAAGAGATATTAGATATCCCCACAGTTATCTACCATTTGCACCATCGTTATATGTGCCTCAAAGATTGGTATCTCATTTTGGCAGTAATTTTCATACTCTAAAAATTGAACTTTTCATGCATATTCTTCCTCAGAAAAAAAAAGGCCTTTTCATGCATATACTTGTGAAGGTCTGTCCTTATCTGAACACATAATTGAAAAACTGCAGTGCCCTTTAATTTCATCGCCTTTTGTTTCTTTTAACCGTCTGGAGAAAAGTAGTTGGAAGGAGATTCTGCTAAACTGTTTTTGCATGTTATGCCTTAGATTCATCTTTTGTCATAGCTTCTTTGATTGCACTTCTCTTAATTTCTTTTATTTCACATGGCAGGTCTCAAGTGATGAGGCAATTGAAATGGCCAAACTCCTTGCACTTAAAGAAGGACTGTTGGTGAGTTACGCGTTATCTAAAACTACTACTAATCAAATATGTAACTTTTTGTGGTGTGATTATTACTGGAATATGTATTGCAGGTTGGAATATCATCTGGAGCTGCTGCAGCGGCTGCTGTTAAGGTTGGGCAGAGACCAGAGAATGAGGGAAAGCTCATTGTTGTAAGTGAATATCATTGTCTTATTTATATGTGTATTGTGCTTTAAATTTATGGTAGAAACAAATAAATTGTCAAGAAAAACTCCAATATTTCACTGCTTTATACATTTGAACTTCATAATGAATTTTTTGCGCCATGTCTAAAACTTTTCTTGCCAAAGTAGATTTTGGACACTTATGAAGTATGACTTGTTTATCTGCTTCTGTCAAATGAATGATTGTATACTATGCATGAAGATGGTGCTGTTGTCAACTATTTGTTTGTTTCATTCCTATCATAACATTACTGCAAATTGATCTGGTGGAAGATTCAGCGATGCATCTTATATAATTATTGCATAGATGTTGAGGTCTCTAGCTTTAATGGACAACTAGATCTTTCATGGCATTTCTGGTTACTTTTGTTATTGATGCTAGTCTGAACTAGAGATGCACAATCTTTAGTCTTTTTTCTTCTGAGGGGTTGTTTCTGATATCTTTGTACGGCGAACCTCCTCAGGTTTCATCTTTGTTTACCTTTTTAGTCTAGGAGCTCAGTATTTAAATTTTACATTTCCACTTTGACAAAGTTAGGCAAGGATAGGAGAAGCATTACCATGTGTAGTTAAAAGCATAAAGTATAAGGTTGAGCTCATATCCATTAAGGAAATGATATAATTTTTGTTGTTTCTGACTGAAAGTGAGATAACTCGCGGGCAATCTGGGATGCCTTCATAAATTTTGTTCTGATTGGCATCATTTTTAGTTTTCACATTGTATAACATATAACAAGAGTTTTCGCAACTGTGTCTGACCATTTTATTCATTTTAGCTCATATAAACTCTTACTGTTGGGCGATGGCGTTAAGATTATTCTGCTACTATATTCAGCTTTTGAGATGTGATCACTATTATGCACTTGGAACAGGTGGTTTTCCCCAGCTTTGGTGAGCGTTATCTCTCCTCTGTGCTCTTCCAGTCCATAAAGAAAGAGGCAGAGAACATGGTCATTGAGCCATAGGAGTCGAGTGCTTGTAGAAAACTTCGATCCAGCTGTTCATCATCGACAACTCAGAATTGTCTGCACTGGTGTGCAAGAAAAATAAAATGGTTAAAATAAGTATTGTTTACAGTAAAGCGTAGGTGACGAACATGGAACTTCAGCAAATGACTAGAGTTGTATTGTGTACCAATAAACTATTGATTGGCTAATTCTTATTGTTACTTCATAAGACTTGTTCCATTTGAATCACGACTGTGTTTGAATATAATCGCTGAATTGGCTGGGTGATTATTCTCAAAATGGTAAGCATGATGTGATTTGTGGCTATCGAATTAAGGAGTTGGATGTTTCTTAAAATCTTAGGATAAATTCCTTTTAACTTTGAGCATTTTTCCGGTGGCCTCCATTTTCTATTACAACAACAACAACAAAGCCTTATCCCACTAGGTGGGGTCGGCTACATGGATCATACGACGCCATTCCGCTCTATTAGTAATCAAACCTTTCGGTTACTAATAGAGCGGAATGGCGTCGTATTATTTTTAAAATTATTTTATTTTTAATTAATGTCACGTCCGATGATTGTCTAGTTATTAGTTTTGATACATATAAATTCATTAATATATTACTTTAGTATAAATTTTAAAATTTGATTTAAAATGTTAAATAGATACGCTATAGATTTCTCAATCCAAAGGAGACCTACCTTGTGAGTGGTGAGCATTATAATCAAACAACCATAACTAATAACATACAACCAGATGGACAACGACGATACAAATGAATGGCAGCCAATGCAATAATCAAGGCATTTTCTCTTGTTCAGATACACAATGCATTAATAAATGAATGCACTTAACCGGGGACTAAATCTTCCCTCTTCATATGTGAGAAGAGAGAAAATCGCCGTGTGCATGACATAGTTCAATCGGAAAATAGTCGAAAAGACGAAGAAAAATATAATTATAAAGTGAAGTTGATGGATAAGTCATTATGATAAATGTATTTATTTAATTTGTAGGACACTGAGTATATGACAATCGGACTATGTTAAATGTATTTATTTAATTTGTAAGGAGTGTTTGGACCAAGAATATCTTAGAGAGAATAAATAAACTTTATTCAGAAGAATATAGATATTCTTGTTATATTCTTATTATTTTCTACATTTGGTTTAAAAGTAATAAATTTTAAATATATAATATTTTATATTTAAAATATTTTATTATAAATACTTGACATTTGTTAGTATTATTATAATAAAAATAATAATATAATAATATGTGGCTAAATTATAAAAAATAGTTAAAAGAGTCGTATCTCGATTTTCAAAGTAATTTCAATAAAATCGAGATTTGAGCGACTTATCCTTATTCTTCTATCCGTTTATTGATATTCGACCAAATAAATACTTATTCAAGGAGATAACCTTCTTCCAAATAGTCATTTGGGGTTGTTTGGAATAGCCTCTTAATTCCAACTTTTTTACCTAAGTACTTTTATTTTGCATCGGTGGGCCCACCTCATTAAATGGTAGAATAAGAAAAAAAGAGCGAATGTGCTCGAGCCCCACCCAAAAAAACACGAAATCTTATTTTGTTCCTACCGTAAGAACACCGTGAGGTGAATTTTTTTTGTAACAAGAAAATCTTGTTTTGTTCCTATTGCAAGAACACAACGAGGTCAATTTTTTTGTCCCAGAAAAAAGAACGTGGATGTTAACAGGTATAGGAGCATCACAAGGATATGTCTCTTAGTTTCAACTTTTCATCTAAACAGGCATAAAATATATTGATGGCCCCACATCAAGAACAAGAAATTATGCTCTGCCCAAGAACAAATGAATTCTTAATTTGTTCTTGAAAGCAAATGAATTTATTCTTAAAAGATGTCAAACAACCTCTAAGGTGATGTTTGATTGAGGATTAATCGGTGAAATATGTAGACATTATTCGGATCATAGTCAAACACACTTCTTATTTTATAAAAAGTATAAAGGGTAAAATTATCATTTTTAAAAAAGTTAACATTGCAAATGGTGAAAATTTGAGAGTTAACATATTCTTTATAATAGGTAAAATATTAATAATTCGGTGCGAACTTAAAAAATAAACTAATCGAATGAATCGTGTGTCTTAACCCGATGGATAGCCAACCCTCAATCAAACGGGATGAATCCATCCTGAAATCAACTTTTTCTATGTGACATTGAGAACTCACAAATTTTGTTAATCCTGCCATCATTGCAGTGGGCCCCATACGACGACGAAAAGAGAGCTGTTTGGATCAAAGGTCTAAGCCTTGGAACATGTCTGCTCCAACACTTAATCTCAATCCAAACGGCCCTAAGTATATGACATTGGGACTATGTTAAATGTATTTATTTAATTTATATCCAAACGGCCCTAATAAGTATATGACGTTGGGACTATGTTAAATGTATTTATTTAATTTATAGGACACTAAAAAGTATATGACATTCGGATAAAAATAGCTCGTTACAAATCAAGTTTGATTTGGTTGTCACAGGTGGTTTTACACGTCGACGAATTAGTATCGCATGTGCATGATGCATAAAAAAGCAAAAAGTTTTTTTTTTCTTATGCAGAAGAAAAGGCATGCGGAGAAAATAAACCCCTTCATTATTTATAAAAAAATAAATATTTTAGTTTCAATTAAATGAGGAAAAATTAAGGTATGGACAATTAGTTGACCTAGTTAATTAGTAATCTAACTAGGTACTATATATTGCATTCTGTAGCTCTACCAGCATGCCGATTTTTTTTATCTAAAGTCACATTTGTTGAAATTAATATAGGGTCTAAAAGGAGTTGTTTCCGCTGAAGAATGTTCAAAATTTAAAGATCATTAATAATAATGTTTTTTTTATCATTTATCAATTACGAGAATTTGTATTCTTTTGAAACGATTTCTCTTCTGTGTCGAACATTGGATGATCTCGTGTTATGAGGAGAAAAAAATGTCATGTATAATTCGCTTCACAAATCACTAATGAAAAAGAAAAAAATATACATTTTGAGACTGAGTATATAATAGTACATAACCTAAGGTCGCCAACGTAAAAAAAAAAGTGTTTTTAAAATCGGACCGGACCGGTCGTCGGTCCGGTCCGGTTTGATATCAAAACCCGTTTTTGAAAAAACCGGAATGAACCGATTCGACTCGGGCAAAATCGGGTTGAATCGGAAACCCGGTTCAAACCGGTTTTTTTCAAATCAATAAAATTTGTTGTTATATGAAAATAAATTATAAAATAAGGAAGGTATAATAATGATATAAATGTGAAAAAATTAGAAAGTATAAGATATTAGGAAATAGAGTAAAATATGATGTGTGAAATAGAAAAAGAAATTAATTATAAGGAAATTATATTTCAAATTTGTGGGTAAAAATAAAGGTGAAAGGAAGATTAGAAAGTATAAAAATTAGGAAAGTAATAATGAGGAAGTTAAATTTGAAATTAATGAATAAAAAAAGCAAAGAAAATAAATATATAAAGAAAAAATATTTACAAAATTCTACAGAAAATATTTTAAAAACAAGAAAATTATTTCATTAAATTATTATAATAAATATATGCTTAAATTTTGCATGATTATTATTAGGACATGGGGTGAAAGTTTCTTAATATTAATTAAAATACGAAATATGTATGGTTGACTATGTGTAATGTCAAGATATTTTGTCATTTATCTATTTATTTGTCTGAGTTCTAAGTTCTTGAATGAAAATAGGTTAAATATAATTCATAAATTTTGAAGTTGATGATTTTAAAAAATATGAATATAATTAATTAGGAAAATGGAAACTTTTTTTTTTGTTCTGTACATGTTATTATGAATTATGTTTATAAGTAATTTAGGTGTGATCGATCCATGATTATTTACATGTAAAAATATGAAATATAAAGTTCTAAGTTTCAACCTTTTTTTTATTCTACATGTGTTATTTACATGTAAAAATAATTTATTTAATATTTTATATTTTAGGTATACTATAGTTTTTTTAAAAAAATCTAAATATTATTATTTTAATAAAAATCTGATTTAATTCGATCGAACCCGATTGAACCGGTCAAACCATGATCACCAATTCGATGTCCGATTCGTTTTTAAAAACATTGAAAAAAAATGACATCTATCTAAAAGCCCATCTAATATTTTATAAATTAAAAGTGATTAAAGTTTATAAACTTCGACCATGTCGTGATATCTTTTGCCCAATTACGAAGTTAAGATGTGCCGCGGAGTAGATTAAGGAGGCCTTTAAGTACGCCTCCCTCCCGGCTGTGTTTCCGTCGAAGGCGTCTTGGGTTTTCATTTCCATCGCAATCGTCGGCCTTCCCCATCTCTGTGAGAAGAAGAGGAACCCTAATTCCAGAGCGCCATGGTCGTAAAAGATATTTGAGAACAATATTTCATCGTCTTTATATTATTATTGATTTTAGATATTTTGCTGGTTCTTGTGGAACCTTTTGGGGCTGCTGCAGTCGCTGGTCGCGAACGAGGATTTCCAACATATTCTTCGTGTTCTGAACACGAATGTAGATGGGAAGCAGAAGATAATGTTTGCTTTGACCTCCATCAAAGGCATTGGCCGCCGGTTTGCCAACATCGTCTGCAAGAAGGCCGATGTCGACATGAACAAGAGGTCTCGCGTCTCCCCCATTCACTCCTTTCTACCGGTTTGGATAAGTGGTAGTTTACGAGTTATATTTTTTTTGGATCTTTCAACGATTAGGTAATTTGACAAAGTTCAAAGTTTTCTTTTATTTCAGTGGAATTAGTTTAAGAAAGCTTAAATTTTTCCCTCTTTCTATATGGATTAATTAAAAGATGTGATCTCTGTGTTGCATAAATAGTTACTTTTTTCCAGTGAGTTCTAGATGGATTGAACTCTTCTTTTTTTTTTAAAGATCTGGTTATAAAAGTTAAGTACTTAAACTGTGATTTAATTATGATTATATGAAGCTCCAAATAAACTTCGTCTATGTTTTATAGCCGGTCCCAAGCCTGGATAAAAAAGGAGGGTTGTGTTAGGCCCGACAGCCAGCGTAAAATTCTGAGCGAAATGGCGTTGATCCATGTAGCCGACCCCACCTAGTGGGATAAGGCTTTGTTGTTGATGTATAGTAAGCTCCAGCATTGAAAAATAAGAAGTCCTAATTACTGTATGTTAAATGTTCATTGTTATTGCGTGACAATGCAGTCCATTGATGCCAATTTTCCCTCTTTGATGTTCAGAGCTGGTGAACTCTCTGCCGCTGAGCTTGAGAACCTCATGACTGTCGTGGCCAATCCTCGCCAGTTCAAGATCCCGGATTGGTTTCTGAACAGGAAAAAGGACTACAAGGATGGTAGGTACTCCCAGGTTGTCTCCAATGCCTTGGACATGAAGCTGAGGGAAGATCTTGAGCGTCTGAAGAAGATTAGGTTAGTCTCTGTGAAGCACTCAGTATTTGTTTTAGATCATGCATGTAGTTGCGTTGCGGTCGTTGACTTCTGCAGGCCATAGAGCTGTAATGCTTATGACTCGTTATAAAATCTATTATTACTTGGAGTTTGCTCCTTTTGGAATAAGCCAATGTGAGAGTCAAACCTTAATGGCGGATTCAAAATTAATTGACAATCTGTGTCACTTCTTTTGCTACATCAATCCTGATGAAGAAACATATGGCTTACAGCCACTAATTGTTGGATTTTGACGTTGGCCTATTAACAAAACTGAGCCGATCCTTTGAGATTTCTCATCTGACCACCAACACAGCAGAATCTTTTGTAGCCAGTTGTTGTATTTGGTTTCCTGTCAGAATGGGTAAACTATATGGAATTACTATTGCAATGTTACCTATTATTTGTGTGACCCTATGATTCAAAGTTGACGAATTTGCATATGCTGCAGGAATCACCGTGGTCTGCGTCATTACTGGGGCCTTCGAGTTCGCGGACAGCATACAAAGACTACTGGCAGGAGGGGGAAGACTGTTGGTGTCTCCAAGAAGCGTTGAGGCTAATTTGGGGAAAGCAGATAATTTTGCTGTATCTGAACATCGTATCATTATCATAGTTATCATCTTAGGAAGGTAATTCAATGATAGTTTCCGTCATTCAGAGTGAAAGTCAGGTAGATAAAGAAGCCTAACGATTTTCTGAAACATTGTAGTGATAGCATGTAACTGAACCCACTTGTAGGTTTCCTGAAGAGGTTTTTTTCGCGTACTATTGGTACAAACTCTCAGAGTTTAAATACTATTCAATTTTTAGACCTTGGCGGCATGCAGATTTTATAGGTTTTTTCTCACTTCATCGTGTTTTAGATGAGAAGTCTCGTAATAAAACCAAAACATTAATAAGCACAAGACTGATACTTTGAAGTTTTACTGTACCATGAGAGGAAAAAAGGTTGGCATGAGTTGAAAGATTGAAGGGTGCATTTAGGAGAAATAAATCGTCGTGTTTCCAACTTTCCTTGCATGTGAAGGTGAATGTTAGATTTTTTCAACTCAAGAAAATTTTCTTAAATCCTCTCCAGTTTTCTTATTTCCCTTCTCTCTCTTCCCTTTTCCTTACAAGTTACAATGAATGAAGGAATTGCAAGATAACCATTTGGAGATTTTATTGGCAAACATCGGGCCTACCAGCAGATGAACGGGTCAAAATCTTCTCAAACTAGATACATTACATGCGCCTTACCTGGGTGTTTGGAAGAAGAATAATACAAGAAAAAAAAATTAGTCCAAATAGGTTAAAAAATGAGATGAGTTAATTATTCGATCGAGGAAATAATTTCGTATGAGAAACAGATTAACTGTTCTTAACTACGTTCCCTATTTCTATTAATTCACTATTCATTTCTAGATTATTAATTTTGTTTGCTTTTTTCTTATTTTTAAATAAAACAAGATAATAAACTTACTTTAATAATAATTAATATCCCATGAAAAATAACACTCCTAAACAGACAGCCTAAATGTATTATAGGTTTATAGGCACTTGTCTCAAACCATTCAGAATGGAGTTACACGCATCTCGTATTGGCGAAGTTTGACTTGTAGTAGAAAAAAAAAAAAAACAGACTTGAGGGCAACGGGCAAATACATGTACAAGAATATAACTTGTGCTTGTTTTGATCCTGGCGTTTGCTAGAAAAAAGACTAGGATAAATGAACCCCCATTGAATGAAAATTAAAGAAGAACAATAAAGAATTCTACCTTAACCTGGAATTCGATGTCATTATCTACGTTCCTAACAAAATACTGCCGAGTCAAAACACATCATACTTCATCTTGGAAGTCGAAAGATTATAACAGAAGATTTCAAATAAATTGCTCAAATGTTCTTTATGTTTAGACGAACATGAATTATAGTGCAGGTCCTCATGTAAACACAACAGATGTGCTAAATGCCTGCTGAAGGTTTGAAGATAGCAGCATGTAAACACAACAGCTCTTCCCACAGATACTATGGTAGATCTACGGGAGAATATTCTATGATCTACCTCGTCCCCTAAAACCTCCACGACCACCGCCTCTTGGAGGGCCTCGTCCGCGAAAGCCGCCTCCACGGCCACCTCCTCTTGGGGGACCTCGTCCACCCCTTCCGCGGAAGCCACCACCTCCCCGGCCACCACGACCTCCACCTCTAGCAGCAGTTTCTTGTCCCCTGAAACATGCATATAAAAAGTAATCGTTCAGACTGCGGGTGTGATGCAAGGTCTGCAATTTGAAATTTTGGAACAAGAAAAAAACAAGGTGCAAAAACTAAGGACGACCAACAGAATACTAGATTTCAAGTCAGTAAACATTATATTCTCAATCAACCAGATGGAGATTAACTGATGCAGGCATTTAAGTTTCTCCAAACTCCAGGCCCCTCTTCACTGGAAGAGAAAACAACAGCAAACAAAGCTACCGTCTTCAGTTAACCAGATGTACTAACAAAAGTCAAATTAAAAACTCCTACAAATAGCTAATAGAAGCTTGCAATATGTCCTTATTTGGTGGAAGCATTGGTCATCGATCACAATTTGATCATCAACTATGGCAATCAATACCGGGAATCTTCAGTTTTTCCTCCATTAATGATCTTCCCTGACACAACATATTAGTTTCCACTTGTTTGACTACCAAGTCACCAAGTTCTTTCACTGTTACAATGATTGCTAACCCTTGGGTGCTCCTCATCTAAAATCTAGTTGATATTTGTTTCAGAAAACTCTAACAGTCAAAGGATGGTGCTCAAAGCAAACAGGAAGCAGGGAGTTTGATTTTTTTTTTGAGAGAGGAGATTAATTATGAGCAGACAATCAATATCCAAAACAATAACAGTGACACTCAAGAATAAAATTGTGAAAAATAAACACACGAATCTCCTAGGGAAAAAAAAGTCGTCTCCTTTACGTTCACATTTTTATGTGCGTTGGATATGAGATGTTCCGTCAAATCAACCTTGTATCTCTTCTGGGCATTCGTTCATGTATGATCAATATACGGGTCGACCAGGAAAACTAAATGAATGTGCCATCATTGTGTGAAACTGAAAAATAAGTTCTAAAAAAATGAAGAGAATGAGAAACCAAAAACAAAATGTGCTGAAATATATCAAAACAACAAACTCATGATAAAATAGCAAAAGTTCTACATTATCTTAAGCACGAAACAATTTAAGGAGAAAATGAAAGAATCATTACTTTGGTTTAGGGAGAAATTTGGCGAGAGGCAGCAGCTTCGCAGGATTAATGTAAAACTTGTCACCTGGCGCATATGAAGTCGCTATGATTCCCTCCATCATCTTAATTGAGAAATACTGAGCGCAACAAGGGAATCATTAATCAATACGCTCAAAAACCACACCACCGATGCGAAGATTAAGAGGCGAACGCTTAACAGAAAGACAGAGAGCTCACGGCTTCGTTGATGGGGCCGAAGATCTCATCCACGTTCCCTATCTGCGTCTTGTTCTGCAGATAGATAGGCGCATTGAAGTAAGGAATCTTCTCGTTCGTCAGCTTCGTGACCGCATCTCCTTCGCAAGCATGAAGGAAAGAAGAAATCTCTGCAAAAGTGGCGCCATTTTTAGCGTTTCGAAGCCGTCAAACACCAAAAATCCTTTTGTCGCAATCAAATTGACAAGTTTAGACAATATGTTGAAATAAAAGACTTGTTCCATCCGAATCGACACACACGATAAAGAAGGAAAAAACCATAACTTTAGAAGCAACAGTACACTGAGAGCACGACATACGTACCGATGACTTCGTCCGGTGGGCCTTCGTCGAATCCGCGCCCCCTGCCGCCGCCGCGACCGCCGAAGCGTCCACCTCTCCCTCCGCCGCGGCCGCCGTCTCGGCCTCCTCTGAAACCGCCGCCTCCCCTCGGTGGCCGCATTCTTTGTGTGCTGCACCAAGATGAAGAATGGCTCTGCTCCTTTTTTGCGCGGTCAGTGTAAGTATCGGCAGGGGCGGCGCAAGGGTTTAGGGCTTTAGAAATGTAGCGATTGACGAGTATGCCCATGGTCTCTACGACGTTATTACATTGATTTGTTTTGTTGAAATAGAAAAAAACTTAGAAAATGTTTTTCGAAAAAATTCCTTATTCGATTAAAATCAAATCAAACTGAAGATTTTTCTTAAAAAAAAACACGTGATATTTTTCAAACTTTTAAAATTACCAATAAAATATTTTGGTCTACAAAAAAATTATAATGTTTTTGAAATAGGAAAAAAACAGATAAAATAATTTCCTAAAAATGCTACAGAAACTGTGGCATACTAATTTTCATTTCTTAGTTAAAGGTTTACTGGTATTGATAATTATTCGTAAATTATGTCATGTTGTTCCACAACTCGGCTTGATTTGTACTTTATTTTAGGCTGTTTGTTTATTTAATTTTTCTCTTTTTTTGCCATACGTAATATTCCATCAAAACATCTTTTCGGTTGACAAAAACAATTCAATTGTCAACGACTCAACAATATTATTTTAAAAAACAAAAGTATAACTTCAAATTAAATATTAAAAGTTAAGACCATAACTACAAAATGAGTGTTCGAAATTAAGAGGAAAAACAACTTTTTTGCTTATGACTAAATTAGAATTTTTTTAAAAAACATTTGATTAATTCAAAGATGGAGTGTGAAGGAGTGATAAATAATATTTGTCTCATCAAAATAATCATTCTAAAGATCGATTTTCAAGTTAGTGGCATTAGTAACCACGTAAAAGTTAGAACAACTTTGGTTTGCATATGTACCATATTGAATGCACTCAGGGGCGTTTTTTTAGGGAGGCGTTTCTCTAGAGGTAATCTTTGGAGATTATCAGGTAATGTTGTAGTAAATTATATGGGTCCATCACATTACCTTATTCACTTGTGACAAGTAATGGGTAATTTGTATTGTCCAGACAATCCACATTGCCTATAAAGTGACAATGCATATTGCCTATGGGAAGATAGACAATCCACATTACCACCTGGGTTACAATCTTTTAAATTTTACTTTCCGCATTTGTCCTTTACAGTTTTATTTAAATAAATTCTAAAACATATTGAATAAATTATAATAATAATTAAATAAATTATAAAAGTAATCAAATAATTATTATGACTATATTATTATCATATTTTAAAAATATATTAGTTATTTTGATAAACTTAATTTTATGAATGAGAATATATATTTGTAATTTAATTTTATGAAGTTAAAAATAATTTATATCCATAAACATAATTCTTTTGATTAGGGGTATATTGGTAAAAATCATATATTAACTCATAAATTTGTATTTTCTTATAAATAACTAATATGGATTGCCAGACAAATTACTTATGCATACTAAACAAGGTAATGTACATTGCTGGCAATTTAACAAGTGGTAATCTACATTGCTAGATAATGTTGAATGGCAATGCAGTGAACGCACCCTAGAGGTAATCTTTATGGATTACCGAATAATGTTGTATTAAATTACCTGAGTCCACCACATTATCTTGTTCACTTGTTATAGGTAATGAGTAATTTGCATTGCCCAGGCAATCCATATTATCTATAAAGTAACAATGCAGATTGCCTATGGAAGGATAGACAATCCACGTTACCACATGGATTATAATCTTTTAAATTTTACTTTTCACATTTGTCCTTTACAATTTTATTTAAATAATTCTAAAACATATTGAATAAATTATAATAATAATTAAATAAATTATAAAATTAATCAAATAAATATTATAATTATTATGACTATATTATTATCATATTTTAAAAATATATTAGTTATTTTATAAACTTTAATTTTATGGATGAGAATATATATTTGTGATTTAATTTTACAAAGTTAAAAATAATTTATATTCATAAACATAATTCTTTTGATTAGGGGTATATTGGTAAAAATCATATATTAACTCATAAATTTGTATTTTCTTATAAATAACTAATATGGATTGCCAAATATATTACTTATGCATACTAAACAAGGTAATGTACATTACTGATAATTTAACAAGTGATAATCTTTCTGAGAGGCAATCTACATTGTTAGGTAATATTAAATGACAATGCAGTAAACACATCCTTACGGTAGTCAGCACTCCGATCAGCTGTGGTCGTGCGCAATCAGTTTTAAACAATGTTATTAAAACCAGACCGAACCAACCGGTTCAACCATGAACCGGCCGGTGATCCGGTCCGGGCAAGTGTCAAAATCCATTTTGGCATTGAATCGGACAAAACCGGTTGAACTGGTTCAACTCGGTTCAATACAAATTTTGAAAAAAAATTTTGTACAAAATGATATAAATAGAAAAGTTAAATGAGAAAAAAGAAAAGAAATATAAGGAAACTAAAGGAGGAGAGAATATCATATCTATATAATTAAATAGGAATTGAAATAAAAAGGTAAATATTTAAAATTGAATAATATTAGAATAGAAACTTATCAAAGGGCATAAAATAAATGAAATAAAAAGGAAAGTGTTAAATAAAAAAAGAAATAAGAATAATTTAAGATAAAATTTACTAATATAACATTTATCATCATTAAATAGTAGCTTATTAAATTATTAATAATTTATTTATATCATTATTATGAAACTTTTAATTAATAAAAATTATGTTATATTATTTTTTAATATTTTTAATAAGTTATTGGTACAATATTCATATATTATATCATATAACTTATGCTATATCTTTATAATTATTACGAATAATATTATTTTAATAAAATCCGGTTCAACCCGATCGAATCCGATCGAACCGGTCCAACTACAACCCAATGATGAATCCAGTCCGATCGTCGGTCCGGTTATGAAAATATTAGTTTTAAAGGGCCTAACTTTTCTTGAAATTATTGATAGTAATAATGTGCAATTCCCATCCCTTCGGATTACGTGCAAACTAAGTTTCCATTTTTTTTAATAACTCTATATATTTGAAAAATGATGTCGGACGCCAAAAAGCACACTTTCCACAAGGTTGGTTCACTATCGAGTCTGATTAATTCGATTATATCATTCCGAGTCACGTGCCTAACAATGACAAGTGAGACTCTGAAAAATAATTAATATTCGAATTCGAGAAGAAGCCGCTTGTCACTCCACTCCAAACCCTTATTGTAAACTCGTAAACTCTTAACCAAAGCGTAATGCATAGAATTTTTAAGCACCCTCTTTCATATGTTTTGAGATTGTGTTTGACAATATCATAAATAGTATTTAGTGATTCAAATGTTTATTTTTTTATTTGATAAATAGTATTTTTTTTAATTTGATAAATGTTCCTTTTCATGTGAAGTATTATGCACCTTTGTTTTTTTTTCTATGTTAAACGTTGTTAAATGAAATATGTGTTTTTTTTTCTATGTTAAACGTTGTTAAATGAAATATGTGTTGCCAATAATTCTAAAAGTTGAAGACATTATGGAGAATAATCTCTTAAGTTTAGAAAAAGATGAGGCAAATACTGGGAAAATAATACTTTCTAAGACGTCTTATGTGAAATTTGAATACTAAACATGTAAATGATGATAATGATTCTACCTCACCCCAAGAAAAAGGAAATGATTATAAGTGACATTTTCTTTATTTTATAAAAATACGTTTTTAAATTCATGTGAATCTTCAGTTCAAAGAGAATAATATCTTATTTTGATGAAGTTAAAAGGATGTTATAAAAAGTATCAGAGCCAACCTCAATGTCACTTGCGTCATATGGAAGCGATCTCGTGGGCCATTCAACAAGGACGTTGGATCCCTAGAAAGGGTGAACTTTGAATTCCTTTGAAGGTTGATTGTAAGACTCTATGGCAAAATGTCAAAAGGTGAATAGATAATCTTACATGGATAAAATATGAAAATGATCGTGAGCTTATAAGTAACATCTACTTTATTTATTAAGACGTATTTTAAATTCGTACGGACCTTGATAAGGGGCGTTATGCTAGTTTGAATTTGTACAAATTCCTAAAATTATATATATGCAAAGCAAAAGTGTGATATGGCCAAATAGCTTTGCACGGTTAAATGATAATTTTGTTGGTTTTCAACATATAAAAAGCAGCCTTAAAGCCTGTCAAAGAGAGTGGATTTGGTTGACCATTTAATTGTAAGCCCAATTAGTTAATTGAGTGCAAATGCAATTAGTATCCCATTAGTTTATATATGACGAGTTGCTATCAAGCACCAAATAATCTTCCCAATTCATCAAGCATGGGAGAAAAAAAATAGAAACAAATAATTTTCTTTTATTATACCATTAAGCCGCCCCACCTAGTGGGATAAGGCTTTGTTGTTGTTGTATACCATTAAGCCTCTTTGTAATGTAGTGGACTGTGATATGCAATTAAATGATGATATTCATATTAATTACGTGCGGGAATGCACGATGCATATATAATTTAATCCCATTTTAATCATGCATCATTCATATTTTTTTTTCTCTTCCCTTTGACTCATAATCTCGCTGTAAAAAAAAGGGACCCATCGATTTTGGCCTCATCTCCTCCTCGCCGGCACCACTGTGATCGCCATGGTCGCCAAAGTCGTCGGCGTCTTATCAGACACGCATACGCGACAGTTAGGGCAAGTCAAATGGTCCCCGAGCCATGGGTGGACGTAGGGATGGCACCCGCCGCTGTTTGGGTGGGGGACATCACCCCCGCCCCGACCCCGACGATCTGCCCCGCCTCCGACTCCGTCCCGAATTTTCGATTCGGAGAAAATTTTATCCTCCGCCCCGAACCCCACGAGGCTCAAATCCTTGCGGAGAATCCGATTCTCTGAATTTTTTATTAAAAAATATGAAAAAATTAGAAAAAAATAGTGCACACCTCTACGCGCGGCGACGATTTCGCGTAGAGGCGGTTTCGCCTCTGCGCGTAGCGGCGATTTCGTGGACTGCGATCGTGAAGGACTGCGTCGGAGAAGGACTGCCCCGCCCTGGTTGCCTCCGCATCGGAGATCGTCGTCGCCGGCGCCGCCTTGAGAAAGATGTCGCCCGCCCCGACTGCCTCCGCATCGGAGATCGTCGTCGCCGGCGCCGCCTTGAGAAGGATGTCATCGGCGCCGCCACCAAAAGGAAAAAAGGAGATTAGGGTCGGGATGGGAGAAAAAAAGAAGAGATGAAAAGGAGTTAGGATTTTTTATTTTATATATGATGAATGGACGGTTAAAATTTAATCTGATGATTGATAATTAAAATAATTAAATATTATGACGAAAAAATAGAAATCCGACGGGGCGGGAGCAGTCCACCCGTCCCGATCTCCGAACGAGAGGTTGGGAACAGTTTGCCACCATCACACCCCTGCGAGGTAAAAAATCTTCGAATGCGGAACCTAATGAAAATTCCCCGCGGGGCCGTTTGGGGGAGGGGATGTTGCCACCCCTACGTGGATGCACTCGACATGGAAAAAATGCCCGCAGAGGGGCAGCTCCACCGCCAGCTCGCCGTCGTCAATACCGCTCTGACAGACCGTGCACACGATGTCCTCCTGGGCCCCAAAGAACGCGCCGCAAGGTATCTCCGGGAACGACGGCACGCGCATCAGGACCGGGGTTTCGAGCAGCAAATGCTTGCCGGCGGCGTCTGGGGAACGCGCCACACAATTACTTTCGTCGCCGACGGCGTAATCAACCCGATCGTCATCGACAACGGCGACGAACGGCGCGCCGTCCGCGGCGCAAGGCCAATCGAGGCACCTGCGTCTCCTGTCGGTAATCGCCATGCACCCGCAGCACAGCATGAAGGAGATGCAGAAGACCACACAGCAGAGGATCGTCATGAGGCCGTCGAAGAGCATGCCGACGAAGATGAGCGAGGTGATGAATCATCCGGCGTTGAGACTCGTCAAGCTGAGGGAAGTCGACGGCGGCTGCGACGCCGCGTCGTCCATGTCCTGCGTCCTGTAAGTACGGCCGTCGGCGCTAACTGCTGCGAGGGACATGGGAGGAGCTTTTCGATCGGCCTCTTAGTTAGCTTACCTTCTTACCTTCTTCTGTATGCTCGAATCGATGGGGTCTTCTCGCTTATGATTCCCGGTGAACTGTATGGAGTGTGACATATATATTGCCTTCCTTATGAACTGTGATATGCAATTAAATGATGAGGTTTTAGACGAGTAAAACCTTAATAACACTATTTCTGAGTGAAATAAAATCGAATAAGCCAAACGCAAATAAAAAGTTCTTCCATCTTACCCAAAGATAGAAAATAATAATTTTGTTATTAGATTAGTGTTTTTTTTATTGTACAGTACTATTATATTATGTATAAACCGTCAAATTTACTATGCAACTTTTCTTTTGTCCTTATATTTTTAACTATTCCTCTAAAATAAAGATTGTTATTTCTTAATTTAGCATGCTTTATAAAAAATGAAATAAAACGTTGTTGCTTAAAAAAACACTTTTATATTTTCATTTCCTGAAACAAATTTTCATTTATTGTAATGGGAAATCAACAAAGGTCGTGTTATTTTTTTTGGTACAAAATTTTAGCATCAATAGGTTGATATGTGTTGAGAAAAAAAAAGATAGGAGGCATGATCATCAAGATTATATGTATAAAAGTTGTATTTAAGTTAGATTTTTTTTAGTTATTCATAGCTCATTCTATTTGTCATTGTATTAAAATAACGTAGAAAATGAATTTAATATTTTTATGCAACTGTTGTTACATTTTTTTTTTTTTGCTGCAGGCATCAGCAGCCCAAAATAATGAAATATTAATTATATACCTACAAAGTACTATCTTATTTATAAAAATATTGAAGGTATAATATTGTTGTGAAAGGAGTTTGGATGGTATCCATTTTTTAAAAAGAAATATCACTTACTATTTCAAGTCAATTATCTGAATTTAAAACATCACTCTAAAATCATTGTAACAAAAATCATCCTCTAGCACATTAGTTTTTTTTCGAATAATGTTTTCAGTGTCCTATTTTAGTATACAACTTTTTAAAAAAATTAAAAGTATTGTTCATAGCTAAATATAAAAATATAGTACTAAAATTTTCAAGTTATCAATTTCAGAGTTCCATGCTACAATGAAAATATTAAATTATGTAAGAAGAGTATTATATAAATAATGACTTGCAAACTATATACATATAAATTATAAAGAATGATATCCACGAGTTCTTACTATTTTTTAGTGGAATTTTATTTGAGCGGATCGATTTCACTATATGTAATAGTCATCCTAAATTATATCGATATTCCTAATTTTTAGTTTTGCAATTCAGATCAAACTTAAAAAAGATTTAATCATTCACCATCTAGGAGCGATAGACAAAATGAATGATATTTTATAAGTACATTAAATCGTATTATAATACAAATATCCTCCGCCTAGTGATTTGAATTTTAAAATTGTTGACAATTCATTTAATTTAAAACAACTATATTCATGAAGTATTGAGGTATTATGCTTAGGCTTTCATTTGATAATGCTAAAAAAATGTTTGAAATAGCATTTAGAGATTCAAATGTTATTTATTCTATTTGGTAAAAAACATAATGAACTATAATTTAGCGTTTTAAATAAAAATATTAAAAAGTTATTTCTAATAGCGTTTAGCATTTAGAGATTTATATTTTTTTCTAATTTTATCCTTATTCAAATGCATTATTTATTTTTTTATTTATCTTATTATCTTATCATTTTTTATTTTATCACCATTCAACTATATTCTTTTATATTCATATTAAATTAATTACAAATTACTTATTTATTAACAATGTATACAGAAATTAATTTAATGATTAATATTTTCATATTATGTATGAATTATAAAAGATATATTGTAAATAAATTTTTTTATATATTTTAAAATTTACTTATGATTTTTTTTTATTTAATTGATATATTGATGATTTATTTATTAAATTGTAATAAAATTTGTACAAATATTGAATTGAATAATTTATTATATGTTAAATTATATTATTTTATATTCATTAGATTATTTTACCGTTAAGTTTATCAAACACTTATTTATTAATATCTTAAATGGACCGTTAACGCTTATTCAACTGCTATCCGCTTAACAAACTGTTAATAATACCAAATAGAGCCTTAATATAGAAAAGTTAAAATGAGTTATCTTGAAGCTATTTGGTCTAAATCAATGTTATTAAAATAGAAACGGATGTTCAATCATTTTAATCGTGAATAACATATGATTGAATGACAAAATCATTTTTGACATTAAACAGATAAAAAATTGGTGAAACCGGTGAACCAATTCAGCTCGGTTTAAGTTTAAATGTGAAAAAACATAAAAGAGTAAATGGAAAATATTAAAAAGGAAAGTTGAAGAGGATGAAAAATGAGAGGTAAAAACTAAATAGAAATAGAAAAATTGCTAAGTATTAAAATTAGAATAATATTAAAAAGGAAATGATGAAAGGGCATAAAAATGGAAATAAAAAAGAAGAATGTTAAAAAAATAAAAGTAATTAAAGATAAAATATATTGAAGCAACTCATCCTTATGAAAAATCATT
This sequence comes from Pontederia crassipes, assembly GCA_030549335.1. NCBI lineage: Eukaryota > Viridiplantae > Streptophyta > Magnoliopsida > Commelinales > Pontederiaceae > Pontederia > Pontederia crassipes. The sequence continues at coordinate 10,509,956 of CM060184.1, read as the reverse complement.
CATAATGTATTAATATTTATATGTTGTCAATTTCTATTTATCATTATTAAAGTTTAAATAAATGAAATTATATTAAATACTTTAATATTAACAAGTTATTAATGCAATATTTATATATTATACCTTTAAAATTATAATAAATAATAATATTTTTTAAAAGATTGATCCAATCTGATTGAATTCGTATCGCGATCCGATAAGAGGCCGACCCAGTTATGAAAATTTTGAGCTAAATTATATCACAAGACTTTTTTTTACTCTACCAAACAAATTCCAGAATAAAATGTAAAAATCTAAAGTAATAATTGAATGGATCGTTTATTTAATTATTAAATCAAAAAGCCCAATATAACAATTATTTTGAAATACTATTTTCTAAAACCGAAACGGTGTTCATTTTTTTTTTAAAAATATTAATTAATAATAAGAAGGGACTAGCTCGAGGCAGCTGTTCGATTTGATTCGACACCCAACGAAATGTCATCTAACAGGTCCCAAGTTGAGAACGCAAATTGTGTCTCATATATATAATAAATATTTAGCTTCCGATACCAAAAGCGTGCAACTTTTCAATTTGTTAAGAAAAATCAAATGGTGCTTTGCACACATTTATTTATTATTATAAAATCCTCCAATTTGTGGGGTTTGGGTTGGCGAAGCGCCAGCCACGCAGAGCCCCCACCAGAGAGCACGTGGGAGGCGCAGATCGGACGGCTGAGATCTGCTGTAGCATCCAATTTTGGCCCTTTTCAATTATTGTCTCTTTTTCGTTATTCGAAATTACGTTAGAAAAATTAATCAATTCGATCCTAAAAATCGAAATCATCCTTAAAGTTTTTTTTTTTTGCTGATTATTTGAAAGAAACAAAACTTTATTATCGTTGTTTATATTTTACTTCTTAATAATAATTAAAGAAGCGGCTTGAAGTTGGAGTGGGCCCCGCGGCCCACCGCCTCCCGAAAAGGATTTCGAAGTCCGCAAGGCCTCACGATGTGGGGTCAGTCACCGACTTATTTGAGTGAGTGGATGGTGCCGTCCATGTGGGCCCCCACGTGGCCTCGTTTAGAATATTTTGCTTTGTGAGAGTCGCGTTCGGCTCCCTTTCGGCTTGGCTTTAAGTCGTTTTCTTAATTTTAAATCCGCCAATAAAAAACCTTATTATGTCTATGAAAACAAACTAACAATTTTAGACGCTCTTTCTTTGTTAGTTAGAAAGTGGATTAAAAAGATATTCATTATAATAGAGCCAAACAAGTATTAGAATAGGATTAATAATAAATAAATCATATAATGTATGTTTAATCTCGTTGGACGATTATTTTTTGAATTTTTGTATTTTTCATTTTCAATGGATTATAAATAATTCATTGACAATGCAATTAATCTATTCTTACGTGTGAGTTATAAAATTTTAACCCTGAATTAAAGGTTTGACATCTAAACGGCACCTAGGATCAAGCACAAGAGTCGACTAATTCTCGATAACTTTCCCGGATCGAATTAGATCATCTAAGATCAATTCCATTCAAAAAGTTCGAATTCGTTCCTAATCCACTTAATATTATAGTATATTAGCTACATATTATTCATATATTATATCATCATTTTTATGTGTATATATGATGTATAAAATAATCTTATTAATAAAAAAATGAAATGAAGATTTTTAAAATTAATATTTCTACTTTTAAATTTATTTAATTTATTTATATAAAAAATAAATTAGATCAATTCGGAATGATTTGGTTATGGATTCGATTGGAATCGGGTTCAATATTCAAGATTTAATTAAAATCAGATCGGAATTGAAACTGAGGTAATATTCCGAACCAATTTCGCTTCAGATATTTATCCAATTACTTTCGGTACTAGGATGGTAATTGAAATTAACAACATCTTTTACAAAAAAAAAACGATAGAAAGAATTAATTTCAAAATTTAAAAGTAGAGGATTAAATAAAGTGATCACAGTGTATGCATATCTATATAAATTTAATAAGTGTGCTTAAATAAAAAAATTACATATAATTTGATAATAAACAAGAGCCAATGAACAGGAAAATAAGTTTTCTTTGATTAAAAAAAGTAGGCTAAGGCTTGGAAAAAATGAACAATTCTGTTCCTGATGGGAATTCATGTTTCTCGTAAATCATTTTTTTGGGGTCGTCTTGATAATAGGTCACTTTTTTTTTTCTAAAGTACTAGTTATCTTACTAATATATTTTCATCTAAATAAACGGAGACAATCATTATATTTCTGAGCATGATGTTTTTCTTTTGGGAATAATCCAAATTATAAAGAAAAAAACATGATTAGTTATATTCATCACCCTTTGGTCGATAGGACGGATTGATAAGTGAATCATCATCGTTTAAATAAGATCTTAAGTTTGATTTCTTATACATTAAATTTTTTTTTACTTAGAGTCTCATTTGTTTATCACTATTAGATACACCACTCAAGATGACTTAATCAAATTAGTTAACTTAATGATAGATCGATCTCAAATTTATTTATGAATAGTATGTTTAGTAATGCAAGCAGATTAAACTTTCTAAATATTTGAGGGCTGACTAGCCAAAAGAAATGATTTGATTGGTACGATCCTTTGAGATATCAAGATACAAAGCACGCAAAGTTTTTAAATGCTTGTGTTTTTTATAATTAAAAATCCCACTTCCCCTCTTGTTTGTGTTCACAATCCAAGTTCTGTTTTTTTTTTAATGTTCGATCTTAGATATGAGTTGCTAAAGGAAAGACCCATTACCAAAAAAGAAAAAAGAAATCATATGTGAAGCTTCTGTATTTTAGATGCACTTGCACACAGAATTCTTCTTCTCCCAAGTATAAATTTACACATAACAAATACGAAGGTAAATTTACATAAATATATACCATATATAAGAGCAAAAATTGAGTCTCCAAAGGTTATTTCCCCCCCTCAAAATTTACCTTCTGACGTAACTCATTGTGACCTAAAATAAGAAACAAAGCACGAGGGCAACGAGAGGCGACGAGAAGCAGGTAACTATATAAATGTCGACTGCTACTTGGAACCAAGGTTCCCGGCGACACGACAGGACAAAAGGAGAACCCAAAAACACCACCTTCTTCCCCGACGTACGAAGCCAAAGCCAGAAGCCGGAGCCGCCGACAGCGGTCGACCACGTCAGCATCTGATCTGGCGCGGTTGATAGGTTGGCTTTTCTTCTTCTCCTTTCTCTCTCCTACTTTTTTCCCTCTCTCTCCTTTTCCTTATTTTTTCTTTCTTTCTTTCTTACGAGTTCTTCTCACCACCACCACCACCACCCCCGCCCCACCAACATTCCCCTCCCCTCTGCTTTCCAACCCCCCCTCCCTCTTAACCATTCCAATCTTTCCTTTTCCTCCTCTCTGCCTTTTGCCTTACGAATACAAACACCTCTTCTCCTTCATCATCCAATCTCCCATCTCTCTCTCTCTCTCTAGCTTTCCGGTGTGAGAATTTTAGATATTGGATGACCAGTAGTGCACTTGAAGAAGCTGAATTATGGTGAGTTGCTTGGTCTTCTTTTCTATGATAAGATGCTGTGCGCGCTAATGGATGGACTGATGGATGGCTCTTATGCTGTGAGTAACCACTGTTGTGTTCTTTTTCACAGGGGACTCCGGTGAACATAATCGTCGGGTCTCACGTCTGGGTGGAGGATCCAGATGTCGCTTGGATCGATGGCGAGGTCACGGCGATCAAGGGCGGGAACGCCACAATCGTCACCACAGCCGGCAAGACCGTATGTTACTTGATCGATGCTCAAGTTCATTGATGATTGAATTTTCTCGCAATAGTTCCACGGCAGTTATGGTTTTCGATTCCCTGTACACTGTTTGTAGTGGTTTTCATATTGCCAACGATCATATTTCGATTCCTTAATTCTCCTTAGCATCGGGTTCTGTAAATCTCTTACGGCTGATGAATTCTGGAGGAGGGATCGATTTCTCTGCTTCTCTGGATGGCCAGAGCATGTTGCAGGTCGATCTCACCGATCTGAAACATCGACGAAAGATCAGTCTTTTATGGCACAAACGAATTCGCGTCAGTGATGATGATTATGAGGTTCCCGACAGCGATGAAGTTGAGCTCTCTCAGGAACTTGATGAGACCCCAGACGTTGTGGCTTCCCTCTAAAGATTACATGCTGGCCATCCAATCATCGCTCTCTTTCTCTTTCCTCTCTCCGTGCCAAAATGCATAAATTAAGTTGGTAATGACATCCTGTGACCAATCCATTTAACAATTAGAATCGAGTCCAAATGATGTGCTGCCATTATGCACAGTTGGCAGCAGCTGTAAGCTAATACCTACTCGGACACAGTTGATCATGCTGTCTGCTATATTCTTTTTCTTTCCTTTTTCCTTTTATTTTCCACGAGAATGAATTACGTACATGTTCATCAAGCTAAACGTACAATGCTTGAGATCCAAGTATTGTGAACACCTTGTCATGCATCATACAACCAATAGTTTCAATTATAAATTTTCATTAGTATCTCCCACTAAGATGATGTGTCCCCGAGGCAGGTTGTGGCCAGTTTATCCAGCATATATCCTAAAGACACAGAAGCTCCTCCAGCTGGGGTCGATGACATGACCAAGTTGGCTTACCTTCATGAGCCGGGAGTACTGAACAACCTTGCGTCCCGCTACGCGCTGAATGAGATATATGTATGATGCATCTCCTAAATCACACCAAAATTTTCATAAACTTTAGTGGAGATAGAATACCGAGACGTGCATCTAAACGAGTTACTAAATTTTGACAGACGTACACTGGGAACATATTGATAGCCGTCAATCCTTTCCGAAGGCTTCCACATTTGTATGACGCTCACATGATGGAACAGTACAAGGGCGCCCCTTTTGGCGAGCTCAGTCCACATCTTTTTGCCGTGGCTGATGCTTGCTACAGGTACAATATGTCGAAGCGTTTCAATTGTCATGAACGTATGAACATTGAGCTAAATTCCATCTCTGTAATTCAGGGCCATTATAAACGAACACGGAAGTCAATCCATCTTGGTAAGTGGGGAGAGTGGAGCTGGTAAAACCGAGACAACCAAGATGATCATGAGATATCTAGCATTTATGGGTGGACGATCAGGCATGGAAGGCCGGACAGTAGAGCAGCAAGTCTTGGAGGTAAGGAAGTACTTCTTACCATTCATTAAATAGCTGCGGAGTTCAGAATCATGACACGTAACTATGCAACTTCGATTGATCTTTTGTGCAGTCTAATCCGGTGCTCGAAGCATTCGGGAATGCAAAAACAGTTAAAAACAACAATTCAAGGTGACTAGTACAACTCGGCTACCATATTTACAAGCAAATTGATGCAATTCAGATTTGTTTGCTCACAAAGAAAGCTTACTTCTTTACTCAGTCGATTTGGTAAGTTCGTCGAAATCCAATTTGACAAATATGGTAAGATCTCTGGAGCAGCAGTCCGCACCTATCTTCTTGAGCGCTCACGAGTTTGCCAGGTGAATGACCCAGAGAGGAACTACCACTGCTTCTATATGCTTTGTGCTGCACCGCCAGAGGTAAACTGTTCGGTTTCTTCTGCATCCGCCATAATATATGCACAATATAAAACTATAAACAAATAAAACAGCTTTCTCTCATGAAATCTTAGAATTATTGTACAATGATGTCTTCAAGGACAATCCAAAGAATTAAATTAGTTTAAACTAGTCTTAAATGTTTCCAGGAAGCAAAAAAATTTAAGGTGGAAGATCCAAGAACATTCCATTATCTTAACCAAACAAACTGTTACCAAGTAGCAAATGTGGATGATGCCAGGGAATATCTGGAAACTAGAAAAGCAATGGATATTGTTGGCATCAGTCAGGAGGATCAGGTAGTACATCTGACATACAAGTCATGATTTGAAAAGAAAACTAGTGACATCAAAAGTATTACCATAATGCAGGATGCGATCTTTCGTGTCGTCGCAGCAATTCTTCATCTTGGTAACATACAGTTTTCCAAAGGGAAGGAAATCGACTCCTCCAAGTTGAAAGACCAGAAAGCAGTCCATCATCTTAAAACAGCGGCGGAGCTACTGATGTGTGCCCCAAATGTTTAACTCTTGTGCATACACTGATACATCTCTGTTGGTTTCATCATTGCGCACTAACGTAAATACTTGTCTCAGGTGCAATGAGCAGGCACTAGAGGACTCTCTCTGCAAGCGTGTGATTGTGACACCAGATGGCAACATCACGAAGCTTCTTGATCCAGAGGCCGCTGCACTGAGCCGAGATGCATTAGCAAAGACAGTATACTCGAGATTATTTGATTGGTAAGATTCATAAGTTCCAATTCCAACAACTCATACCGGAAAGTAAACAATTATATTCAACATTAGTTCTTGCAAATCATGATCCACCAAATAGAATTTCTTGCATTCTGTGAACAATTTTATTTGTGCAAATCATGGCAGGATAGTGGACAAGATCAACAGTTCAATTGGTCAGGATCCTTCTGCAGCACACATAATTGGAGTGCTTGATATATATGGCTTCGAGAGCTTCAAGATTAACAGGTAAACTATTCAGACCACTTACAGGATAAAAGCATTCAAGCTTCACAAATCTAAGACTAAATAATTTACTGATGTCATTTATTTTTTGTCTTTCAGTTTCGAGCAACTATGTATCAACTTGACTAATGAAAAACTGCAGCAGCATTTCAACCAGGTAGATACATCCTTATATTATTTTGTCTGGTTGGGGAGAACATTTACTTATTGAAAGCATACAAATGCAGCATGTATTCAAGATGGAGCAAGAGGAATACACGAGGGAAGAAATTAACTGGAGCTATGTCGAGTTTGTGGACAACCAAGATGTTCTAGATCTAATAGAGAAGGTGCACATGAAATCCCACATAAACAGCAATCAGATGAAAATGAATAATCCTTGAATGAGAAAAGGTTGTTCTTAACTATTCCCCACTTTTATGCAGAAACCTGGTGGAATAATTGCGCTACTTGATGAAGCCTGGTATGCCTATTAAATTTCTTTCATTTGGTAGAGTAGAGAATGACAAAACTTAAAAGTGAACAGAATGAATGTAAAATGAACTTCAAGCTAACCGAACAACAATTCCTTCAACAATTCAACTAAATTTCTTCTGTTATAATATCCAAGCCTATGTTTATAACCCTGTAAAGTCAAGGACTCAACTCTCAAGGGTATATTCCACACTTTTTTTTTGTTACAAGAATAGAAACCACACTAGCCCACCCATCCCATGTTACTCCTAGATGTGATGTTCACTTTTACTGATTAATTTTAATTATGTATTGCAGTATGTTTCCAAAGTCAACTCATGAAACATTTGCCCAGAAGATGTATCAAACATACAAAGCGCACAAACGATTTAGCAAGCCAAAACTTGCTAGAACTGCCTTCACCATCAATCATTATGCCGGCGATGTAAGAATGAAGCAGTAAACTAATTTAATCCAACTGGGATTGTCTTTGATGCATGGAACTAAAAGAACAAGTATGATATTTAATAGGTGACCTATCAAGCTGATCATTTCCTTGATAAGAATAAAGATTATGTCGTGGCAGAACATCAAGCTCTATTAAATGATTCCAAGTGTTCCTTTGTTGCAAATCTCTTTCCTCTGCTACCGGAAGAGAGTTCGAAACAATCCAAGTTCTCCTCAATTGGTACTCGCTTTAAGGTATGTCAGAACAAGATATGATCCTCTTTGGTTCAGCATGATATCCAAGTTCACTTCCTATGAAAGATGATTTGGTCAAACTTGTAGCAACAACTGCAATCACTAATGGAAACTCTGAGCACAACAGAGCCACATTATATCAGATGTGTGAAGCCCAATGGAGTGTTAAAACCGGGAATTTTTGAAAATGACAATGTCCTCAACCAACTGAGATGTGGGGTTAGTAATGCATGAGATTCAGATTCAGAATCATTGTTCAACATGCAAACATATTCATACTTTGCATCTTCCCTGCTAATTCAGGGTGTGTTAGAGGCAATCAGGATCAGCTGTGCCGGCTATCCCACTAAGAGAACATTCGATGAGTTCATTGATCGCTTTGGAATGCTGGCACCAGATCTCATTGACAGGTACCTGTTTACCCCGGAAAATCAAGGCTAAATAATTTGAGGAAGGAACTCCATTAATTTTTGTTTTGCTGACGTTTTAGCTACTTTCCTTGCAGCTCTGATGAAAAATCAGCATGTTCAGCAATATGTGACAGAATGGGATTAAAAGGCTATCAGGTGCAAAATTAAACTAGAGAATAGGAGAATCTGTCAGCAACAATGAATGCCGCAAAAATATATTAACTACAGCCATATTGTTTTTCTACCAGATAGGAAAGACTAAGGTATTCCTCAGAGCTGGTCAGATGGCCGAGCTAGATGCAAGAAGGATAGAAGTCTTAGCTAATGCTGCAAAACTTATTCAGAGACAGATTAGAACACATCTTGCTCGAAAGGAATTCATCACCCTACGAAAAGCCTCAATTCAAATGCAAAAGCTATGGAGAGGTTACTTCCTGGAATTGCATTTAGCATGAATAGTATTTTCATCAGCACGGACATTCAATGCTTGTATGTTTTTTCCTGCAGCACGTCTTGCACGAAGGCTTTATGAAAGCATGAGACGAGAAGACGCATCGATTCGTATACAGAAATATGCACGATCTCATGCTGCTAGAAAAGCTTATAATGAGATGCAAGTAGCAGCCACAGTTGTACAAACAGGTCTACGGGCAATGGCAGCTCGTAATGAATATAGATATAGAAAGAGAACTAAGGCTGCTATACTTGTACAGGTATTCAATTTAGTCGGATGAAGTTTCTAAAGCTTTATTGAAACTTCAGGAAGAATGTTAAAGTTTTCTTACATATATTCATGAGTCCAAATAAAATGATATTGAACAATGACTAATCCTACAGACACAATGGCGTCTACATAAGGCCCGCTCTGCTTATAAATATCAAAAGAAGGCGACTCTAATACTTCAATGTCTCTGGAGAGGACGCCTTGGAAGGAAGGAACTTCGGAAGCTAAAAATGGTAAGTTGTCTCAAATATATAATTGTTTCATCCTACGACATGATTACCAAATTTTGACGCTGAAAAAAATTAGAGAAACTAGAATTCTGTTTCTTCATAAGGAGTTTTTATTGGTGAGACTCTATGATTTGGAATGATAGAGATATAAGAGAAAAATCTTTGCAATTCTGTTAATACAGGCTGCAAGAGATATGGGAGCACTCAAAGAAGCAAAAGACAAGTTAGAAAAGAGAGTAGAGGAACTCACTTGGAGACTCGACATTGAAAAGCATATGAGGGTATGTTACCTAATCAAAGACATAATAACTGACCAAACAGGAACTCTAATGATTTTGGTGTCATTTGATGCAGATTGACCTAGAAGAAGCCAAAGGACAAGAAATTGCAAAATTACAATCTTCGTTGCAAGAAATGCAGGAGAAACTCAATGCAGCTCATGAAGCAATCATTAAAGAAAAAGAAGCAGCAAGAATAGCAATTGAGCAAGCACCACCAGTTATTAAAGAAGTTCCGGTGGTTGACAATACAAAGTTAGAGTTATTAGCAAGCCATAATAAAGAACTAGAGGTAAAAATCAATTAATTTATCTATCTTTTTTAAATGATCTAAGATTTCTCAACAACTACAACAGTAAACAAAGGGTCAAGAAAAAAGAATTATCTTGCATATGCAGTAAATTAGAAGTGAGAACTATTTTTTATTGTGAACAAGTAGGACTGATCCTCTATTATTCTGGATAGGATGAGTTAGCCATATTCAGGACCAAGGCTGAGGAGTTTGAGAGAAGGTACAATGAGGTTCAGAAGCAGACAGAAGAATTGCTAAAAGACACAGAAGACTCCCACCTGAAAATAAATCAAATGCAAGAAACAATAGAGCAGTAAGCAAAATCTTCTATGGACTGGGTTTATATCTATCTATCTATCTATCTATCTATCTATCTATCTATCTATCTATCTATCTATCTATATATATATATATATATATATATATATATATATATAATGCCACTCATCATCTATATATTCTGCAGGCTTGAGACAAATTTGTCCAGCCTACAGTTTGAGAACCAGGTCCTAAGGCAGCAGGCTTTAGTTGAATCAAGAAATGAAGACTTATCAGAACAAATCAAAAGGTCTGACTGAATTCATTATCTGTTGAAAATTTCTAGAAAGATTTGTATAAAAACTTAATCAGTAACAGTCTCTTATTTCGAAATTAATTATCCAACGAGCTTGACATATGTTAATTTCCATAGTCTTGAGAACAAGATCACCACATTGGAGGAGGAAAATGAATCACTTCGCACTCGACCTACAATAATTACTCAACCGCTAGTTACTCCTGATCCGGTACAACAACCGGTTATTAAGGTATGCCAATCACAAATTAACAATATCATGTTTGTTAAGTTGACATAAACTGACAATCCTATATTCCAGACCTTGGAAAATGGGGATACACGTGAAGAGAAGCCTAAAGAAAATGTTAAGGTAGATTGAATGCTCTATGATTTTATTGAGAAAAACAAGTCAAATAAAATCAAAATCAGATCCTAACTGACTAATTATGTTGCTTGTAGGAGTCCATGGTGGCGTTTATTCCAACTGTTCTAAGTAAACAGAAATCCCTTACTGATCGACAACAAGTAAACATCTGAACTTCTTCCTTTGGAATAATGTTGAATTTCCATATCAAACCTCACAAGAGGTCTATCTAGCATTTCCTAATACCTCAAACTAATATCGTCCTTTGCTTTGTGTTTCTAGGAAAATCATGATGCACTCATCAAGTGTCTTGTGGAAGATAAGAGATTTGACAGGAAAAAACCTGTTGCAGCTTGTATTGTCTATAAATCACTGCGAGAATGGCACTCATTTGAAGCAGAAAAAACAAACATATTTGATCGAATCATACATACAATCAGGTCATCTATTGAGGTGTTGACCTATGACTTGAGCTTATCAAATTGTTCACACAATCAATTCTAACACGATTTCCAATATTTTGACTTGTTCTTGTCTTCTATGTACAGAATCAAGAAAGCATTGGTGAACTTGCTTATTGGCTTTCGACAACATCTACTCTTCTATTTCTCTTACAAAGAACTCTAAAAACTAGTAGTACATCAAATACAGGAATTCATCGAACACGAGCAACCCATGTTACATTGTTTAGCAGAATCTCACGAGTAAGGGACTCAAACCAAGCAGTTTGATGCAGAAACTATAGTAACCAACCTAAGATTCAAGAGAGAATATTTGTTCTTTACCTCATAAAATAGATATAAGAACCAACATGTAGCACCGTACAAGATTTCTAGCGACTTTGTCTTTGACAACAATTTATCAAATGCTTTCAGAGTGCACGTGTATCTTCTTCGGGAATGGGAATTTCTAGTGGGTACAGCGGAATGGAAGGAAAGCCTGAGGAACAATCTAAAGTAGAAGCAAAATACCCAGCTTTAATATTTAAACAGCAGCTAACGGCTTATGTTGAGAAGATATATGGAATGATACGTGATAGTCTGAAGAAAGAGATCAGTCCATTCTTATCGCTCTGCATACAGGTCAGTTTCATCAACATGATTAGAATGCGAAATTACATCTTTGTTTGAGGAAATATAATCCAGTATCTGGCTTTAATGGGAATTCTGTCGTAATTTATGTAAAAGGTACCAAGGTCAGCAAGGGCTAGGTCAATTCGAGGATCATCTAAGAGCATTCATTCCAATATAGTAGCGAAGCAAGCATCCACTGTACACTGGCAGAACATTGTGAAGAGCTTGAATCATTTATTGGATATCATGCATGAAAACTATGTGAGTCAAATTTACTCATCGAAATTCTTTTGTTGTGATGCATAAGCTTGCAAATAACAATCAGCATAGAAAATTATAATCTCAAATGCAGTAAACTGAGTTGATCAATCCACCTCTGCAGGTGCCTTCAATTATCATAAGAAAGACTTTCAGCCAAGTGTTCGCATTTATAAATGTACAATTGTTTAACAGGTATGATTTCTGATATATCCATTGAATTCTCAGTCACCAGAACTAGAATGTACAAATCAGAGAATGCCTTGTCTACAGCTTGCTACTTCGGCGAGAATGCTGTTCTTTTAGCAATGCAGAATTTGTAAAGGCTGGTTTACAGGAATTAGAAGAATGGTGCTCCAAAATAACAGAAGAGGTAAGTCAAGCCAATTGGCATCTTTTTTGACAATACCTTATGCTGCCAAAGGAAAAGGTATGAACATACCACCATGTCAGTGTTAACACGGACTATCCACTGCAGTTTGCTGGAACCTCATGGGATGAACTCCAACACATAAGACAAGCCGTTGGATTTCTGGTATATGTCATTTTTTTTTCCAATGAATCAACATACATCATTCACGGGAAGGTGAACAAGGCATACTCTTCACGCAGGTATTGCATCAGAAGTCTCACAAATCGTTAGAGGAGATAAAAGGCGAACTCTGCCCAGTAAGTCAGATACACATGTTCTTCAACAAGGATAAACTTCCATTGTCTGACAAAATCCACTATATTGGTTACAGGCACTGAGTGTCCCACAAATTTACCGAATAGGAACGATGTTTTGGGATGACAAGTACGGAACGCAAGGTTTGCCTCAAGACGTGAGTACAGCGTTCTCGTCATTATTCTTTCTTTTATTATTTTTTAAATCACTAGAATAACTTAAACTCAATAAAAAGATTTTGACTTGACATTGAAATTCTCATTTGGGATCGTCATCGAAGATGTTATGCGCATAAGCAAAACCCCGCTACCGAAGAGAAAAACTATGCATTCATCTCTCACTCGGTTATGAATTTTCAGGTAATTGCGACAATGAAAACTATGATGACGGATGACTCGATCAGCATACCGAACAATTCCTTCTTGTTGGATGACGATTCCAGGTAGACAAAAGATTCGTTCTTGTTGGATTACAATTAGCAACCTGTAACTTCTTATAAACCAGATGACGTGCAAAAGATTCGTTCTTGTTACCTCCATCAGAGCGCTAAATTACCGAACGAAACATTTTTTTTTATGGCAGCATACCGTTCTCGTTGGACGAGATATCGCGCTCGGCGCTTGACGTCGAGGTGTCGGACGTGGAGCCGCCGGCGCTCCTCCGGCAGAACTCGGCGTTCCATTTCCTCCTGCAGCAGCACAAGGATTGAGACCATTCTTCCCTTTTCCTTCTTTTATAGTATTTTTTTGGCACAAAAGAAGAAGAAAAGGTTGTGTATTGTTATTTTCAGGGATGCAATTTTTTGGTTTTGTTTTTTGAGAAATTAAATTTTGTGTATTGGCCTTCTTTTTTCTCCTTTTTTGGTCATAGGAAAAAGGGGTGCAATTGTTTTTGGTTGATCAGGTCGGCTTGTTGATATTTCTTTCCTTTTTATTTTCCCTTGATCTGTAATTTGTTTTTATTTACAGAGGTTTTCTGTCAGCAATTTCGGAAAACCTCATGATTGTTTTATTAGGAAATGGTTTTTGATTGATGAGTTGTTGTATAAGAATTAAGAACAAAATTCATATTACACTTGCAGATATTTAATAAACAGCAGAAGGTTTGCTTATTGTGTACACAGTACTTATTTTCACTTGCAGTTTTTTTGGCATTGTACACCTTTTTATATTAACAAAATGGAAATTTTAAGCCACCCTTAGCCGGAATCAAGAAATAGGTGAAAAAGGTTGAAACCTGCTAATTTTATATTTAAAAAAGATGGAAAAAGTAAAAAAAAGAAATGGGCTAAAGATTTTATCCCTAATTTCATTCTTTTCATCATCTTTGATGGTCTAAAATTTTAATTGTACATATATCAGTATAAGATTTCCTTTGAGAAAGGTTGGCCAATATTTTGAATTCCAGTATTTGTTGTTGAAAGTCTAATTTACTATTATAAAATATATGTGGCAAAGTAATTTAATCGGATTAATTGAGTTTGATAATTGATTATATAATTTATTTTAGCACCCGCTTTCCGGACATGGACAACTGACTAAAAAAAATATAACGTTTCCGTATAAGACGTTATCATAGGAACATCCATTTCCCACATATTGAAACCTGTTAATAGATGTGAACCCGATGCAATTGTATGATGAGCTTGAAGCTTTAGCCGATAATGATTATTTTTATTAGTTCTATGAGCCAAAATTAAAAAAATAAGATAAACCAAGAAAATAAATCGTTATACAAATTCAGTAGCGAAAATAAAACTCAAAGCTTCTTGATTTAAAGTGTGCACGATGATCATTGTTTTGTGAAAAGAGCATTAAAATACTAACTAATTCAGTTTGGAAGATTTAAATATTTAATTATCATAGGTTTAAACTTTTGTCTCTCAAATTAAATTAATCAAAAGCTAATAATATCTCCGACCGAACGCCGAATTAATTGGGTGCTAATAACTCCGGACATCCATGGATCTTGACAAAAAAACAAGCTAATAATATCATGATTTACGCAGCAAAACAAACATAATAATTTACCAATCGTGGAAGTTGATACTGAGTTCCAAGTACCAGTCTCAAGAATTAAATTGGATAATAGGAGCACAAGCAATGCAGAGTCCGCATTGCCTACATGTTGACAGGTGATATAAATGAGACTATACAAAGGGTATACCCGAAACATTTCTCTGCTAAGGATACATACAAAGTCAACACCATGAATTACAAGCCACCACCACGAATCCCAGGAAAAAAAAAGAGAGAATACAACTTGGATAAACACACAGACCCCAATTATTTTCTACAAAAGTTTAGTATTTATCAAAACCTACTCTATACCTTAGTTGAAACTAATTCTGGCTGGGCATTGTTTTACTAATTGTATTTCAAAATTGTGAAGAAATGGTGATGGAAACTTCCAAGAAGCTGAATTTAGAAGTTCAACAACAATGCACATGCACTGCTCATTTTTTTCTTTCCTGTCTTAAGTTGGGGAAACAAAATCAAGCATATCACTTCTTTAAAGATATGCTAGATAACACTCTTTTCCCATAAGGACTGGCACGGAGTGCAGGAACATGGGGCCTTATTGCCTCAACAAAAGCATCTCGGAGTGCTCCCTGCCCATGAAAAGAGAGATATCAATTTATAAGCAACTCGGTTAAGAGCTCTATATGCAAATGGAACAAGTTAAACCTGGCATTCTTTAAGAGCTGATTGAATGACAAAGTTTCCGAATTGGTCTTGCATGATTTGCAGAAAACGAGGATCATTAATGAGCTGCTCAACAATTTTTGCACGCCCCTCATTCCCTGCATATTTCAGGCACTTCTCCACCACATGACTACTACATTTCTGCAAGGACAGGGAGTGATAGTGGCCCTCAAGCTGATCCAATATCTCTGTGATAGCCCATGGATTCTGCTGCTCAAGAATGAATTGAACCACATAATTCCTATAAAAGAAGCATAGCACCCTGTTAGAAGGAATGTACCTGAAGCAGTCCTTCCAAACTATTCAGCCAAGTTAGAAAGTCAACTTCACTCACTATGGACTAGTGTAATTTAAACAGAACATTAAACATAACGAAAAGTACTCCCAAGAATGCGCGAAACTGTTTTTAAATGTGAAAAAGATTTAACTTTTGCATCTTCTTCCTGTACATCATGGATGACACACAAGTATATAATTGAGGAAGCATATAGGAAACAACAAAGTACCATGCACATTCACAAGGATCTGAAGAAAGGTCGTGAAGATGTAATCTTAGATAAACTAGAATTTTAAGTACACGCTACTTTAAAATATGGAAAACATTTTGAACTTGTCACTTGATCTTACATATTATGTACAGCTTGCCATAACATAACTGAAGATGCTGACATACCCATGTCAGATCTTGAATAAGGCTGGAAGCCTGGAAGTTTTAGATACATTCTTAGGCAACAAAGGGGTTTAGAAATCACATGCTACTTTGAAAATATAAGACTTTAAATCTGTCACTTCATCATGCAAATTATGCATAGAATACCAACACATAGCTTGAGAAGCATACATACCCATATGGATCTTGAGAAAGGTCATAAGCTTTAGATGTAATCTTAGACATCAAGAGGAGCCTCTGTTTCCCTTCTAAATTAGATAGACATTTTTGAAGCACACAACAACCTTGGCGATCTTTGGCTAGTTCAATACAGTTGACCACCGCAGCTTCAAAGAGGAACTGCAACAGAAAAAGGTACCAATCATTAGAACTGTTTACATATTAAGGTAAATGATACGTTTGAAGTTCAATACTTCTACGGAATATCCTCACTTTTGCAATGAAAATAGAATCTCTAATGGTCTTTGATAGATCATAACGATTTCAAATGTAAAATAACTACTAATCTGTGAAGAAAGGATAGATATATGCACATAGGTTAGATCATAGCGAATTGACTGGATTCCATGGCTCAAAGCATTTGTTTATAAGCAGGCTATTATATATGTGGGCTTTTGAACTCCGCCTATATTTTATAGCCGGTCCCAAGCCCGGATAAAGGAGGAGGGTTGTGTTAGGCCCCGACAGCCAGCATAAAATCCTGTCGAATCTTATGAACATGGATCAACGAATGAGCGGAATGGCGTCGTATGATCCATGTAGCCGACTCCACCTAGTGGATAAGGCTTTGTTGTTGTTGTTGTTATATATGTGGGCTTTTGGTGATTTGAATTAGGATTCACATGTGAACTTTTTGCAAATAATTTTTAGAGGAAAAAAAACAAGGATGAAACCTACGGACACAAATAAAAATAAGAAATTAATTGCAACAAGAAGCAACAATGACTAACTTCTCTATACTCAGGCGACAAGAACTGTAAGCAGCGTTGTGCAACGTGATTGCCATTGGTGTCTTTTATCAGTATCTCAATACCAGGCTTTAAAGCTGATGCTATCAGGGAATGCTGCTCTGGGGCTTTAATAGTTTCAATTACTTTCTGTACAACACGAGTACTGCACGTGGCAAGACAAAAACATTAGAAAAACCAAAAGAAAACAAATTAGTAGAGCTGAACTATAAAAATTCATACCCATATTGATTGCACGAAATTTGAAGAAGTTCACAAGAAGTCTGTGTGATTTCCTGAACAATCTGCGACATTTTATCCACACCACAAACATCAAGCAGTTTCTGAATAAGATAATTCCCAAAGGGATCGATCATGAGTTCAATGACATGATCAATGATCTCACTAAATATTTTTTCAACATCTTCTGGAGTTCCTTCAGTGAATATTCTTTGCAACAACCGGCAACCTTGTTGATCCTTTGCCAAAAAATAGACTTGTCCTTTGACATCATCAATTGGGTTGTATTCTAAGGGTGGGGAAACTGATGTGAGTTTAGCATTAGGGCTGTAGGAGCTCTCACCATTCAAGTGGAACGATTGATCAACCTGAGTTGGATGATCGTGGCCTTTGCCACTAGAAAATAGTCCCTGGTTGATGCCAAAATTTTCAGGTAATTGACTGCTCTCAATACAACCAGGCACAAGAGTTCTGATTGAATTTACCCCCTGAGATCTTGTTAGTATCTTTTCAGGAAAAAAATGTTTACCCACTTTGTCCAAGATTTGCTGTTGAGGGCTGGTTTTGGTCGGAATATTGTTAGAAGAGGAGAGTTTCTTTCCTAGCGGAAAAGCTATACCTTCATACATACCACAGTGTTCATTGGTTTGACATCTGTCATAGCCACGACCAAGCACAGAAGGATGCAATTGTTGCCGATTAAAAGTGGTTCCATTCCAATCAGAACTTAGACTTACCTGTCCTGCTTGATGAAAACTCGGCATCTCCAGATATGTCTTTGTGTTATCCCCAGATAAATGCTCAACTGCTGAACTTCTACTTCTATGAACTAGCTCTTCAAAATCTTGATTTTGTAGCTGTTGTACATAAAGAAGCTGTGACTGTCTGCTATAGTTTCTTTTATGATCGATGTCCCACCATGCAATATTAGATTGTCTTAACTGCTGATAAGGTACACAAGAAGGCAGTTTGGTTTCCATATAATACTGTTGCTGGAATGTTGGAGCTGGTAAATTAAAACCACATGCATATATACCCGAATTACGTGCTACAGGACTTAAAGGACTAGCACACAAATACTCTGGAAAACTGAGCCAACTTTCCCTGCCATCACCTCCTATGTTCTTTAATATTTGCTGAGTTGGTGTATTCTCTAGAAAAGCAGTAGCAGGGATAGAAGCGATTCCATCCTTGAAGCTCAATTCATCAAATGCAATTGCCAGAGATTGGTTATCTGGTAAGTTTGGTGCATTTTGATCAGCAGTAGTTTTGGGTGACCCTTCATTGTTGCTAGAATCATACTTTTGATTCCATGACTTCCTTGGCAAAGCAAGGGCACTACTTAGTGCACCACTGTCTCTGTGACTTGGCGCCTGAGGAGAGCTATAGATATTGCAGAACTTATTGGAACCAAAAGTCCTTTTCATCTCCTCATCAGAGACGGTTCCCAAACTTGACAAGGCATCGACTGGGCTAGATTCTCCAATATGCAAATTCCCTGAAGTCACATTTGGTATCTCACAGAGAAGCTTCTCGAATTCATCGCACTCTAGGTTGCTAGTCCTCCTTTCCATGACTTCCAAAGTTCAAAGACAACACTATCAAACAGAGATGGATTTATTCAACAATGTAGGTAGGTAATCAAGTGCCATAATGATCAGCAAAATGATATGAGCAAGATATCATCACGTATTTTGCTAAAAGAGCAAGCATAGATTCTTTTCTTAATTAAAGTAATATCAAATAAGAACATCAATAAACAACAAGAAGTTTAAAACTAATTCAGCCAAAACAAACTGGGTCTGTTTTCGTCATCCCACTTGACCAATCACATGGTAGATCAATAGAAAAACATACCAGTGAAGTAAAAGAAAAACAATTTCCAATCAAAACATGCCCACCAAAACTATAAATTAATCTGAACTCTCAGCATGTGAACCCCAGTTCTAGATGAACAATAAACTTTCGAGTTTCCAACATACAAATCATCATATAAATAATCCTTCAAGGCATCCGAAAAGAGGATTCCAATGCGCTGCTCTAGTTGCCAAAAAAGTTCGGCGTTATAAATAGAGGAACAACAACAAGAACAAACGAACACAACCCAATTGAAACCAATGCAGATTTCCGGCAAGACTAACTCGATCCCTTCGACCCCATCTGATTCAAAAGAAATTGAACAAGCAAAACAGGAACCCTGATCAAACCCATGAAATCCAATCTCTTCGACCAAACCATAACCATCATCAGGAAAATTCCGATCTTGATCAAACACCGACAGCCAACAGGGTGGAGCAAAGTTATAGAGGGACGACACGAACAAAGGAAACCAGACGATCGCAGAGGAGAACAGGGAAATCACCTACTGCAGTAGGGATGCGAAGCGCCAGAGTGATGACGCCCGAAGGATCACAAAGGTGCCGCCTTTATTGGAATTCCGATCTCAATACGTCCGAAGGAGGGGCTTGGGAAATTTGGGGAGAGGAAGGGGGAGGAGAGAGGAGGATGCGGCTTGGCGGTGAAGGGGGCGAGTAGAGAGAAAGGACCAGGGACTTTTGTTGAATGGGGGAAACAAAAGCACACAATGTTCTCTTTCTTTCACCTCTTCTTCGCCTGCTCTCCTCCCTCATATGTAGTACATATGGACTCTTCTTATGTGGGAAGAAGTGAGAGGTTGGAGGAGAGAGGGAGGGGGGAAGAGAGAGAGAGAGGGAACACACATACCATGCATGCATGCACGCATAGGCTTCCCTTGTTTAGCATGTATTTGTTTATTAGCCCTTCCTTGGGGTTTTGGGTTGGGTTTTGGTGTGGGTTTAGGACCCCCCCTTTCCCTCATGTGACAAGTATAACGCCATATATAAAATTCTTGTTGACCTTGTACTTTGTGTGTGTGTATAATATACATCACCAACTGCATAAACTTTGGAAGAGCAATAATATGTGAATGGAATCAGTAAAGTAATGTAACACATGACATAACAATTGAGAAGTAAGAGTTTGGCGCATGGTTGGTATCTTGTGCAAGCAAGATATCACTTTATTGGTAATAATCCTCTCTCTCTCTCTCTCTCTCTCTCTCTCTCTCTCTCTCTCTCTCTCTCTCTCTCTCTCTCTCTCTCGTTTTCTGATTTAGCCAAGGCAATGTGGGTGTGGAGTGTGCATTTACTGAACTCCCCCAGGGGTCAAGAATGGCAAGGTTTACAATGGCATGGCATGATGTGGTTGCCAAAGTTGGTTTCCTCTGGGTGGCCTCTTGAACTCTTATGTGACCAAAAGAGCAAAGGCTCCCACATGCGTGACCCCCCTCCTCCCCCTATTGCAGGAGGAGCAATAATTTGTGAAGTTTAGGGGGCAAGTGATGAGTAACTCATTTCTTTTTAAATAAGTTTAAAATCGTAGCATATAAATTATCGTTTCGTTAAATTATGATCCGGGGCGACATCAAATTAGGAGGACATTAATAAAATATATATTCAATACAAATACCGGGGCAAGCTCAGCAGAAAAAGAAGATAGAGATTTCAATTATGGAAGATTCCTTTTCGACCAAGGTGACTTTGCTGTGATTAGTTCAGAATTCTGATTAATCAACAGAAAGAAGCAATTAAGTTTTGGTGGCAGGGAAAGAGACAGGGGACCGCTTGCTATTGTTCTGATTTTGGGGAGAGAGAGAGTGAGAGAGAGAGAGAGATTGGAATAAAAAGACTCAAGGAGTGGGGGGTGAGGGAATAAAGCTACTCCTTTGCTTGCTGACTTGATGTTAGTATTAGTGTAAATGTGTAAATGGAGAGAGGTTTTGATGACGGAAGCCATTTGTTTGCCAAATCGAGTCCTACTTGGGCATGATCAAAACGTATAAGAAATGGTCGGCCGGACGTCATTAGTCCTAAGCCAGGTTCGACATTACTGGTTTTTCAAGTCGTATGAAGAACAGAATTCAAAGTCCATGTCAACCAAAGACGAATATACTTAAAGCGAGCTGACCGTCTATCCACGCAAAAAAAATGGTTCTCTGAAAATGGCATTAATATTGCAACTGAAAAAAAATGAATACGATGGAGGTGTCTTCATCATTTTTGTAATTACTAAACTACTTTTTTTTAAAATAATAATTGATATGTTCTTTTTTTTTAAAAAAAAACTATGAATAAGAAGGCGAAGGATATGGCGTCCGTATAATAATAGTGCATGTCTTTATTAATTGGGGGAGTTCTTATTTAATTATCGTTGTATTATTATTATTATTTTTTTTTTGTTGTTGTTGTTCATATGTTAAAGTTATATTTGGCACAATTAGTAATCTGATTAACGACTAACTAATTGGAATAACGAATTTGACCAAGTCAAAATTCCCACCAGAGCTGGCCCTCTAATCAGAACAGAAATTTTTTCAGCATGAGATTTAGTTATACCAAATACTTATTTTATTTTGGAATGTAATTAAATCAAAGGTGATATTATATTTGTATCACGAATTCGCATCACTTCAGGAAGATATCCCGGAAATTAAGTTCCATCTTCCATTACTATTGGGATCAATCAGAGGACCAATAGCTTTCACCCTGCACAAAACTCAAAATAGTATCACGGAGTAAACTGATGCATGTTCCTGTGGCCCTCCATGTTCCAATACGTTTGTGGGAGCTAAAAAAATACATTTGAACATTTTTTTTCTTTTCTTTTCGATTTAAACGTATTCAAAATTATTAGCACTAGAAGTAATTCGATGTTCAGGTGGAACGAAATGATAAACTCTTTCAAAATTGATTATTTCAAATATTTTATATTCTTAATCCTCTGTCTCACGTGTGGGCTGTTGATAATTTTGATCTAGTTCAACTCATCACGTGAATAATAATGAGAGGAAAATACTTTTTTTAATAAGAGCTTAATGATGTTCGAATTCTTGATTTCTGACTCCGATATCATGTTAAATTTAATGTGCTAATTATTTTTTCTAAAAATTTAAACTGTTAAAAAGAATAACATCATTTATTTTATATTCTTAACACTAATATTTCTACGCATATGTGAATCGCCATATTATTTCATCTAAGCTATTATGTTAAAAAAATGTATGGATGCTCAATGCACAACTCCTCCATTTGTTTCTTTAGGGCGTTTAATCTTATGTTATTACTAAATAATCCTGTTCTATTTTCTCAGGGGCAGCTGATAATGAGACCTGCTAATTTCATCTCCTCCTCCAATGGCATCAGCTCCATTCTGATTTTTTTTCTTTTTTTTTAATCTATGGACAGCATGATGATGCCATTGGCACACTCATGGGGACAGAGAGATCACAGAGGGAGATCACAGACAACAATTCCATGGCAGAGAGCAGCATGATTCCATTGGCATCACATCTCACATTTAATAAAACTACAAATGACCATCCATTCTTTGTGTGTACCTCTTCTTCCAATGAAATCAGAAAACGGAGAACTGGTTTGTGTTATGGGATAGCAGCATGTCCGATTTTTATAATCATTATTTTGACCATAATTTATTCATATCACTCTTAGTCGAACATCGAATTAGTCGAATGCTAATAATTTTAGTCGATAAATTTAGACCCAAAAAAAAATATTAAAGGAGAGAAAGTGATAGACTATAGCAAGCTTCAATGGAAGCGACCAGTCCTGCCACCCTCAATAAATGGAGTTCCTCCTAGAGGTCCAACAAGTGCATAAATGTCAAGGATCAAGGGTCAAGTAAAATGTACATTTGCGTTTGAAGGTTAGGTGTCGGTCATTGACAAGAATGTTGCTTTTGGGTGGATCGATTTATTATTGTATTGTATTTGTGTGTTTCTTTCCCCTTTCTTTGTGTGTAGATTAAGTAGTTACTGGTTAGGATTAATTCTCAACATGAAAACCTTTTTTTTTTCAGATGAAGAATGAATTCTTCTTAAAGGCCCATTTGACTTAGTTCATGCAAAAAATACTCATAAGCTATAGTATTGAATAAGTGAAAAATAGTTTCGTGTTTAAATAAATGGATGGTTAAGAACAAGAAATTTTATATATTTTTTTGACAATAAAAGGATCGATAAGTTATTTTTTATAATTAAAAAAAATATAAACATCATTTGCATTTATAAACATATGATAAAAGGATGTGAAACAAGAAAATAAAAATATGTTTTCCTCCTAGGGGATTATCCGCCACTTTTTATTATTATTTATTAATGCTGTTTAAAAATGAAATTGCATATGATTTTCACTATTTCTTATGAAAAAGAAATGTCACTCCTTGAATTTAATTGGGTCACATAACAAATTTGCAGGAAAAGAAGAGATAGCATCCAAAAAGAAATCAAGAGAGCGATAAGTTTCAAACAAAACAGTATATCTTACATACTTAGAATCTTAGAAATTTAATCTGAATTCATAGTTCTTGCTCATCTCAATAGTTAGTGTTTTATTTTTATTTTTATTTTTATTTTTTACTTTAGTCACTTGTTATAGAACGGCTTCACGAAAAAAAAAACTTTAGTTGGTTAAAGCTTTAAATGTTTTTCTTCTTGTTAAGCCAACAAAGTTTGGCTGATTTAAATTGTTAATTTGAGTTCCAAGTTAAAATTTTCAGCGGATAGCGATTTAATAACGAATAGTAATTAAAATTTTAAAAAGCTAATTCTACTAACGTTTAACGGTTAGATATTATCGATTTATATTTTTTTAATTTTAATTTTATTCAAATACATTATTTTTTCTCAACTTATCTTATTATTTTCTCATTTTTTATCATCATTTAACTATATTTCTTTTTATATTCATTCTTAATTGATTACAAATTATTATATGTTAATAATGAATAAAAAATTAATTTAATTTTAATATTTTTATATCGTGTGTGCAATATAAAAAATTTATTGTCAATATAAATTTTTATATATTTTAACAAAAAATTAATTGTGAGATTTATTTTATTTTATTGATATGTAAATAATATATTTATTGCATTATAATAAACTTTGTATAATGCTAAAATTAAATAATTTATCATCTGTCATCATTTTATATTTATTAGCTAATTTTATCATTAAATTAATTAAATATTTATTTATTAGAATCTCTAACCACTAATCATCATCTGCTATCCCTTAATTATACTTATTTTTATAATTTACTAAATAAAAAAATTAACATTTGAATCGCTAAATAAACGATAATTTTGGTGTTGTAAAAAAAGTCTAATAATTTCATATCTATTTATTTTTTTGTAGTAATTAATCTTGAGTCAAAGTTCAAAAATATAGACTGAACATCAGATTAGTTATATTGGATTAGTCACCATTATTTTATTAATATTTAATATTATTCTATTATATATTAATATTATTTTTCTTTGCATCATGTCAGCAGCGTAACCGGGGGGTTGTCTATTAATGATCAGAGGAGAGGACGATACGTACAAAAAAGATAGAGTCCGAGAATAATCTAAATATAAATTAAAATTGAAGAATCGTTTAGATATTGATCCCAAATTAAAGAACGATTGATACAATTTATCCCATTTATATACGGCAATGAATCTTGAGAGGAAAGTTTTTGCAAAAACACACTGTTAGAGTTGGCTTGGTAAAGTTTATTTTAAATTCTAAAATTTCCAGTCTCATTCAAGCATAATAATAAGAAAAACTTTGTAAATTTACCACTCATCAACCTCATAAATATATTTGAAAGACATTTGTTACATTTTTCTTCTAGGTGTGCATTGTTCTTGTTGCAGCTTATGGAAGGCAACGGTTAAAGAGTGGGATCTCTTTGAGTTCCAAACTCTTTCCTCCATTGTTCCTTACTCGACGTTAAAGCCTTAACGTCCACAGTATGCAACCATCGATTAGAATCATTAGATGGTTCACGTAGGCGTCATGACACCTGAATTTTTTATGTTAAAATAAATAATGTATTTCTTTTTTGTTTTTATTAGTTACTCGTAGGTAGCTAAAATGATGTTGTATTCTTTTGAGTATGGATGCATCTTGAGGTCGAAACCTTTTTATTTATTTATACGACTCCAATGGCAATGAGCATCAAATTGCCCCTCGGCTTTAAAATATTTATTTATTTATTTATTTTATTATTTAGGATTATTTTCATAAATGGACTATCGCGATTTTTCACATCTAACCTCAAACTACAAACTTATTTTTTTAGATCCTTAAACTATTGTAATTTTTTTACTTAGTCCTCCCGTTACTTCAATTACATCTTCCATAAATTTCTTTTTTTTCATTTATGAAAAGATTAAATTATCCCTTCCTTTAGAAAAATATGAAATAACAAATATAGAATATAAAAAAAATGTTGGAAGGATTAACGTGGTAAAACAAAAATTATCATTTATGAAAAAGACTAAATTATCTTTTCCTAATTTTTTTTCTTTTTTATACTTATTATTTGATATGTTATGGATGGAGGGATAATTTAGTCTTTCCATAAATGAAAAAAAATCAAAAGTAATGGAAAATATAACAGAAGTAGACGAAAGGACTAAAGTGAAAAAATCGTGATAGTTTAGGAATACAAAAAATAAGTTCGTAGTTTGGAGTTAGATGCGAAAAATCGTAATAATTTAAGAAAGATTTATAGAAATAATCCTATTATTTATTCAAAAAGTTCGGGGTCCATCTTTTTTATTTCTTTGTTCACTTGCGCTTATGAATATTCATATACTATTTTTTTATATTTAACTTATTTGATTCACCCTAATTTTTTTTAATATAATTGGTTCATTTTTCTTGTTATAATTCATGGACACCATTGGCATGCCTTACTAAAATTTAATATATATATATATATGATTTGATGTAGGTGTTAAGCACGTGTCAAGTGATTTTATGCTTTTTTATAATTTTCTTTGAAAATAATTTCGATGATCATTGACGATAACAAAAATGCGATTTAAATCATCAAATAATAATTATATTCATCAGTTTCAAAATTCTACGAACTTATGAACACAATTATCCTTCATAATATATAATCATTTTTATGCCTTTTTACATTATAAAATTATTTTTTATTATCACAATCATCTAAATTATTCATGAAGAAATATATCGAAAATAATTAAAAAATTATACATAAAGTCGTTTGACACACACTTAATACGAAAAGCGATCAACACATACATTAAACCCTTTACATTCTAATAGTTTTACTATCACTATTATGTCTTTTTCTCTTTCAACTTTTAGCTTTTGATGAATTAGCGGTCAATATCATTCTGCATAATCTTATTTCCATTTGCACATTCTTTTCATTCACATTAATTTTTAATTTTTTGTTCAATTAAAATCTATTCTAATTCTTTTTGCACTTAACTGTTGTGTTGGAGAAAAAAAAATGCCATTTACTTCTCGCAATTTAAGAGAAGCAAGAAGGAAAATGAGAGTAAGAATGTTTCAAAAACAATATATGAAATAGATCTTTCAGCTTGCAATAATATTGTTAAAAACAAACAATTCATTATTTTGCCTACTCAAAGCTCAACCTATCTTTGTATTTTTAACTTTGAATTATTGTGCATAATTACTTTGTGTACTCATCTATAAATGATGAACCCAGGCAAATAATCTAAGGTCCTCCCACTCCATGTAAATGTAAATTTATACGTGAATGGTGAAATGGTTTATTGTAATAACAAATTGTACTTATAGATCTAAAAGTTAATAATTATGATTAAACTTTGCACGATGTTAGTAAATTATTGCATTCTCCATGAGCATGTTCTCTTGTATGGCATTCTAAAACCATAACCCGAGTGGAGTGACAATATTATATTTTGATCAGGTATAATATGGAAAAAGAGAAATCCGTAAATCATGTCTGAGTCGGATTACCAAATATAATTGATATATTCTAGGATAATATAAATGCATATGAAATTAATAAAAAAATTCTAAAAGGTGGAAAAAAAATAAAAAAATCGTACAAACAGTACTAAAGATTAATAAAAAAATTCGAGACAAATGTCACTTTTTTTTCACTAGTAGTCGCTAAAATGAACTAACATAGTTGGAATAATCATTTGACAGCTTGGGCCAAGTGATGAAACAAGGGCCCAAGTCCAAAATATGAATATAAGATGGGCTTTTAGATTTGGGAAAATTCGTTTTTTTTTTCTCATCACATTCAAAAGTCCAAGGGGGCCGTCTAATTGGAGTTAGGAATGTATAAAATAAAAGTAATTATTCTGCTCGATTAATAATTTTTTAAAATTTGCACTTAGAATATCTTTATTTTATTTTTTATATAAGAATACATTACCTCTAAAAAATGTATGATTTACAAATTTAACATTTTAAAAAAATATAATTTTGCTCTTCGTACTTTTTGTAAAATATGGATCATGTTTGAC
This sequence comes from Pontederia crassipes, assembly GCA_030549335.1. Lineage (NCBI taxonomy): Eukaryota > Viridiplantae > Streptophyta > Magnoliopsida > Commelinales > Pontederiaceae > Pontederia > Pontederia crassipes. The sequence continues at coordinate 10,482,433 of CM060184.1, read as the reverse complement.
CATATTATATGGAATAGCACTCTATTCTGCCATTTAACCTCGAATCAAATGAAACTTAAATATCTTATGGTTGGTGTTAATGTTTTACCAATTCAATAAAGACCTTTGCAGTCAGAGTTCTAATTTCTGCAAATACATAGTTGAACAATCCAGTTGAACTTTAGTCAACTTGGATGGAGTGGGGTCCCAATGATCATATTGGGTTAGAAGAAACTTACAATGTTTTTAGAATCGGACCTGAATGACTGATTTAACTGATTCAAAATTGCGAATCAGTTGGTGATTCGGTCCGATTAAGTGTCGAAATTCATTTTAACATTGAACCGGATTAAACCGATTCAATCGATCCGATTTTCAACCCGGTTCAATGTAGATTTAAAAAAAATAAAAAATAATAAAAATGAAAAATAAGGAAAGTTAAAGAGAGGGAATATCATATGTATACAATTAAATATGAATTGAAATAGAAATGTAAGTATTTAAAATTGAATAGTATTAGAATAAAAACTTATCAAAGGACATAAAATAAAGGAAATAAAATGGAAAGTGTTAAAAAAATATGAATAATTTAAGATAAATTTTATTAATATAAAAATTAAAATTTTTTTCCTGAAAAATATATTGTCTAAATATGAAATTCATTTTCAAAATAAATAATATCGAATGAAATATTAATTTTTTAATAAAATGCTAAGCAACAAATAACATTATATTTTTTATTATAAATATTATGTGTTTAATAAATAAATTATTGTATAAGAAAAATGTGTGTGAGAGAGAAAATAAGAAAATAAAAGAAAATTGAAATTAGAAAAATAAAAAAGTCATGTAAAAAGAAGCACTTCTATGTTCCACAGGAGCTTGGAACCTGATTCAAAAATATTAAGGGCCATTTGGAAATTGGAAGTAGAGTTCTGAATTTACCTATTAGTTCGGTGTGCGTTTGGACTGACTGAAATTTGATAATAATGAATAAAGTAATTGATGCAATAGGAAAAAAATAGATGTGATGAATTAATTTTAGTAGATATTTGAATTAAAAATATACATTATAAATATATGTTTAAAATTTGTTAAAAAATTTTAAAAATGTATATTAAAAAATTTATGCCAAAATTTTTGTTAATAAATATATTATTTAAATATAAATTCATTTTAAAATAATTTATATTAAATGAAATTTTAAACTTTTTAATAAAATGATAATTAATAAATAATTTCATATTAATTTTTTATATAATTAATATTTTTATATATAATAATTAAATTATTTTATAGCAAAAAAAAAAAAGAGATAACAATCCTAGAACAAGAGTATCATTGTAACAAAAGAAAAGGACTCGGTTCTCTTTGAAAATCAAGCCCCGAATGCTTTGGAACTAGTTGGAATGAATCAGGAGATTAGTTCCAACTAATTTCACTGGTCAAACACTCTTTAAATGTGCCGCTTATTTTTATTCGAGGAAGTTCTCCAATCAAACGAATCTAAAAATTTAAAAATTATTCCTGTAAATGAAGGTTAATGTGAATTTTATTTTGTGAAAGATGTAAATAAGTGGTAAATGGATTCAGTTGTACTAAATTACTAATCAATACAGAGCCTTCAGGATATTTTTAAATAGAATACACTATTGCAATATTATATTCTTGAAAAAAATATTTATATTTGGTTCAAAAATAAATAATTTAATAATATAATATTTTATAAAAACAACTTTTTATTATATAATAATAATATTAATAATAATAATAATAATAATAATAATAATAATAATAATAATAATAATAATAATAATAATAATAATAATAATAATAATGATGACAAGAAAATATTACATAGATAAATTATAAAAAATAAAATACAGTTGAAGAATGAAATATTTTTTGTTTTTTTTTAAATATTTTTATTGTGAGGTTAAAATGTTGATTTCATGATTTTTAAGATGGTTTTAGAAAAAAAATAAAATTTAGCAAACTTAATCCTATTTATTATTGATATTCCATCCTATCCTACTCAATCAATCGCCCGGCTTTGTTTGTTTGGGAAATAAGACCAAGATTTTATTCTCCATAGGAGTTGTAGGTTCTATTTGGTATAAAAATAATGCATAAGAATAATGTCTTATTGTCACTTTTGTTATTAAACAACAATTTTGTAAACACGTGACCCTTTTGATTCGGGGATAAAATAAGAAGGAATAAATAAACGTAATAACGTATTCTAAATATTTAGTTTGAAGAGAATAATTTTTTAAAATATAATATTATATAATTAAAATATTTTATCATATAGAGTTGACATTTAATATTATAATAATAGTAAAATATTATATAATAATATTTTATTACAAATTTCAAAAATAAAATATGATTTAAAAAGTAAAAAAGAAAAAAGAATATAGATATTCTTCTTTGTTAGAAGAATATTTATATTCTCGTCACGAGGTTAAAAGTGACAATTTTATCAATTTCGAAATATATTTTTATTTTTCAAAATTTAACCGATTTAATTCAATTTCATCGCACGTTTGAATATATTTCAAGAATAACACTACTTTCGCAATTAAAGGGCTCATCGGACTCTACATTAATAATTGTAAAATAAGAAAAATAGAAATAAATTTATTTTTACGCCCATCCAAAAATATCACTAATAAAGTGAGAACAAATCTATATTATTTTAGAACTTATTAACTTTTTATCAAATCTAGAAATTAGTATTATGATCTAAGAGGAATAGATCCTCGTCATTTTCACACCATTCTTGAACAAGGGAGGCAATTACAAATCACCCACCTCCTTGATCAGAAACATTGTTTATACATTTTTTGAATCAATTACTACTTTTTATTAGAAATTGTCTCACATGAACTCAAACATATGAAATGAACTAACATTTTTCTTTCCATTATACAAACATATCCCTGACGTAATTAAGTCATGACAAGATTTATTCATCTAGGTTCAAAAAATTTATTACGTATATTATATTTATATTTCTATATCTTGGCCTAAAAGCTTGGGGTATCAAGAGACATCTGGAGGGGCTCTAAGGTGGCCACGATGTCCCTCATGAGGGGCCTCGCCTTGGGGTTGCGGCTGAGGCAGTGGTGCGCGAGCCGCGCAATCCTCTCCACGGCCTTGTCCGGGTAGTCCCCGCCCAGTCTCGAGTCTATGATGCCCAGCATCCGGCGCTTGTTCGTCAGCAGCGGCGTCGCCCAGTCGGCCAGCGTCTGCTCCCGGACGGGGCGCGACTTGTCCAGCGACTTCCTTCCGGTGAGAAGCTCCAGCAGGAACACCCCGAAGCTGTACACGTCGCTCATGGCGGTGAGATGCCCTGCAAGGAAGATTAAATTATATGAAGTCGCATTGTTGTTTCCAGGAGAGTTTTCTCATCTGCTGTACATATCTTTTTTGCTGATCAGAAAGAAATTTTATCGGAAAGCCACTGCGTTGCAACTGGGGGTGGTTCAGGTATTGTTTTCTGCAATCTGCGTGTCTGCGAAGCAGTGAGCAGAATCGCGTACCTGTCATGATGTATTCTGGCGCTGCATATCCATAAGTTCCCATGATCCGGGTGGTGACATGGGATTTATCACCAACTGGTCCGTCTTTTGCTAGTCCAAAATCTGAAAGTTTTGCATTGTACTCCTGTTCAGAGATTAAAGCAGACGTTAGAAATTCCATATGTTACGAATCAGAGCGAGCTGTTTCCTAACAATTGTTTGCTTCTATATATAAAATAAAACTGGTAATCAATACTCTGGAGCTTCATTGGACCTACCTGATCGAGCAAAATGTTGGATGTTTTAAAATCACGGTATATGACAGGCTTCTCAGCTTCATGAAGATACGCAAGTCCCTTGGCAGCACCGAGTGCAATGTGCATTCTGACAGACCAAGGAAGAGGAAGTAGCACTCCTATGCATATGACAACATTATGTATATAGTTATAAAGGCCTTACGAATTAATATAACACTTCAGATGACTAACTTAAATGATGTATTCGATTCAGATGTCAATGAACTCTCATCATTGTTCATTCCGTTGTACCTGGTTTTGATCCTGCCTACGAAATGTTGTTTATGGTGATGAATAAATGGTCATGTTTTTTTTTATTTACTTCGTTTTGTAAATCTGAAAACCTGGAACTGATGGCGCAACTCAGGTTAGACTTTTAGCAGCCGGTCTTTCGGATCCCTAGCGGTGGACTCAGACGCAAGCAAATTTGAGTTTCATTGAATTGCACGTGAAGAAAGCAGAAAATACGCAAGGTGGTTGGACGACGAACTAGAAGTACATAAAGACAGACATCTCCTATAAATGTTAAGATATCAGGGGAGATCAGGAAGAACGCCTGAAGCAGACAAAGTAACAAAGGTATAAATAGAAAATGACAAATATGAACAGCTTGGGCTAACTTAGATTGCTCTACAGAACAAATATATATATACAAATAGATATGTGTAGTCCGAGCTTACTCGTGATCAGTGCACTCCAAAGTTTCTCTTCCGTAATAATAATGGCTCCTTTGTTGAAATATTACTCAAAAACAATCATTTTCTTGATAGGACTACATTAATTGCTTGCTGCCTTTAGATTTCAGAGCATCTAATATGTGCATATGTGATGCATAGTGAGAAGTATTTTTTTTTTCTTTGAACCTCCCTGACAGAATTGATAATAATAGCATTTTACTAATTCGATCCTCAAGAATAACGATCATGGAAAAGATGTGTGCCTGATAAGAAGAATATAGAAGAACAGTAAAGAGTGTCAATTACTTGAGAAAAGATTGGACTCCACGCTGCCCCTGGGCATGAATTCGTATATCAGAACTCGGTGCTCGCCTTCGCAGCAGTAACCAATCAATTTCACAAGATTTGGATGCGAAAGCTGCCCAAGGAAGATGACCTCTGCCTGTGGCAAGCACCACAAACTTCGTCTTAAAGATCAAATCAATATGAAAGTCCCTAGAATCATGCATGCATGCGAAATGAAAACTCATACCAGCCACTCTCTATGGCCCTGGTGACTGTTATCACCGTCATGAACCTTGACAGCTACTGGCAGGGCAGTAGGGAGTCCCTCCCTGAGGTCTTCTTTAATCAACCCTTTATACACACTGCCAAATCCCCCTCCACCTAAAACTTGCCTGAAGTTCTCTGTAATGATCTTGAGCTCAATGAAAGTAAATGCTATAAGAGGATTTGCCGCCGTATCTCCTCGCAAGTCCTCGACCTCCTCTGGATTTGATGGCAGCTTGTTGTCTTTCTTTTCTTCCCTCGCTGGAGGGCTCTGGGCTTTCGGAGTTTCTATTCGAAAATTGAAACATGATTTGTCTATGGTTAAGAGAGAGCTAGCAACATATAGGAATAAACTACAGACGCTAATTCATAGCTGTTATGGTAGAGAATTCAGTCCTTTAGAATAACTTTTTCAAACAGCAATTGCGAGCATCAATGAACAGAGAAACTTGGAAGTTCCAAGTTAATGTTTTGAAGGAAGTACTGCAGAAACTAGGAAACAGAAACTTGCCCTATAACACATATTAGTTATAACAAAACAAAGAAAAGTTGATCATGAAAGAAGATGCCTATCAATATAAAATTGATGGCTATATTTGACACGACATACATAATACACAAAACTGACCTGTCTTTGCATTGGAAGATACCCTGTTGATGGATGAACTCCCTCTAAACCAGCAATTCCCCATCAGTACTACTGCAGCTCACGCTCAGAAAGATATCATTTGCACTGCTGACACAAGGTATGTAGACTTGGGACTGAAGAATTTTCTCAAGCCTTGGTTACTCAAACTCACAGAAGTATAGGAAAAAGAAGCAGCATATGCTACAGAAAGGTGCTTCTGTGGTTGTGAAGAGCTTACAGTAACTGGAGTAAGCTAAGCTAGGATATAGATGAGAACATTGAAAAATGAGCAAAGAGAAGAATCTTTCCTATCTTATGATGGAGTTTTTTTCTCCTCCCTTCTTCCTAGTTGTCTGTGGAAGACAAAAAGAAAAAAAAAACTCTTAGAAGGACAAAAATGAGATGAAGATTTGAAAGTGAGGAACCTCTTTCTTTATGATTTTCTTAGACCGGATATTTTCCAACAGGAGTGAGGGATTTCATTCACAGCATTAAGGCCGTATCTGCTGAAGTTAAAAGAATTGAGCTTTGATCCCCTCCATCAAAGAAGGATAGATAGAGAGAGAGAGAATATATCATGAAATAGCAGAATAGGAAGTATATAAGTATTAAAGTTTTAAAAGACTTGTGAAAACGATGCATTCATTATTCAAGGATGGAAAATGGGGCTCGTAGTGTTAGCCCACCAATGTACAACACTTCGAGTGGGAGTGGGTCAGTTGGCCTTCCAATGAACTCTATCTTGCCTTCTTTGGCTCGCTTCAACTTTACTTCATGGCTGTGTACCTGTTCTATATTTTTTGACTTTGTTCGTGAGAACAGGGTTGGAGAACTAAGAGAGGTCTCCGGTCCACACTGGAGCCAATTGAACCGAGAATGCATATCAAATCAAGGTTCTTAATTGATACATGTGCCTTTAAATATGACCATAATTAATCACATATCAAGTATCAATCATTGGTCTTCTGCAATAATCTTCATATTTTTTCCACAAAAAGTGAGCTTTTGTCAGTCAGAGATCCATAATTTGGAGCCATCGATAGTGAAACTAGAGACAAGTAAACTACTACTTCAGAAGATGGTGCAATTTTGATTCAAGAACAAAAAAGAAAAGAAAAGAAAAGAAAAGAAAAGAAAATAATGAATGGAGTTGGATCTATATAAATGTAAAGCCCTTTGGAAAAATAAGTGAGCCAGTGACATTGTGAGACTACCGTGTGTGCACCAACTCTTGATGGATGATGCATAAGTGATAAATAATTAAATCATAAACTTTTCTCCTCTTTCATTAACAATGTTTTCTAAATTTGATCATGAATTATTTGCTGAAACTATGATGGAAACCGGTTCAGGGGCTCCTCGCGGATAGACCAACTGGTCCGGTCTGATCTGATTTTTTTTTATGTACAGTCTGAATCTACGAAAAAATTTCGATGTCCGAGACTAATAACACTCGTCGTCTCATGTTAAACTTTGAACCCCCTTTGGGAGTGGTCAGTGACCCCAACCTTTGCCATTCTCCAGGCCCACCGTGGGAATGATGAGCTGGGTCCGGTCTTCGCATACGAGATCAAGATTGCGTTGTGGGCAGTGGTGGACCCTATACACATTCCTCAAGTCTTTAAATGAGATAAATAGATGTCTGGTTGCTGCTAGTGGACCTTTATTTTTTCTCAGAAAAAAGCTAAAAGGGTCCATCATTTTTTTAGAATTAGATATTTTCTTTTCATATCCAATGTTAATTTTCTATGTTTTTATTTTTAATTTATTAAATTATACTCTGCCTCCTTAATTATTTTCGAATTTGACATTCTATTACATCGATTCAACCAATTAATATTTGTTTTACACGTTTATTCTTTCCGGGTAATGCAGGAAAAATTAAATTTATGAGAAAATCCTTTCAAATATGCTTGCTCAACTTTTTCCAATTTTTTATATTCTTCCATTATATATTCAACAGTGAAAACAATTTCATTCGTCCAAAATAAAAAAATTCACAAAAACGAAGGAAGTAGCATGTAGGGTCCGTTTGATTTTTAAGTTTTAAATACTGATAAGTAATTTATTGAGTAAAAATTAAATAATTACATGTATAAATAAAATGACTGAACTAGTAATAATTTTTTAGTAACAAGTCACTTATTTCTCTCAAAAGAAAATAAGTAGCTCTTTCCTTAGTTTTCTAGTGATAACAAGATTTTGTATCTCTTTATCAATCACATTATGAAATGATCAATTAATGAGATAACTTCAAACTTATAATTCTAAAATTTATACTAGTTTTAAAAATTTTGAGTCCAAATTCTCATGTATGTATATTTATCTTAGTCATCCTCTATATATATATGTATATATATATGATAGATTTTGTCAAGCTTGTTTTTCACTGCTTCATTTTACAAAATTTATCTTTTATAATTTTTTTCCAAAAAGGTGCTCATAATACTGTAAATGAAAAGCTTGACAAAATCTATCATATATATATATATATATATATATATATATATATATATAGAGAGAGAGAGAGAGAGAGAGAGAGAGAGAGAGAGAGGGGGGGGATATTAGGGTATATACACACTTAGGTGTGTACGGGTGCGATCACATCATCTAAGCCGTCGAATATGCGCACAAGGGCTAAGATTGAGGCGCGTCCGGTTCACTTTCGGTTCACACAATTTGTTCGATTTTTTCATTTTTCCTTCATGTTTTTTTCCATAACACCCGCCGCCGAGCACTGCCATCCGCGTCCACCATTTGTGGGAGCCACCGATTGTTGCCATCCGTCGTTGCGATTTTGATGCCTCTCTCGACCACAGAAGGAAGAAGTCGCTCGCCATTGGCGTCCTGCATGAGGAGGTAGAAACGACTGGTGATGATGTCTCACGCGATCTCCTGCTTCTCGACGTCTCTTGGTCTTTCTCTCCTCTCCCAATCGCTATCGGCATCCAAGGGGCCTCCATGTCCGTGCCGATGAGTATGAAAGGGGGGCGTCGGCCACTCTGCAACCTCATCGACGAGGTCGCAGAGGGGGCCGACGCCCCCCTTTTTGCTCTCGTGATAGCAGCGCGAAAGGGGGGGCGTTGGCCCCCCCTTTGCGATCTCACCGGTGAGGTCGTAGAAAGGGCCGACACCACCACCCCCCTTTTGTTCCCGCGCTGGCAAGTGCAAAAGGGGCGTCGACCCCCCTCTACGACCTCACCGACGAGGTCACAGAGGGGGTCGATGCCCCCCTTTTTGCTGTCGTGTCGACGAGCACAAAAGGGGAGGGGCATCGGGTCTCCTCTGCTCGTCGGTGAGGTCGTAAAAAGGGGGGCCGATGTCCCCCTTTCTCATTGTCGCACCTACGAGAGAGAGATGAACGCTAAGATGAAGCAATTGCAGCCCTCGTCGGAGCTCCTGACGCCGATCCATCGCTCGAGCTACGCCGATCCGTCGCCCGAAAATGAACCACCGTAGGCTCAGACTCTCCTCCGGTTCAAGCGCATCCATCCTAGTCGTCGATACTGAATTCGATGGCTATGATGAATTGTATGTACCTTTATGCACCTAAGTATGTATGCACCCTAATATTTCTTATATATATATTCTAGCATCAAGCACCTCTATAATTTACTCCTTTCTTTATTTTCTCCTTTTTTAATTATTTTAGTATTTCTCTCTTTCTTCGAACATAAACTTATTTAATAAAAGATTATGATAACTTAAGTCTATTAACTACTTTTAGTTAATGATGACAAGTCATAATTATTTTTTAAATTTAAAACGTCGCATATCTTATATCTACTTAACTTCAACCATAATGTTTTTAAATTTTAAAGATCACATATGTTAACTATATGACCTTTAGTTATCATTTAGAGTTTGATATTAAAATTTCCTTTCCAATTTATTTTATTTTTTCTCCTTTTTTAATTATTTTAATCTTTCTTTTTGAGTTTATGCATAAATAAACTTATTTAATGAGAAACTATGATAATTTAAGCCTATTAATTAATTTTATAGTTATGACAAGTCATTTTTTTATTTAAAAATCTCATATCTTATATATACCTAGCTCCATTATGCTTTTAATGAAAATGAATTGTTATAATTATTTTTAATTTGAAAGATCACATACATTAACCATATTACCTTGGATTATTATTTAGAGTATGATATTAAATTTTGCTTGAACAACCTTCAAGTTTTATTTAGTATGAATAATATTTTTATATTATTATGATTTAGTAAATATCTTAAATAAATTTATGCTCATGTTTGTAACCGATTGAAAAAGGTATGACACTTCTACATTAATGAACACATTAAATCATGAATTTGTTTTGGTGGAAGATGGAGGAGGAAGGACACTAGATTTTTTTTGTTGGAAGATGAAGAGACCTTTGAGTTTAAAGGAGGAAGTTCTTTTGGAGTGACCTCTTGGACGAACAACTATGTTCAGTAGCTCTCCTCGACGAATGGTGACTGTGGCAAAGTAAGATGGTTCTGGGATTGTGATCGTCGTTGTGTGGCACATTATCTGCAACCACGCCACCACCAACCCAACGCTTCCAACAACATGATGTGCATTCCCTTTGCCTCCAACCATCACCTCTCCTCTTTCCCCAACCTCTTCACGATCATGCCTGACCTGATGACAACAAAACTACTATTAAAAATGGCATTGATGGTGTCCCTAGTGAGGCAACCGATGGTGTAGGGCCTTTGGAGGAGGAGATCCAACTCGAAGAGTACAAAAGGTTCATCCTCCACTAGGTTCTAATCCTAATTCCCTCATATGGAACTCTCCTGATGCCGCCACACGATACCCCTCCATTATCGATCATATGGTTGTCATTGCGATAATGTCGGGACTTTAGCGGAGGAGATCCAAATCGAGAAGGTCAAATGGTCATCCTCCACTAGGACTCTTCCAATCTTGATTCCCTCATTTAGGACTCTTGATGTCATTGCATGCTACCTCTCAATCGTGTACCATGTTGTCACCATCGCCGTGGAGGCTAGGGGTGATACTGATCTCAAGAGCTGCATCAAGGGTGTGCTTCATGTCGTCACAACACATGATTAGAAGACAAGTTCCAAAACCTCATGAGACGCTCTATGATTCTCAACCTAAACAGCCTCCTCCATAGCTTTTATGCAACGCCTATCCCTCTCATCCCAATGCTCCAATGGCTCACATGAAGATGAGCGAGAGAAGAGATATGCTAACGGTGAGGAAGTTATGGCTATCTGCCTCCAAATCTCCAATTTGATTCGACCTAATGTCTTGCCGACTTCAAGAGGATAGTAGATATTATGTTCTCTCTATTTATATTATATCACAAGTCTTGTGCTTTCATCGTATCACATGTTTTAACAAACGTCGTAATGAAGTTTGGTTTCGCTTTGATGAATCGATCTCGTGAGAAGCTCTCTTCGGATAAGTGGATTCCAAATGTATGAAATTATTGAAAAATCAATAGTATTTTGTTATAAATATTTGATATTATTTAAGGTAAACTATTTATTAGTTTGTCGATAACAAAAGCCTAAAATATTTTTGTAACACATGTATGAATGTAAAATAATACTTATTCTAATGGCATGAAAGACATAATATATTTTAAAGTCATCTTAAAACTTTTAAAATATAAACTTAATTACCATTTCTTTTAATTCAAATTGTAAGACATTTATAAATATGTTGTATGTTACAAAATAGTATTTATATGTTATAAATCATAATCAAAGTATAAACTTCTATTTGAAAATATTTTTAAATTATACGAAGCTAAAAGGAGGAGAAAGAGAAAAAAAGACTAGTGAGGAGGGTTAAAGGACTCGAATAAATTTCTCTAGTTTGGTAAAGAGGTGGAAAAAAAGAAAAGAAAAAAAAGTTAATGAGAGTAAATTTCAATCATGATCATCCAATTTAGGAGTATTCCCAATATGATCACCCAACGTCACTTTGTAACACTACGATTATCTAACTTTAGAAATATTTCAACCAAGGTCATCACGATCGGCTAATCAACTGGTGGATCGCTACTGTGGATGCGTACGTGGTTCTACGTCAATATTTTCTCTCATCCATGTTAGCTTTTAAAAAATAAAAATATCACGCTGGCATTTTTCTCTTTTATCTATCCAAGCTTAATTTTTTATTTGCATGATCATTCAACTTTTCAAAATTTTCAGACACGATCATTTAAATTTACAAATTTTTAATCACCATCATCATTAAAACTTTAAATAATAATAATAATAAATATAAAATATAACATAAAAATAAAAAATATCATAGTTACGATTCAACACCCAGTTAGATGTCGAACACGATCCAACACCCCGTCGGAGGGCTCGGTATAATTTCGCATGAGATTTAATTATGTCCGAGCCAAATCGTATTGGGCCATCCAGTAGAGTGTTGGGTGTGCTCGACATCAAGTGGGGTGTTTAGCCAAATCGTAACCATGATATTTTTTATATATTTAATTCTTTAATTATACATTATAATTATTATATATATAAATAATTCTATTATATATCTAATAATTGTAATATCATATGTTATAATATTTTATTTTTTTATTAGCCCAAATTTTAGGGCAAAAATGTAATATGTATTTTATTTTTTCTAATTTTTTATTTATATAATTTAATAATATTAATTATTATGTTATTATATATTTAATTTACATAAAATAATTGGACGGCCTGACTCGATTGATCGTGCCCAAACAATGCAGTTATATTTATTATTATTTTAAATTTTTAATGATGATCGTGATTGAAATTTTGCATGCTTGAAAATTTTGAAAAGTTAGAATGATCATACAAATAACAAATTAAATTTGGGTATATGAGAGAAAAATATGCTGACACGGAGGAGAGAGAAAATACTAATGTAGTGTCACGTAATCATTCACATCAGTGCTACATCTGCTGTCCACCGGTTGACTGGTTATAATCGATCGTGATGACTTTGGTTGAAATATTTTTTTAAAATTGGATGACCGTTGTGTTATAAAATGAAGTTGGGTGACTATGCTGAGAATATCCTCTAAGTTGAATGACTATGGCCGAATTTATAATTTGAATGATCAGTTACACCCTTTAATTTATTTTTTTCCTAGCAATGTCGTTTGAAAGCACAAAAAGGTAATTTCATACAATAACTACCTTTCACCTCATCTCCCTTTAGTTTTGGGTTGAAAAAATGGTGATCTGATTTTCCTCCTCTTCGATTTCCTCTCAATCAACTTATCCAAAGAAGAGGAAAAAATTTGTTTTTCCTTACCTTCCTTTCTTCTATTCTTCTTTTCCTTCCATTCAAACAAAGTCTAAAAGAAAGCAAGTCATCCAAAAATGCTCTCCGAACGCTAGTTTACGAGTCTCTCATGGTGTTAAGTTAATGCTGGTACATATATATAACCTGTTCTTGAATCGTGATTGATGTGTATCATGTTCCACTGTCTTCTTTCTCTGAGCTCTTCCACATGCTCATTCAAAAAGAGCTGGTGAGGGTGCTTATCATTCATCCCTAAAAGAGAAGACCTCGTCATCCACCATCTGAATAACACCCAGCACGCCACTACACTAATAAATAAGAGACCCACCCACAGTATCAGTGCTCTCTCATTTTTAAAGACTCTCTCTCTCTCTCTCTCTCTCTCTCTCTAATTCCTTTCATTGAGGAAACAAATTATACAATCCATGATTATTTATACATCGACGTATGTTTAATAACTTTACCTTGTGGCCTGCGACTCTGCATATATGTGATATATGCAGATACATCATTTGACATGCGCTTGGTGGTCGAGGTCAATCCGTGTTTCTATCTGATGTAGAGGAGCACTTCAATAGAAGACCTTTTCGCTGCGACAGATGTCTGGACGTGCATGAAACGGCTGGACGCAAAAAGGAGTGGAATCGTTTCAAATGTCAGAATTCAGATATCGTTTTTGAGACTTCTCCAGACGCATGAAATCCCGTTGAAGAACGAACCCTGTAGCGCTTACTTTTACCTGGTAAAAGAAAGATCATTTTGAACGGAGCTAAATTTTTTTCATTAAATTGTTTCTTTTCCGACAGTGAAGCTTTGTAAGATTGGATTCTTTTTCTTTTCATTTGTTGTTAATCTTGCACCACCAGAAAAAAAATCAAAGCTTTGATGTTTGAAATTTATATAAATAGTACAGCTCAAATCTTTTTTATTTTCAATAACAACAACAAAAACAACAAAGCATTATCCCACTAGGTAGGGTCGGCTACATGAATCATACGACTTCGTTGATCCATGTTCATAAGATTCGACAGGGTTTTACGCTGGCTGTCGGGGCCTAACACAATTTTCCTCCTTTATTCGAGTTTAGGACCGACTATAAACTTTTTTATTTTCAAAGAAAAAAAAATCAATTTTAAGCTCATCCCTGTCATTTTGTATAAACTTACACAACTATTTTTATACCCTACTAGTCCCTGGAGTCAAAACTCTCATCCCCTAATCATGTTTTAAAAATTTAATATGAGAGTACTAGTTTTCAACGACTCACTGAGTCACAATCTTATTAATCAATTGTGTCAATCAAATTTAATTTAAACTTATACAAATATAATCACTCTTTTTAAAATTTTAAATTTGAACAATTTTATTATTAACACATGATTAGCTTGATGCTCGAAATAAAAAATGATAATATTTTAATAAATTATTTTTAAACCGAATTCAAACTACAAACCTTTTCATCTAGAGTTCAGATTCCTAATCATAGAAGCAACTGAACATGATCACTCATTTATGAGATTTGGTCTAGAATCTCTTTCTTAGAAATTCAATCCCCTGTTGAACTTTGGTTGCTTTTCAAACCTATGGACAAAAAATGATGGCTGGAAAAAAAATTGACCATGGATCTCCTCTTTGTCTGATCTAATAAGAAAGACCTAGAATAAACTTTATTCCACACTTTTTTTGCTGTTGAAAAGTGAAAGAAAGATCGCAAAAGCCACAGTAGCTATTAGACTGTATTATTGAACTAAAGGTCTAGGTCAGAAGAAGAGGGAAATTATGGTGCAAAATTGCACCCTTGTCCAACAGCCACATAAAATAAAGGGTGCTTAGAACAGTTCTTCTGCTGTCAAATTTGTCTGACTTATTAATTTTAGAAAAGAAAAGAAATAAGAAATTCTACATGATAATTACTGCATCGACATGACTAGGGAACAAGCGACCTGAGCACTTCACTAGTGGAGAAGTCATCAGGTCAAATACTAACTCCTTGGAACACTCCAAATAGACATTTGCCAGGTGTAATATCCATTCAAATTGATAGGAAGCAACAACTCTATTCCAAATACTAACTTCTTAGTTGACAGCAGGTAAGAAGATTGCAATTTAGAACAGGAAAAGTTTCACCAAATTGTCACATGCATGATTAATGTCTTTCGAACAAGAGATGGTTGTGATCAAAGGTAACATCGGCAGAAAATTAAGGATGAGTAGGAAGAAGGGGAGCCATTCAACATGAACCAAAATCCAAGCAGAGTTGACACACATCCTGCTGCCTTTGTGCCTGGATTCATCTAATAATATTACCAACTTTTACCACCATTCAATGAAGTGGAAGTAAAAAGCATGTTGGCATTTGCGTGGAGGTAAAAGGAATGCAATGATTTGAACTCATAGCAGTAAGAAAAGAGTGCCTTCAAAAGTATCATAGACCTTGATTACCATTTGACATCGAAGCAACTGATTCCGCCTATGGCGCCGACTGTTTTCACCGCACGAGGTCGATTTGCAGGAAGACAACTCACAAACGCATCATCACAGCACATGTAATAGAAGCCTGGCTAGTGATTAGCATGAACCATGGTCCATAAAGATGGCAACTTCTACGTGAGGTCCACTGTCCACTGAAATACGAATCATACGACATTGAAAGGACTATGAATCAATGGAGGTGTAGGCATTTTTATGTCAGCATGTATATGCTTAAATACAACCATCTTTTACACCGATTCAGGGTTCATAACTAGAATGAACCAGTCTAGATTAAGGGCTAATGATTAAGCAGAACAAACCCTGTAGTTCAGCATAAGGCCCATTCTAAAAGTAGCATCTCTGCATTGATAACGCTACTATAGTGAATTTTCTGAGTAAGAAATTCCAGGCTAAATTTATATGCTGTTATCATTAATAGGATGCTTTCGTAGGCACAAGGCAGAACCTAGAAAATATTCCTCAATTAAGGAAGATGCTGGTGAAATATTAGTGCCAATAATCGCAGTTATGTCAAATTATGACACATTATATGCATCAGAGGCATCTGGGACAGTTTATTGCATAGTGTCCATTTATCTTTTCTCATAGGACGCTTCTATGGATGTAGTGATATTTAAGGATACTCTGAAGCATTCATTACCGAAATGGACCATCTCGTTCAAGAAATAATTACACATTATAGCTTCATCTAACTCTATCTTGACGGAGTGAGACAGTTCCCTCGCATTCCTGACAAGTATGTTCAATTCTTTATACCTTTAATGGATGCAAATTCAACTTGTGATATCATAAATAAGACCACCATTAATAATCATCACTGTTGCAGTGTTCTTGAATTACATTATCCGACAGGTCTGCGTGGCTAACTTTCTTCAAGCAAATTAGTAATCAAACTACACAGTCGACACTCATCATAAGACGTTTCTTTGCTGAGTGAAAATTATATGCACACGTATGTCTCATAACAGCCATCTGAACTATCTGATACACACAATTCTGAAAACTTCAGATTTTGTTAACTTCTTCTGGGACTCCATGAAAGTACTGTATCTTTCTGTATCACCTCTGCGGTAGTCTCTCTAAGCTGAGTTTTGTTGTAGACAAGCTGACTGGAAGCTGGAACAGAAAACAGAAGGTCTCTTCTATAATAGTTAGCTAATCGCCATGCTTGTAATCAGTCTTCCCACCTTGAAATATATGGGCATTATTCTATACAATTGTCAGGTGACCAATGAGATTTCGATGTCTATACATGTTGCAGAATTGTATGATTAGAAAACAAAGTAGCGTCTTTGCAAGATGGAAAGGGCATAGATGCAATCATGCAACCATGCGGATTTTGTCAGGGGGTGCTGTAAGCTAACTTTGCAAGGCTTGCAATGCAAGCACCCATGAAGGCATGCATTCACCATCCCGTTCTTCCTCTACCTACATGGAGTAACCTTTTCCCTAACTATATATCCCTCTGCCTTCATCAAAGGTAGAGAGAATCTGTGAGAAACAATGGCCACATTTCAATTGTTCTGGGGCCTTTTCGCCTGTCTGTCGCTTTATCTCATTCCTTGCACGCCTACTCCCCATGTAAGACTCAACGTGAAAGTTTCTTAGCTTTTCTCTGTTGCCAACGAAACTAGTTAAGGGTTGTCATGCCATGCGGTCATGTTTTTTTCCCCGATCTTGCAGGTTCACATAGTGTACTTGGGACGTAGTCATTCCCATGACCCTCTGCTCACCACGAAGCTCCATGTCCAATTGCTGTCCAGTGTATTCTCCAGGTGATAGCACAAGAGAAAATGCAGAACTTGTTGCCTTATGGGGAATGTTAATTTGTTGTTTCATTTCTTCAATTTTCTCTGCAATAAAAGGGCATAAAAGCTTCTGCTTTTGCCATTTTTCAGTGAACATGAAGCAGAGAAGGCAATGCTTTACAGCTACAAGCATGCTTTCTCTGGTTTTGCTGCGGTTCTCAATTCAACACAAGCCACCACCCTAGAAAGTGAGAAGGCTGCTACATATATCTGAAATCACTGTGTACATGCATTTCATTAATTTTCTTGATATGAATTTTACGGAGACATGCAGGAAATGAACAAGTGATATCGGTGTTCAGAAGCAACATACTGCAGTTGCACACGACCAGAAGCTGGGATTTCTTGGGTCTGAGAGAGGTTGTTGCTCAATCAACGACCGCAGGATATCCGAACTATGGATGCGACGTGATTGTTGGTGTGTTGGACACAGGTAAAAAGCTACATTAAGTCCATTCATGGCGTGCTTCTGACATGTAAATAAACACGTGTATTCGTTTCTTCATGTATCAAGGCATATGGCCGGAATCTGAAAGCTTCAAAGAGGTGCCTGGAATGGGACCAGTGCCGGCATCATGGCGCGGCGAGTGCATCAAAGGCGAAAAATTCGACCCGAGCAAGGCATGCAACCGGAAGCTGATCGGCGCTCGGTACTATATCAGCGGCTTCGAGCAAGACTTCGGGCCGCTCGACATGTCCGGGGAGGCCGAGTACATGTCCCCCCGCGACCGCATCGGCCACGGCACGCACGCGGCGTCCGTCGCCGTGGGATCCCCCGTGCCGCACGTGAGCTACTCCGGCCTCGGCTACGGCACCGCCCGCGGCGGCGCCACCCTGGCGCGCCTGGCGGTGTACAAGGTGTGCTGGTTCAAGGACCGCGAAGGGAAGTGCAGCGAGGCGGACATCCTGGCGGCGTTCGACGACGCCCTGCACGACGGCGTGCACGTGATCTCCGCCTCCATCGGCTCGCCGCCGCCGCTGCTCCAGTACTTCAAGACCTGCTTGGACATCGGTTCGTTCCACGCGGCGCAGCTCGGAGTCGCGGTCGTGTTCTCGGCGGGGAACGACGGGCCGGAGGCGTCCCTGGTTCAGAACGTCTCGCCATGGGGCCTCTGCGTGGGCGCGGGGACGATCGACCGCTCGTTTCCGTCGCGGATCGTTCTGGGAGGAAACATCTCCTTCACGGTACGCCACCTCCGCATATATCTTCTGCTCGATATTTTAAGAACAGGATCCATCGATGTGCAAGTGCAACCAATCGAGAGCATGACTCGGCAGCTCGAGTTCGACAGAATCGAATCATTTTTTCTTTCTTAAAATATTATTATTTTAATTATTATAATTGTATGAATAATGCTATAAAAAATTATGAAAAAGTTTACAATACGATTTACTCAATATTGAAACATTTTTTTTTACAAAAAATCTAGTTATTTTCTTACTGACATTTATAGATAATCAATTATAATTAATTTATTCAAAATCTCGGAGTACGAGTAAGCTCTTCTCCTTCTTCTGTTTCAAAAGAATAAAAAAAAATAATATTATTTAATTTTCTCCTATTAATCTCTTTCATTTTTTTTCTTTTTTTACTGATATTTCATTTTTTGTTTCCTATATAATAAAACTATCTCCTATTAAGAATGAAAAAATTACAATTCTTGTTTTTTTCCTTTTTTTTTACTTTTTGATGATGTCATTTTAATTATCATTTATCAGTTTGATATTTTTTAAGTTAAAAAGAATAACTGGATCAAGCTGATTGAACTAACCAATTCAACTTTATTCAATTTGATTTTTTAAAATTTATATTTTAAAAATTGGATCGGAATGCCAACCGAGTCGAATTCGACTTGTTCAATGGGGAGTCAACTAGTTCAATCGAATTTTAATATAATAATATTATTTATAATTATTTGTAAGTATTTTAATATATAAATTATTATAACAATGATTAAACTAATTAAATAATTATTATTTTTACCGGATGTTAATTTAAATAGTAGTTTTATTTTTAGTATTACCGGATTTTATTCTACTTCTATATATAACTCTCTTTTATTTGATTTGATTAATAATCTGTTTCTATTTTAACAGTTTTCTTTTATTATTACTAACATTGAAATATTAATTTAACATGATTTTTTCAATTTTTTTCAAGTTAAATTAATTTTTCAATTATTTTAATTTTATTATCAAATCGGATCGATTTTATGACCGGCCGATGCCAATCCGAACTGATTTTTAAAATATTGATTCTAACAAATCGGAGCGCAGATCAATTCATAATTGAACCAGTTGGTCTAATTCAATTTTTTAAATGACTACTTTTGCTCGAGTAATAATTGAAACTTGTAAAAAAAAGCAAAAAAAAAAAGGTCGGCCCGAACAAACTTGATCTTAGTGACGTCGAGTTGGATTTCATACAAGATTAAAGTTGGTCCAGTTGAACCGCCCATCAACATCAACACGTTTTTTTAACAAAAATAGTTTTTAGTACATATAAATTATATGTCTCTATTATCATTTTAAAAATACTATTGTCATTTTATTTCATTAGATATAAAAATGTTCAGCACTAATAAAAGAAAATGACATTAATATTCAATAGAGTCACCCTATAAATAAATGGTTAATATGATGTACAAACTTTAGAAAACACTTATAGCATATGATAATGAAATAGAAAAACTCAAAGAATATTCAACATTGTTAATATGTCCCGGCCTCCTCAGAATATTTTTTCAATGCATTTTGAAAGAAAATTTACGGGCTTAATAAATTTTTTATTAAAATGTTAAATGTGGAAAGATGTATATACATATCGTCGAATTCAATCATGCACACTGCACAGGCCCACATTTATGTTTTTTTGTTCATTCATTAATGTGCTGCGTGTCTTTAATGTATCATGGAGAGCTTGCAGAGTTGAAGGCAGTTTACTGACGAGTTGATTAATGGCGAACAGGGACAAAGCTTCGTTAAGAAAGGATTCCAGTCCAAGCTGATGGACAGTGGGAAACTTTTTACTGATGGGTACTCTCTCTCTCTCTCCAGAAAAAAACTTGAGTGTCCACTAAACCATGAAAAAAAATGCAACTAAAACTTTCTGTATCCCAATTAGGTCTTAAATTTTTTTGACACTATTTATTAACAACTGAAGTTGGTGGACACATGACATAACATATATCATGTAATAAGCATGCAGCAAATATATTGATTATTAGATGCTCTTTATTTGAAAATAAAGGTTCAATTGTTCGGAAAATTATCAATTATCTTTTTTATATCTGCTAGCTAGACAAATTTTGGTAAAGAATAATTTTTAGATGACTAAAGATTTATTCACAACTTTGAACTTGTTTCTTTTATTTTTAAAATACATCATTATTTTCTCCTACACATTTTAACTTGTTTTACTACATAGTCGAACACAACCAAAGTACCTAAAGTGGAAGACGTTTTTTTTTTCTTGGAATGTCATAGTGCTCAGTAGGCCCACTTTGGCCCAATAAACATTTAAAATTGTCAAAATAAGTTTTCATTTTTACGTTAAATTAACTTTGAATAAATAACCAATAATTATCTTTGATCCTACATTTGTATATGTATATTATCTTTGATCTAGCAATGAGTCAAACTCTTCACCTAACTAGTGGCCTCTGTACGTGTATATGTCTAAAAGGGTATGCTCTAGTGAGAAATGGAACACTCGGGTGAACGCTTCAGGTTACGTGGTTCTTTGCTTCTCCTCAATAGGTCAAGTAACGAGCACAGTTGCAGCGCAAGCGGTCTTAAATGCCAGCGGTTCCGGCATGATCTTTGTCGACTCCATGACAAGGCTGTATCCTCAGGATGATCTCCTTCCAACGGTTCATGTCAATCTCGAACAGGGAACTCAAATCCTCTACTACATCCAGTCCTGCGAGTACGTGACTGAGCTATATTCCTATTTGTAATCTTAAATGCACAGGTGATTGGCACGCACATTTAACTATTCCACGGTGGGATGCATCTGATGTGTGCTTTCTGTAACTCTTGAAGAGACGAAGAAGACCCCACTGTGCAAATCCTTCCAAGCTGCACAGTCATTGGCAGCTCGGTGGCACCGTCGGTTGCATACTTCTCCTCGAGAGGACCAAGCTCCATCTCACCCAACATCCTCAAGGTACTTGGGTGCTGGAACGAATGCTTTCCCCACGACTTCTATGATGTTAATCACTAATCAGCTTATAGTAGAGTTTGAGGATCGATATATTTTTATTTCGGTTTTTCTGATTCAAGTTCATATATATCAATGTATTGCAGCCTGACATCATTGCTCCTGGAGTCAATATTTTAGCAGCATGGTCTCAGAAATCTACACCCACTTTCCTGCCAAGTGATAAGCGTTCCGTGGAGTGGAACTTCGTTTCAGGGACCTCAATGTCGTGTTCCCATGTAGCAGGCATCGTGGCCCTCGTCAAGTCTGTCCATCCTGATTGGTCCCCGGCGGCAATCAAATCTGCCATAATGACGACAGGCAAGGAGACCTGTACCTTCTTCTTCAATCAGTCCACCGCAGTAAATTGAAATGGCTGCATTATTCAAGGATCCCCTCTTTAATTTGCACCACAAATCCAAAGGATAAACAGCTTTCACGTTTCAGTACAGGAGGACTTTGAATCCAACAGAGAGAAAGTAACTTCGAACTCTTTTGCATGTCTGATATCTTTGTGCAGCTCACAGCAGGGATACGAGCTTCGACCGCATCTCGGCCGGTGGAACGTTGAAGTCTGCAGATGCCTTCGACGTCGGCGCAGGCCAAGCAAACCCTCTAAAGGCGTTCGACCCTGGACTCGTGTACGACATGGAGACCCGGGACTACGTTGTGTACCTCTGCAGCTTGGGCTACACGGAGGCTCAGATCAAGAGCATGCTCCTGCCGTCCCCGTACGTCGACACCTGCTGCGTCGGGAACTATTCCGACGTAGACTTGAACTACCCGGCCATAACCGTATCGGATCTGCACTGCACGATCACCGTAAAGAGAACCCTGCGAAACGTGGGTCGGAAGAACGCCATCTACTTCGGCGCAGTGAAGAGCCCTCACGGAGTGAACGTGATACTGTGGCCGACCTTCCTGGTCTTCTCATGGCGGAGGCAGACGATAACTTACTACGTGACGCTCACTCCGCTCAAGAGGTCGCGAGGGCGCTACGACTTCGGCGAGATCGTGTGGTTCGACGGGTACCATCGCGTGAGGACGCCCTTGACGGTGCGCGTCAACAACATCAACGTTGAGAAGGATGTTGGAGGGGGCAATGCTGCAAATGCAAGCGCAGGCCATATGAGCGCTTGACTTGGGAGGGCTTTGCAAAGATGTGAGGTTTTAGATTTCCTGCTGCATGAGATTGTAGACCACTTTAATTGAGTTGCACAATATTATCAGTTACTGCCTATAAGACCGGTGTTTGTAAAACAAAACCCAAGACGTCATTATGAATAAAATTTTAAAAATAAAATAAAAATAAAATAAAAATTTAAGAACGTTTTACTTTTTCAAGATATCTCGAATGTGTTGACTGATTTAATTTGGCTACAATATATTCAGAGTTAATAATTTCATTCGGACTATTTTTCCTTGAGGATGACACATAAATCTTTGGATTTAACGGGGCGAGTATCTAGACCGTCCGTGGGATCAAATTTCGCGAGCGTCATCGCTCCTATGGACTCCGCGGCCGTCCCACACCCACGGCTCGTTCCCCTGCTACACCTTCAAGCGGTCCTGCTCGTTGCTCTCCCTCGTCCTCCTCCGCTCCCCTACGGCGCTGCCTCCACCATCGGAGCCCCTGCCACCTCTCCTCCCACTCTCTGCCTGCCTCAGCCCCTGCCCCATACTCCCAGGCACCTTCCTCCGTCTCCTCTTCCGCTAGCTTCCATCCATGGACCATCCAACCCCACTCCATATAGTACTCCACATTGCACTCAACTCAACCCTCCTCCTCCATCGTCGTCACCAACACCCCGCCGCTCTCACACCCCCACCTCCTCCCCCCCCCCCCACCACTCTCCTCGAAATTACGCATCATCTCTGTTGCTGCCGCCTCCACCTGATCTTGTCCCTTCCCGATGACCTCGAGGATGCCTAGCTCCCCCAACACTCTGTGTTGAGCAAAGTTTTACGGTTTTAATACTACATAAAATTATATTTTGATGATATAAATTTTGAAAGATTAAAATTAAATGTCAAAAAAGTTTAAATAAAAATAGATAATTTTATGTATTAAATTTTAATTTAATAATTGACTATGATTTTCTTAAATTCTAAATGAATAATAAATATTAAAATTATAGATAATCCTGTTAATTATCCATAAAATCAAATATTATCGCATTTGGATTACTGTCCAGACCGGTCAACCGATTTGTGATACTAGTCGACCGATCGATGAAGAGCTTGCCTACTTTTACGTCGAGACTATATCGGTCGATAGACCGGCCGACAGATTAGCTCAACGGATGAAATAAAACGTATCGAGACTATATCGATCGATTGATCGGTCGATAGTCTGGTCAACCGAGCAAGCGCAGAGTTGAAGAAATTACACAATGATCACATAAATCGGTCGATCGGTCTAGCTGTGCGGTCCACCGGTCCCCGGGTCGAATGAACACTAACGACTATTTTTGAATGAGTAAATTGTGAAAAAAATTCTAGATGAATTTTTCACATAGTGAAACCTATAAAAGGAACGTCAAAGCCTGAAGCAAAAGCATCCATTTAAGCATTAAAAAACTTCAAGTTATCAAAAGAAGGTTCCTCTCTTGAAGTTATCATTTTAGTATCTCTTCTTTCTCTCTTCTTTCCTTGTGAAATTGATATTGTAAAAGAGAGAAACAATTGTACAGAAAAATTAAGAGGGCTCCTGTGTAAAAGATGTTCCATATCTTACCTCTTGAGCGAGAACAAAAGATAAACTTCTTAGGAGGAGAGTTTGCAAGTTTTAACTCTCGAAGCGAAAAAAATGTGATTGATGTAAAATGCTTTCTTCCTTGCCCCGTTCGAAACTAAGAAGATTTTAGTGAAATCTTCGGTGATCTCGAGGTCGAGAAGTCGGAGTGAGGACGTAGGTCAAAGTGTGGCCGAACCTCGTCAACAACCATCATTTTCTTTGTGTTTGATTTTGCTCTCTCCCTCTCATATTATGTTGTGATATGATTTGACTTGATTTACATTGATTCAAAAATTATTAAATTGATTTTAAGCTTCCGTGACGAATTTTGTGAAATCGATATTTTCATTTTAAACACCAATTCACCCCCTCCCATCCTCCTCTTGATTCCTTTGAGATCCAACACTCTGCACCTCCTCGGCCTCCCTCCACCTCCGCGGCTCCCACCTCGTCCTCCTTGCCCTCTCCTTTTTCCCCACATCGGGCGAAGTAAAATCCGACTTGGACACCCCATTAAAATTCTAAATCAATTGTAGAGAAGAACTAAATTAAGTATATCACTTGATCAGTGAAAAAGAAAAACAAGTATATATTTTTACACCTAAAACTGGAGACTTTCGACTTATGTTTTTAGAACCCGACCGATCTAATTAGATTAGATGGATTGATCAGATTTTTTAAAAATAATATAATTTTTAGTAATTTTAAAGATATATTATATGAATATTGTATTAGTAACCTATAATAATAAAATATTAATATAATATAGCTTATTTATTAAAATTTAATAATGATAAATGCAAATTGTTACACATATAAATATTAATAGGTTATAATTACTTTTTATAATGATGAGTTACATTAATATATTATATCTCAAATTACTTTTATTTCTTTTTATTTATTTTAATATTTCCTTTTTATATCCATTTTATGTCCTTTAATAATTTCCTTTTAAATATTGTTCAAATTTTAATACTTACCATTTCTATTTAATTTTTACCTCTCATTATTTTTGTCATCTTTAACTTTCTCTTTTAATACTTTTCTTTTTCCTCTTTTGTGTTTCCTATTTTATTATTCTTTTCAAATTTAAACTTGAATCGGGTTAAACTGGTTCGTCAATTTTACTAGTTCGACTGATTTTTCTCTGGTTCAATGCAAAAATGATTGCCATATAACATTGATTTTAGGATATAATGCAGGTGCTATGCACGGAGGGCGTACCACCCTCAGATGCTTCATTCTGCGTTCACGGATTGGGGATCCACGATGCACGCTTGATTCACTGTGGATGAACGCCTCGCGATGCCGAACCGGCCAGTCCGCGCTCGAACAGAAACCCTCCGCTCACGTTTATCTCTCATGTTTAGGGCATTTCTCTCTCCTCCCCACGACCACGCCAAATGTAGAGTCGTCGTTTGATTCTCGACGACGCGCGAGCGCATATTCCCTTGACGAAGCGACTCGGCAAGGCAATAGTAGATCTAAAACGCGGGGGGGTGGGGGGGGGGGGGGGTGGGGGAGTGGGGGTTCCTCTTCCGGTAAGCTCGTATGTTTGTTTGATTCTTACCTCATGCCCTAAATGTGACCTCCCACTATCAGGCGCACCGAGTCTTCGGCAAGGCAAGAGCAGATCGAAGATGCTGGGGGATTTTTGCCTCTTTCAATAAGATTTTCGCCTGTTTGATTCTTACCTCGTGCCCTGAATGTTACCTATGCAATTTTTTAGTAAGCTTTTCACATTGCAATCATTTTGTGGATGAATCCCTAGTACATTGTGTCTGAGTCATCTGAATGCTTAGGATGTGTAGGAGTTTGAGTAATACATTGCTTAGATTGTTGAATGCTTTTGACTATAGAACATTGCTACTTCTGAATTTAGAACATTACTATTATAACTTTAGATTGTTGAGTGTTTATGGACATGAACAAATATGAAGCTGAGTCTATTCAAGATGCAACTCATATTGTTAATAATGAAGAGTTCAATAACGAAGACACGAAAGAAGAAAGCAATGAGGAAATGGATGTTGAACAATTTTGATGCTCTAACTCGGTGAAGTCATTTGAACCACTAAAGCCTGAGATTGGCATGACATTTGACTCCGATGACGAAGCATACAAATATTATAATATGTATGCTAGATTAGTGGGATTTTCAGTCAAAAGACATGCTTCTCACAAGTCGAAGAGTACAGGAAATGTCATAAGTAAACATTTTGTTTGTTCCAAAGAAGGGCATAAAAATCTAAAGGAAGATTATGGAAAGATAATTAAACAAAGGGGGGAAGTTAAGGAAGGTTGTCTTACTCATTTATACATTGGGTTAAGGAAGGATGAGAAGTGGGAGTAAGAAAATTTAAAGAAGAACATAGTCATCCTCTAACAACTCCATCAAAAGTCAGATTCTTGCATTCATATAAAGGAATTTCAGAAACTTCAAAAGATGTTATTGTCAACTTGTATGGATATGGCATGGGTCCATCAAGGATTGTTAAAGCTCTTAATATGTCTGGTGAGCCACTTTTAACAGCGCAGAATTGCATCGACCATATGAGATCAAGGCAAAAAAGTAATCTTGGATTTGAATGCTTAAACATCATATCTTCTTTTCAGAGTAAGATGAGTGTCGATCCAGACTTCTTTCACAGGTGGGAGTTTGATGCAAATGGCATAGTTATGAATTTTTTTGTGGTCGATGGGAGATCGAGAGATAGTTATTTTTCTTTTGGCGATGTTGTTGTATTTGATACAACATATCGAATAAATAACTTATGAATGCCATTTGCTCCTTTCACTAGAATTAACCATCATAGAAGATCTTGTTTGTTCGGTTGTGCATTACTTGCAGACGAAACAGAAGAAACATTCGTATGGCTGTTTGAGAAATGGTCAGAGTGCATGAGCGGAAAGCATCCTACTTGCATTATTACTGATCAAGATATTGCAATGGGAAATGCAATACGTAAAGTCTTCCCACATACAAAGCATATATATTGGACTTGGCACATTAGGAAAAATGCAATGATTTATGTACAAGATTTATATGCACAAGGCACTTTCAATGAGGATTACAGTAAATGGCTGTATGAATCATCCAATGTAGATGAATTTGAAGAGGGTTGGATTGCTTTGAAGCAAAAATTTGATATTCCATGTGGCCATTGGTTAGAGAGCATATACAACAAGCGTAGACAATGGATTCCTTTATACTTTGAAGACCTATTTACTACAAGTATGCGCACCACACAGAGGGCAGAAAACATCAATGCATTTTTTTATGAATTTGTTAATGCAAATACATTGATCTCGAATTTTGTAGAACAATATGATTTAGCTATCAAAAGTCATCGTGGTCTTGAAGAAAGGGAAGATTTTTTCACTATGAACTCTACGTCTGCTTATATAGTAAGAAATCAGTTAGAGGTTCACACTGGCAACATATATACACACAATATATTTTACAAATTTCAAGAAGAATATGTGCAATCCTTCAACTTGTTTGAGCATAAGATTTTGAAAGATGAAGAAAAGTCTATTTACTCGTATGTCCAATAGAAAAACAGGATGATGACAAAAATATTGTGGAATTCGGCAAGCATGGAGACATCTTCATAAAATGTTCTTGCAAAAAATGTGAACAAGAAGGCATTTTTTGTTGTCATATTTTATGCATTCTTAGTAAAAAAGGAATTAGACACTTACCTAAGAATTATATCCTTCATCGGTGGACAATAAAAGCAAGGTATATAAATGCTAATATGATTTATGATGATTCATGCCCTTCACAAGTTATAACTTCCTTCCAAAAGTTAGCATGGTAGAGTAATTGTTGAAAAATAGAAGATTTTGAATTGATTTCAGCTAGTCACTTACAATTTGGGGCTCCTGTTATAAAGAAAGTTGTAAAAAAATTTAGTGCTTTCCAAATTGATAATGCAATCGTTGATATCAGTCAATCAAGCACTATTCAAGTGTCTACCGTCCAATCAAATGTTGATAACTTACAAGAGTCGCAATTTGTTATACGCAACCCAACTCGTGTAAAGGCTAAAGTTAGGCCAAAAAATGTTGACAGGATAAAAATTAGTGTAGAAATATCCATGTCAAAGAATGAGTCAAGAAAAGAAGCTGCGGAAGGTGTGGGAAGAAGGGACATGATAAGAGAAGATGTCCATATAGACTCTAACATCACTTCTATTGTATGTTCAACTTTTTTACATGTCTAATGATTCTTTTTTTTTCAACAGGATGTTCAATCGCATACGAGTCGAGAAAATTCATCATCGCATTGCTAACAATTGCTACTTTGCATATCTTGAATGGTAAGAAATATGATTTGTTACATATACTCTTGTATTCCAAATTTCAATATGATGATAAAAAAAATGTAGGTTGGTGATGAAGTGGAGATAATAGATGTCAGTAAAGTATGTCATGCAAAGGATGAACTTGAGGCACAAGCATGTTTTGTTTGAAGCTGCTAGGAGACACTTGATCAATTGGACTTTTCTTTTGTTGTATGTTGCTAACATTTTGGAAGTAATGATGTGTACTGGATCATGTTAAGGCTGTGTTATTTTATCTAATAGTTGTTATATTATTTGACCATGTGTATTCGACAAACAAATATTGTGGATTTGTCCTTTATATTGTTTGCTAGCAGGATTTTTTTTCATCAAAGGTGCACTCAATATGTGCCATATCTAATCCTTTATCTATGACTAACGCATTTTGTTGTAGAATCTGATATCTAATCCTTCAATTTATGCGTGATCGGCGCCCACTGCCAATAAGAGGATAGATACATGCTTGATGTCTTCATGTCACAATACACTTTGACCTTTTGCACATTTGACAGCCATCATTTGTTACATTACATACTCAAGGACACTGTTAATTTGCATCGTGTGTGATCCCTTTCCATGTGAACATTGCCACATAGCAACATGGGAACTTGTTCTCAAGTTGCGTGTCAATGCATTTTCCAAGTGACATAGAAATAGAATCCAACTGCACAAAGAAAATTAATGCATCGAGATAGATCTGCTAAAGTGAGGCGCTTGGAATATCTAGCATTATCGAGAGATGAAAGTGAGTCAATATGGCTATCAGATTGGAATAAAAACCAAGTCAACCCTTGCACATGGACATCGATTATATGTGGCAATACAAATACAAAGAATCAAATAATACTGATTGCAGAAGGATCCATTCCTTTCCTCATAAGAGTTCAGAAAGTTCAGAAACAACAAACCAAACTAATAGTTACTCTATACATTTGAAGGAATGTGATATGAACATGATCATGATTACTACAATAAGAACCATTATTAGCACTAATTTACAACATGAAAATCATTTATTCCTAACACCATCTCTAGCTTCCATCCTCTTTATCCTTCGCAGTAACCCATCTATCACTTGAGCAGATTCAGGTTCAAAATAAGGATCCAACCATATGAAGTATTCACACGCTCTTTGTTGCTACAACATAAAATTAAAATAACATATCAATTAAAATATCAACATAACAATCTAAAAACATATATTTTGCATCTTACTCCGTAGTACCGACAATCGTAGAATCTTCGATCGGGATTTTGTTGGGTCCACGATGTTCTTATCAGAGCCTCTTGATTGCAACGACACTTAGGCATTGTCATTTTGCAAAAAAAAACTAAGTGGAGCATAATGAAGGTTTGAGAAATCTACAGGAACAATATTAGAAATGTCAAACAGTATTAGAAATTTAATCATGAATATAGTACGCCACCAAATTTAAATCATGATATAGAAACAGAGGTTTCCACATTTTAACAAAGAATTTCATACAAAAATAGTGGTTTGCACATTTTAACCAAGAATCACATTTTTGCTAATGAACTCACCAAGAACAAAATTATAAAAGAAAATGGGTTCAAACTCCAATATTAGGAGACAAATGGAATCTAGGGCACAAGTTATATGAGAATGGAACAAGACACGAATCAAACAACAAGAATCAAATGAAGACGGGTGCGATTCGGCCTTATCGAACAGAAATTCCTCTTTTGGTCACCCTCTGCCCTAATACTTTTTTTTCCTAAGTTCTTGCTGACAATGTCGCAGCGACGAAGAAAATCAGGAGAGAAGAGGACTGTAGGGCACAAGTTAAGAAGAACGAAACATTAGAGTAACGAATAATCAGATCAAAAAAATTAGGGTTCGCGTTTCTCAAACTAAGATCAGAGTGGAGGGTTGCGAAGAATGTTGTCAGTCGTGCTTATCAAAAGAGAAATCTGCAGTTTATATGCTCTGGGCATCTTGGCCATCGTAGATCGAAATCGGCACGAACTCGTCGGTCGTCAATGAGGGAGGTGCTTTGCGAGCGGCCGGTTTGGGGTGGGGGGGGGGGGAAGGGGTCCAATAAAATATTAGAGATAAACGCGAGCGGAGGGTTTTTGTTCGAGTGCGGACCAGCCGGTTTGGCATCACAAGGTGTTCATCAACAGTGAATCAAGCGTGCACCGTGGATCCCCAATCCGTCGACACAAAACGAAGCATATGAGGGTGTTACGCCCTCCGTGCGTAGCACCCGCATTATATCCTTGATTTTATTATGCAATTGAATTAGTTGGACCAGTTGGTCTAGTCCAATTTTAATAACATTGCTCATGATAGAGCCATAAAATTGCATAATTTCCTCAATGATCGAAATGTCAACTGATGTTGGCAGATTATTTAAGACTTAAGGGCTTATTTTTCATAATTGCACGTACTATTTGAAAGGATGATACTATATCACAATATAAATTTTCACTCTTGAAACACAAGGCCACCACACTAGCTCCTTAATTGTAGGGCGATAACTAGAAAGATAATTTCATGTTATATTTAAGAAAATATTTCCTTTTTATGAGATTATGCAAAATATTTCATTGGGAATTTGATCCATTGTAATAGAAAATCTTGGGTCAATTAAACTGATGGAGGTTTCTATTATGGTTGTGTTTAAATGTGTCATTATGCATGTAATAAACTATAAAATTTGTGGAATCATATATTATTTAAGACACAATTTAATGAACTTTAATTATGACGGAAAAGTATTTTGAAGAGCAATTGCACTCTTTTAAAGTCTCTATATGAAACAATTGATACCTTTGACAAACAAAGTTTAAGCTACTCATTGTTGAATGCAATTTCAAAAGAAGATAAACTATAAGGAGCATCATAATGTAAACTTTAAGTTCTATATTGTAACGTCTCAAAATTCGACCCTTGTCATGTGGTATAAGTCTTCTCTCTGGATTGTTATGTGGATTTAAATCTTGACCTTTTCTTTGACCAAAATTAGACTTATAAATTAATACATAAACAAAAAAGACTTAATTAATAATACAAGTAAACTTATATAATACAAATCTATAACAAATTGTAATACATTAATGTGAAACTCAATAGTCACATAACATATGTTACATCAATATCCAATGAAAATAAATCAAGATAAATATCTAAACCATATAATAAATTTAATCTTTTAAGACAGATTAGAGATTTTCCTAAAATATTAGCCTAACAAGATTAAATTGGGATTTTCACAAATTGGCATGTCCTCAACCTAATCAAGTAGATTAAACTATTCTAATTTAATAAAAAAATTAAAGTCTTCACAAATTGGCATCTCCTCAAATTCGATTAAAATTAAGATACATTAAATTGGATTTCCTACATTATTAATTGATGCGTAAAATGATGTAGCAAAATAAATCATTAGCAAGTACACTAGTTGTTCAAGTAATCAATATTGTGAGGGTCGGATCGGACCGGACCGGTCCGATCGTAGATCGGCCCTCACAATGGTCTATTACAAGCTCCAAAATCGGGCTTGTAATTGGACCGAATTAAACCAGTTTAGACCGGTCAAAATCAGATAAAACTAGTCAAAACCGGATTGAATCGGATTGGACCACGTTTCGAATGAACCAACCGAATTTAATTTTTTTTGTTATAAAATAATCTGATAAAATTATTATTTTAAATTTGAAAAATATTCAAAATGGATCTTCTCCAAAAAAACTCTATATTGGACCATTAGTCTCCTCATCTATTAATACTTGTCTCTTTGCTCACATCCTACTACTATAATAAATGTAGGATTTCTATACATACATGTTCTTTTCTTCTTTCATTTAGTTAGTATTTGTTATACTTTCAACTATATCTTATATATTATGATCTTATTCAATATTTTTAATATCATACAAGTATATTATAATATAAATTATTTTTATATTATTGTATTATATATAATATTTAACTCCGTCTATATTTTATAGCCAGTCCCAAGTCCGAATAAAGGAGGAGGATTGTGTTAGGCCCCGACAACCAATATAAAATCATGTTGAATCTTATGAACATGGATCAACAAAGCGTCGTATGATCCATGTAGCCGACCCCACCTAGTGGGATAAGGCTTTATTGTTGCTGTTGTTGTTGTTGTTGTATTATATATAATATTTATCATATTAAGTAAATTTTTAATGAATGAAGGATACAAACTTCTTTGTCATATGTATAACATACAATAATATTATAATAGTTAGTATAGTATAATTATATATAATATTATAAATACACAAATTTTAATTTTCTTTTATTTAGTATCTAATAATTAATAAGTTCACATTACCAATTATATTATATATCTAGTTATATATAATCATAATATTACTTCTAACATAAAAGAAAAAGATATTTAATACAAAAAAATTAGTAAGAAGAAAATTTATATATAAAAATTTAATTTCATAATATTTTAATTTATTAAATGTGTAATGATTTTAACATTAGTTTTTAATGATTTATTATTTATATATATATAATTAATTTTTAACATCATTAATATGATAATGTAATTTAATATATTATTATTAAATATATTATTTTATTCTTATCCGGTCCGACCGAATGGTTCGACCGGTTTGATCGGTCCAACCACACTTGTACGGGTCATTGTCCGGTCCGGTTCAGACAACATTGCAAGTAATATAATAAAAGGAGTAAAGAGTGTCAAACCCTGAGGAATATTGTTAATTTAATATTTGAATTCAAAAATTAATAAGATAGAAAAACATGAAATTTTGAAAATAGATTTTAAATTATAAAATAAAATAATAATAATAATATATAGTGGTGCTGAAATTATGTCTTAGGATGAAAATAGATCAAGATAAATATTTGAACTAAAAGATAAATTTAATCTCTAAATATGAATTAGAGTTTCCCTAAAGTAGTAATCTAACATGATTAACTTGCGGTCTCCACAATCGGCATCCCCTTAACCTAAGCATGCAGAACTATCTTAATTTAATAAGAATTGAAGTCTTTACAACTGGCATCTCAACAAATCATATTAAAATTAACATGCATTAAATTGGATTCTCTAAACTATTAATCATTCCACAAATTGGTATATATTAACAGACCATACAAACTTGATTCTCCATACACTAGTTATCAAATTTATGTTAATTATTAATTTTAAATAAAATTAATTAAAATTATTATCATGAATTCTGAAATTAAACACTCCACAAATTGGTATAGCCTAATTCAGAAATCTAATCAACTAACATAAAAGCATTAAGTACAATTAATAATTGATCAAAAAAGATTAAAACAAATGAAATAGGGTTCAAATAATTTCCCCTAAATTAATAATCTTCTAAAATCTAAAATCTAAAAACATGGAGTTCGTCTTAGAAATTCTAAAGAGATAATAAAATACAAATGATAAAAATTGGAAGAATTACACCCAAGGCAAAAGTAGAGATTTCATATTTGGGCAGATAGTTGGCAGCCTTTGAGACTTGATCAGAGTCACGATCAACTTTCAATCGTCGCACCTCTCTCCTCTTGGTCGTAGCCTGCAAAGCTCATGACTTTACCATGAAAGAAACTTGGACTTCAAAGCACGAATTGTGATGATGACTTCCTCCTCTGTTTATAGGTGCAGACGGTCTTCATGTATATCACGATCGATAATATCATACGGCGTGAGATAAAACTTGAGTTGTTTACGACTTTATCCACTTTGGCATAGTTTTACGGTCGATAAACTTGAATGTTGGTTAACGATGAAAAGCTTTTCAATGCTTTATCACCCAATGATAGGAACATCACCTTGGTTAATGATAGAATTTTGCACCCAATGATTGTTTGGAGTTTACGGCCGATAATACTTCCTAAGTACTGATTAAGGATAAAACTTCTTCGCTTTGGCACCCATAGATCCTCTTCGTGGTTGGATTTTATGGCCAATAGCTTCCATAGCTCTTGGTTAATGATAGTGTTTTGCCTCCAAAGATCTTGGCCGCTAAAGATAAATATTGATTAGTGATAAGATTGTTTCATCCACTTTATGCCCAACTATATCTCCTCATGATACGATGAAACTTCGATTTGGCACCCACTGAAATTCCTATAATTTAGATTGGATAACAACTTGACGCCCAATTATTTCTTTTATGCTTGGTTATTTTTTCGTCATCTCGACTTGCCCTACAAAATAATTATTAAAATTTAATTAATCTGCCCACAATTAATAGATTCATAGAATTTAATAATTATAATCTTTAAATCTAGAATTACGACTAAAAATGACTTAAAATTATGCATGTCATGATAAAGTTATAGAAATATTAATTAAAATAATAGACTAAAATTTGTTACATTTTACTGCATCATTAATCACTCCACAAACTGGTATAAATTAATTGACCATGCAAATAATTATTCATATACTAGTTATTACACCTATGTTGATTATTAATTTTAAATAAAATGAATGATTTAATTAATTAAAGAATTCTGAAACCAAATACTCCACAAATAACTAGTAATTACTTAACTCAAAATTCAAATTAACTAAATTAAAAGCACTAAGTACAATTACTAATTAATCAAAAAAATATTAAACACTAAAAATAGGGTTAAATAATTTTCTTTAAATTAATAATTTCCTAAAAAACTAAAAACATGGAGTTCAATTAAAGAGATAATAAAATGGAAATAAAATAATTGAAAGAATTACACTCATATAAATAGAGGTTGAAGCTTTGGATCACGAGCAAACAGTCGGTAGCCTCTCAGTTTGATGAGGATCATGATCAACCTCCATGTCGTACCTTCTCTCTCCTCTCGGTCGCAGCTTACAAAGCTCATGACTCAACGATGGAAGAAACTTGGACTTTAGGGCACACCTTTTTGCGGTTTTCAACAGGTATATATAGGTGCAACTCACACAACTAGATTTAAACTTGTTTCGGTAAAATTTGTTTCTCGCTACAATAAAAACTTCATATATATCGCTTCTTTCTCTTGTGTCAACCGATTTGTATAGGATAAAGGTGAATACGTATGAGCTTTGCATGTTGGCCAAAATGATGCAACCACATAGACAATCAACCTTAGAAGCTGTCAATAAAATCGTGATAATTTGATCAAATGACAAATAACGCACGATTCGTTGGAAGATAAACATAGCTCCTTGCAAAGCTAATCGTACTAGAATTTCATCATAAACAATCACACATTATGCTGATGAATTTCACTCCTTGCATGTACAATCGAATATCCAATGATCAATTAATTCATAATTCACATCTTTTGTTGATTAATAATGTCGGCTAGCAGTAAGAATAATCCAATGAAAAATCTCACCTAGTTTCTTGTCAGAGAAATAGTGCCTTGTAATCATATAAACATCTCTCCTTGTACTTCAATTAAGAAAAGTGTAATTCATGCCTTGTGATGATGTTGTAATTCATCTTGATCATGTTGTCGAGTTTGCATGTGATTAAGAAAATTGCACATTGTGATGGTGTAGCTCATGCTTTGTATAGCCAAATTTGTAATTTTCTAAACAAATAATTAAGAATTAAGTTAATCCACCTGATTAGTATAATATTTAATTGAGCAATAATAAATAAATAAATAAACCCAAAATTATGACTAAAAGTAATCTAAAATGATGCATGTCATGATTAAATTATGTAAAAATTATTAAATAAACTAAAATATATTTATATTTTGCATGCATTAGGTGTTGCAAGAGAGTCAACGACGGCCAGAGGACAGAGGAAAACTTGAAGGGAGGAGGAGGTGAAGGATCTAGTGGAGGAGAAAGGCGGCAACGTCATGCTCATAGGGTTGTCTCGGGCCGACAGGACCATCATCATCGAGCCCATGCGAGGTTGTGCCCAACCTTTTCACTGGAAAACCCGACACGATCTAACTTTGGCCCGACCTAGACATGGTGCCCGGGTGGGCTAGCCCATTGAGATTCCATGCGGGTGTTGTGCATAGTCGAGCCGCCCATAAGGAAGTTCATCTTTAGTCATATGCTACGAAGAGTTCTCATCCTATACTCAATTGTACAAGAGTATGTCTTGTCCACATGGAAGTTTCGAATGCCTAGTGTAGTGATTGTCCGATCTGAAAAGAACTCATCAAACTTCATATTATAATATAATTTTGATCGATCAATTTAAATATTGAATGATTGGTCTAACACTACAAGAAAAACGCTGATTACCGGCTAAAAAACCGTCGATAACTGTGTTACCGATGATTTTTCAGACGGAATCAATCCGTCAAAAAAACGTTCAACGTAAATTGATTTACGACGGTTTAAAATAACCGTCGGTAATTATGATGGTTTGGACCGTCGAAAAATTCCGATGGTTTCAACCGTCGAAGCCGGAAAAGTTCGACGGTTTCAACCGTTAAAAATTTTTGACGGTCGCAACTGTCGAAACTTTTGATGGTCGTCGCAACCGTCAATCTTTCGGCGATCGCAACCGTCAATCTTTCGGCGATCGCAACCGTTGCAAAAAAATTTTTAAAAATAAAAAAAATTAGCGGCCGGATCCGACGGCCCTCGGCAGGATCCGAACGCCCGCGGCCGGATCCGGCCGCAGGCGGCCGAATCCGGCGGCCCGCGGCTGGATCCGGCCGCCCGCGGCCAAACGGCCAGATTCGGCCGCAGGCGGCTGGATCCGGCGCTAGCGGCCGGAGAGAGAGAGAGAAATAGAAAGAGAGAGAGAGAGAGAGAGAGACGCCGGCGAAGAGAGAGAGACGTCGGCGAGAAAGTATCGCCGGCGGTCGACGCTTGACGTCCGACCGGGAGAGGGAGAGGGAGAGGGGGAGAGAGAGAGGAGAGGAGGATATAGAATATATATATATATATATATATATAATATATATATAAGGGGAAAAGATGAGAGAAATCGGGAAAAAGAAAAAAAAAGTGGGATAACGAAATTTTAATTACCGACGGCTCTGGCCGTCGGAAACATAAATATTAATTATTTTTAAAGTTACCGACGATTGTGACCATCGAAAAAATATATAGTTATATATAATATTTATTTTTTATTTTATCGACGGTCAAAATCGTCGGTAATTATTATCGACGGTCGAAACCGTCGGTAATTGCAACGATTTGGACCGTCGCTAGTTATATTAATAAAATACCCCTCATATGATATTATTATACATTTACCGACAGTTACGACCGTCGATAATTGCGGCGGATTTTGCGACGGATAGATATTCGTCGGAAATATCGATATTCCTAATCGTCGAAAAATTTAATAATAATATAATAAATTACATAATTTATTTTTTATTTTCGACGGTCGTGACCGTCGAAAAATCCGTCGCAAATTGCGACGGATGAAAATCCGTCGGAAATATCGACGTTCCTAACCGTCAAAAAATAAAATAATAATATAATAAATTACATAATCTATTATTTTCATTTCCGACGATTGTAACCGTCGAAAAATCCGTCGAAAATGAAATCGTCGCAAAATCCGTCGCAAATTGCGACGGATTTCAAACTGTCAGAAATTGCCCGTCGAAAAATGACAATTTTCTTGTAGTGTAAAAAACATTCGATACGACGATCGTGATGTTTAGTTGTGCGGTGAACGAGTTCATAGCATATCGAACGTCTAATATTGCATACTACTCTCGATCGATAACTTTCGGATGTCCTATCATTAGGTTTTCAACCAGATTTTCCACATCCAAACATTTTCAAAAGTCAAGACAACATATATTCATCATTATAGGAATTCCTAAATCATCTAAACATCAAATCATTCATCTTCTGCGCTAAGACATTTATAATGGCATTCATTCTACTCTTTCACATAAATATCAAATACATAGCATAAGGTCTCATTTATAAAATTACAATTTTAGCAAGTTCATAATCATCTAAAAAAACATTTATGATGCAAA
The DNA here is from genome assembly GCA_030549335.1 of Pontederia crassipes. Taxonomy (NCBI): domain Eukaryota; kingdom Viridiplantae; phylum Streptophyta; class Magnoliopsida; order Commelinales; family Pontederiaceae; genus Pontederia; species Pontederia crassipes. The sequence continues at coordinate 10,443,961 of CM060184.1, read as the reverse complement.
TATTATATATATATATATATATATATATATATATATATTCATAGACATCATACAAATTGATTTGGAATCAAACTAGTTGTTTCAAAATTATAAAACATGTAGAGATTAATTACAGTAACTTAAGGAAGTCTGAACTTGCTTAAGAATCATAAAATCGTATCAAGAAATATCCATAATAATTGAGCGTTATAAATGCTTGAAATCAAATCAAACCTAGTTATTAGAAACCCAGTTTCACTCATCTTTTACATTCATCATAAAAATATTTCATTCTCAATCAAAGGCCATCATTTCAATTATCATAAAATATCCTAAAAATGTCTTACTTTAGAAAATAAATTTCATGATAGAAATCTCGTTATATACATATTTTTTATATAAAAAAAATTTCCTTTGGTTGTCCTTTTGATGGGATGGAAATAGTGCTCTTCCATCCCTAAAATATTTCTCGACAACTATTTTGGAGTTTCGTGTTTGTACATTTAAATTTGAAAGAGAAAAAATTTTTGAGAGTCTACATCATCCAGCGGACGCCTGTTTTGATGACATCATTATAACTCAACATTTTTTTATTTCTGGAGTGTCACATATGCCCTCATAGTTTTTTTGAAAAAAGTTAGCCTTTCCAAATGTTTACTTTTTTTGTTCTCACCATCAAGGTTGCGTGAATTGATCAAGAGATTGAATTGCTTTATTTTTTTATATTACCCGACCAAAATAGAAAAAAAAAGAAAATATAAGAATATATTCACATCACATATTTGAAACTTAATGTGGTGTCTAAATCAGTTTATTTTTTATACTATCCAATGATAATAAAAGAGATAAAACTATATTCCGACATCACATCTATGTATTATCTTCAAGTGAACGTGCTACCCAAATCAATTGCTTTCATGAAATATTGATTGGGTCTATTGCAAAAAAGGCCCAAGGGCTATGTAAAACCTTTTTAAATAAAATAAAATAAAATAAAATAGTCCTTATGTAGAATCACAATATTTAATCTCTCATTGACGAATCTAACGGAGTGACTTTATTGAACTTTAATTTAACTTGATTCCGCCGTTGGAATAAGACACAACTAACTTTTGGTCAATCCACCTCAAGATATTAATGTAAAAATATATAAACGACAAAACTTGTTGCATATTTTTCGCTATTGGACGGACTTGACTCCTTCTTTGTGAAACAAGTATATGATTAAAGATTGAGTGCAGCAGTCACTTTACTTTACAAGAAAAATGGGTATACTAGGTGTTTATATATTGCAATATACTACATAAAATAGGTAGATAGATCAATTTATTATATAAATACGATTTTGATAAAGAATGACATATAATAGTTCAATCAATCAAATATAGTTGGTAGGTTTTAATGTTTATAACACTATTATACTCTTACTAATCATCATCTAATTATGATTTGATTAATTGGACAATTTTTTATTCACCATCTATAATAAAATAAATGATGATTAATAAGAATATGACGGTATTATCCTTAAAATGCTAGCATAATTATTTTTTTCTAATTTTGGTATATTTTACCCCTTTATCTAAATAAGTAACTTCACTTAATAAAGATATTTTTCCTAAGACAGAGACAAAAACCTTGAATGGCATTTTCTTATAAAAATGAATCAGGAAATAAATAATTTGTTATGGAAGTTTATGAATTCGTTTTCTGTTTCCGAAGGACCGAAAAACACAGTGCACTAGGCCCTTGCGAATATATGCCTTCTTCCCTTTCTAAAAGCGTCGATCTATTTTGGTTCGGTCTGGTCCACTCCACTCCTAGCAGAGAGAGAGAGAGAGAGAGAGAGAGAGAGAGAGAGATTGTCGGCAGACCTCACAATCGTCCGATCTGGGTCGCTCTCAGGCGGCCGGACCACTCTGGCGCTCGTTCCCCGGCGTACTGCCCATAAAGCTCTCTGCACCACGCATTGCTGAAAAGGAAAAGAGGGCCATGCATGACAGGACCAGATCATTTGTAGGCCAGGATTTTTCTTACCACGTAACGGCGGGTCCCTTCCCTCCGTCCATGGCTCAGTTCAAGAAATAGACGCCGGCAAACTTTTTCTTCCTCCTAAAATTATTTTATTATTTCTAAAAATAGGACTCACGTCAAATCAATCGATGAATTAGACCAATTAAATAAGATAACGATTAATCACAATTAATTAATAAGGTTGTATTCGAGTGTGTGATTGGAAAGTTAATAACTTTATATTTGATTCTTGAAATCATCCTTTAGACAGGAAAATATTATTCTTTCTTTACTCCGATTTCGAATTAGTCGTATATTAATAATTTAGATATAGAAGTCCGAATGAGTATAAAAAAAATCAGTTCAATCAAATTTAATTATTTTTTCAGCTTTTTCCACTGAAAAAAAATTAGTCGGTGATTTTTTTTTTCTGTTCAATCAAATTTTTCTTAATTGAATTCAATTTCCATCTGGTTCTTCTAGAAAGAAAAAATTAATCATTAAACCAAATTGGATCAACTTTTGTGTTCGCTGTTGAATTAAGCGGATCCGGGTCGAATCCAATTCTAAATAGTACTTCCTGAAACATTTCATGTATTTTCTCTTAATGCTCACATGATAAAAATCTTCTGAAACTTGGTTAAATTTTAAAACAATGCTATTGTGACTCAATATGAAAATTTTTAGGAGGAAAATGAGGAGGATTTAGCAATAATATATATATATATATATATATATATATATATATATATATATATATATACGATGGGACTATAAATGATTAGTGCTTTTGAATTGAATTATGAAACTTTAAGCAGTTTTTAAGCTTGAATATTTTACCTAAGGGGTTTTCCCAAGTACTGTCAACATTTCTTTCTCCGAACCCGTAGTTGATCAAAATGTTCGAGCCATCAAATTACCAAAGGACTTTATAAATGCTCCTTTCATTCTCCTCTTAGCGGCATTGTGAGCGGATTGCACTTTTTTTTTTCCTCGATTCTTTAGGGCATTAATTTTCTTTTTTTTTTAGCTGCATGATTCTGGAAGTTTAAACTGCCTATATTAAATTTATCTGTTACTAACAAATTTAAATTTCACGTTTGCGATGTCACTATATTTGTAAGAAAAAAAAAGGTGTAGAAAACAGGAGAAAAAATGGATGTTACTTATGTTTATATAAATCAATGCACGTGAAGAGTTTTTTTCTTTTAAAGCGAAAATCCATTAAAGCTATCAACTGTTAAGTAGATATATAATTTGAGAAAGTAGATCAACGGCGCAGGTTGTGGAGGATATATACATTATTCCATAATCATTTCGATGAATTCATGCAAAATTCAAGTGACACAATGACGCTACGAGCTATATATATGTTGATATAAATCAAAGTATGTATGCATCATTTATTTATTAATAATATGTGAAATTTAATTAAATCATGAAATTTAAAATTTATAACTACAATCGTTCATAAATATATGTGTATATATATATGTATTATCCATAAATAGACCATCAACAGCTAGATATATTCTAATCATTAAATCTAACAATTGCTGGTTAAAATAGATATATGTATATATCACATTTTATTATTCAAATAATTTTTTCAACACTAGTTTAGTCTGCAAGAAAAAAAGTGATTAAGCACATTTTCAAAATTTTTGTTCGTGCCAAATCATAGTCCAATTAATTTTCATCATCGTGTGGTCGTAAATGAAATGGTCGAGATTAGTAGTAACGCAATGCTCCAAAATAATTAGGGTGGTATAAAATTATTGACACTAGAGAGAGAGAGAGGGAATTGTGTGGAGGGGGGGAGGGCATTGAAATGATGTTGGTATTTAATGACCGTGGTATCCCGTCCGGCGACGTGCAAAGTAAGAATCACCCGTTGCAACAGTGATCCCGTTGAGTCTGCCGAGGAGTCGAGCGAGTGCTCCCACAGTGGTCTTTCTAAGAAGTCTCGCCACCCCTCTCCGAGCAACACACACAAACGAAGGAGAAGAAGAGGAGCGCAGCGCCCCACGTCGCCCCCCCTCCGCCTCGCAGTGGCCGGGTCATGCGTCGTACCTTCCTGCCGGCTAAAAGAAGAACCAAGTGGGTCGTCGCTGCGTCGAAAGCAACCGAGTGGCAAATTTCTTTTTTTTTTTTCATCTCTCTCTCTCTCCCCCTCTCCTTTTCACGAACTAGAGACATAGTTCAGTGGACTGGGGAGGGAATGGTACCATCCTTGTTTATTTCCAATGATCTCTGGTTTGGTGGGCAAGTTTATTGTTGTTGTAATAAGCTCAATAATTTATGCCATGCAAAGCCTCTTTCAGCTTTTTGTAATCATGCTGGAAGCTGTTTGAGAGAGAGAGAGAGAGAAAGAGAAGAAAGAGGGTGGTAACTGGTAAGGGAGTTGTCATTTTGAGCAATTGGATCTAGTGGGATATTGTTGTTAAACTCATCCAGGCACGAATTCTTAGCAACTTTAGGTTTTTGGTCACTTTCCAAAGTGCTCAAGTTGAGCTTAAAAAAAGAAAGAACAGAAGAGACTGGTGATGAAAGGACATTGATGCTCCTCCCTACTTGCCATAACTGTAATGGCCATTATTATTGCATGCACCCAAGCTGTTTTCTGTCATGGGATTTGCTTTCTTGCGACTAATTTAATCTATTACGTGCATTGGGGTCCTCAACCTAGTACCCCCCCTCAGCCAACTTTACAGACCAACAACACTGTTGAAATTCATGTACACTTTAAATTATAAGTGGTACCTAGGATAAAGATAAAAATGTATATATGGCAATACAATAACGACATATGGACGTTCTTACTGCCACTTTTAAAATCTCCATATGATTTTTTTATTTTTTGAATACTATTATATCTTTTATACGTCATCAAATTATTAATATTTAAAATCAAAAGATAAAATATTAAAATTAGCATAAGATATACAATAGTGACAATTTAGAAAATAAAAAGTTCACTTTATCGTCTAGAGTCAAAACTGTGTATGTGCTTGCTAATTAAGTACAACATGGGCAAATGAAACTAGCGGCGGAGCCCATATTTTCATCGAGTGGATACCCAACTATTTCATTTCCATTTTATAAATAATGATAATTGGGTATCCACTATTAAGAGATTTCATTTCCATTTTATAAATAATGCCTTAGTACAAAATTTGATAGACACCGGGATGGCGATTGAAAAATAAAAAAAAATATCATTCACCTATTAGACACATGACGAAAAATGATTTTATTGAATTAGTTGAACTTAAAACAAGTCTATATTCAACTTATCATGTATATATTCGTTAGTGTTAGACTGATTATAAAAAATAGCATGGACGGATAAAGGGGGAAATACAAAAAAGATGTGCGACGATGTACACTAGCTTTTGTTCCTCAAAAACTTCTTTAAGCCGCCTATTAATTTATAAAAGGATGTTAAATACTTTGAATAATGATAATTGAGTAACTAGTAAAAATATATAATTGACATAGAGATACGGCGTTTATTGTAAAACAATAACTTGTAGCATTTTAATATGAAGTAATTGAAAAAAGAGACGAAAAAAAAATACAACTTTGGTAAGCATATTTATAGGCATCGAATAGCGTAATAAACATATATAATATGTTCATAGATTGACAAGTAGGAACGTGTCTATATTATTCTGCTGATCAACTAAATACAATCTAACATAAATAAACAGCACACGGAATATTATATATATAATAACCGGGTCTCCAAAAAAAAAAAAAGATAAATGCCAAGTGCCAACTTGTGTGTTCTAGTTAGCATCATGTAGCGTATGCTTATACTAAATTTTAAATTTTAAATTGATGAAAAAGTAAAAGGTATTTCACAACGTAATGAATATAACTGGTACAAAATTAAATATTATTAATAATAATAATAATTCAATAAGTTTCTGCATTTAATTGAAAAATATAAACTTAAGAGTTTACATAAATTCGTTTTGTGTCAAGTAAATTCGTAGATTCGACATAAAACTTTATAAAATATACAAATATTTCACAATATAAGAATTTTTAATATGAACGAAAAAATTTGAGTATGGGACCTCACGACATCAACTAGAGAATCTAATCCCAAATTAAGTTCTAATATAGTTTAAAATCAAATCATCTCGTGTTGATTGAGATTAAATCATGACGACTTTATTATCTTGACGTAAGTTTAAAATATTTAAATAAATTAACAAAAAGTACAAATAATTTGAAGATCTTATATCATTATTTATTACCAATAAGATTATTTCATGCATCATATATTTTAAAAATTTATAATATAATGTATAAACAATACATGCTTAATATATTATAATATATTTATACAATATAATATTATCATAAACATTTATAAAGTAAAATATAGTTCATTCTTCTTCCAATTATACTCTCAAAATATAATCAAACAATTAATTAACAAAATTGTTAAGTCTACGTGTGAACTCGTAAATATCAAATCCGAGTTTGAGCCGAGTTCCCTCGATTTTGTACACTAGAATCTTAAACTCGTAAGAATTTACGAGTTCTCTCGAGAGTTTGAAAGTTAGGAGAAGGGATACACATGAACTATAATAAATCCATTCATCTATATATCGTACATATTACTATTCATAAAAAAAACATATGTATGTTATAGATCGAAATGTCCTGGGGTATATTGTAATGTATAAGTATACAATATGCTTATTATTCTATATATATAAATGAATTGCCCAATTGGTTGGTCCGAATTAAATAGAGAATTGTTGGCGGTCATTTCGAACAGGAAACAAAGAGGGAGGAAGTAAAAATCTTTAATACTTTATTTGCTTTTGGACTTCCGGGTTGGATTTGGTCGCCCAAATTCTGTCCAACAATCTACATGACAAAAATTTTGAAAAGTTCTCGTCACATAATTTTGGCCATAACATTTTACAAAATGTTTTGACTAAAAGTTCTTCCGACAAGAACATTTTTTTCTTCTACTTCACGTCTTTCCAGCCCAACTTTTGACCTTTTTTTCTTTCATTTATTTTTTAATTGTTTTGTAATATAAGTATATGTAATTTAGTTATTTATTAATACATTATTAGTCACCTTATAAAATAAATTATTAAATGTAAATAATTAAAAGTATAAAATATTTAGTCTAATAATTCAAAAATATTTTATAATTAAAATGTTCAATTATTTTAATAAAATTTATATTATATTTGGATATTTAGATTTACTATAATATTTAAAATTATAATATTAATAATATTTAAAATATTTAATGAAACTAATAATAATATAATAATTATGTAAATTATAATATTAATAACATATTTTTTTTACTATAATTTTATATCTCATAAAATAATAAATTATATTCTTAGTTCTTACTTTTTATCCAAATACATACTAAAACTTATCTACCAAATCATCTTTTTAAATCTTCATCATTACACTTTTTCATCCAAATACCAATCCAAACTTTTCTATCACATCGATTAGTTCTCGAGAACTAGCATTCTCTCGATATTCTCATACCAAATGCAACCGTGGTGTAGTTTGTCCCCTTGACTAATAAGTCAATAGAGGAAGGAAGTAAGCTAGACATTAGTGTTCTATGTTGAAAATTTGACATATGTTCTGAATTTAAAACTTCGACAAAAAAATTGATTTCCTTTCATTTGTTGCGCAAATGACTTTCAGGTACATAAAGATTTCTCACAAATGACTTTCAAATAGATAAAGATTGTGTTTGATTGGAAAACTAGATTGAAATTAAGGTCTCATTCCAACTTAATTTTTCAAACACTTTTGAGCGGCTTGATTTTCGAGGTGGAATCATATCACAATAAATGAAGTGGACCTAGAGTCAAGTTGTGGCATTCTCGACTGGACGTAGCATCTCTCTCATGACTTGAACGTGTGGGATTAATCAAAGGCATGTCCCATGATTAAATTTGGAGGTGTAAAGATGCGGGACTCAAGAGGGTTTGGCTTGAAGTTGACTTCACAAATCTACTCAGTGATTAACAAGGATTCGCAATGCCCTTGGAGAATCTGTACACTTATGCAGGAATTCTGGCGGATCATCAACAATTTTGAATACTTCAAATGTACCCACATTTATAGAGAAATTAACTTGCCTTTTGACCAGCTTGCATGTAGGGGTGTAATGAATGTTTTGAACACTTTTTGGGATGGGACTCCACCACCGGAGATACTCAACATGTTGTATTCGGACTCTTTGGGAACTTTCATTAATAGATAATAGTTATCATTTTGTCTTAAAAAAAGAAACATATCCCATGCACTTTTTCCATCGTAAGGGGACTCAATGTCCTCGTTGCGTAATCGTGCTCCACTATGCACATAGGTCCACACAGAATGGCTTTGATATCATATATGTAATATTATCGATCAGGGTGTGATAGTGTTTGCTCTAACTCTTGGTCCGCACGATTTTGTCAAAATGCGTCACGTATAGTGAATGACATGTTCTTATATATACCAATATTTCTTCCGTGATTTATATATGTGAGATTAATTCAAGGCATACTCATGTTTTGGATTAGTCCCAAATATACAAGTTACGAGAGAGATGCTGAGTATATATGAGGACATATCTTTCATTGGGTGTGATGCATTTTGTTAAAATCGTGCGGGCCAAGGTTCAGAACAGACAATATCATAAGATCAGAAATGTTACACATCTTACCCTAGTTCCACCTCTTTGGACAACCTTTTTTTTACCATTTTTTTTCTTTTTTGGTCATGCTTATATAAAAAAAAATATTTATTAAAATAATTATATTAAAGGATTAATGTAACATTATTTATTACTTATCATTTTTATTCAAAAAATTTAATATTTCATTAAATATAATTAATTAAAATTATTTTATATATTTAAATAATATATTTTAACAAAAAAATATGGAAAATTTAATTTTTAATTTTATTTATATTAGTTTATAAATTGATATTTTATATTTATAACACTTATTTTTTATTCAAACGTTCACTAAAATTAATCCATCACATCACTTTTGTTCTTATTATACCAACTTTCTCGTTTCTCATCATTACGTTTCATTCACTTCATTCAAATAGACATCAAATTAATTTATTAATTCAATATTTACGAAGACTTCGAAAAGAAGTATGGTTCCGTTTTAAAACGCAACCAAAAGACAATTGTCTAAATAAAAAAAGGAAGACATTTTGCTATTTTTTTAAACTTTACGGAACCCTATCTTAATTTTTTGGTTAAATCGTTATAATGGGTCAGAAACACGATGCAAGGATTATCTCGAAAGAGCCGTTTGGATTGATAACAAGGGGTTAGAACAAGGGTCTAATCCTGGGTTATTTGCCAACCGAGTTTTTTTTGTGTCTGGGGGCCTACAACAATGATGACGGGATTAACAATTTTTATGTGTTCGTGGTTGCACTTGGAATAGTCAGTTCGTGTATCGGGGTCATCTGTTGAGTTTGGAGACGTTGCTCCTGCAAGTTGCCAAGCGGGAAAAGAGCAAAACGCAAAACCCGAAGAGGTTTTTTGGCAACTCAAATGCTTGATTAAAAATATTACTTTTAACATTTTCTTCTATATTTATTGATATAATATTATTTATTATATATATCATTTAATTAAAAAAATAATAATTGATTATATATAATTTGTTGAAAATGATTTATTTAAATATTTTTTAAAAAATATAATAATACATTATTTTCCCTATTAATTTTATTAATTAATAAAATTATATTTTATATTTATTTTATTAAAATTAACGTATCACATATACTTTTTATATTACTCATTATTCGTCATTAGGTTCAACTTTATTTAAAGACATATTAAACTAATATATCAATTAATTATCCATTCAAAATTAATATGTCAAATTCAATTATTTACGAACTATTATTCACTATCCAAACAGCCTCATAAACTATAATGAACTCAGAATCCAAAATTTTGCCTACCTTATATTGGAATATTGACACTTGGAGTACTCGGGATAATCTTAGTTATGAGGAGAGCATGAAATTGTTGCATCATCTCGCGGGTGGTACGCAAAAGCACAAAGTCGTTTTGCAGGAAGGCGAGGCGATGAACGTGGAATAACACAAGCCATCCACAAAACACATTCATTTCTCCCCTCCCCCCCCCCTGCATCGCATTAAATAACTAAAAAGAAAAGAAAAATATATCTCTCACTCCCTCTCTCTCTCTCTCTTTTAGGGTCTTTTAATTAAATGCTTTTGTAGAGGACAGAGTAACAGAGACGTTTTGTTCTACCTCCCTCTGGTCCCCGTAATTTGATTAAGATTAAAATTGGTCCGGTACGATACCGGAAACAGAGAACAGAGCATACGAGAACGATTAACTTAATAAACAAAATAATAAAGCCCCCCCTAACAGTTGCATGCATCAAATATTGCACCCCGCCATTAACCAATTAGGAAAGAACCGAACCTTTTGCTAGGAATCGCCGGTGGTGGTCCCCTGCGCGCATTAGCCTTGACGTGGACAACGTACGACCGTCCATTGTCTCGCTGTCCTCTCTTACCACTCGGCCTAATTCTGCAAGCATTCATTTTATTTATTTATTTATTTGTTTGTTTGTTTTCTTCATGATTGAAACGACTCGACATTTATGTTTATGTTGAACTGTGAGTTCACAGTTTTATTTATGTCAAACTACGCCGCATTTGTGTTTTTTTTCCTTTTAGTTTTCTTCCTCACAGGTCAACCGACGTAGTTTCTTTCCTGGGGACCTTCTCTCTTCAGTGGACGGAAAAGAGAGAGAAAGAGGGGGATTTAGAGTTTAGACAGAAAAGAGGGAGGAAGAAGTGGAGGAGAGTGGAGCATGGACGGGAGAAACCAAAGACAAAAGAGTAGGGAAGAGGGAGAGAGAGGAAGGAAGAGAGGAAAAAATGAGACAGAGAGAGACAGAAACGACAGAGTAAGAGTGGGGAAGAGAGCGAAATACAATACGGAACAGAGAGGGCGGGGACAGAGGGGCGAGAGAAAGCAAAAACCAGGAAAATATGATCCAGTAACGGAAAAAAAAAACGAAACGTCCGATCCGAATCGAATGGTCACAAGAATGGCGGGCTGTAGTTTACAGCACATTAGGCGTAGGGTGTAAACAAAAAATCTAAAATTCGAAAACTTAAAAAATTGATTCGACCCGACACTAAATTTTTAGGTGGTTTTTAAAATTAAATAAATCATCCGAGAAGTTCGATGAAAATCTACATAATTAAAATTTTATAAAATATATATTAATATTATATTCTAAATATTTATAATATATATAAATTACTCATTAAACATATTATTTACTCTATAACATGTATAGAAAATTAATATAAGTCATAAATAGCATCATTACAATATATAACATGTGAATGTTATTAATTTATAAAACAAAATATCTCTTCATATCATTAATAATTTTTATATAAATATAAAATATATAAAATAAAGGGCCCCGAAAAAATCGATAAGATTTTTTTAATTTTAAAACCCAATCAAAATATATAAGGTGATCTTTTTTAACGAAAAAATTCATCCGACCTACGTCATTTTCACCCCTAATTAGGCGTGCTGTTTATTATTATAAATTTTTTTCTTCCATTAGTCGATTTTGACTAGCTAAAAGTTTTTCGAATTTGTATCAAATTATTTGGTCCATTAATCAACCATAGCCAATCGTTTGCAGCCCCTCCATTTTATTTTCTTATGCGAAATGACAGCACGGACGGGAACATCTATGCGGACGGCCGGGCGCGGAGTCTTTGTCCGTGGGGGCACCGTCACGTGGACGCGGGCCGCGGGCGTTAAAAAACACTGGAGACATGGAAAGGGGCGGACATGGACGCCCCCCCCGCGAGTGCGGGGCCCGCCGGAGATTAGGAGATGGCGGGGGCCACGCACGTGGTGCGACGCCACGCGTCCGCAGAGGGAGAAACAGTCCGCGGGCCCCGCATGGGGAAGGGGGGAGCAGATCGTACCACGGTCCACATCAGCCGCGCATGTGATGGGGATCAAACCGAGTCACACACGGCCACTCTCACCCCCCGGACCGGGTGATGTCACCTCTTTTTTTTTTTTCTTCTTTTTTTGCGCTGTGGAGACCGCATCATATTCTCTCTCATCTAATCTTGAATAATTATGCCTCCGCTTGATTGAAGCGTTTAACTATTTAAATTTTGCTGCGCACCACTAATTTGGGGGCGGACGACATTTTATTTCACTCTAATCTCTAAAGTCGTTGTTTCAATTTTTCAGAATCCATTATTATTATTTTTTTTATTCCGATGATATATTATGATGTTATCAATTAGGTATCGCCCCTTGAAAAGTACTGCATTCGTTCATTAAATGCAGCTTTACTTTTTACTATTTATAGGAAATTAACGTCTTTTCTTTTGAAAATAAGCGATTGTTCTATTCATTATCCAAAACTTATATCTACTTTAATAATATTAAGTTCTTAACTTTAGTCTCACGTTGTTTTAAGCGTTATATCAGAAGACCGGAATTTTTGAATAAAAAAGCAAATATTATTAACTTTTAGACACATTTTTCTCCGTCCAATTAAAAACCATCTTATTATTGTGAACTTGTGGGAGGAGATAGTTAAAGCAAAAGAGTTTGAGACCGAATAAAAGTGTAGGCATAAAATAAAATAAAGTCTAAACAGGGATTGGATAATAATTAAAGAAGAAACGAAATAAGAGTATAAAAAATAAATTAGCGTCATAATTTAATTTTAAATATAGTTCTTCAAAGTAAATTAGATTAGAAAAAGATTTTGGTGCATCTCCACTTTTATATTAATATCCAAACTCCTCTTTCACAAATTACTTTATATCCTTATCTAAAGGTAATTAAGAGTCGGATTGGATCCGATGATGAAAAAATTCATTGAATTGAATTGGATTTGAGGGGATGGTTACGTTATCTAACCATTTTTTATATTTTATTTTAATATAAAAATGCATATAATATTTTTATTTTAAATATAAAATAAATTACTTTAAATATAAAAACATTATATTAAATATTTGCTAAATCTAAACACTTTATTTTTTATTTATTTTTAATGAACCAGGTGAGAAAAATCTGACAATTTTGTGGGTCCTTTAGAATAAAGTTTGAATTGAGAAAAATCTAACCTTTAGAATAAATTCATAAAATTATTTGTGAGAAAATTTTGACCTGAATTATGTGGATTATGATTGGCTTTAGAATTACATGGACTAAAATTTGGATGCTTGCGACAATCGCTTTGAGTTAGAGGTCATCTGACATGAGTTCCACCTGACTCGACCCAAATTATGTTAATAATGTAGTAATGAAAATTTGAGAGGTGATTGAACTCGGATTTCACCTCACATGATTTTGCAAAATATTTGTGTATAAGATCTTAGTGAACGCAGGTTTTGGAGGGTGTGGTTGGCCTCTGATGATGAATATTATGAATCATTAGATTTTGTAGAGATATGGCTTAGGTTTCAAATTCTATTGAGATAATTTTTAGTCATAAATTATCTCACTAGTTACGGTTATTATCATGATATAATTTAGATATTATTGTCAATTAATTTATTATTTATTATTTCCATATTTATTTAACTTCCAAAACTCAATGGATAATTAATAGCCTCACACATTAATATGATCAAAGAAGTTCAAAAACAACGACTTGTAAATTGCAGACAATTAATAAATTATTATTGATGGAAAATTATTAATTGATTAATATTTTTTATCAAATGACAAGCATGGTGACAAATAATAGATAAACTAAATTAAATTTATAATTCAGACCAAATTGACTTAGAATCAATTAATTATTTATCATTGATAATAAAATAGTTGATAATTAATAAAAGATATATAATAGAAAATTGAAGATCGATAAGGATATACCCATCAAGTTCATCTTGTAGTCTACATGACATAGGATAAATTTATAAGAACAAATTTATTAACACTTTTACCACATGAAAAGGGTCAGGTCACATGTAATTTTGTGTGGTCCATCTTTATCATATAGAATGAATTTATATTTATATAAGAACAATTCTATAACCCTAAAACATGTCAAGAATTTGATCTGAGATTGCACGCAAGAATAGAAAGTTTTTTGTGGAATAGTTGTCATTATGGTGAAAGTTAAAATAGTGTAAAATCATATTGCCTATGTGATGATACTTTTTGTATATAAATGGGTAAGCACTATTAAATTATTTTAAGCAAGTTAATTAATATAAAATTTTCACTTGCCATCTAATAATATATTTTTATATGTAGAATTATGTTATCTCTCACACATTAAAATGACATAATTGTAGGACTATTATTATGATAAAAGGAGAAGGATGGCTATTCCTTGATGGTTGTGCAACGTAGCATAGCATAGTGGCAACATAGTATGATTTGTGTAATGCTCGAAAATGATCGTTGTCACGAGACAAAGGCGTATCTCGATTGCATTATTACATTACACATATTGACTATTTTGTTGACCATTATTTGCCATGTGCAATAATACATCAGCTAAATAAATAAAGCAATATCAAAATAAATCAGTTTATTGAATGCATAAGCTTAAATATCGGTAAATACAACATTCTAATAAGTTGATGTTCATCAAATAGAAACAAAAATAACAATATAACTTAAAGATCCATAGTCATGTGTAATCAACAATCCGAGTAACATCCATCTTCTCGTACATCATTAGCAACCTACCAATATCCCGCACTTGCAAGAACCAAGTACTATGAGTTATGAAGCTCAATTGTGTGACACGCATAAGATAATAATCCAATGAGAATGTTATCAAACAACTGATGGTTTGATGATGAACAACGAATATCAATGTTCATTAATAATTTGCATCAATGATAATAATTAGTGTTTCATAAACAATGAGAATCGAATAACAATGTTAATTAACAATGAAAATGATAATAATCGATGTTTGGTAACAATGGAAATTAATAACGATAATCGATGCTCAATAACAATGATAACTAAAGAATCATTATTTAATATCATTTGACGTCGTTGCTTTGGAAACATTGCTTTTAATAGATGAAAATTAATTTTCAATGTCACCTATCTTATTACATAAGGAAAAAACTATACCCTTTTATATTTGGTGCCACACAAATAATATTAACTAATGCTAATAGATAATAATCGATCAAATTATTACGTGTGCCCCCTTTTTGGGAAAGAATGCACCACTAACTTCATGTGGAATTTTTTGGGAGTTAGATATAACATGAACATTTGGATAGTAGTGTGATGGCTACATTGTCTACATAATTTCATTATTTCACATTTAGTTATACTATCTGCCTCGACCTCTATCAGCCAATGATTCTCTAAGTGTGTTCAATATGCAATGGTGACCCCATATTTTTTCCTTTATCTTATTAATATAATTGATATATTTAGTTAAATATATATCAGGTAAATGTTGAAATAGTTAATTAATAGTTCAAGTAGAAGTATAAAGTATTCTAAACACACAGTATGATTGCATGAAAATCAAAATGGATATTTGAAGAAACCAAACATGTGATGTTGTATGATCATGCTACGATCGAGTCTTAGTTGATCAAGTCACTCACTTTGGTTTGTGATATGGTGAAGCCATGTTTTAGTGTTGTGATATAATCAGGTCATAACACTCCTTGAGCATTGCTAAAGATTGGACATAGTGCACATCCTTAGGCAATCACGATTATCAATTTATTTGGCAAACTAAATTTTAGACATAGTCATGCAGCATAAAGTTTTGTAACCTAATTTCATTTGAACAACATATGAGTACAAATTGATAATGACATGAAAATTCACATAATTGAAAACCAATAGTCTACTAGGCATATGACTAAGCATCTTAGCGTGATACATTACAAAATGGATACCATATAAAACATAATACAAAACCTAACACGAGCAATATGATAGGGATAAAGTGAACATAACAACAAGACCTTTTGCTTAGATAAAAACCAAGGATAATTCCTAATACTTTCATTACACAACTAATTAAACATTGATAATGTGAAACAATATGAGGCCAAAATGAATGAAGTTGATCAGTTCATGGCAAAGATCACAATCTTCAAAATTTATATCACCTATGGCACACACCTCTAAGCCATTAACTAAATAAAACAATGAGGTTGCGATGAGGAAAGTAGAATCATATTAGGTTAAAGTTTATAGGCACGCTTGATCTAACATAAATGTCCATTTATTAATTAGATCCGTTTACACCTCTTATGACATTCGGATCAATTCTTTGTGTTCTAATATCTTTACCTCTTGGTGACCTTATACTTCAAGAAAGTCACCTCCTTCCTTTCCTATCATGACCTTTAACTAAGGAAGAGTGAAAGGGTTCCATAAGATGTGAATAGGATGAGAGAGGACGAAAAAAAGAGGAAATGAAAGAATCAGTGAAATAAAAGTGGATTCCCAAGGGTTGAAATTTTATTATGAGACATCACTTGGGAAATAAGAAGATAAGCACATGAGGATTTTTCTTCACGTGCCTCTTCAAGTCTCTCTCTCTCTCTCTTATAGTTTCGTCATGAGCAAACTACATCCGTATCTAGGGATCGCACCTACCCCTCTTCGCAGTGAGAGATATGCCCCCATCCCACCTTTGCCCCTGACCCCGACCCCGACCCCAGTCCTCGAGGCAAGACTACTTTTATCCCCACCCTCGATCCCTATAAGTCCTCGATTCCTTACGGGCCCCCAAATTTTTAATATTTTTATTATAAATAATAAAATGATCATTAAAAAATAAATAAATAAAATTAAAACATTGAAATATAAACTAAAAATAATACAAGATAATAGTTTATTATACAAATCAAATCATATATAATAATTTTTTTAAAACAATATTATTAAATTAGTATAAAAAGTTTAAAAATATATTACATGTGGGTGGGGATATGTATCCCCATCCTGACGAAGTGACCCTGAGGTCACTTTTAACCCGCCTCACCCCTCACGAGAAGAATTCTTGACGAACGGTGGTTGCGATTGGGAATTACTCGCGGGGCACGTGATGGTCGAAGATTTCTTCCATCCCTACCATATCACTTAGTGCTGTCCGAAATAATGTTGAACCTAACACAATACAAACTTGAATAACTAAGGCACAAATGAACCCATGTCAATCTTGCTACCTTTTCATAACATTTACATATGTAATAAATAAATATGTATCTCTTTAGAAGATTTGAAATCACCAATATTCTAAGAAATGAGGATAATTGGATTTCTTTTTTTAAAAAATATTATGGTGTTAGATATTTGCACAATTGAAATTTCTGCCATGAAATTATTGTTGTACCATATTCATATTTATATTTGTTAATAAAACTATATATATATATATATATATATAAATAGAAAAATGCCATACTATGGTTGCATTTGGGCAAGCTTCATCCCAAAGCAATCTTTGCAAAAACGCTTGCTTTTGTCCACTGAATCTCAACCCTTTTTTTTCACAAAAGTATAAAAATGTGCCGTGAGTCAGAGACAATTGTAATAAAAAGTAAATTTTAAAAACATCACCAAATAATAAAGTGATAAAAAAATAAGTTGATCGGTCAAAAAAAGCTAAGATGAAAAAGTTGTCCAAATGCAACTTATATGATATTGTCAGCGCATAGTGTTGGATATCAAAATTATGCCATAATGATCGAGAGGAGTTTTTGCATGCACAAGCAACTCATACTACAATCAAATATAAATTGATCACAATCAAATATAAATTGATCAACACATACACTGAAATGCTAAAATGCCTCTCCAAATGCATGAGAGAGAAAATAAAGGAAAAAAATGTGAAATAAAAAATAGTTTTAAAAAAAAGCCAGCCCTCCGACAATGGATGGGGGGATCAGCCGGTTGAAATCAGGGTCATATAATTCTCGATTCTACTAATATGGCCCCGTTAATGGTCATTTTAGTTAACCAAATCGACCGGAACACCTAAATTCACCATAAAGAAATTGCTGTAGTATGATCGCTCGGTTCTAGTAGTGTCTAATGCGGTTCGGTCAAACCGGACACCCAATTTTTTACCGTAATTCTTATTATTGCGAACGCTGCCGGCACGGTCACTATTTCAGCAGTCCTCTACAAAACTGTGCCTCAATTTATTAATTCGGGAAACGGCCACGGGGGGTCCACCCCACTTGAGCCTTCAACTGCAACTTGTAAGCTCCGCTTTGTTTTTGACATGAAAGAATTGATTTAAACATTTTTTTTAAAAAAAAAGGCGAGCTGCAGTAGCAGTAATTAATAAATAAATAAAATTAATCTTGAAGGGGGGCAGGGGCAGGCAGCGGAGTGACGTGGCGGGACGGGGGTTGCAGTGCCATTTCGGATAAAACCCACGCTCACACAAAATCTTACCCTCCCACAACGGACCAACCGGTGACGCCGCGTCCAAACCCCGACCGGCCCCCATCTTTACCCATACTTCCATTTCTTTATTTATATATATTTCTACCTCTCTTAAGTTTACAAATATATATATATACATATATATAAAGTTTCTTTCATCTCCATCCCTCCCCCCCTTACTTTTTGCTTCCCCTCCTCCTTCTCACTCCCACTTCCTTTCCCCTTCCACCCTTTTCGCGATCAAAGAAACAAGGAGGCCTCCACGATTGGCAGCATGCTGAGATCGAGATGGCCGAAACCTAATGGGAGCACACAGGAGAAGAAACGATGAGCTTTAAGCCTCCGAAGACCCCGACGGCCGCCGTCGCCGTCGCCGCCGCCGCGAACGCCCCTCCACAATTCCCAGCCGTTCCTTCCCCTTCGCCGGCGTCAGGCGTCATGGACCACGCCGGAGAGTTCACCACACCGTCAGCTTCGCCTCTCGATAAGCCCCTTGCCGAGTTAACCGAGGAGGACATCGCGCAGCTCACCCGCGAGGACTGCCGCCGTTACCTCAAAGCGAAAGGTTCCCCCGCATCTTTGTCTTTCTTCTCGTGTCGTGCGAGCGTCCTTTTGCTACTCTTTGGTTACGCTGCTGTAACTTGCAGGCATGCGCCGGCCGTCGTGGAACAAGTCCCAGGCGATTCAGCAGGTCGTCTCGCTCAAGGCACTGCTCGAGGGCCGACCTGGCTCTGACGACTCGCCCGTCGCCCCCGGAGTCCTCCGCAAGACTCCCGTGCTTCCTCCTCCTCCTCCTCCTCCTCCCCAGTCTTCTTCTCCGGCGTCGTTGAACCCCCCGCAGGCGAGTCAGCTATCCAGATTCGCTTGCTTCTCTTCGCAGTCCGAGCTGTTGGCTTCCGCTTGAGACATTTTGTCCTTTTGGCTTCTTTTTCAGGCCACAGATGCTTCCCCGGGTACGGAACCCGCCGGAAACACGAAGCCGCCTTCCCCGTCGTTGCCTAAGGATCCTTCACCGTACCGAAGGAGAGATCCCATGCCGCCCCCGTCAGCCCCCGTTGACTCTACTTGCAGAGCTCCGGTTGCCGGAAAGGACGGGTTCCCGCCGGAGAACCGCTGTCTCTCTCCCAGGTTGTTTGCGTTCCTGCACTCACCGTTTTTTTCTCTAATGTCGCCGGATGCTTTGCCTTTGAGCATTTCCATCCTTGCTTTGGTGGGGAACTGAGCAAATGTGGATCGCATCCGACGGTTGAGATCTCTTGATCGGAGCTCAGCTGACCCCGCCATTTTACCTAACGCCATGATTAAGGCATTTCTCACGGCTTCCGCTCGTATCAGGCCAACGGCGGAGGCACCGGCGGGACAGATGACGATCTTTTACGACGGCAAAATTAACGTGTACAACGAGGTCACGGGCGAACAGGTAAAAAAATTCGCAAACCAAACCGTGCGACTCGGACCGGACCGATTCATCGTCCGACGTAATAATGTGCTCAGGCCTTTCACCATCCATTTCGTTGCAGGCGCGGTTGATCATGGAGCTCGCGGCGAGCACGGTCTGCTTCGAACCCCAGGCCGGTCCTCTCTTTCCTTCTAGCTTGCCGCCGATTCCTCGGTCGCCGCCGGCCTTTCTCCGGCCGGGTTCGCCACCGGCCCTGACCGCCTGCCCTTTATCCGGCAATTTCCGAGCCTCGGCAAGTGGTGGTAATTGCTAATTAGTACTTTTACTGGCGTACCTTTTCCTATCTTTTCGTCGTCGATTTTAATTTGCTGTTAATATCGTCCTTGCGATCCCGATCGGACGTCGATGGCGCAGGGAGGTGGGGTCACCACTATGTCGCAAGTGGCGGGGAGATGGATCGGAGGGTCTCTCGGGAAACTGAGCACGGTAAGGGAGCGGAGCAACCCACCGGGTAAATTTGCGCTCACTTATTGGGTTCGTCCTTGCGACTGTGTTAAATATTGACAGGCGCACGCGCCTGTCGACCCGGAACTGGACCTTGCAGCCGGGAATCTTTGTGGGCCCCGTCTACCCTGAGACTGGTTAATACGCTGTGTTTCTTTTTCGGGTGGCACCAAGATGGAGGGGGGCAATTCCCGGAAGACAGTAAGATAGCGGACATGTGGGGGAATGGTCATGGTTGTCGGTCCAGGACCCATGAACCAACCATTGGGTTGGGGTGGGGAGATGATGTGAGTATGTGTCAGTGTAGCCCACTTTGTTGTCAAGTTGTTCATGGAGTGAATGATCCTGCAACAAAGTTGCATGAGTTCTTGCTTTTATGAAAGCAAGAGAGGAAAAAAGACGAGATCTTGGTTTACTAGAGCCCTGTGTCATTTGGTGCCACTCCAAGCATGATGTTGATGTTTCTGATCAGAAGAAACTTATTGTTTGCATCTTCGTTTGGCCCCCCTCCTATAAATCTGTCGATACTCATCTACCCCAAGATTGTAATCCATAGCCGGTAATATCTGATACAGTATTTGGCAGTTGGCACATGCTAGTGCTCCAGGGCACCCTGTTTTAAGTTGATACTAGAGGCGGAATTGATTGTTTCCACTCAGACATTGTGATCGCAGCCACTCGACACAATACTTCTCACATTGTAACCTTCACACTTGCCTTTTCAAATACAAGGATCCAACAAAACTCTTAAGATGAACTGCAAACATATTTTATACCCTGTAGGAATGATCTGAGCAGGGCTTATGGCCTGCTAGAGGAGGGAGTACTTAGACGTCGCCCTCGGGGCCGTGAAAACAATATGCCCTCAATCCTTTTTTTTTGAAATATACTTTCGCGGTCTTGGAACAACTTTTAGTGGAGCTATTTCACTACGTGTACGTTGTGCTTCGTAGTTTAGATATCAATTGCTTTCGCAGAGTGGGCTTCCTGCCATCATTTCAATAATGAAAATTGTGTGTCGAACTTTTTTAATTTCTTGTTTTAGTTATATATCTTTGCATGTGATATAGGTTTTAAGTTATAATAACTTTGCGTAAATGCATAAAAGTAACGTTTTGGAAAGGAAGATAACTTTTTTTATGGAAGAGTAAGATTATTAGTTTGAAGAATCCCAATTAATGAAATTATCCATACAAATTCTCTCAAATTATTGTTATTTCCTTGTCCATCACAGAAGGTCCAGCTAGTAGAAAAGCATCTTTGCAGCGGTACCTTGAGAAACGGAAAGACAGGTAAGAGTTATCACGCACGTAAAATGAGTTCTGATTTCCTAATATTTCGACCGAGGATAGAAAAGTGATGAGTCCTTTTTAACTGCAAGGTTTAAGGGCAAAAGGATCCTCGTTGGATCAGGTTCTACGAACATGGAGGCAATTTACTCAGGCCAAACCATAATTTTCCAGAACCTAAGTGAGCATTCCAAACAGGCTGTCATGAGTTGCTCTAGTCTTCCTCCGCCTCCTGGAACACCAAGCAAGTACAGTTCAATGGACCACCGAACTCAGAAAGAGAGGATGTCTATTGATCTTAATGATGATGGTACGTGATAGAAGTTGCAACTTCTACAAATTTAATTTCACTTTCATGTGACAGATACATGAAAATTTTAATGAAAAATGTTATGTGACCCTTAGATGGCTCGTACAATATCATATATCCGACACACTAATTCTCATTTAGAAAAGTGCTTTCCAGGAAAATACGAGCAACTAAATACCTGATGCAAGCATATAAATATGCTTGGTTGAAATTGATGGCGTATCCCTTTTTCTTGCCTAGGCTTTATTGTCATATCACCTAGTAGTATACCGGAGTAATGTGCATTGTGCAACCTCTTTTTTTCTTCTGAATGCGTCTCAAATGGTTGCTTTCTTCAGTCTAGTTGTTTGGCTACTGAGTTTCATCGCCTCTTAGCATCTCAATGTTTAACAGGTAGTGGAAATTAATTGCAGTTAGCTTCTTGAGGTAGATTGTTGGAGACTTGAATGGACTGAATTACGTCCACGCCTGCCACTCACGGCATCAACTAATTGTCCGTTGACACAGGATGGTCTGCTGACCAGGACAATAACCTTATCTGCTTTGGATTTTAAGATGTTCAAAAAGATGATGTTTCGCCCTTGGATGCAAATTGATACGGACTTCAACTATTACATGGTGGCAGAACCAGAGGTGAGAGAATTTAGGCTGATAAAAAGAAGGCAAACACATTTTCTCCCTAGCCGATGAAACAGACCACGCTTCTGCAATTTCTGGCACTTTGAACTCTTATTGCCAACTACAGAGATGTAGCTTTTAACACGATTAAATCAGACGGGGAGGTTGAATGTGTTAACGTTCCTTTCTGATGAAGAGGAAAACGTGGATGCTCATAAGTATCCTTCCTTCGAGGTATCTTATTGTTTTACCCTTTTTGGTTGGTTCCATCTAATCTTAGCATCAGTTTAGGTGTATATTTAGTAAGGAAGCCTCTAATGCCAGACAAAAAAAAAAAAAAGCTTACTGCCACTTAAAAAAAATCAGTACTTTACCCTTTGTGACTTTATTATTTTGTGTTGAAAAGTCGATTCGATGTCTTTGTGCGGGGCCATTAAAAAGAATATACATTCACAATTAAGTAAAAATTATTTTATATTTCTTTTATACAATATAATTAAAAAAGCTAATATAATATGTTACTTCATTATTTTTTATGATGAATCAAGAAAGTAAAAAAAATTGAGAAATCCTAGACATGACAAAAATAAGAGAATAATTAAATTTAAAGTTAAATTTTGTTATTAAATTTAGAAATTAATTTATTTGATTAATTGTTTATATTAAGGATGTTCATCCATCTATTGAATACGTTGACTCGATCGAAAAATTTCAATCCAACAGCACACCATTTTTTTTAATTTAATTATTTTTAAATTTAGTTTAGAGAATTTTATGTGAATAAAAATTTTAAAGTAAAGCCCTTTATATAAAAAATATTAAACAAATAAAATATTATTTCATCATTTAAAATAAAATATTAAATATATTTTTATATTAAAAATGTTTAAAATAAAAGAAAAAAATTTAAAAAAGGGTGGTTAGATAACTTGACCACTCAATCCGAAGTAGATCGAGTCGATATGATCAAAATTGACTGATTTGGATCGAATTTATAGTTAGGTCTATTTGACCCGTGAACATCACGATGTCATTTTTACTCTTCCGACATCTAAACATGTCAACCACAAGCTCTTTTGATTGTGTTTTGCGAAAGTTTGTTTTGCAGCTCACCAAATGCCACGATTGATAGGACATTTGTCTTGAGCGAACATTGTGAGCAAATAGACTCTTAAGCGGAACACTTGAATGTCACACTCTGTTGTATGGGTTGTTACGTCATGCTTGAGATTCGATGTTAGATTATGATAACTTTGAATCTTTGTTAAGAACAGAATGTACTATTACAAAAGCTTCGGGGCAGGATTAAGTGCTCTCTTCTAATATATCATTATATCAGGAGGTAGATTGTTGACGTGTGATATGGAGGACAAGTTTTAGGAGTGCATGTTTTGAGCGCATAATTACAAGATTGTTATCACATGTCAAACTACGCATAACTTACAAAAGTGGGTTGAAGCTTAAAGAAAAAAATATAAAGTAAGATAATTCGACGATCATGAGACATGATGCAAGGCGTTTGTTGCATTCTTCCTCACCCAAGTTGTCTTCGGCGATGTTTCAAATTCTTCGATCTGCTTGAATTGCCACAATGCTTTTACAGACTCCTAACTTTTGTCGGCGTCCGATTTTTCGTTCTATCGAAAATGGTATTCCTTCTTCTTTTATCCTCGGACGATAAGCACTTTTTTAACTTGATCAATGAACTGTTGATGGATGGTCGACAGAGCATGATTTGAAACCCCATGCTCGAGATATTCAAAGTCTTCGATGTATGACATGAGCAGGTTACGAGGTGTTAATACATCTAAGGGACGACATCTAACTTGTAGGTCACCTTGCTTATCTTTTTTAAGATCTTGAATGGTCCCTTAATGTCTGATGAGACCTTTGTGTAGATTCTTCTTGCTAAGTCGAATATTTTGGAACAACTTCACAAAGACCAGATCTCTGACATCAAAATTGATTTCTCGTCGGGTAGTGTTAGACCACTTCTTCATGCGCTTACTTGCCTTTTGCAAACATGCTTGAGCCATGTCAAGCTCATTCTGCTTCTGCTATTCTCTCACTAGTGGTAGAGACTTTGCCACCATAGGATGTGTCGAAGGCTTGTGGAGTGAGGGGCTACTGATCCGCCACTATCTCGAAGGAACTCCGATTGATCGACTTGTTCTTTTGCAGATTATAAGAGAATTGTATGATGTTGAATACTTTCGCTTAGTTCTTCTGATTGACACTGAATGTTGCAAGTAGACCTTTAGGATACAATTCATGTATTCTGTCAGGCAATCGATTTAGGGGTGAAGTGCCATAGAGAAATGTAGGTTGGAGCCCATCATTTTGAACAACTTCTTTGAAAAGTTGCCAACGAATCGTTCATCTCGATCGCTGATGATGTTTTGGGAAAGTCCCAATACTTCACGCTTCATAAATAACTTTATAGTTTTAGTGGCAGGGCAAATACCAGAGCCGACGATGAAGATGATATACTTGGAGAGATACACAACCACCATGATGATACCTGCACTTTTAGACTTGGGTAGCCCCGTGATGAAGTTCATAAAAACATCTTTTCATGACTGCTTTGAAATAAGCAGAGGTTCTGAAAGCCTACTGACACTTGACGGATACATTTATCTTGCTAGCAAATAAGGTATGTCTTCACAAAAACTTCAACATCATATTCCATCTTTGAGCAAAAGTATTTATCTTTAATGTGTGCCAAGGTGCGGCAGATGCCTAGATGTCCTTCCAACTTGGAGTCATGACACTTCAGCATGATGGCACATCGTAAGTTGTCGAACAATGAAACATAAATGCGACGTTCCTCGATGAAGATCAGTCCATCTTCCACCCAAAATCGACATGCCTTGCCCTCTTTTATTTGCTCCAAAAAATTCTTCGCCGTTGGATCCGAACCCAATCCTTTCTTGATCATTTCGATCAAATCGTCCTAATAAGAACTCCTAGTCATCAATTTGGCGCGTCGGTTGAGGATGTCGACAATGACACTTGTCTTGTCGGGTTTGTACTCTAGGACGTAGTCGAACTCTGCAATAAAAATTTTCCACCGTGCTGAATGTCACAAGATGCTAGAACCACTACGTCTCAAAGTAGTTAGTCACAATATTATCGTTTTGATGTACAACCATGACAGTGCCACCATGTCTGTAGGCAATGAATTACTGCAGTCATCTCTTTCTCCTAAATGAAATAACACCACTATGTGTCGTTGACTTTGCAACTGTCGAACGTCATGAGATGGCCATCTCGCATAAGAACTCCAAAGTTACCTCATAAGGCTTGACCTGATTTGCTAGGTTGAGCATCGATTCATCCGTCATGACCCCCTTCATGGTGTTGAACGCCTCCTAGCATGTAGACGCCTACTCCCAATTTAGATTCTTTCGAATAATGCTCATTAAAGGAGTCGTCATATGGGAATACCCATTTATGAACCATCTATAGTAGTTCGTGAGGCGAAGGAACGAACATAAATAAAAAAACCCATTTGAGCACCTTCTATGCCATAATGGATCGAATCTTCGCGCCATCCATCTTTAACTTCCCACCTTTGACGACAATGTTCCAAGAAGTGTACTTTGGATTGAGCGAATGCATACTTCTCATGCTTAACATAGAGTTAATTCTGCCATAACATCACGAACACTTCTTGAATGTGTTCGATGTGCTTCTTCAAAATGTGACTGTAGATCATAATATCGTCGAAGTAGACAATCACGAACCTGTTAAGGAAGAGTTGCAATACTTTATTCATCAAGGTGCATAAGGTTGTCGGGGCATTAGTGAGACATAAAGATATCACGAGGAACTCAAAAAAGCCATATCATGTTACACATGTCATCTTTTGCACATCTGATCAATCATTCAGACCCGCGTGTAGCCCAAAAGAATATCCAACTTGGTAAACCATTTTGCATCACCAAGTGAGTCGAACAAGTCTGTCACAGGAGGGATGGATACTTGCTCTTCACTGTAAGTTTGTTCAATTTCAGATAATCAGTGCACATATGGAAATTTTGAATGTCGAACATATCCTGCATTCAAATAGTTTGATCAATTGCTTACATACTTCAGTAAGTTTTGAAGGAGTCGCCCAATAAGGAGCTCCATGTGTGGCTTTGTTCCTAGATCAAGTTGATGACATGGCCCACTTCACATTTCGGAGATAATAGCTTTGGCAGCTTCGGGGTATGATGTTCGCAAACCGTCAAGAATCTTAAGAACTTTAGGAGGCGTTGAAGTAGAGGGCCCCGAATCTTTGAAGACAATGAAAGGTGCATTGTTGTCTTCTCACTCTTTCTCTTTCAATCCGACAAGAGCACCTTAACTAATTCACAACTCCTGAAACAAACTCGATTTTGCACCTTATGGATAACATTCCAACTTGATTTGTGCCATGTGCATGCATCGATATGATTCACGGCTTAGATTAAATTGAAATGAATTTAGCACCTTGTAGCTTCATCTTGATCAACTTGCTGAATGCACGTTTTACTTTGGCACCTTCTTTTGAAGGAAAAAAATCACAATGGATTTCACTCTTTATAGCTAATGTCAACACCAAAGTTGATCAAATTTATGCCTATATTAATCAGTTCCTAGCTAAAATTTGACTTTTCCCTACAAAGTCATTACCATAATTTAGATAATCCACCCATGATTAAAATATTTACAAAAATTAGTAATAAAAACAAGAAAATTGAGAATTGTGTTTAAAATTAATAAAAAATGACGCATGACCAAATTATAGAAAAATAATTAAAATAATAAACTAAAATATGTTGCATTTTGTATGCATCACCTTTGTAATAGTGCATTCTATTCTCAACAAAAAATTCAAAGCTTCCCTAAACCTAGCATCGATCCTCAAACATTGAGTGCAATTCACACAAAAGAGTGTCACATTCAAGTGTTCGGCTTAGGTGCCCGATTACTCACAAACATCTCTATCGAAGCGTTCGCTCGAGACAAGCGCCCTAGAAATCGTAAGCATTCATTCGGGTAAGGCAAAAAATAAGCTTCCGTAAAGCACAATCAAAAGAGCTTGTCTAGATAGTTGGCATGTCTAGACATCGCACAGGTTGATCATGAGTAAAAATGACCCTGTGACAAGTTGATATCATAACCGCATTTCTAAGACTGCTCGTTTGGCATGTTCACAAAGAGACAATGGCATCAAACTCGAATATGATCCAAGAGTATATTGCACAAGAGAATGGCTGCTTAGAGCGAGAGCATGCCACATGACCGCCTTCGAACAATGCCTCGGGTAGTTCCAACTAGACATTGACGAGATGGAAGGCTAGCTCGTGACACATGAATGAGAGTTGGAAAAGTTAGTGAACATTGTGTGGGACGATATCATATTGGTCTATGCGCACGACTCAAATCCATGGAGGCGATCATTATGGACATGAGGGATTCTATGACCAACAAGGGCTCAACGTCGGGCACTCAACTCTATGTGAGGATCTAACTGAATGGGCAAGTACTCAATACAAGAGTATTGTTGTTCATATTGACTGCTAAAAAGAAGACTTCGGCCATGTTCAGATTGTTCGCGAAGTCTATTTCGGCAACAAGAATATCTCTTCAAGTGAAGGTCCGCATTGGCAAGTAATCAAGAAGCTTTGACATAAAGTTGCACCCATGGATGACAAGAAGTCATGACAGGTATCTCTTTCTTGCGTCACATTGTAGTGTGTGCCATCCTACTAAAAAACTTGATGGTCATTTTCGATTCCACCCTCTTTATCATGCAAATGTTGAAGGGGTTGAAACGTCGAAAACTCGATTAACTCCAATCTACTTTATCTAAGATGCTTTAAGTTACAAACCTCCATTTAATGACACAGTTGTTAGCAATTAAAACTAATTTACTAATAATAATATCAAATTAATAAGACTTGGCCTGAGTTTGATGGAACTTAGCCCGAGCTGACTCAAAAGTTTGACACAATGAAAATAAACAAGGAATGTGGCCCGGGTTGGTACCTACTCGGCCCGAGTTTCACATGCAGACTGTTTTGATCGATTTCTCTTACAAAAATTATACGAAAGTAATGCAAGAAATGAATCAACTGATAAAACATGAAATACACATCATAATTATGTTCTCAGAAGTTTAAATAATAAAATATATAAAGAGAAAACTGAGGTTCAACGTAATCTTCCTCTAATAACTAAATAAATCCATAATAAAAAAAAATTAACGTCAAATTCAAGGGAGAAAATATAAAATAAAGATTAAAAATTATAAATCAAACTCCCAAGAAGTGATGGATATCTCTGTAACAAGCTTTGACCGAAACAATGCTCCAAACGATCGCGTGAAACTTCAAAATTGTCTAGTTCTCGGTTGATTTGTAGTGGCGTGCAGTATAACTTCGTCTATCATTTTTGGTGCGGCCAGGGCTTCAAATTCTGAGATTGCATGCTCCGTGAGTTCATTGTACATCCATATTTATAGGGGTCATGGCCTTCTAGGGGTTTGAGTAAAAATCATGACTCAAATCCAAGTTAAAGTTGACAAAAAAATCATGCGATCTGTCAGTTTGGCTGATTGTATTAACCCGGGCCGGGTTTGTTCCAAGTCGGTCGGATTCTGTACAAATTTCAGTTTCGTCTAGAAATCGACTTAGAATCAAATTTTAACATCAACCTGGTCCGGATGTGATTCCAACCCAGCCCGAGTTTATCTTAAATTTAATTATACATGCTCTTCGTGCTTCATTTTGCATGCTTTTTCGATCCGATCACTTTGCACCTCCAAAATAATGATTATGAGAATAAAATAGAACACAAGTGGGTATATTTTGACTCAAAAAAATTTAAGAAAATAAATAAAAAAATAGATGTATGCAATGATAAAAACTACGAAAAATAGTTTAAATGATGTATGCCCCAAGCTTGAACTCTTGCTTGTCTTCAAGCAAGTTTCAAAGCAAGACTCAAGAATCATAAATGACCCATCGTAGTCTCCACTCCACGACTAATACTTTTCTACTATCATCATTTTACAAGTCCATTGCCAAAGTATCTAATCTCAATCCAAATTTTCAGTCTCATAAAATTTTTGGATCTTAAACAATTTAAACTTATTCCAGTTCCGCTCCGTGCAAGAAAACATGCAGCATATCAAATAATAGCATTAATATTGAAAGAAAAAGTAGTATAGAGTGAGCTTATATTTATTTTACTTTGTTCGCTTCTTTTTTCACTCACGTGCTTCTCCATATTTCTCAAGTTGGTCCATGTAACATGCTTTTGATCGACGAATCCTAGATCAGTTGGCCTTAGGTTGCTAGGTAAGAATTTTCTACGGGTCTAAGTGCCCGAACACATCGAGGTGTCGGATAGCACAATTATAATTGTCTCAAATTTATTTCGCACTATTTTTTTGTGGGGTTCAACTAACCCTCTTTCAATTTATTTGTTTTGTTTTTTTATAAGCTGACAAAATACTTTATGCATTCAATAAAAAGTCTATTACTATCAAGACAAAAAAAATAAAAATAAGAATGAAATGCGAGAATGAACAAGAATTAGTGGTCTAAGTATCTATAGTTTTACTTGGCAACAACCTCTTTCCAATTTACCCACTATTAAGGCAATGGAATGAGTAAAATTATGACAATAAAATTTCGTAAGTGCATAGAGTGTCTTTGAATTTTACTTAAGTGCAATTAAGAAGAACAAACAATGAAGGAAAATAATGATAAATAGTATTTTTATAATTTTTTTGAAATTTTGCAATTATTTTTTCATTAAAGAAGCAGATATAAAGCAAACATGCAATATTAAAATAGACTCACGAAAGAAAATATGATGATACGGTACAATAAGCACATATGATGCATGAAATGTAATCTCTTCTAAGTTTGAACTAGACACTATCCTCAGTGTTAGTGTAAGTAGTACAAGATGAAAGACTCAATAAAATAAAAAAGAAGAAAGAAAAAGACACAACTAGCTAACCCATATCTGGAGGTGGTGGAGGTGACGGATGCTACCCAAAGTAATTTCGATTGTAGAGGCGGAAGCTAACTCGGGGTGATTCACCATCACCCTCAAGATGAGAGGCTTAAAAAGAACTGGGCCAACATTGTTGCAAGAAAGATATCGTACCCAACCTTTCAAATAATAAAATAATATCAACCAATTATGAAGAGAAAAAACTTAAAACAAAGCTAATAATGGACTAAAGATGAGTAAACGAAGTTATGACTAGGACTCGAGTTAAAGCAAATATATAAACTCTCTCTCTCTCTCTATATATATGTGTATATATATATATATATATATATATATATATATATATATATAATGGAGGTGTGAAATGCCCTTTCATTCACACCGTGTGATGCAATGTTTGAGCCGATGAGATCGGATGGCTCAGATCATATATGATCGGATGTCGTCAAAATTTCATCCACCGATTAACGTCCATCTCGTGAATATCTCGTCCTCCCTCCCTCCCCTCTCTCTCTCTCTCTCTCGCGATCCAGATTTGTTCGCTGCAGCCTTTAGATCAGCAATCAGCGTCCATCGCTCGTTGGCGGAAGTATACATACATACATGTACATATATATATATACATGTACATACATATACATATGTATAATGTATATATATATCATGGCTGCCCTCGCCCTCGATCGCCACCGACTCTCATCCTTGCGATTCGGACCATTGACTCATGACTGTCCTCACCCTCCTGGCGTCGCAAGTCATCACCGTCATCAAATCATGCCCAGGTCATCATCATTTTTATAATTAAATCTCTCTGCCGTGGCCTCTAGATCGACTGTTGGCGTCCTTCACTTGACGATGAGAATCCGAGAGAGAGAGAGAGAGAGAGAGAGAGAGAGAGAGGTCCATGTGAGAGAGAAAGAGAGAAGAGTATCCAAGAGAGAAAAGTGGATCTCGTGAGACTTAAGTCAAAATCTCATGCGCAATATGTCTGAATGGCTCAAACATTGCTTCACATGGTGTGAATTAAAAGATGCTTCACACCTCTATTTTTTTAAAAAATTAAGTATTCATTAATTAATCAGATCATACAAAAATGGGCGAGACGCAGAGGTGGGTGTCCCTCCCAAAAATGATCACAAAAAATTGTTCTGCCTAAGGTTGCAAGATAATATGTCGTCCGACTCCATGAGCGTGGGCAATGCAAAAAGATGTAAACGCAAGGTAAAATGCTCCGGATGTCAGTTATGATGCCTTTAAGATGCCATGGACAATGGTGGCACCTGTTGACGATTCCGGTAAGCTTCTCAGAGTCCAATAGGATGTTGATGCCCTGGATGCCACGGCTCACACAGCGATGCAATCCACTAAGCAAACTCTGAGCTTCAGACTCCAGTGCATAGTTAGAATGATGCCAAGAGGATCCTGCAAAGATAAACACACACTGTTAGTGCTTACCACCTACCCCGGATGCCTCCATAAAGGAACCATCAGTACTGAGGCTAGTCCAGTAACGGGGAGGGGTCTCCCACTCGTGGTCATGGGGGTGAAATGCATGACAAAATGGTGCCTCGGGTGCGTGGGACTCAGAATAGTCATGAAGACCAACCAAAACCCTTTGCCAAGCCACGTCGACGGTAACTTGCCTCTTACAAAAATAAATATTATTGGGCAGATTCCAGATCTCCTAAAGGGTAAGAGCAAAAATTGAGAGGAAAGGTTTCTTAGAGAAGCCATCAAGGTGATTTCCCTCGTTGACCCAGGAGCTATGGTGCCAGGAGGAGAGTGCCGAAAGATTATGACAAGTTTATTTTGCATAATTAACCATAGCTGCATAGCAGTGGGGCACTAAAAAAAAAGAGGTGAATATATGTTTCTAAGGCAAGGCCACAGAGGGGATAGTCTGGGTTAATGTTGCTGTCAAAAAGTAAATTGAGTCAAGTGTTGGTAAGCGGAGGTGAAAAAATTTTCAAAGAAAAATGTATATTTTGGAGGGTACTGGAATCTGCCATAACATTCTCCAAGGCAGCTCGCCAGAAGGACGCAAGGATAAAGAGTGACGGTAAACAAAACTATAAACTGAGTTGGTATTGGCTCATCCATGGGTATCAGTCATCCAAACCCATGTGTCATCATAGGCGTTAATCGGAATGCAAATTCAATTAATTAAAGCACAAATACTATTTGAAAAGATGGATTGAAGGATAGCGTGGTTTCAGCTACCATCCCCGATGAGATGAGAAACA